>CP125976.1:568602365-569202365 GCA_030063025.1 Avena longiglumis | reverse complement strand
CACAATACCCGAGAATTGGGTAGGGCTTGACTGGAAACTTATATACCTTAGTATTAGTTCCCTCATGGCCAAAGTCTAAGCTGAGGCTACCTTGTGAAGATTGTCCACCTGTGCATTACCCAAGATGACAGTTGGTCATGGTTGGGAGGCCAAACTCACAGGAGAGGTGCTTATACTAGGGCGTGTAATTGAAAGGTTAGGATTGATTATCTACATATTGAGTATGGTGAATTCAGGATTTGTTCCTGACGGATGTATCAAATGTTGTGGTGAAAGTGTACAATCTCTGCAGAGTGTCAAACTATTCGAATAGCCGCGTCCGCGGTTATGGACAGTTGGAGTGGCCATACTGTTCCCCCGTCAGATGTTTTCAAAAAGACTTGTGAAATGAATTGAGACTTTGACTTGACCACAACAGAGTTGTGGCGTGAGATACAAGTTCCCACTTAGGTGTTATAAAACTTCAACTAGCATTACTTGCTTCTAAACTTAGTAGATGTAAATCTGGCTTTTTGCAAAACAACCCTAGAGCTTAGTGTCCTACTACAAAAAACCTCTTCACTTGTTAGTATTAGTTTGCGAGTACTTAAAGAGTACTCATGGCTTTGTCCCTGGCTATTACCATGGCCATACTATGAAGATGAGTACCTGGAAGATGGACCCTAGGAAGGTTACGACAACTAGGATCATCTCCCATCGTCAGCATTGCCTGTGACCCCGAAGATGGAGCTTCTCTTACGCTACCGTTATTATTACGTATTTCCGCTGCTTGAGTTGTATTAAGAACTGGATCATGAGATCCTTATTTGTGTAAGACCTTATGTATGGTTTGTAATGGATGATGTACTGTGGTATCTAATTCTGTTATGTCTCGCAAAAATGGTAATCCTGGGATTGCGATTTATGGCATAACAGGCATCTGGGATTAAAAATTCGGGTGTTGACACCCTCGTGTTGGAGATATGCCCAAGAGGCAATAATAAAAGTAGTTATTATTATATCTTTGTGTTTATGATAAATGTTTACATTCATGCTATAATTGTATTAAACGGAAACATTAATACTTGTGTGATTTGTAAACTTGTAAGAGTCCCTAGTAAATCCTCTTTGTAATACTAGCTTGTTGGTTAATAGATGATCATGGTTTCCTGATTGTGAACATTGAGAGGTTATTAACAATAAGATCATATCATTAGGGGAATGATGTAATGGACATACTCCTATAGTTAAGCGTAGCATAAGATCAAGTCATTTCAATAGTTCATTTGCTATAAGCTTTCAGATACATAGTAACATAAATCCTTCGACCATGAGATCATGTTAATCACCATAACAGGATGGATGCTTTGATGACATCAAACACCACTTCGTAAATGGGTGGTTATAAAGGTGGCATTGAGTGCTCGGAAAGTATGTGTTGGGGCACATGGATCAAGAGTGGGATTTGTCCATCCATATGACAGATCGATATACTCTGGGCCCTATCGGTGGAATGTCATCAATTAGCTTGCAAGCATGTGACTAGCTCACAAGGGATCACATATCACAGGAACGAGTAAAGAGTACTTATCAGCAACGAGGTTGAACAAGGTATGTAGAGATACCGACGATCAAACCTCGGATAAGTAAAGTATCGCGAGACAAAGGGAAATTGGTATCGTATGTAAATGGTTTATTCGATCATGAAGTAATCATAGAAATATGTGGGAGCCATATGAATTTCCAAATTCCTCTATTGGTTATTGATCGGAGAAGAGTCTCGGTCATGTCTACATAATTCACGAACCGTATGGAGACACACTTAAGGATTCTATGTTGTTTAGTAGATATGGAATGTGAGTGAAGAGACCAAATGTTGTTTAGAGTCTTGGATTGGATCCATGACATCATGAGGAGATCTGGAATGGTCCGGAGAATAAGATTCATATAAGGAAAGTCCAATTCCACGGTGCGGGAATGGTTTCGGTGTTTTCACCGGAATGTTCTAGAAGGGTCTAGAAGGTCCACCGATCCGGAGTGGGAAGGGTGCATGGATGTGTCATGACAAAGTGGAATGGTTGCATCATGTCCTAGGTCACTTGGCTAGGAAATTGGAAGAGATAAATCAAACTCTAGTTTGAAAGTCAAACGCCAGTTTGAAAAAGTCAAATGGCAACATTGATTGCCTAGTGGAGGGAGGGAAGGTATCCTACCTAAGGGAGGATTCCTCCCTCTCCTTGCCGCCGGCCACACAAGGTGGAGTTGGGAGAGGATTCCCCTACCCTTGCCGCCTCTCCCTCTCATAAATAGAGGGGAGAGCGCACCCCCTTGCCCCACAACTCAAACCCTAGCTTTGGTGCCACCACCTCTCAAGCCGCCGCCTAGGGATATCCTCCCAAGTCGCCAACTAGGGAAAACCCTAGCCCCTATCCGGCGGCCACCACCCTCCCTTGTCCCTCTAAACCCTAGATTTCCAAGGCCTCTCTTCTACTCCGTCATACCCGCTCCGTCTTAGGTGAAGTCCTGCGGGATTTCACCTCTAAACTCCGACACCACACTGTTGTGCTATCGGAATCACAAGGAGAGATCTACAACCTCCGTTGCCTGCTGGAACAAGGGAGAGGAAGGTCTTCATCGAGTACCGAACGTGTGACCGACTGTGGAAGCGCTGTCGGAATGCTGCACCGGAAGGATCGTCTACGCTATCTTGAGATCGGGAAGTGAACGACTACATCACCCACGAGAGTCCGATCTTGTTAACCGCTTTGGAATCTTTGAGGGTGAGTAATCTATTGACTCGTTGCTACAATCTAGTAGATAGATCTTGGCTTGTTTGTGTTCTTGTAGTAGATTTTTTTTCCATGCTACGAACCCCTACACTGGTATCAGAGCCGTTTCTATATGTAGATCTGTTACACGAGTAGAACACAATGGTCATTGTGGACGTGGTGCTTTTATTATCAGTTGCTTCTTGTGTACTTTTCATCTTGCGGGATGGTGGGATGAAGCGGCCCGGGCTAAACTTACATGACATCGTTCATGAGACTTGCTCCACGTTCGGCATGCAACTTGTATTTCATAAGTGGCTTTGCGGGTGTTTGTCTTTCCCGTCATAGTGAAGATTCAATTTACAACGGGCACTTGATAGTTCTTGCATCAACAATGTGGTTCTTGTTCGTAAGTTAGAACAATACTTATTGGAAAGCCCCAAACCACGTAAAACATGCAAAGAAAATTAGAGGCGTCTAACTTTGTTTTGCAGGGGTGTGTTGTGTTGTGATATGGCCATGATTGTGATTATATATGATGTATGCAATGATCCTTATTGTAATATGGCAAACGGCAAGAGCCATGTGGTTGTGTTTCAATTTCTTTAAGACATGCGTGTCTATTATTCAAACTAGTTGTAATAGTTGATGAAGGTGGATGAAAACCACGGAGCAGTGCTATTGACCTTGACGCCACGCCGGTGATGATGGAGATCATGTTCGTGCTTGAAGATGGAGATCGGAAGCACAAGAAGAAAGGCTATATCATATCAAATATTATGAAATTGCATGTGATGTTAATCCTTTTATGCATCTTGTATTGCTTAGATCGCGATGGTAGCATTATAAGATGATCCCTCTTACAGAATATCAAGTAAATAAAGTGTTTGTCCTTGATATGTCAAAAACGTATCTATAATTGTTGATGCTCCATGCTTGTTTAGTATATACTTTGCTTTGCTTTGTCTACACTTTGAGGTGTTTTTATATCTTTTCTGGAACTAACCTATTAACAAGTTGCCATAGTGCTAGTTGCATGTTTTCTTCTGTTTTTGGTCCGAGAAAGGCAGAAAATCAATATTCTCGGAATTGGACGGGACAAAAGCCAAAGTCAATATTTTACCGTGAGGGACACGAATCCAGAAGACGAGATGGAGACGCGAACCAGGGCGGCGAAACCCCCTAGGCCCGGCCAGGGGTGGGCCCGCTCCTAGGAGGTGTGCCCCCCCTGGTCGCCTCCTGGCCTCACCTCTTCGCCTATAAGAAGACCCCGATGCAGAAACCCTAAGTACCCGATCAAAACTCCACGAAACCTTATGTATCCGCCATCACCATCGTCCATAGATCGAGAGGGATCTGAAGTTCTTCCCGACACCCTGCCGGAGGGGAGATCATCCCGAAGGCCTTCTCTCTGGTATGATGCGTGAGTAGTTCCACCTTGGACTATGGGTCCATGTAGTAGCTAGATGGTTGTATATCCTCCTTTTGCTTTCATGTATAGATCTTGTGAGCTCCGTTCATGATCAAGATCTAATCTATTTGTAATCATGCATGTTGTGTTTTTGGGGATCCGATGGATATTGAGATTACTATGTTAGATTGATTAATGGTTTTGTCTTTATGATTCTATCATGTCTGCGTTGTTTGTGATCTTGCATGCTCTCCATTGTTAGTAGCTATCTTGGCCGAGTAGTTGCTAGTGACTCCAAGAGGGGGTATTTATGCTCGATAGTGGGTTCATGCCTCTAGTTTCCAAGAGAAGTGACAGAAATCTCTTCGGTTGTAGATGTGCTATTGCCACTAGGGAGAAAACAACGGTCTCTTGTTCATAGAACAAGTGGAGTGTTTACCTTACACACTTTGCTTAAAGCAGTTGTCTGTTGCTTGCAACTTAATACTGGAGGGGGTCCGGATGATAACCTGAAGGTGGACTTCTAGTCATAGATGCAGCTGGATGGCGGTCTATGTATATTGTTTTATTGCCCAATCGAATCTCATAGGATCTTTTTGTCTGGTATTGCATTGTTATGCCTTGCTCAGTTCCTATCAATTGCCATGCTGTAATTTGTTTACCCTGCATGCCATGTTGTTTATCTAAGGAGAGCACCTCTAGTGAACTATGGACCCCGGTCCAATCTTTACCATTGATACATCTTCCATTGTTACTTGTTTGCTTGCTGCAAACCATTAACTTCCACACCATATGTTTAATCCTTTGTTATAGCAAACCGGTGAGCTTGACAACCTCACTAATTCGTTGGGGCAAAGTCTTGAGTTTGTGTTGTGCAGGTCTGGTGTTTCCTTCCTCCTACTGGTTCGATAACCTCGGTTTCTTACTGAGGGAAAATTGCTGTTGTGCTGCTTCACACCTTGCTCTTGGGGTTCCCAACGAAGCGCTCCTACATCAACTCGGCGCTGCATCAGTCCTTAGTAAGCACCGTTGCCAAGACTCGTTGTTTCGAAGAACCACGTGATGATCGGGTGTGATAGATTCTGCATGTGCATACAACGGCAGCAAGCCATATTTGCTCATGCGGAAACTAAGGTTAATCTTGACGAGACTAGCATGTACAGACATGGTATCAGAACACGGAACACTGAAAGGTAAAGCATGAGTCATATAGTAGATATGATGAACATGTTGATTGTTCGTCTTTGAAACTACATCTTTTCTCGTGATGATCGAACTTGATATAGTGGATTTGGTTCGTGTGATCACTAAAACAAGGCGAGGGATATTGTTTTGAGTGGGAGTTCACCTAGATTAAATTAAGTATTAATTTGAACTCAGTTTGTCATAAACTTTAGTCTAAACTATTGCAAATATGTTGTAGATCATGGCAGCCCCTACCATCAATTTTAATGCGTTCCTAGAGAAAGAGAAGTTGAAAAACAATGGAAGAAACTTCGCGGATTGGTTCCGCAATTTGAGGATTGTCCTCAATGTTGGTCAGTTGACCTAGATGCTGTATGCATCGCTGGGTGACCCACCTATAAATGATGCTATCGATGAGGTGAAGAATGTTTTCCTCGCTAGGAAGAATCGGTACTCCACAGTTCAGTGTGCTATCTTGTATGGTTTGGAATCGGAGCTTCAAAAGAGGTTTGAGAACTCTGACCCGCATGATATTGTCCGTGAACTCAAAATAATATGTGAGGCTCACGCGGCAGTTGAGAGTTATGAAGCTTCTGAAAAGTTCTTTAACTGCAAGATGGAAGAGGACATCTATGTAAGTGAACATGTGATTAAGATGTCTGGGCACGCCAATAAGCTCCAGAGCTTGGGTATAGTGATTCCTAATGCTTTGAGGATTCACCGTGTCCTCCAATCACTGCCACCTAGTTACAAGAACTTTGTGATGAACTACAACATGTAGCGCATGGATAATTCATTGCCAGAACTCTTCTCTATGTTGAAGTCTACGGAAGTGGAGATCAAGAAAGAGCACCAAGTGTTGATGGTAATTAAGATCACCAATTTCAAGAAGCAAGGCAAGCCTAAGAAAAAGGGTAACTTCAAGAAGGGCGGTAAGAAAGCTACCGCACCAGTGAAAAATACCAAGGCTGGGCCTAAGCCTAATACTAAGTGCTTTTACTGCAAGGGAGAAGGTCACTAGAAGCGGAATTTCCCCAAGTACTTGGTGAATCTGAAGAATAACAAGATCAAGAAGAAAGGTGCTGCAAAATAAACGGAGACTAGCGAAGAACAAGGTGACGATGCACGTTGGAAATGGATCAAAGGTTGATGTGATCGCGGTCGGCACGCTACCTCTTCATCTACCATCGGGATTAGTTTTATACTTAAATAATTGTTATTTGGTGCCTGTGTTAAGCATGAACATTATATCAGGATCTTGTTTATTGCGAGACAGTCACTTGTTTAAGTCCGAGAATAATGGTTGTTCGATTTATATGAGTAATATCTTTTATGGTCATGCACCTTTGATAGATGGTCTATTTTTATTAAATCTTGATTGTAGTGATACACATGTTCATAATATAGATGCTAAATGTTTGAAATTGGATGATAATTCTACATACATGTGGCATTGTCGTCTTGGTCACATTGGAGTGAAGTGTATGAAGAAACTCCATTCCGATGGACTTCTTGAATCACTTGAAAGATGCGAAGCATGTCTAATGGGAAAAATGACTAAGACTCCATTTTCTGGTATGATGGAGCGAGCTATGGACTTATTGGAAATCATACATACCAATGTGTGTGTCCTGATGAGTGTAGCATTGTGCTGTGGTTATCGTTATGTTCTTACTTCCACATATGACTTGAGTAGATATGGGTATATCTATTTCATTAAACATAAGTCCGAAACTTTCGAGAAGTTTAAGGAATTTCAAAGTGAAGTAGAGAATCAACGTAACAAGAAGATTAAATTTCTACTGTCTGATCATGGAGGTGAATATCTAAGTTACGAGTTTGGCGAGCATTTGAAGAAATGTGGAATACTTTCACAATTGACACCGTTGGGAACACCACAACATAATGGTGTGTCCAAACGTCATAATCGAACTCTCTTAGATATGGTTCGTTCTATGATGTCACTTATAGATTTATAATTATCGTTTTGGGGTTATGCATTAGAAATAACCACATTCACTTTAAATAGGGCACCATATAAATCCGTAGAAACGACACCATATGAATTATGGTTTGGGAAGAAACCTAAATTATCGTTCCTTAAAGTTTGGGGTTGCGAAGCTTATGTAAAGAAGTTACAGCCCGACAAGCTTGAACCCAAAGCGGAAAAATGCGTCTTCATAGGATACCTGAAGGAAACTATTGGGTATACTTTCTATCATAGATCCGAAGGCAAAATCTTCGTTGCCAAGAATGGTTCCTTTCTAGAGAAGGAGTTTCTCTTGAAAGAAGTGACTGGAAGGAAAGTAGAGCTCGACGAGGTTGTCGAACCTTCTCTCAGATTTGAGAGTAGCGCAGCACCGAAAGAATTTCCTGTGGCGCCTACACCAATAGGAGAGGAAGCTAATGATAGAGATCATGAAACTTCGGTTGAAGTTACTACGGAACCTCGCAGGTCGACGTGGACTTGTACCACTCCCGATTGGTATGATACCGTTATGAGTGCCATGTTGGTGTACGACACTGATGACCCTGCAACATATGAGGAAGTGATGATGAGCCTAGATTCCAATAAATGGCAAGAAGCCATGAAATCCGAGATTGGATCCATGTACGAAAACCAAGTGTGGACTTTGGTGGACTTTCCGGATGGCCGGAAGGCTGTCAAGGACAAATGGATTTTCAAGAAGAAAACATATGTTGATGGTAATGTAACCGTATATAAAGCTCGACTTGTCGCAAAAGGGTTTCGACCAACTCAAGGAGTTGACTACGATGAGACTCTCTCACCGGTAGTGAAGCTAAAGTTTTTGAGGATTTTGTTAGCAATCGCTGCATATTATGATTATGAGATATGGCACATGGATGTCAAAACGGTGTTCCTCAATGGAGACATTGATGAAGAGTTGTATATGGTACAACCCAAAGGTTTTGTCGATCCTAAAGATGCTAATAAGGTATGCAAACTTCAAGGATCCATTTATGGATTGAAGCAAGCATACCGAAGTTGGAATCAACGTTTTGATAAGGTAATCAAAAGTTTTGGCTTTATACAAACTTATGGAGAAGCTTGTATTTACAAGAAAGTGAGTGGGAGCTCTATAGCATTCCTAGTACTATATGTGGATGACATATTGTTGATTGGGAATGATGTAGACCTTCTTAAAAGTGTTAAAGATTATTTGAAGGTGCTTACATATTAGGCATAAAGATTTGTAGAGATAGATCGAGATGCCTAATATCGCTTTCACATGGTACATATTTGGACAAAGTTCTAAAGAGGTTTGTAATGGAAGATAGCAAAAAGGGTTCTTGCCCATGTTGCCCAATACGACCTTGAGTAAAACTCAAAGTCCTGCTATGATAGAGATAGAGAGAGGATGAGTAATACTCCCTATGCCTCAGCTATAGGATCTATCATGTATGTGATACTATGTACTAGACCCGACATTGCATATGTTGTTAGTTTGACTAGCAGATATCAAAGTGATCCAGGAGTAGATCACTGGATAGCGGTCAAAAACATCCTTAAGTACTTGAGAAGAACTAAGGATATGGTTCTTTCTTATGGAGGTGATGAACAACTCGTTGTTAATGGTTACACCGATGCTAGTTGGAACACCAATTCGGATGATTCTAAATCACAATCTGGATACGTATTTACTTTGAATGGTGCATCAGTGAGCTGGAGGAGTGCAAAGTAAAGCGTTGTGGCGAGATCTTCAACTGAATCGGAATACATTGCTGCTTTGGATACTTCACAAGAAGCGATATGGATGAAGGAGTTCATTACAGAGCTTGATGTGGTTCCTAGTGCGTTGGACCCAATGCCTATGTACTGTGATAACATGGGTGCCATAGCCAATGCGCAGGAGCCAAGGTCACACAAGAAGCCGAAGCATATCAAGCTGCGTTTTCACGCTATTCGAGAGCATGTCCAAGATGGTGACATAAAGATTTGCAAAGTACACACAAATCTGAATGTGGCGGATCTATTGAATAAACCTCTCCCAAGGGCAAAACATGACCAACACCAAACCGCCATGGGTGTTAGGTATATTAGCATGTAATCTAGATTATTGACTCTAGTGCAAGTGGGATATTGTTGGAGATATGCCCAAGAGGCACTAAAAACAGTAGTTAGTATTATATCTTTGTGTTTATGATAAATGTTTACATTCATGTTATAATTGTATTAACCGGAAAAATTAATACTTATGTGGTTTATAAACTTGTAAGAGTCTCTAGTAAAGCCTCTTTGTAATACTAGCTTGTTGGTTAATAGATGATCATGGTTTCCTGGTCGTGAACATTGAGATGTTATTAACAACAAGATCATATCATTAGGGGAATGATGTAATGGGCATACTCCTATAGGTAACTAAGATCAAGTCATTTCAATAGTTCATTTGCTATAAGCTTTCAGATACATAGTAATCTAAATCCTTCGACCATGAGATCATGTTAATCACCATCACCGGATGGATGCTTTGATGACATCAAACACCACTTCGTATTTGGGTGGTTATAAAGGTGGCATTGGAAAGTATGTGTTGAGGCACATGGATCAAGAGTGGGATTTGTCCATCCATATGATGGATAGATATACTCTGGGCCCTCGCGGTGGAATGTCATCCAATTAGCTTGCAAGCATGTGACTAGCTCATAAGGGATCACATATCACAGGAACGAGTAAAGAGTACTTATCTGTAACGAGGCTGAACTAGGTATGTAGAGATACCGACGATCAAACCTCGGATAAGTAAAGTATCGCGAGACAAAGGGAAATTGGTATCGTATGTAAATGGTTCATTCGATCATGAAGTAATCGTATAAATATGTGGGAGGCATATGAATTTTCAAATTCCTCTATTGGTTATTTATTAGAGAAGAGTCTCGGTCATGTCTGTATAATTCACGAACCGTATGGAGACACACTTAAGGATTTGATGTTGTTTAGTAGATATGGAATGTGAGTTGTAGCGGACCCGAACCCGACTTGGTTCGAAATCCCTGTGATTACAGTGCTAGTCCCTGGATCGAATAGCTAGCACCCACAGTTTAAGATGTAATATCAATATACAAAGGTCATATTACATCGCATGATCCAGAATATAAATACTTATTACAGTCTCATAACCATGGGCTATCTTATTACAAAGCAGCGGAATAAAAGTAAAGCATGGAGTCCTTCATATTCATGTGCCACATGCAAACATGTTGGGTGCATACTCATAACCCCTACTCATCAAACATCGCTATCATCAAGTAATCCTGCAACATGATAAGTTACAGCCACAAGGGTCAATACATTTGAATTGTATTGGCAAGTGTCACTACTATGTGGAAATAAGTTGGAATCTATCAATACATGCATATTTGGCTAAGTAGAGTTTAGTCTCATTTGAAGAAAGCAATATGGTTTTATCCTATCTTTTCAAAATAGTTTTGATCTTTCAACAATCTTTCTGAACTCCTTGGCAAACTCCAAGTGCTTTTAATCCCTTGTTAACACCATCAAGTTTTACTTTGAGAAATTGGAATGTCGAGATCTTCCATAGCTTTAGGCCTTAGTTGCTCAGAGTTGTCCGTAACCGGGGACACGGCTAAGTACTTAGAATTTGATCTTCTGCAGAAGTTGTACACTTTACCCACATGACACAATCTCGTCTTGACGCCACCAGTGGCCGCTGGATAAGTACACACCAAATGGAGTACCGACAGATCGAGAATGTGACAAAGTCTTTCCATAGAAGTCCTCCCAATACATAATGCTAGCACGTCTACCAGGCACCAATGTAAGGATATACTTTCAATAAACAATTCTAGTTAACCTGAATAGGTACCAATGCAAGGGTCTTCCACTATGTAATTGACTAAGCCAAGGCCCATTTAGCATGTGGCTGTACACGGAAGCCATTGTACGAGAAACATGTTCAATCTCTAAGTTCCTGGGTGGTATTCTTCTAGTACACACATGAAAAAGATAGCCATAGATTTGGTTCCCTTCGTTGCCACCTTATTCACATCTGAGTATCCACATTCCACCCAGGTGATTCATTGAGTACTTGTTTTATTATATAAAACATATATAATTTTCCAAAACTTCATATAATCATAATATGGTATTCCACCCCGAATCTATAGCAGGGCTAAGCATACTGCAACTAACGATGTTTTCACTAAGTAAAGTCTAAAAGATATCCTATATAGGACATAGCATAGCATAGTAACATAGTAGCCCTATCATGCATACTACAAAAATTCCACTAAGTATAATGAAAATAGTAGGACATGGATGATAGTGCCACTTGCCTTAGTAGTTGGTGGTGTTGGTACACTCTTCGCAATAACACACTTGACAATCAACACAATCTATCAAGCAAAACAACCAAGACAAAACAATCACAAGATCAATACTAATGACAACACAAAAATCATGCAAAGTATGCAAACATGCAAGACAGGGATTTTTATTGTAAAAATTGTTATAACAAGGTTCTGAACATTACTAAGTGATTTATGAACATTTTATATTTTCAAGATTACAAATGCAACCATTTGTGCAATTATAGCAATTAGCAACATTTTCTAACAGTTGGAAAGGCTGTTCTCACTAAATAATTTCCACGATCTTATTTATACTAGAATAAAATTATATTTTGGTCTTACTATATAGAGGGTTCAATATACAACCATTTGCAAAAGGATTCACTTAAAAATAATTTACACGACAATTTTTATACTCAACATACTCCACAAATGGTTCTGTATAAAACTTGATTTTAACAGACTCAAAAATACCAAATTATGGCTCCACTGTGTTCTACTCGTTTTTGTGAATCCATAGATATATTATTTGTTAAATTTGGATATACAGAACTAAAGATATGATTTTTGCAAGTTTGTGTGTTCTTATGTCTAAAAATCCGAAAATAGGAATAGATATGACACTTGCAGATTCTGGTTGGAAGATACCCCTTCGTATAAGTGATCTATGATGACCTTTAGATGATGTAAGATCCCACCTTTATAAAGGTAAGGATCCCTGTGATTGCAATGCTAGTCCTTGGATCAATAGCTAGCATCCACAGTTAAGATGTAATATCAAGAAACAAAGGTCATAATACAACTTTATAACCAGGAATAAAATAATTTATTACATCTTACATATCTCATTTGGCTATCTCATTACAATGAAGCAGAATATAAATATAGCATGGGGTCCTTCATATTCAAAGTGCCACAGGCAAACATGTTGGTTGTAGACTTGTAATCCTAATCAACACACTTCACTAACATCAAACAAACCTGCAACATAATAAGTTATAGCCACAAGGGTCAATACATTTGAATTGTATTGGCAAGTTATACTATGGTAGTATAGTGGAGTCTATCATCTATGTGCATTTGGCTAAGTGGAGCTTAGGCTTGCTTTGCTCAAAATAGATTTTCCTTATCATTTGAAAACACTAAGTTTTTGTTTGACAAAATCACCCAAGGCATCTCCCAATAGAAATTGGTGATCCTTCAACCCTTGTTCAACCACAAAGTTTTAACTTAGAAATTGGGATGAGGAGATTCTTGATAGCTTCCATGTATTGATGCTCAAATTGTCCTTTGCCAGGGACATGGCTAAGTACTTAGATATTTACACTCTGCAGAGGTGGTGCACTTTCCCCACAAGACTTGGTTTCACCAAGACAAGATTTTTCAGAAGCCTTACCTTAGACCAGAATGGACGCGTTCCAACCTATCATTCCCCTACCACCAACTGTCCATTTGGCTAAGTTATTGCAACCTATATGATCTAGGCAGAGCCCATAATGCCAAGTGGCTACACTTGAAGCTTCTCAACATTTGACATCCCAAATCTCTTTGTTCCTGGGTGGCATTCCACAAGTGAGATACACAAGGTAAACCATAGAAATGGGCCTTGTATAACCACTCAACACAAACCATTCCTTCCATTCCACCCAGGTGATTCATTCACTTAGTTGTTTTATTAAACAAAACACAAGTCCTTGACTTAGAAATATTCCATAGCATGAATATAATCCACCCTTGTTTTCTACTAGCTAAGCTAAGCATGATAGTAGTAGGAATCTTAACTTAGGAAAATTCTACTAAGGTTTCATCTACTAGGATTTCCCATGGCATAGCACACTTAGTAAAATTCCATGCAAGTCCTACTTTGAAGTATCACTAATGCATAGTGAAAATAATGGGACAAAAGTATGAAGCATCACTTGCCTTTTTGGTAGAGAATTATAAGTTCACTCCTTGATCTTGCAATATTCACATTCTTCAAATTCCACTACAATTCAATCAAGCAAGCAAATATCCAATCTACCATTCAAGCAAACATCACATAAAATAATAGAAACAAGGCAATGCATGCAAGCATGCCAAAGAATTTTTTATTTGGAAAAGTGGTTTCTAATAGGTTATAAACATTCTAAAACACCTATTGGTCGTTTTATAAAAGTGGCAAAACTATTTGCAAAAGATTTTACCTATAAACCATTTTTAAACCAAATCAATATTTTATGAGGTTGAAAATGCTTTTTAGCAAAGTAATAATCTATATAGGGTTCACCAAAATATATTTTAAATCATAAAACTTTGTATTTAGGGTCAGAGAGTTTAATCCAAATCATTTCCCAAAGATTTTCTCCAAAAAGTATTTCAACATATAAACAACATTTTTAATTGACTAGAAATGTTCTAAATCAAAGATTTATTCTTTTGCCTCACAAAATATGTTTTTGAATCCACAAGTTGGTTTATATGGTCATTAGGTTCAAAACAATCCATTGGCCAAAGATTTTATCACAAAATAGTTTTAGAATGAATTTTATATTCAAATTATGCCTACACAAGTTTCTGCAAAAACAACCATTTTACCAGAAGCAATTCATTAAAAAAATTGCATTGTTGTAAAGTACTTGTCTTGCTGATTCCATTGATATAAAATTTACAAAATTTGGACTTGTGGATCAAAAGTTATGAATTTTACAAACTTGAACATCTAATAGATCATTTCTGGTTTTTATTAAAACAGACTGTCCACGTGGAATGTTTTGATTCGCTGGTATCGGTTCTTTCGGATCAAGCACTGAGGATCGTTGGATCTAATGCGAAACGCACGGCACAGATGCTCTCATACCCCTTCGATAAGTTTCTATCCTATCCACGCGATCCAGATCCAACGGCTGCTGCGCGTTTGACCTAGAACGAGCGGCGCTGGCGGCGGCTGTGCGGCGGGGCGCTCTGGCGGCGAGGTTGCCGACGATGCAGGATGCGATAACGAGAGAGAGAGGGGGCTCACCGAGTTCGTAGCATACTGCTGATGCTCAACGTGGTCTTTGTCGGCCAAGGGGCGCACGGGTTCCTGGGGAATTGCTCACCGGAGTTTCCACTGGCGACAAGACGCTCTGGCGTCGTCGGGGACGTCGCTACAGGACACGGAAGAGCGAAGCACTGAATCAATTAGAAGAGCGAGAGAGAGGAGAGTGTAGGAGGGTCGTCCAGAGATGGAGGGGGAGACGTGGATTACAGGGAGGCGTCTCCGGAGTTAAAGCAGACGGCAGCGCTTGCTCAGTGATGATGTTGTCGATAAAGCAGAGCAAGGGGCGCTTGCTCAGACGGAGGCATCGCCGGAGTCTGCTGGTATGTGCCAGGGAGCAAGGGGCGGCGGGGAGTGGCCGGAATTGTCGTCGGAGTGCGTCGGAGGTAGTGGCGGTGCTGAGAAGAATTGGAGAAGCCTGTGGGCGATCTGGTGTGAGCGAGAGAGGGGAAATGGAGAGGGGGGACAGGCGATTATGAGGGCACAGTCGAGGGCGAGGTTTATTCCCGCATTGAAGCGGATTAACGCGAGGAATTTACGTCTGGCAACGGCAGCGAGGAGAGGGCGTGGTCTTCGTGGGGGTTGAAGACGATGGCCTGACAGGTGGGGCTCAGCGGTCAGCAAGAATGAGAGAGGAGAGGTGGGGTCTTCTGTCAGTGACTACGCGGGTTCCTTTTCGGGTGCAGAACGTTTTCTCGCGGGGAGAGCGGGAGTGGGATGCTGGGCCAATGGGCTGGGCTTGCTGGGTTGGCTGCTTTGTTTATTTTTTCCTTCTCCTGTTTATTTTTCTTTTTCCATTTCTTTTATTCTGTTTTGATTTTGTTTAATCATTTCAAACAATTATTTGATTTTCAAACTTCAACCAATCTTTGTGTATAATCAAATACTGATTAATAATACATTTTAAAGTCAAATTTAAAATAATTCTTTTATTCTTTTAGGGTATATTAATTACTTAAAATAGGCCTTTGTCTTAATTCAAACAAGTTTTAAAATATAATTTCAATTCTTATTTGAACTCAAATTTTTACCAACCCTTTTTTAGTAGGTTTTATTTTTTATTTGGGTGTCAAATAATTTACTTTGAATTATTTGGAATATTTTTAATATGACTTATTAATCATTTAGATTGGGTATTTATCTTTATTCCAATGAAATCACATATGGTTTTAATTCCATAAATTTTATTTAGAAGATTTCTTTGATCCCATTTAAGTTAATTAAATAACTTTTATTACACTTGGGTAAATTCCAAATACTATTTTCCCATGATTTAATTAATCATTCTTATTAGGGAAATTGTCTTAATCCAATAGAATAGAATTTGGTTAAGGCCATATTATTTTATTTCAATATTATTTATCCATTTATTTCATTTGAACTTGGATTATGTTTATTCCATTTGTTTATGGTCTTGGCCCAGTTTTAATTTGGATTTTAAAATACTCCTTATTTATTATTTCGTTCTTTATCTTATAGAATCCATATCTTTTTATTTAAAGATCCAAACTTGGTGATTCAAATTGGTAAAATCTTAATAATATTTATTTATCCTTTTAAATACCTTTAAGATTATTTGCCCACCATTTGGTATGGATTTTTAGATAAGTGCTTTATTAGCTTTGGAAATTCAATTTCCTTATTTTTACTAAGTTCATAAGATTTTATCTTTGGTTCCAAATTTAATGAAATCAATTTCTATGGTTTTATAATATTTCTATTCGTCATTCTTGATCATTTATAAATGTTTGTTGACAAATTTTTATATGGATCAAAACCATGGTCTTAAAGATATATTGGAAATGATTTTATTCTATTAGGGTTTTAGGGTTTTGGTTTATTTTTCCAAGTGTTTAAATTTCCAGATGCATTTATGAAGAATGCATTTCACTTTATTTGAATTTAGTTGGATTCAAACATTACTCAAGTTTGTTCAAGATGGGATTTTAAGTTTCCATTTGGAATCAAAAAGTTTCTTTTCACCCTAAATTTCAACAATTATTTATTTTGTTTATTTATTTTTCACATTACAAAATTTGGAAAATTTTGGGATGTGACAGATGAAGATCTAATGGTCCAGGATGGCTCATCGAAAAAGGTCGCCGGAGAAGTTCGCCGGATTTGCGGGCACGGGATTGGAGTTGCCGTTCGCATCGCTAGGGACGTATCCGAAGTAGAAGAAGATGCGGACGGCATAGAGGACATCAAGGCGGTGCTACTGGACGTGATTTAGAGCTTGTTCGTCTCCAACCGTGACAGCAATCCACGGCTGGAGCAACGTGCGATGTCGGCGGCACGACCAACTACAACAATATGATAAACAATCATGTCCTGGAGGTAGGCAACATCAATAATAGTCTTATGGTAGAAGGAATTGACAAGGGACTCAGTGATGAAGACAAGATCTGAAGTTGAACTCAAACTTGGGGTTAAAGTTGGCATCGACCATGTGTGTTTTACAAAACTCCTCTTGAGAAAGTTTGAGAACGAAAATGATGGAGGAGAACTAGAGGAATATGATGCTCGCTTCGGTTTTTGCTAAGGTGTTCTGTGGAGGGAGATCGGGAGGTGTATGCCGTCATATGACATTCGGTTCACGGTATTAATTTGAGAGATTAAGGCACTAAAGTGAGAAATTGATGGCCTGAACGGACCCTCCACTCAATTCTAAACGTTTTTCGTTTTAAAGTCGAGAAGAAACGGTCATTGAATTGATGGGGGGAGAAAGAGGTTACAACCATGAGAGGAGGTGAGTCTCTGCTTAGTTCGTGTGAGCTTGAAGACGATGAACCAGTTCAATTGGGCCAGAATTCGGTCCAAGGAAAATAATAAGAAAAAAACAATAGGGAGAGAGAGGGATGTCCGGTTGGGATGTTCGATTGGCTGTTGGGCCGGAGTACTGGGCCGATTTAGAGTGAGCTGCTGCTCTCTTATTTCTATATTCTGTTTTTATTTGTATTAATTAATTTAACCTCCAAATTGGTTTCAAATTTGTATCAAATATATAAAAAAAAATTATATAAAATATAATTTGATAGTTTACTCCAATTATATTATTTTTAATATATTTTTTAATAAAGTATAATTCATTTAGAAATTGAGTATGCTACGTATGCCTATACAGTATATTTTCTTAATTTTTGTTTATTTCATATCTTTTGATTTAGAGCTCCAAAAAGGTTCAAACCAATTTCTACAGTTTTACTTAATAATAACGTATCATTATATATTATTTAACTGTAATTTTATTCCATATAAATATGGATTTTATCTTTGGGCTTAAATTGACTTTGCAGTATTTTTTATTTCTTTATCTATCTTAGGTAAATCATATGTTTTGATTTATAATTTCAAAAAGGGTGATTCCAATTTGTATAGTTCTATTTAATAATTATTTATCTTTATATATCCTTTAGAATTAATTTGTTCACAATTAAGTATTAATTTTAGCTATGAGATTTATTGACCTTGGAATACTTTCTTTTATCTTATATAAATCATAACTTTTTATCCATGGCTCCAAATAGAGTGAAAACAATTACCATGGTTTTGTAATATTGTTGTTTACCATTATAGATTATATAGAAATGATTTTGCTAAATTTTTATATGGAACATATCCATATCTATCACATAAAACGTGTTTTTCATGAGCTACAAACACATAATTTCTATCAAGCTCAAAAATAGTGGGATTAAAACCTTCACAGGTTTTAACCAAAGTAGATATTTCAAAGGGATCCACAGCAGCATAACATTCATCCTCCTTTGGTTAGCATGGTGGACAATCAAATAATATAAGAGGTAAAGAGTTACTCTCATTAGAAAGTAGACATGGGTAGATCCATTCTTTCTCCTTTTGTTCATCACTCTCCTCCTCTTTTTCATCTAATGAGCTTCCAATTTCAACAATTTCTTCTTTCATAGGCTCATGCAAGGCATTAGTCTCTTCCAATTATGGAAAACATCTATTAAAATATTCAAGAATATAGCCATTTGATTCCTTGTAATTGTCAAAGCAAAATTTAAGTATCTCATAAACATCATGTTCATAAGGTGCATCATCAGTATTTTCAAGCAAACTGGCAAGTTCAAATGCACCCTTGAAGGCAATAAATTCTTCAATTTGTTCCACATCATAAAAGTCATAATTTCCTTTACCATAAGAAGATATGGTAACATTATCATTATACTCACATTGAAAGGGTAGGTGTTTATACCTCCTGCAGCAATAAGATTTATCAAAGCAATAGGTAATAGTAGAGCACACGTCTCTAGCAATAGTAGTCAACTTATCAATTTTCTCCCATAAGTGTTTCCCTTTTTGTGACAAACAGTGTTCCTTATAATAATACTTTTGCTCTTCTGTGAACCCACCTTGCCAATAAGAACTAGTGTCAAAGAAACCATCCATTAATAGAAAGCATGACCAAGCAAGGCAATAACAGACCACCAACTAGAGTAGGAACTAATTTTTTTCGTGTTTTTGAATAAAGCAAGCAAAACAAACTAGACTAATTTTTTGGGTTTTTTTGGAAAGAGGCAAACAGAACCAAGCAAAAGAAACAAAGCAAACTAAAAACAAAGTAAAGAGGAAGGAAGTGAAGGACTCCCCTAATGAAGACGTCCTTAGCCTCCCCGGCAACAGCGCCAGAAAACTTGTTGATGACTCCTTGATGGCGCCAGAGAACTTGGTGCTTGATGTGGAGTCTTGTTGGGAACCCCAAGAGCAAGGTGTGAAGAGCACAACAACAAGTCTTCCCTCAGTTGAGACCGAGGTTATCGAACCAGAAGGAGGAAGGAAACATCACACAGGTGTTGCAAGCAACATGGAGACCTGTACAACACAAACTCAAGACTTTGCCCCAACAAATCAGTGAGGTTGTCAAGCTCACCGGTTTGCTATAACAAAGTATTAAACGTATGGTGTGGAAGGTAATGGTTTGCAGCAAATAAACAAGTAACAGTTGAATATGTATCAGTGTTAAATATTGGACCGGAGTCCATAGTTCACTAGAGGTGCTCTACTTAGATAAACAACATGGCATGAAGGGTAAACAAAGTACAGCGGGGCAATTGACAGGAACTGAGCAAGACATAACAATGCAATTACTAGCCAAAAAGATCCTATGAGGTTGATTGGGCAATACAACAATATACATAGACCGTCATCCAACTGCATCTATGACTAGAAGTCCACCTTCAGGTTATCATCTGAACCCCCTCCAGTATTAAGTTGCAAGCAATAGACAACTGCTTTAAGCAAAGTGTGTAAGGTAAACAGTCCACATGTTCCATGAACAAGAGACCGTTGTTTTCTCCCTGGTAGCAACAACACATCTACAACCGAAGAGATTTCTGTCACTTCCCTTGAAACTAGAGTCATGAACCCACTATCGAGCATAAAGACCCCCTTTTGGAGTCACTAGAAACTACTTGGCCAAGATAACCACTAGCAACGGAGAGCATGCAAGATCACAAACAACATAGACATGATAGAATCATAATGACAAAACCATTAATCAAACCAACATAATAATCTCAATATCCATCGGATCCCCACAAACACAACATGCATGATTACAAATAGATTAGATCTTGATCATGAACGGAGCTCACAAGATCTATAGATGAAAGCACAAAGGGGGAGATACAACCATTATAGAGGTACCAACCTTTAATAAGGTAGAGATCCCTGTGTTTACAATGCTAGTCCCTGGATCAATAGCTAGCGTCCACAGTTAAAATGTAATATCAAGAAACAAAGGTCATAATACAACTTTATAACCAGGAATAAAATAATTCATTACATCTTACATAGCTCATTTGGCTATCTCATTACAATGCGACAGAAATAACTATAGCATGGAGTCCTTCATCTTCAAAGTGCCACAGGGAATCATGTTGGTTGTAGACTTGTAATCCTAATCAACACACTTCACTAACATCAAACAAACCCGCAACATAATAAGTTACAACCACAAGGGTCAATACATTTGAATTGTATTGGCAAGTGATACTATGGTAGTATAGTGGAGTCTATCATCTATATGCATTTGGCTAGGTGGAGCTTAGGCTTGCTTTGCTCAAAATAGATTTTTCCTTATCATTTGAAAACACTAAGTTTTTGTTTGGTAAAAATCACCCAAGGCATCTACCAATAGAAATTGGTGATCCTTTAACCCTTGTTCAACCACAAGTTTTTAACTTAGAAATTTGGATGAGGAGATTCTTGATAGCTTCCATGTCTTGATGCTCAAATTGTCCATTTTCGGGACATGCTAAGTACTTAGATTTTACACTCTGCAGAGGTGGTGCACTTTCCCCACAAGACTCGACATGCATCGAGAAAAGATCTTTCAGAATCCTTCCCTTAGACCAGAATGGACGCGTTCCAACCTATCATCCCCTACCACCAACTGTCCATTTGGCTAAGTTCTTGCAACCTATATGATCCAGGCAGAGCCCATAATGCCAAGTGGATGCACTTGAAGCTTCTCAACATTTGACATATCAAATCTCTTTGTTCCTAGGTGGCATTCCACAAGTGAGATACACAAGGTTCACCAGTCCCCTGGCCTTGTGTAACCACTCAACAAAAATCTATCCAAGCAATACCATTCCACCCAGGTGGTTCATTCACATAGTTGTTTTATTAAATAAAACACAAGTCCTTGACTTAGAATATTCCATAGCATGAATGTATCCACTCTTGTTTTCTATTAGCTAGGCTAAGCTTGATAGTAGTAGGGATCTTAACTTAGTAAAATTCTACTAAGGCATCATCTACTAGGATTTCCCATGGCATAGCATACTTAGTAAAATTCCATGCAAGTCCTACTTAGAAATATCACTAATGCATAGTGAAAATAATGGGACAAAAGTATGAAGCACCACTTGCCTTTTTGGTAGAGAATATAAGTTCACTCCTTGATCTTGCAATAGTCACACCCTTCAAATTTCACTACAATTCAATCAAGGCACAAATTCAATCTACCATTCAAGCGATTCATCACATAGAATAATAAAAACAAAGCAATGCAAGCAAGTATGCCAAAGATCTTTTTGTTTGTAAAAGTCGTTTTTAATAGGTTATAAACATTTTAAAACACCTATTGGTCATATATAAAAGTGGCAAACCCATTTTAAGTCAAGTTTAGTGAAAATGGCCACTTTAAGTCATTTTTGTTTTGCTAGAATTGATTTAAATCAAAGTAATAATTTCTAGTGTTTGACAAATACATTTTTAAACACAAATGTTAGTGTTTTATGGTCAAGTGTTTATTATTAAAACCATTTGCAAAAGGTTTTACCTATAAACCATTTTTTAATTCAAACAACATTTTATTTCATTAGAAATGCCTTTAAATAAAGTAATAATTTTATAGGGTTCACTAAAATATATTTTTAAATCCTAAAACTTGGTGTTTAGGGTCAGAGAGTTTAAATCAAATCATTTTCCAAAGGTTTTACTCAAAAAGCATTTTTAACACATAAACAATATTTTTATTTAACTAGAAATGTTATTATTCAAAGATTTATTCTTTAGTATCACAAAATATTTTTTAAATCCACAAGTTGGTTTATATGGTCAGTGGGTTCAAAACAAACCAGTTGCCAAATATTTTATCCTAAAAACATTTATTGAATAAATTTTATACACAAAATATGCCTATACAAGTTTCTGAAAAAACAATCAATTTTACAGAAGCAATTCACTAAACAAAGTGCATGGTTGGAAAGTATTTGTTTTGCTGATTCCATTGATATAAAATTTGAAAAATTTGGACGTGTAGATTTAAAGTTATGAATTTTACAAAATCACATAATTAATAGAAATGTTTCTATTTTTAAAACGAAGTCTGAGTCACGTGGAGCAATCTTATCGGGCGGTACCACTTCGGTTGGATCGACCTTTATGGGCAGTCAGATCTAAATAACAACGCATGACACAGATCAAAGGATACCCCTTCGGTTAAGTTTCTATCGCAACCATTAGATCAAGATCCTACGGCTCACAATATGATGACCTAAGATGGGCGGCGCTGGCGGCGGCGAGTGGCGGCGGCGCGGTCAGACGGTGGAGTTGTCGGCGATTCAGGAAGAAAGAGAGACAGGGGAAAGGCTCACCGAGATCGCCATGAAGATTAGATGCTCAAGGTAGTCTTCGTTGGCGAAGGGGCGCTCGGGGACGACGTGGATTGCTCGCCGGAGATCCTCACTGGCTCGGACACGCACAGTTGAAGACGGTGAAGAGGCTACCGTGCACGCCAGATAAAAAGGAAAGCATAGTTAGATGCGCCGAGTCGTGGCGAGTACGCGCGTGTGAAGGAGAAGGAGAGGGGAGGTCAGATGCTACCTGGGGGTGTCGCCGGAGTGGAAGCAGATGGCAGAGGCGTTCTGTTGTCGTGGTTGACGATGCTAGGGGGAACGCGTGGTCAAGTGGAGGCTACTGGCGGATGCGCAAGACGATGGGGAATGTCCTCATGGAAACTAGGAGGCAAGGGGGGGTAGTGGTTCGCCGGAATCGCCGCGGATGCTCGTCGGAGACGGCGGTGGTTTGAGCGTGAATTCGTGCGGCCTGGTGGCTCGTTAGCAGAGAGATTTGAGGGGAAAGGTAGAGAAGGGGGAGGAAAGTTATCGTGCGTGATTGTTGACAGACATTACTCACATCATTGACGTGAATTAATCCCGCGAAATCAAAGCTGAAATGGGCGAGGAAAGGGTCGCAGGGTGGAGACGACGAAAGGGCAGTGTGGGGTATGGTTGTCAGCGAGTGAGAGAGGGAGACGATGGGGTCCAGGCGTGAGCGTCTGTGCGGGTTTAAGTTGGAGTAGAAAAACGCTTCGTGCGGGGAGGAAGGTGGGCTGGGAAATGGGCTGGACTGGGCCTGTTGGGTTAGTTTGTTTCTTTCTCCCTTTTTTTTATTCTAAATCCTTTTTGTTTTTCTATTTAGATTTTATGTTTGATTTTATTCAAATTATTTCAAACCCTTTTTCATTTCAAAACTTTTCACACTTTTCAGCAAGTTTCTGTACTGTTTTAAACATATATTTAAAATCCATTTTTAGAATAATCATTTCATTTACACATGGTTTGTTATTTATTTAAATAGACAAATGTTTTTATTCAAACAAGATTTAATTATATTTTTAAACTCTTTATTTGAATTCTAATTTTCACTAAACCTTTCAGTAATTTTCTATTCTGTTCAAACATGTATTTTAAAGATCATTTTGGAATATTTCTTTTATTCCCACATGGTTTAATTATTTATTTAAAATAGACATTTTGTCTTTATTAAATAGGATTTTAAATATGATTCTAATCCATATTATTTATTCAAATGATTTAACTTTCTGTTTTAAATTTCAAATATTTATCAAACCCTTTTTAGTAAGTTTTATTTATTCAATAGGGTGTTAAATAATTCCTTTTTTGAATTATTTCAATATGTTTTATTAATCATTTTAAATTGGGTATTTCCCTTAATTCAAATAGTATTCAATATGGTTTTAAATCCATATAAATTTTATTTAAATGATTCTTTTATTTCCTTAAAGTTAATTTAAATAACTTTTATTCCACTTGGGCAAATTCCAATTATTATTTTCCCATGATTTAATTAATCATTCTTATTAGGGATTTAATCAAATGGAATAGAATTTGGTTTAGGCCATTTTATTTTATTTGAATATTCTTTATCCCTTTATTTTTAATTGGATTCTATTTGTTCCATTTGCTTATGGATTTGGCCAAGGTTTAATTTGGCTTTTAAATATTCATATTCTTTCTTTCTTTCTTTGTCTTATAAAATCCATATCTTTTTATTTATAGAACCAAACTTCGTGATTCCAATTTGTAGAATTTTATTTAATATTTGATTATCCTTTTAAATATATTTAGGATTATTTTGCTCACAATTTGGTATGGATTTTATATAGGAGCTTTATTAGCTTTGGAAATTATTTCATTTCATCTTATTAAATTCAAAAGTTTTTATCCATGGTTCCAAATTAAGTGAAACCAATTTCTATGGTTTTATAATATTTTATTTATCATTCTTGATCATTTATAAATGTTTTTTGACAAATTTTTATATGGATCAAATCCATAGTCTTAGAGAGATCTTGGAAATAATTTTCTTCCATTAGGGTTTTGGTTTATTTTCCAAGTGTCTAAATTTCAGAATTCATTTATGAAGAATTCATTTCACTTGATTTGAATTTTGAGGGATTCAATTTTCACTCAAAGTCTGTTCAAGATGGGGTTTTAAGTTTCCATTTATAATTAAAAAGTTTCTTTTAACCCTAAATTTCAACAATTATTTATTTTGTTTATTTATTTTTCACATTTCAAAATTTGGAAAATTTTGGGATGTGACAGGCTACCACCCTTAAAAGAAATATCATCCCGAGATTTGGGTAGGCTAGAGGTTACAAGTTGGCTTCAAGGCAACTAGGGTACTACCACCCTTAAAAAGTTTTCCACTAGATTACATCTTGGCTTGCTTGGGATCTTGATGAAACTTCTCTAGGCAGACATCTGCATAGTGTCCTTTGTTTCCACACTTGAAACATGTGACAAGGCTAAGATATCTCATGGGATTGATTGTCTTGTATCTCATCTTTTCTAGACAATTGCTTGCATAATGTCCTTGGTCACCACAATTGTAACATGTGACAAGGCTGAGTGCTTCACGTATCTTCTCTGGACAAGTTGATATATAATGGTCTAGCTCTTTGCAGTTATTGCACCACACTTGGCTAATTTCCTTATTCTTCTTCTTCTTGGGTTTATCCAAAGCTAGGAGTTCCTCTAGTTCATGTTCTTCATATCTCACCTCAAAGTTGGGAAAGTCTCCTCGGTTCCTTAATCGATTCTTTGGGTAATACATACGTTTCCTCTTTTGTCCATCAAGGTGATTCCTAGTGTATGGAGGTGCAAGCTGAGATTTTCCTTTGTCTTCATCCTTCTTGATAGAAGTTGTTTCCTCATGGGGTTTACCAAACTTTTGTTGCACTCCACCTTGTTTCCTTTGTTGAACAATAGGATAGATGGGGCATTGGATAGGCACATGGTTATTTACTTCACATAGGAAACAAGTCACTTGAGATGTGGGGCATTGTTTAGTTGGATGTTTCTCTTAACAATTAGGGCATTGATCTTCATGCTCTTTGGAAGTGTGATCCATGTCTCCACAAATATTGCAAGCTTGAGTTCCTTCTATAATATCATCCTTGACATCCTTGTTTTCACAAACTCCTTGGGAAAGGTTGTATTTCATGTTGATCATTTGAGTGGTCATTCCTTGCAACAATTGGGATTGGATTTCCAAAAACTTTTGCAAGGTTGTGTCTAACTCATTGTTGTTGGCTAAAAACTGAGTTGTCATCTAATTCAACTGGGTTTGGTTTGCTAGTAGTTCTCTCATGTGCATCTCTTGGTTGTTGTTGTTGTCACCATTCTTGATGTTGGAGTTTCTTAGAGAAGTCATCTGTTCGGGTTGGATTGGGATTAGAATAGGTAAAAGATTTCTAAGGAAGAATTCTACTCACACACAACCATTCACACAAGCAATGTGCAAACAATCACAAACAAACATTCCACTCAAACAACAAGGTTCAAACATATTTTTAGGCAACAAAATATTTTTGCTACACCACATAAGTTGGTGGGTTTAAACTAATTATTAGTATGGTGGTCCAACTATATGGTTCACTTGAGATCATCCCATTCTTCTTAGGTGTTTCTTCTTGAATGATATCATGGTTTCCTTGGAACAATTATTGTGTCTTGGTCACAAAACTTCAAAGGTGATGATGGTTCCTTCTAAGTTGTGTTTCCTTGGTCTTCAAGTCTTGAGTAATATTTCTTGTCTCACTTGTAGTCCTTATTGATTTACAAGTTGAAGTCCTTAGTGAAACTAAAGTTGAAGGCTTTGATGATGTTGAAGTTGAAGTCATTTGAGTTGGTTAAGTCCTTGTTCATGTTGAGGCCTTGTCCATCAAGTTTTGAAATAGAAGATATGTAGAATCAAAACCAAAATGGTTGAGGAAAGAGTTTACAAGATTGTTTGTAAATAAGTTTTGGAACAAATACAACTACTATTTTTCTAAGGGGTTTTGACTAATCCTAGGGTTACAATCCTACAGGCAACACAGTGCTCTCATACCATCTATAGAGGTCCCAACCTTTAAGAAGGTAGAGATCCCTGTGTTTATAATGCTAGTCCCTGGATCAATAGCTAGCATCCACAGTTAAGATGTAATATCAAGAAACAAAGGTCATAATACAACTTTATAACCAGGAATAAAATAATTCATTACATGTTACATAGCTCATTTGGCTATCTCATTACAATGCAGCAGAAATAACTATAGCATGGAGTCCTTCATCTTCAAAGTGCCACAGGCAATCATGTTGGTTGTAGACTTGTAATCCTAATCAACACACTTCACTAACATCAAACAAACCTGCAACATAATAAGTTACAGCCACAAGGGTCAATACATTTGAATTGTATTGGCAAGTGATACTATGGTAGTATAGTGGAGTCTATCATATATATGCATTTGGCTAGGTGGAGCTTAGGCTTTCTTTGCTCAAAATAGATTTTTCCTTATCATTTGAAAACACTAAGTTTTTGTTTAGTAAAAATCACCCAAGGCATCTACCAATAGAAATTGGTGATCCTTTAACCCTTGTTCAACCACAAGTTTTTAACTTAGAAATTTGGATGAGGAGATTCTTGATAGCTTCCATGTCTTGATGCTCAAATTTTCCATTGCCGGGGACATGGCTAAGTACTTAGATTTTACACTCTGCAGAGGTGTGGAAGGTAATGGTTTGCAGCAAGTAAACAAGTAATAGTGGAAGATGTATCAATGGTAAAGATTGGACCGGGGTCCATAGTTCACTAGAGGTGCTCTCCTTAGATAAACAACATGGCATGAAGGGTAAACAAATTATAGCAGGGCAATTGACAGGAACTGAGCAAGGCATAACAATGCAATTACTAGTCAGAAAGATCCTATGAAATTCGATTGGGCAATACAACAAGATACATAGACCGCCATCCAACTGCATCTATGGCTAGAAGTCCACCTTCAGTTTATCATCTGAACCCCCTCCAGTATTAAGTTGCAAGCAATAGACAACTGCTTTAAGCAAAGTGTGTAAGGTAAACAGTCCACATGTTCCATGAACAAGAGACCGTTGTTTTCTCCCTAGTAGCAATAGCACATCTACAACCGAAGAGATTTCTGTCACTTCCCTTGGAAACTAGAGGCATGAACCCACTATCGAGCATAAATACCCCTCTTGGAGTCACTAGCAACTACTTGGCAAAGATAGCTACTAACAACGGAGAGCATGCAAGATCACAAACAACACAGACATGATATAATCATAAAGACAAAACCATTAATCAAACCAACATAATAATCTCAATATCCATCGGATCCCCGCAAACACAACATGCATGATTACAAATAGATTAGATCTTGATCATGAACGGTGCTCACAAGATCTATACATGAAAGCACAAAGGAGGAGATACAACCATCTAGGTACTACATGGACCCATAGTCCAAGGTGGAACTACTCACGCATCATACCAGAGAGAAGGCCTCCGGGATGATCTCCCCTCCGGCAGGGTGCCGGGAAGAACTTCAGATCCCTCCCGATCTAGGGATGATGGTGGCAGCGGCTATAGACGGTTTCGTGGAGATTTGATCGGGTTCCTAGGGTTTCTGCATCGGGGGCTTCTTATAGGCGAAGGGGGGCCGAGGAGGCGACCAGGGGGCCAAACCCTATCCAGGCGCGGGCCCACCCCTGGCCGCGCCTGGGGGGGTCTAGCTGCCCTGTTCGGCCCCTCCGGCTCCCCTCTGGACTTCTTGTTCCCCACGGAAAGTAATTGACTTTGACATTTGTCCCGTCCAATTCCGATAATATTTCTTTACTAACTTTTCTGAAACCAAAAACAGCAAAAAACAGGCATCTGGCACTGTTGCAACTTGTTAGTAGGTTAGTACTAGAAAACATGTAAAAAGCACCTCAAAGTGTAGACAAGTAAAGCAAAGTAGATACTAAACAAGCATGAAGCATCAAAAATTATAGATATGTTTCCGACGTATCAACATCCCCGAGCTTAACTCCCGCTCGTCCTCGAGTAGGTAAGTAGATACTGATGGGGATATGCCTATCGGGGTATGCCTAGCAGGACGTTTCCGACTGGCCCAAAGAATTGGCGAGTGGGCCTGCAGAACGGCGACTGGATTAAAGCCCAGCGAGGAGCCAAGCGACTGGAAGCTGAAGGCCCAGGCGAGTGGATAGGCCCAGTCGGATTAGGTTAAACGAGTACCAAGCTCTAACTGAATCGGTTGAGATATGTAAACCCTAGGGGAGGTGAGCCTATATAAACCTCCCTATAGGGCGAGTAGAGATACGTTCCATCATACACCCAAGCGACTCGCCGCCTAGCCGCCGAGTTCGCCCATTGTACCACCTCCATAATACAATCTAGCAGGAGTAGGTCTTTACCCTCTGGGGGGATGAACCTGGGTAGCCCTGTGTCTCCGCCCTCATCTCGCACCGCAGATGGCTGGCCGCCCTTGCCCCTCGTATTACTACTCGCTGCCGATTGCAGGTTCTGCCGTGACCATTCCCACGACAGTGGCGCCCACCGTGGGGCCTGACCGGTCTGGCCGGTGTTCTGCGGCGAGATCCAATCTGCCCATCAACGAGACGGTCGCCACCGGCCGCATGATAGCGATCGGCGAGATGCTCCAAATCTTGCCGGGCAGCTACGTCCCGGCGGCGCGACCCGTCACGCGCAGCGTGATCCTGCCGTTCGGCACGATCAGCCTCTTCGTCGGTCTCACCGACGTCATCGTCTCGGAGGATTCGGCTCGCATCCGCGAGTCGCCGCCACGCGATCGGCTCTCCGAGAGCCAGATCCGCACGATCCATCTCCTCGCCTCCGATTACAATTCGGCCCACAGCAACGTGGCCAAAATCCCAGCGGCCGCAGAGGACGCGACCCTCAACGACGACGCCGACTCAGCGACCCCGGCGTCACTCGCCGGATCCATCACCGCGGCTTCATCCGCGGGCTCCATCTCCTAGGTCTCCAACATGGGAGACTTCGAGGACCCCTCCATCCTCGGGATCTTCAAATTCGACTCCGGGTCGGAGAACTCCGCCGACCTCCGCGACGGAACCGGTCGCCACGCCGCAACCTACATGGCGACCGACACCGATCCGCCGGAGGATCCATTCTCCACCCCAATCCCTCCTAACGCCACGGCAACGGAGGTCGAGGAACTCCGCCTGAAAAATTTCGCCTCGAGCAGGTGACGGCGCAGGAACTATCACGCTACCACCAGCAGCGGATCAGGTCGCGCCTGAACCCCACCGTTCAGGGGCGTGCCCTGAACTTCGACGACGAAAACGACCCGGCCCGCGTGGCCGAGCGCGCAATCTGCGAGAACGCGCCACCAGGAGGAAGCGCCCGGCCCCCGCCAGGATCAACGGCAATGGGCGCCCCACCTCCACCCAACCGCACCCCTCCCAGGGACCAGCCGTGGATAGTAGTCTCCTCACGGGAGCGAGACGCAAACAGCCTCCCACTGTTCTCCACCCCGATGGACAACCTCGTGGCAGGCCGAGCAGTAGCCGACAGCATCACGGCCACCGGCGACGGCGCCCTACAGATCCAATACGTCAGGGCCCTGCTCGCGAAGGCCGTCGAGCAGCAAAGAGCGGGCGCCGACTCGCAAGGTCGAGTATACTCGCGTTCCTCGGGAAGCAGAGCGGCCTCCAGTGCCCGCCCAGCGGCGGCAAACACCCTCAACTGCCCGCGAACGCGACACTCTCCACCAGAGCCACTGCAGCTCCAACACCGACCCGCGAACGCGGCACTCTCCACCAACGACCCCAGGCCGGCGACCAACTTCGTCGCCGCCAACGGGCAACCCATCGACGCCCGCACCCACATCATCAACAACCAAAGTTGGCGCGCACGCCAGCCCGACGACCTGCGACATACCCTAACCAATCGCCGCGACGGCGAGCTCATGGGTCGCCACCGACTCGACCCAAGTGCTTCGACCAATGATCCGAGGCGAGAAGTACCCGCCAAACTTCAAGGCGCCAAAGGATATAGAAAAGTACGACTCAGACGACCCCGCCGTCGCTCGACACATACCTCATGGCGATGGGGATCGCAGCCACATCGACCGCTAGCCGCCTGTTACCTCCCCGATGATGGAGGGACGGCGGTGCAAGTGGATCAACACCCTCCCCCAGGATAGTATCGACTCCTGGGAGGAGATGCGCGACGCCTTCGTCAGGCACTTCGAGTGCTCCTACACCCGCGCCACCACTATCGAGGACCGAGCGTCGTCCAGGGACCCCGCGAGTCGACCCGCAACTGGGTCCAACGGTGGCAAGAACTCTAGTACAACGTGGTCGGCATCCACCCGGACACCGCGATCCATTGCTTCAAGACCTCGTGCCGCTACGAGCCCCTGGTCGCCAAGCTCAAGCGACACTCTCGCACACTCGACAACATCCCCGACCTCCTCGAGATCGCCAAACGGTACGCGGAGGAAGATCCAAACCAGGAAACTGACGACGAGTCAGGAGGTCAACGCCGCACGAGCGGCAACGACAGCGGATGACGGTCCGACCTACGCTACAGCAACACCCGCCTCACCGACAAGAGACGCAATGACGGGCGAGTCGACTTCGTCGCCAACGCCGGGCACGTACAACGCGAGCCCAAGAGCTTCCGCCGCGACGGCGGCAACTACAAGGCCAAGCCAAGGTTCGACCCCGCGGCTCTACTTAACCAACCATGCGCGTTTCATAGCAGGGAAGGGAAGCCCGCAACGCACACCACCGCCGACTGCCACACCCTCAGGGAAATCGAGAAGGCACGACGAGCGCGGGAGGACCCCGACAACGACCCGCCAAACGGCGGAAAATTTGGCAAAGTGGCCGGCTCGCTCCATACCTTCACAGGCTTCAACACGAAGTGCGAGAAGAAGGTCATCGCCCGCGCTGTCGCCGTCAACGCGGTGGCCCAGGTGGACGTTCCCCAGTTCCTAAACTGGTCAGAGCAGCCCATCACCTGGAGCCGCCAAGACCACTCGCCACACATCGAGTACCCAGGACGAGTCGCCCTGGTGGTCAAGCCCAAGGTCGGCGACCATCGGCTCCCAAGACATTGATGGACGGCAGCTCCATCAACATCACAGCCTCAACACCTTCAGCGGTGCGCTCCCGCAGTCGATGATCGAGACGACCCACACCACATTCCACGGCATCGTCCCCGGTCGGAAGGCGTACCCGATCGGCAAGGTCACGCTGCCAGTCACCTTCGGCACACCGGCAAACTTCCGCACCGAGCGGATCGTCTTCGAACTGGTGCCCTTCGACAGCCCCTACCACTGCGTCTTGGGGCGCCAGGCGTTCGCTAAATTCATGGCAGCGTCCCACTACGCGTACAACGCGATGAAGCTACCCGGGACGTGCGGCGTCATCACCATCAACGGCGACCCCGATATGGCCGCCGAGTGCGAGGCTAAAGGAGCCGAGCTCGCTGACGCCGTCATCGCGGCGGAGACCAACCACGCTGATGAGCTCGCCAAGTACGCGAGCGGGGTCAACAACGACGACCCCACCATACTCAAGAAGCCCAACTCAGAGAGCACAAACACCTCAACCTTTGAGGCCACGACGCACACCCGCACCATCGAGATGGTCCCAGGCGACTCCAGCCAGACGGTGACGATCAGGACGGGCATGAGCCCAGCATAGGAAGACGCGCTCATCGAGTTCCTCCGTGAGAACAGGGACATCTTCGCATGGAAACCCTCTGACATGCCCGGTGTCCCTAGGGAGCTCGCTGAGCACAAGCTAAACGCCGACCCCAAAGTGCGACTTGTCAAGCAGTCGTTGCGGCCCTTCAATGAAGAACGCCGTCGAGCAATCGCCGAGGAGGTGCAGCATCTACTCGCTGCCGGCTTCATCCGTCCAATCAAGTACTCCAAGTGGCTGGCAAACCCAGTCCTGGTCGAGAAGAAGAACGGGACCTGGAGAATGTGTATCGACTACACAAACCTGAACAGCGCCTGCCCAAAGGAGCAGTTCGTCCTCCCGCGGATCGTCCAGATAATCGATTCAATCGCGGGCTCGGAGTCGCTATGTTTCCTCGACGCCTACTCTAGGTACAACCAGATCAAAATGGCTGTCGAAGACGAGGAGAAGACGGCGTTCATCACACCATTCGGAGCCTTCTGCTACACCGCCATGACCTTCGGCCTCAAGAACGTCGGGGCGACCTACCAGCGATGCATGCAAGAATGCCTCGCGAGCCAAATTGGCCGCAACATCCACGTCTACATTGACGACGTGGTCGTAAAGTCCGCTCGCCAAGGCGACCAACTCGCCGACCTGGCGGAAACATTCGCCAACCTACGAAAATATAAGATAAAGCTCAACCCAGGTAAATGCACCTTCGGTGTACCTGCCGGACAATTACTGGGATACGTCGTCTCCAAACGAGGGATCGAGGCGAACCCCACGAAGATCGACACAATCGCCCGGCTCGGCAAACCCGAGTGCCTGCGCGACGTCCAGAAGCTGGCCGGGCGAGTAGCGGCTCTCAGTCGCTTCATCCCCCGCCTGGGCGAAAAGGCGATGCCCCTATACCGCCTGATGCGCAAGAACCCCACCTTCCAGTGGGACAAGGAGGCGGACAATGCGCTCCGCGACCTCAAAAAGGTGCTACTCGCCGCAGCATTAGTCGTTGCCCCCGCAGTCAAAGAACCCATGCTGGTTTACGTCGCGGCTTCCGAGCGCGTCGTCAGCGCCGTGATGGTCGTCGAGCGACCGGAGGAAGGAAAGGAGCACCCAGTCCAGCGGCCGGTGTACTACATCAGCGAGGTCCTTACCGAGTCGCGCCAGCGGTACCCACAGTACCAAAAGCTAGTATACGCGCTCTTCAGAGCTCAGCGGCGCCTGCCGCACTACTTCCAGGAGCACCCGATCACGGTCGTCTCCTCAGCACCACTGCAAGACATCATCCGCAACCGCGAGGCGACCGGGCGGGTCGCCAAGTGGGCCGTCGAGATCGGCATCCACAACATCAAATACGAGCCACGAAAAGCGATCAAGTCGCAGGCACTGGCAGACTTCATCGCCGACTGGGAAGAGGCCCAGCAGCCAGAGAAGCTGCCGTACCTCCATTACTGGAGCCTGCACTTCGACGGCTCCAAGAACGCGGACGGCGCAGGCGCAGGGATCGTGCTAACTTCACCAAAGGGCGACAAGCTCCGCTACATCCTCTGCCTCGACTTCACACCCTGCACCAACAACATGGCTGAGTACGAGGCCCTACTCCACGGCATGCGAGCTGCCAAGGAGATGAACGTCAATCGCCTCCGCTGCTACGGAGATTCCGACCTCGTCGCGGGGCAAGTCGCTGGCACCTGCGACGCCGTCTCCCCCACCATGGCGGCGTACCGCCAAGCAGTGGACAAGTTGGGCGGACACTTCACCGGCTACTCCGTCGAGTGGATCGACAGACGGAAGAACAAGGAGGCCGACGCACTCTCTCGCATCGGGTCGGCTCGACTCGCACCACCCGCCGGCGTATTCCTCGACAGGATCACCAAGCCATCAGTCTCTCCCCCGAGGGAGATCGACGTCGGAGTCCCTCTCCAACCAGAGGAAGCCCTGGTCGCACTCATCAACGAGCCAGATGACTGGACCAAACCTTACATCGCCTACCTGGAAGCCGGCACCTTGCCGGCAGACGAGACGGACGCTCGAATGATCGCTCGTCGATGCAAGTCCTACACCATCATCGACGGCGAGCTCCACAAGCGCAGTGTCACCGGCGTGTTCCAACGCTGCGTCCAACCAGCCGAAGGACGCAAGATCCTCCACGACATCCACTCCGGTGACTGCGGCCACCACATCGCCGCTCGCTCCCTGGTCGTCAAGGCTATGCGACATGGCTTTATCGCCCACCGCACGCCGATGTCGACATCGCCCAGCGGTGTGCGGTGCCGGCACGCCAACCAGACGCACGTACCGAGCTTGGCGCTCAAAACAATCCCCATCACCTGGCCATTCGCTGTGTGGGGCATGGATATGGTAGGCCCCTTCAAGAAGGCCCCCTCCGGCTACACCCACCTGCTAGTCGCCGTCGACAAATTCACGAAGTGGGTGGAAGCCAAGCCAGTCCGAAAATGCGACGGGAAGACCGCCACTAAATTCCTACGCGAGCTCATATATCGCTACGGGTTCCCAAACAGCATCATCACGGACAACGGCACCAACTTCGCCAAGGGAGCCATGGCCGAATTCTGCGAAGAGCACCACATTCGGCTCGACCTCGCGTCAGTCGCCCACCCGGAATCTAACGGCCAGGCGGAATGGGCCAACCAAAGCATCCTCCACGGCCTGATGCCGCGACTCCAAGTACCACTCGAGCGCACCGCCGGGTGCTGGGTCGAGGAGTTGCCCTCTGTCATCTGGGGGATCCGCACCTCAGTCAACAGATCGACAGGGTTCACCCCCTTCTTCATGGTCTACGGCGCCGAGGCAGTCATGCCCACCGACCTCGAGCACGACTCGCCGCGGGTCGTCCAATACATGGAGGATGCAAACGAGATCGCCCGCCAAGACGGGGTCGACCAACTCGACGAAGCACGTGACCTCGCTCGGTCACGCACCGCCATCTACCAGCAGGAACTCCGCCGCTACCACAGCCGGCGGGTGAAAAGTCGCACCTTCCAAGAAGGCGACCTGGTGTTACGCCTCATCCAGGACAAGAAGGGCATGCACAAGCTCTCCCCTCCGTGGGAAGGGCCATTCGCCATCGGGCGCGTACTTGGCAACGACGCCTACTACCTCATCGATGTCCGCGGGGACGGCGAACTCGACGTCAAGCGACCATGGAATGTAAACCTCCTACGGAAGTTCTACTCCTAGAACCCCACACATGTACTCTCCAGTCGCCATGAAATAAAAAGAAACGGTTACCGCAAATTGTGCCTACTCTCCATGACTTGTGCCACTCGCACTCGTAATAACAGCGTTACGCTAACCGCAGAAGTCAACCTTTGGTACAGCGATCGGCACGGCTAAGTACTGCGGTGTAAGAGCACTGAATCACCTCAGGTCTTGCATCGTCCATGAAAAACGCCTACCCAGAGCCCCATTGGAGTCGCCTAGCTCGACTAGTTTTACGAACCAAGACAACTGCCCTCGCTTCTCACAGCGACCTTGGTCCTCCGCATCCTCGGCATAGCGACTCGAACGGCTAAGTACCACGCTCGGGGACTAAAGACCAGTTCATCGCGAGCGGTCAGGGAAAACGCCAAGTAGGAGAGCATGCCCAGGACTCGCCACGTGACTGACCCCACGGGCCAGGCAGGAGTGACGCGCTCAAACCAACGCGCTAAGTCCTCAACTACCCTCGAGTCGCGCCTAGAACAACCAAGTACCACGCTCGGGGACTCGGCCACCCGACCTCGCTCGCGCAAGGGAAAACGGTAAAGTACAGAGCACTCAAGGGAGTCGCCTAGCGACTGGCTCTCCGAGCCCGGGCGAGTCAACCATAATAATAAGATACATAACATCAACAAACATATCACATACGAGGTAAACCCCATGAAAAGGGCGGACGCGCTCGGGGACTCGTTCAAACATCAATCACAAACACACGACAAATACCAAAATAGACACGATGTCTCATTCGATTGCATATCGTATTGTCTCATGTTACAAAATATGCCTGCATGGCAGACCTGCTGCTAACGCCACAAGGCAAACTATCCTACTCTGCAGGCTTTGACGACGACTCGCCAACATCCCGGCGATTGCGGATGAACGGCGTGTACGGGTTCGACGGATACGTCGTCAGTTCACCCGCCATCGCCGCGCGAAAAGGTTGCTCGACCTTGAAGTCACGATGCGGCGGCTCGGGGTCGTTTGGCACGACGACCGTCTCCTGGTACGGAAGGAGACCGCCCATCGCTCAGACACGCTCCGAGTATGTGGCGGCGCGATCCTGCAACTTGAGGACCTCGGAAAGCTCCACCGCGCCAGTCGACGATGGGTAGGCACTCGTCACGTCGTCGAAGTCAAAGTCCTCAGGGAAGTGAGCAAGCCCAAGACTAAGTGCCGTCGCCGCTCCGCGCCGAAACGCCGACCGCGTCATGAACTCAACGACCGCGGGCGCCTTCTCCAAATACCTCCACACCTCAACAAGGTCGCTGGGAATCACCTCCGTGGGCGATATCTCTTGGAGATAGGCGCGGATGCAAGTCGCCGACAACGTTGCCGAGTCGACAAGCATGCTTACACACCGCCTCGCGTCGAACGAGCTCGCCTCTTCCTCGCTATCGATGATGCGACCTGTGAGTAGAAGACAATAATGAATACGACGGACACCACAAAAGGCACAACCACCGGAAGGGACAGATGCACTTACCAATCAACGGGCGGGCGAGTTCCGTGATGAAGCTTTGAAGCGACGTATGGTCGTCCTGAAGCCCAGCAATAAGAGCATCGGACACTTTGCGATCCTCTTCGGCGGCTGCAATGGCGGCCTTGGCTCGCCCTTCAGCCGAGCTCGCTTCTTCTTTTGCCTCCCGCAGCTCGCGCTCGAGGTTGGCGACCCGCTGTTCAGCCGCACTCAAAGTCGATTGCACCTCCACCAAATCACCAGAGGGGACAAGCCCTTGGCGAGCTTCCTCTGCCTTCGCGGCAACAGCCTGAAGCCCTTTGTTCGCCTCCTAGACGATGGCCAACTCTTTCTCCGCGTGCTGCTTCGTGGCCAATCAGTCAGCCGATTCAAGCTGAAGACCCTGCAAATCATCAAACAGGTTAATCAAAGCAAAATTCCTAAGTTCCCACCCGCTGAAATTCAGCGAGTGCGCACTCGAGAACTGGTACTCAAAGAAATTCCTAAGTGCCCACCTGCTGAAATTCAGCGAGTGCGCACTCGGGGACTGGTACTCAAAGAAATTCCTAAGTGCCCACCCGCTGAAATTCAGTGAGTGCGCACTCGGGGACTGGATGCGAAAAATAAAGTTAAGATATTATAAGAATCAGGCCGCTGCAAAGCACCGACCTGATCCTCGGGGACTAGATGTACCTGGATGGCTGCGCCAAGCATGCAGTGGAGTTGTATCGCGTCCACGGACGCGAGGAGAGCCGGCGTATGCCCACAACGTTGGTCGACTTCAGCATCGGCGGTCCCAGGAGCGTGGCTTGAGGGCGAAGTCCCACTCGCCGCGGCCGCCTTGGTCATGAAGCGTGGGAAGGTAGCGATAGAGGCACCCACTCCAAAAGAGGTCGGCTCGGCCGTTCCAGGCAAGGGAGCGCCCTCCTTCGTAGACGCGGCTGCCTCCACCACGGGTCCGGCTGGCGCAACCGCCGTGTCATCAGAAATAGTGACGACGTCGTCACCCTTGGCCTTCTTGCTGCCATCCGCAGAGGCGACGACCTCGTCCGCCTTCCTCTTGCGGGAAGGATCCTCCTCGCTAACGATAGATGGCACCTTAGCCACGGTCGGATGGCCCATTCTCTTCACTCCGGTCCTGTGCATCAATTGCATAAGCAAAAATAATTCAAGTAATTATGAAAGACAAAGAAGGGTGAGTGTACTCACTTGGCGACTGGAATAAAGCGTAGCCCCGTACGGAGGCCGGCTGGTTTTTCCAGTTCAGGGCCCAGTCGGCGACTGAGCCCCATCTCCAGGACGTCGCGTGCCCAAGACACGGACGGCTTCTTCGTCGTTGAGGCCGCAGCTGGAGCCTCTGGGATATCTTCGGCAGGAGCCTCCTTGCAGTGAAGCCGAAGCCGAGCATCCCCACCGAGATCGGGCGAATGGCGGAGGCATTGAAGCCAGCGGCACTTCCACGGTCGCCGTGTCCAGCACGGATGTCACTGGTGGCGCATCGTCATTGGCCGGGTTGGGAGCGTCAGAGCTGCTCGCCGAGTGCGGTGGCGAGGCCGGCTTCGATGGCTTTGTCTTCTTCTTCGGAGGGGACCTTGCCTCCTTCTCTTTCTTATTCTTCTTCGAAGGAGTGGCCTGACGGCGCGAGGTGGTCTCTGGGAGTTCGTCGTCGTCATCGTGACACTCGAGGCTTCTGCTTGCCTCGAGCTCGCGCTGTCGTTGTCCGTGGGTCTTTCAGACCAGTGGGGCGACCTCCTCCTCAGACTCGTCGTCGTCCTCGTCCCCCTTAGAACCACCTTTGGTGGGTGGCGATTCGCCTACGTCCTGGACGGACGAGCTCGAGTTCTCATCGTCCGAAGGTGGGAGCCACCCTTCCACCACTTGGAATAGCTGCTATGAATGCAAAATGAAATTAAAATTACCGCGACTGCATAAACTGCGACTGCGAGCGAAGTGAAACGATTACCATTGGAGATGGACGCTTTGCGGTATAGAGGGCGACCCCATCCTGCGCATCCAGGTACACCGCCTGGGTAATTTTCTTCAGTGCTGGGAGATAGTCCTCCAGCTTCCACTCGTCGAGGTAGGCCTTCGTCGAGTCTCCCCGGCCCGTGTACTGGTACATGTAGTGATCGCGCCGAGAAGCGGACGAGTCCGCCCGAGCCAGCGGTTGTGCAGTTTATCGTCTGAGGCCCTTCTTTTTCGGACCGCGAATGGTGCGGAGCATCTCGTTGACCATCCATCCGATCGCTGGGAGCTTGCCGACTTGGAGATGGCGCTTTCGACCGACATGGAATACCGCGGGATCGCCGCCTCCGGGTCGCCGCCCTCCGGGTCGCCGCCACGTAAAACCACGACTTCTTCCAGCCGCCGCCTTGGGCAGCATCGATCGAAGAATGAAGCCTTTGACTTGAGTGGAAGGTTAGGCCACCATGCTAGCATTGGGTCATTGCTTCGCTGCCGATCCGTCCGTGGAACAGATCTTGCCACAAGGGGAAGTAGGGCCGGCAGCCCAAGTAGCATTCGCAGAACGTCACGAAGATGGCGAGTTGCTCGATGTTGTGGGGACCCAGATCCGAAGGCTGGATCCCATAGTAGGCTCAGAAGCACCGGAAGAACAGGGACGTGGGGAACCCTAGCCCCCGCTCGAGATGACTGGTGAAGCAGATGAACTCCCTCTCTCACGGATTCGGGGTCGTCTCTCCGGCTGCAGGAACACGCCAACAGCCGGCTCGCAAGATCCCGACCTCCTCGAAGGAAGCCAGTTGCGCCCTCGTGCACTTAGATCTACCCCACGGCTCGGTGGAAAGGGCCATGGCCGAGAGTTTTGCTGGGGGTCGGGGGATTTCGGGTCAGCTGAATCGCGATGCGAAGTTAGGCGGAAGGCGCGCGCAGTCGGAGGAAATGATGAGCGGATGGTTCTCTGATCACCTGCCATTCCTCTTATATAGCGGTTGTTACCCGCCAAATCAGGGAGCCGTTACTACGCGGTGATTACGCCAAAAGTTACCGTTGGATTACCCCAACGGCTAGTTTGACCACGGTTAACGGTCCAACTTCGGCCACTCGACTCGCCGACCCAATCACTATGACAGTGTTTCGCCGACTCGACTCGCCAAAGCTGCGATCAGGATGACTAGTTTTCTCCTTTATACAGGAGCCCGCCGACGATTCGACTGGATGTCTACTCTGAAGCCGTATACTCCGACTGCCAGCAGCCACCTACGCCTAATCGACGGCGGCCTCGGGGACTACTGATGGGGATATGCCTACTGGGGTATGCCCAGACGCGTTCCGACCGCCCAAAGAATTGGCGAGTGGGCACAGAGAACGGCGATCGGATTAAAGCCTGCGAGGAGCCAAGCGATGGAAGTCAAGGCCCAAAGTGGATAGGCCTCGGATTAGGTTAAACGAAAAGCTCTAACTGAATCGGTTGAGATATGTAAACCCTAGGGAGGTGAGCCTATATAAACCTCCCTATAGGGCGAGTAGAGATCGTTCCATCATACACCCAAGCGACTCGCCGCCTAGCCGAGTTCCCATTGTACCACCTCCATAATACAATCTAGCAGAGTAGGTCTTTACCCTGGGGCCGAACTGGTAAACCCTGTGTCTCCGCCCTCATCTCGCACCGCAGATGGCTGGCCGCCCTTGCCCCTCGTTCTACTACTCGCTGCCGATTGCAGCTTCTGCCGTGACCATTCCCACGACATGTTCCCCACGGAAAGTAATTGACTTTGACATTTGTCCCGTCCAATTCCGATAATATTTCTTTACTAACTTTTCTGAAACCAAAAACAGCAAAAAACAGGCATCTGGCACTGTTGCAACTTGTTAGTAGGTTAGTACTAGAAAACATGTAAAAAGCACCTCAAAGTGTAGACAAGTAAAGCAAAGTAGATACTAAACAAGCATGAAGCATCAAAAATTATAGATATGTTTCCGACGTATCAACATCCCCGAGCTTAACTCCCGCTCGTCCTCGAGTAGGTAAGTGATAAAATAATAATTTTTGAGGTGACATGCACCCTCACAATAAAGATACAACCATTTGCAAGCATTGAAAGCTGGGATCAAAGAACTCTAAACATGTGCATGAAAGATGGAGTTCTAACAATAGGACATAGTAACTATGCATGCAACATGACAAGCTACAAACAAAGATCATGAATAACATGCATCGAAAAATGTTTTTTTGTTTCACATGCAGAAATAAGCATAGTGGCAATCAACTTTTCTCTCATAGAGTAGCAAATATATACATAGGACACCTTCAAAGTTCACAAGGGTGACTAGAAACAAATAGCACAAGAGCAAGTAATTTCACAATATGCATCAATTAATAAGCTTTGGAACACTGCACACATAATGACAACTATGCTCTCTTAATGGTGCCTAAAGGTAGAAGATGGCGACTCAATAATGGTGGAAGAAAGGCCTTTTTGTAAAGGAAGCAGGGATTACAAGTTTCAAAAAGAGCTTCCAAAAATTATGGTACTTGTTAGCTTTCAGCCCTCATTGCCCCTATCATAAGCATCTTGAAGTGGTTAAGGTTAAAGTGGCAAAGATGGAGTTTATGCTTGACGAAGTATAAGTTGGCAATGTCAAGTCCCTTGAATACGAGGGACACACCTCATGCATACTCAACTTTGGGTCCAGGTAAGTTCTTGTCATTGTAAGTATTTGCATATCATTGAGAACCACCAATGGGGTACCCCTTGCACATGGTACAGAAGCTTTCCCATGACCAAAATGATAAGGCAAGCAGACAATGAACATCTCAGCAATCTTTTTATTTACCATATGCATAGCTTTTTATTGAGGATGCTTCATAGGTAGCTCAATATGGTGATGCTGCAAGTTTCCACCATGATTAGGCATGGCTTAGGCTAGCGGCCCAGGCGTTTCTCTAACACAGGATACAAACTCCATGGACTTACAAGTTCCCTCTTTATTTCACACCGGTGACATCCATAGACAAAAGAACATGATATCAACTGAGTACAAAGTACAAGTGCAATGTTGAAAACGTTCCCCGTGACAGCACGGTTCTGCTAATTCCAACTTATAAGTGCAAGCATATACAACAAAGTTGTCACAATGGTTCAAGTTTATTAGGGGCAAAGAATATAAAGTGTGCCATCAAGTTCGTGAGGGCTTTAATCACTAAGTTTCACATATCAAAATAGTTTTTAATTGGAAGATAGTTGAAAACAAGAATATACTTGGAATGGTGTAACACACCATGCATAGGAGTTTATAGTGGACACTTTGGAATAACTTGGTTTCTTGGGAGTTGGAGGCATAAGTAGAACTTACTCATACAAGTGGAGGCTAGCAAAAGACTGGGAGCAACCAACTAAGAGAGCATAATGGCCACAATCATGCAGTGCAACAAAGCATACCAATCAAAGCAAAGAGTGGTACTACAAGTCAAGGACTAAATGATCATAGAGTCTAATGGTGACTTTTCATAGTCATAACATGGTGTGAGCATGTGCCAAGTCAACCCAAGCAAAGCATCAAAGGAGAATACCACAGTACTATGCTTTTGCATGCTAAAACAACGCATAATTTCTTCAAGGCACACTAAGCAATCCCAATTGTTTGGAACAAGACATGCTACAGCAATATTCACTAAGCATAAGGTCAAAACAACACCTAGCATGTCATTCTAAAGTCTAAGTCACAGTCAATGCAAGCTCCTCTTGCACTTATAAGCAAGAACTTACTACTCCTTTCCAACACCAAGCAAATTTATTTGCAAAACACCACAGCAAGAACGGGGGTCCAAACTACTCAAGAAAACTAAACATACTAAGCAAAGCAAATGAAAACTAAAACTAAAACTCTCTAGGAACAACACAATTGTGCATGAAACAATAAAAACGAAGTGTCTAGACAGACCTGAGCTTTTTATTGATAAAGAAGGGGATGCCTTGGGCATCCCCAAGCTTTGAAGCTTGTACCTCTTGGATATTTATTGGGGTGACACCATGGTGGCATCCCCAAGCTTGAGCTTTTTTTCCATTCTTCATCTCATTGCATCATTCTCTCTCTACACCTGAAATTTTTCCTTCATACAAAACTTCACACAATCTTCATTAGCAACATTAGTGTATTCAAAAGATATTAAACCTCTGGAAAAGCTTTGGAACAACAAGGATTTTCACTAAAAACACAAGCTACTGTAGTAACTCCTTCAAAAATCTCAATTCAACTAAAGATAACTCAAAAAGGAATCAATAAGAAATGCAAATAATGGCAGAAATTTGTCAAAACAGACCAGCAGGTAGAAACCGATTTTTTCGAACATCTTCTGTTGCTCAAATCAAAACATGTTGAACTAATGAAAGTTATCTAACATACTGGGGGATTTATTCGTATATTTTGAGCTTAATCCGAGTTACAGAGCCTACTCACAAATTTTTTTGGTGGAGGACAGAAGTCTGTTTCGGGACAGCAACTCCCCAAATCTTACTTCCCTCTCATTAGAGGTCATTCTTGGCACAAAAAGCAAAAAAAGGATAAGGAGAGGTCATTACTAAAGTAATAACTTCCAAGACTCAATGAAAATCTTGGGTTATCTCCCAACAAGTACTTTTATTTAACGCCTTTAAGTTAGGCACAATAGCTTGAGAAGATGCTCACATAAGAAATATGAATTGAAGTAAAAGAGAGCATCAAGAAGCAAATTTAAAACACATTTAAAACCCTCTTCCTATGTATCGTAATCTTGTATACAAATAAATTCACAAAGAACAAAGTGACAAGCATAGGAAGATAAAACAAGAGTAACTTCAAAACTTTCAGCGCATAGAGAGGTGTTTCAGTACCATGAAAAATTCTACAACCATACTTTCCTCTCTCATAATAATTTTCGGTAGCATCATGAATAAACTAAACAATATAGCTATCACATAAATCATGTTTTTCATGATCTACAAACACATAATTTCTATCAAGCTCAAAAAGAGTGGGATTAAAACCTTCACAGGTTTTACCCAAAGTAGATATTTTAAAAGGATCCACAGGAACATAACATTCATTCTCCTTTAGTAAGCATGGGGGACAATCAAATAATGTAAGGGATAAAGAGTTACTCTCATTAGAAGGTAGGCATGGGTACATCCATTCTTCCTCCATTTGTTCATCACTCTCCTCCTCTTATTTTTTCATCTAATGAGCTTCCAATTTCAACAATTTCTTCTTCCGAAGGCTCCTGCAAGGCATTAGTCTCTTCCATTTGTGGAAAGCATCTATTAAAATATTCAATAATATAGCCATTTTCTTCCTTGTAATTATCAAAGAAAAATTTAAGTATCTCATAAACCTCATGTTCATAAGGTGCATCATCAGTATTTTCAAGCAAATTAGCAAGTTCAAATGCACCCTTGAAAGAAATAAATTCTTCAATTTGTTCCACATCATAAAATTCATAATTTACTTTAACATAAGAAGATATGGTAACATTATCATTATACTCACATTGAAAAGGCAGGTGTTTATACCTCCTACAGTAGCAAGACTTATCAAAGCAATACATAACATTATAAGTAGAGCACACGTCTCTAGCAATAGTATTCAACTTATCAATTTGTTCCCATAAGTGTTTCCCATTTTATGACAAACAGTGTTCCTTATAATAATACTTTTGTTCTTCCGTGAACCCACCTTGCCAATAAGAACTAGTTTCAAAGAAACCATCCATTGATAGAAATCATGACCAAGCAAGGCAATAACAGACCACCAACTAGAGTAGGAACTAATTTTTTTGTGTTTTTGAATAAAGAAAGCAAACCAAACTAGACTAATTTTTTTGGGTTTTTTAAAAAGAGGAAAACAAAACCAAGCAAAAGAAACAAAGCAAACTAAAAACAAATTAAAGAGAAAGTAAGTGAAAGACTCCCCTAGTGAAGACGTCCTTAGCCTCCCCGGCAACAGCGCCTAAAAACTTGTTGATGGTGCTGACGGAGCACTTCCTTGGAAACCCCAAGAGCAAGGTGTGATAAGCACAGCAGCAAGTCTTCCCTTAGTAGAGACTGAGGTTATCGAACCAGAAGGAGGAAGGAAACGTCACATAGGTGTTGCAAGCAACACGGAGACCTGCACAACACAAACTCAAGACTTTGCCCCAACGAATCAATGAGGTTGTCAAGCTCACCGATTTGCTGTAACAAAGGATTAAACATATGGTGTGCAAGTTAATGGTTTGCAGCAAGTAAACAAGTAATAGTGGAAGATGTATCAATGGTAAAGATTGGACCGGGGTCCATAGTTCACTAGAGGTGCTCTCCTTAGATAAACAACATGGCATGAAGGGTAAACAAATTACAGCAGGACAATTGACAGGAACTAAGCAAGGCATAACAATGCAATTACTAGTCAGAAAGATCCTATAAAATTCGATTGGGAAATACAACAAGATACATAGACCGCCATCCAACTGCATCTATGACTAGAAGTCCACCTTCAGTTTACCATCCGAACCCCCTCCAGTATTAAGTTACAAGCAACAGACAACTGCTTTAAGCAAAGTGTGTAAGGTAAATAGTCCACATGTTCCATGAACAAGAAACTGTTGTTTTCTCCCTAGTAGCAACAACACATTTACAACCGAAGAGATTTCTGTCACTTCCCTTGGAAACTATAGGCATGAACCCACTATCGAGCATAAATACCCCTCTTGGAGTCACTAGCAACTACTTGGCCAAGATATCTACTAACAACGGAGAGCATGCAAGATCATAAAAACACAGACATGATAGAATCATAAAGACAAAACCATTAATCAAACCAACATAATAATCTCAATATCCATCAGATCCTCGCAAACACAACATGCATGATTACAAATAGATTAGATCTTGATCATGAATGGAGCTCACAAGATCTATACATGAAAGCACAATGGAGGAGATACAACCATAGCTACTACATGGACCCATAGTCCAAGGTGGAACTACTCACGCATCATACTAGAGAGAAGGCCTCCGGCATGATGTCCCCTCCGGCAGGGTGCCGGGAAGAACTTCAGATCCCCCTGATGTGGGGACGATGGTGGCGGTGGCTATAGACGGTTTCGTGGAGATTTGATCGGGTGCCTAGGGTTTCAGCATCGGGGGCTTCTTATAGGCGAAGGGGGAGGCCGGGGAGGCGACCAGGGGGCCAAAGCCTAGCCAGGCGCGGGCCCACCCCTGGCCGCGCCTGGGAGGGTCTGGCTGCCCTGGCCGGCCCCTCCGGATCCCCTCTGGACTTCTTGTTCCCCACGGAAAGTAATTGACTTTGACGTTTGTCCCGTCCAATTCCGATAATATTTCTTTACTAACTTTTCTGAAACCAAAACAGAGAAACTGGGCATCCGCATCACTGTTGCAACTTGTTAGTAGGTTAGTACCAGAAAACATGTAAAAAGCACCTCAAAGTGTAGACAAGTAAAGCAAAGTAGATACTAAACAAGCATGGAGCATAAAAAATTATACATATGTTTCCGACGTATCAACCCCACAACTCAAACCCTAGCTTTGGCGCCACCACCTCTCATGCCGCCGCCTAGGGATCTCCTCCGAAGTGACCGACTAGGGCAAACCCTAGCCCCTAGCCGCCGTCCAACACCCTCCCTTGGCCCTCTAAACCCTAGATCGCCAAGGCATCTCTTCTACTCCACCATACCCGCTCCAGCTTAGGCGAAGGCCTACGGGATATCCCCTCTAAACTCTGACACCACACTGTTGTGCTGCCAGAATCGCGAGGAGAGATCTACAACCTTAGCTTTCTACTAGAACAAGGGAGAGGAAGGTCTTCATTGAGTATTAAACGTGTGACCGACTACGGGAGCGCTACGCAATCTTGAGATCGGAAAGTGAATGACTACATCACCCACGAGAATCTGATCTCGTTAACCATTTTGGAATCTTCGAGGTGGGTACTCTATCGACTCATTTCTACAATCTAGTAGATAGATCTTGGCTTGTTTGTGTTCATGTGGTAGAATTTTTTTGTTTTCCATGCTACGAACCCCTACACCTCGTTACTATCTACCAAAGGATACTTGTAGTTTCCTTTGATCTTAAGTAAAGAGTGTTTGAAAGGTTTTTGGTTGTGTCCAGAAAAGTAATTAAAACAATTAAAAGAAAGCAAGTAACAAGATTGTGTGAAAGCGTGGTTGAAATCAATAGGGCTAAAACATTCTCGGGATGTAGGATACACCTCTAGCATGGTATTGTCATAATTAATAATTTAAGATAACATACTTCTTGTGTCATGAAATGTGTGGAGAGAGCCCCATAATAATATGTTCACTACAAGGCTCGTAGGAAGCCGCTTTATTGAGCCAAGAGTGAAGCCACCTCTAAATAACCACTGCGATGTCCGAAATCAGTCACCCATACAGACCACCGCAATTAAGGGTTTCCCCGTGGATATCATAATTAGCTTAGGAAGTCCCTATTTATTCCTCCTTTGACCGCGTAGTTCACGAGTCAACGCCAATCTGTCACGACGCCATTCCACGTACAAAGCACGTCGAAAGGATTTCTCCCTCCCTTTAGTCCCAAGGTCAAATGGTATGTGGTCGACTTCACATACCATATAAAGAGAGAGATCAAACACAAATCATAAATCAATCATAGACTGGCAAGTCATATGAATATAAGAATAGCTCATCTTTATTGCAAATTCATAATAGTGCTAGGGTTTTTCCATCTCCCCAAGAACAAAGGAACTACTCACACATGGAGGCATTCAACAACATCATCATAATTAAATGGATGACTGAAAGTGCTTAAATAGATCTAATGCAAACCACAATTGAATCTAGAATTACAACAAGATCTAATGGATGAAAGATGGGGGTAATGGTGGTGATGTAGATGAAGTGGTTGGTGATTAAGGTGATGATGCGTTGTCCTCCAATGATCCGTGAATCAGCAGGGATTTTACTCCGACCAAGTTCCTTGTAACATCCCAAAAATCATGATTTCAAAGTTGCATATCATTCATGCATTCATAATCATTTTTAGGATCATTTCTTCAAAAACAAAAACTTTGTGATCTATTATTTTATGTAAGCAAGGCAATAGCCTAAATGCTACTCTCTATTATGAGAGTATATGTTTTGACCAGAAAATAATTTAACATAGAATTGTTGGATATTTCCAAAGCTTGGACAAAGTTTGTCAAAACAAAATAGGAATTTAAAATCAATCATATGTCTATATTAAATAATGATAAAGACATTGTTTATTTTAAATTCCAATGGGCCAACGTATTTCTAAGTGTACAACATTGTTCTGTAGCCAAATGTGTACATGTTTCAGCTTACAAAAATCCAGGAGATGTTTGAATTCAAACCATTTTAAATTCATTTGAAAAGGATTCCTAGAAAATCAAACAAAAAAAGAAAAAGATAAAAGAAATGGAAAAAGGTTGGCGCCAGCATTTGAGCCTAATAGCAGAAACAGTCCAATAGCCAGCCCACCCGGGTTTTCCCTCTCTCTCTGTTTTTCTCACCACACCCGCGCTACCCAAATGGTCACTAACTGGTGGACCCTCGCCATCTCATCTCCGTCTTCCCCAAATCACGCCCGCGACCACGTCATCGCCAGCTGTTTCTCCTCCTTCACTGCCGCGCCTTAAACTCGAGTAATTGCCGGCGTTTCCGTGTGTGATCCTCTCCCCGGCTCCGGCTACAAACCCCCTCCCCACCCCGCTCCTTTCCCCTCACACAGCACCACCAGAGCGCCTCTAGGCTCCCCAAATTTCACCCAACACCGCCGCAGTACCGAGGAACTCCGGTGAGCCATCACAGTGAGTCTCGAGTGCACCTCACCCTCTGGTTCATGCGAGCTGCTTCGCCTTCATCTTGCGCACCTTCTCATGCTTTCATTTCATCCTGAATCGCCCTAGGTCGTCGCCCTCGTCAACATCTGGAGACGGCCGAAGCTTGACTCGACTCCGACGAGCCATTTCGGTGAGCCCCGTGTTCCCCTCTATCTCTGGTTCATGCAATCGTGTTCGCCAGTGCCTCGCGCATCCGTTAACGTTTTCCGTTTGAATCCTTGCGCCCCAGGACGTCGTCTTCGACTCCGACAGTGAGCACCCGAAGCTTGACTCGACTCCGACGAGCTCCTGCTGCTGTGTCTGTGCGCCCCGACCATGTCCGTCTGCATGTTGAGCATCTCCACGTTCTCGCGATCTCGGTAAGCACTGGCCCGACCCCCTGCCCCTCTGGCCTCGCCGGCGTGTCACCGCCAGAACCGTCGCTCCCGCAGGCACCATTTGCGCCGCTGGTTCTTGGTCAGATGGATATGATCCATCAGATCTAAATCCTAATGCCACGATTAGATCTTAGGTGAAGCGGTACGAACAGATCTAGGCCGTGCATCTTTAGTTAAATCTTGCGGTCCACGAGCGTGATCCGGCCGAACTGGTATCGTCCAATCAGAAGCTGCCGCGTGGCGCTGTTTTATTTAAAAAGACAGAAACATTTCTATTATATGTTCAAACTTGCAAAATTCATAACTTTTGATCCACACGTTCAAATTTTGTAAATTTTATATCATTGGAATTAGGAGGAAGAATTCTATCCAACCATACACTTTGCTTAATGAATTGCTTCTGTTAACTTAGTTGTTTTTGCAGAGACATTTGTAAGCTTATTTTGTGTATAAAAATTATATAGAAAATGTTTTAAGGGCCAAATTGATTTTATTTAGTGTATAGTTGTTTTGTTTACGATTCAGTACTATTCCACTTGTCTTGTTTGGTTCAGAAAAATCATCACATTGCATTTGCATGCATTCATATATTTTTGCTTATTTATTTTGATATGTGAATTTGGTGCTATCATTTTAGGTGTAGATTTTGGTGCTAGTGGTGATTGTGATTGTGAGGATTGTTGCCACTCCCCCAACTACCAAGGCAAGTGGTGCTTCATATTTTTATCCCAATATTTTTACTATGCATTAGAAATATTTTGTATAGGGCTTGCATGAATATTTTTGCTAAGTATCTATATGCCATGCTTGGGAAATCCTAGTAGTTGTAGAATTGTTAGAATTTTCTCTAAGTTAAGATACTTGCTATTGCCATGCTTAGCCTAGCTAGTAGCAACCAAGGGTGGAATATATACATGCTATGGAAAAATATTGCTAAGACTTTGACTTATGTTTTTGCTTAATAAAACAACTAAGTGAATGAAACACCTGGGTGGAATGGTAATTGCTTGGTGGTTTTTGGTTGAGTGGTTACACAAGGCCCATTTCTATAGTTTACCTTGTGTATCTCACTTGTGGATTGCCACCCAAGAACAAAGGGATTTGAGATGCCAAATGTTAAGAAGCTTCTAGTGCAGCCACATGGCATTATGGGCTCTGCCTGGATCATATAGGTTGCATTAACTTATCCATTTGGACAGTTGGTGGTAGAGGGATGATAGGTTGGAACACGTCCATTTGGTCTAAGGGAAGGCTTCTGAAAGGTCCTGTCTTGGTGAAACCAAGTCTTGTGGGGAAAGTGCACCACCTCTGCAGATGGAAGAAACTAAGTACTTAGCCGTGTCCCCGGTAATGGACAAATTAGAGCATCAAGACATGGAAGCTATCAAGAATCTCCTCATCCCAATTTTCTAAGTTAAAACTTGTGGTTGAACAAGGGTGAAGGTTCACCAATTCCTATTGGTGGTTCCTTGGGAGTTTTTGCCAAAAAAAACTTAGTGTTTTCAACTGATAGGTAAAATCTATTTTGAGCAAAGCAAGCCTAAGCTACACTTAGCCAAATTCATGTAGTAACTAGATGCTAACATTTTACTAAGGTATCACTTGCCAATACTATTCCAATGTATTGACCCACTATGGCTGTAACTTGTGATGTTGCAGGTTACTATGATGAAGATTAGGGGTTATGAGTCTACACTCAACATGCTTGCCTGTGGCACATGAAGATGAAGACTTCTATTTATTTTTATTGTTAAGTTAAACTCTTGTACTAGCCTATGGCTATGGAGTTGTAAAAGACTATGTTATCTCTAGAATGATGATGTAATAATGACCTTTGTTTCTGTGTACTTCATCTTAAACTGTGGATGCTAGCAATGATCCAGGGACTAGCATTACACAGGGATCTTTACCTTTATAAAGGTGGGATCTTACATTCCTCCTTCAGATCCCTTTCAGATGTGTTTTTTCCTGGTTTTTGGTGGCTGTGAATGTCGGATCTCCCTGTCGTGTTTGCCAGGGAAAGTATTTGATGAGGCAAACCCGATGGCACCTGATACGGGCAGATGGTACGGGCGGTCTCTACCCATACCACTGGTCGTTACAGGCACTGGTTGCTTCCCCTCGTTTGTTATTTTCCCAGGTATGAAGGTACATCCATAAAATGACTTTTATCACTTAAAAATATCATATTATAGTATAATATGACCGCTCTAATTGATAGGTTCATATAAGACTTAATGATTCAGGATCCTGTTGAAATAAAGACAAAAAGGTGCACGCAAATGCAGTGAAATATAAAGATCGCTACTCTATTTATGCAAAAACAAAAGTTAAATATGCTTCAATTTTGGATTCATCAACTCCCCCAAGCTAGGCTCTTGCTCATACCCGAGAAAGATGGTGGCTTATGGACAAGACCATCATGTTCATGAGACACGAGTCGTTACAATAAATGAGGCAAAAATTGAAACAAGAATACAACATCGGATGTAAAGAAACTTCAGGGGTATTACCATACCCTTACATTGCACATGACTTAGAGGCTTCCACACCTTCTCTAGTATTAATGAATTTATAAGAAGATTCTAGTGATTTAACATATCATATAATCATTGAGTTTAGGAGTATTAAGCACTAAGTTTAGTAATGAAGATTCATGATCATTCTTCTTTTATTTCATACTTGACTCTTTTGATAGCTGTTCTCTCTTTTTGCTTCTTTCGTATCTTGTCTATCTCTCTCTATATTTTTTATTCTTTTCTCTATTTTTTAGTACAGCTATTTGATCATGCTCACTACTTTGATGGTTGCAAAGAAAACTCTTAATTATAATATGCTACCAGAATTCTTCTTCTCATAGCCTAATCAATACTTTTATTGGTGTGGAAGTTCCTAAAAGCATGACAGATGTACAAGTATCATAACAATCAACCTAGTTCAATCATCTAATATAATAATCATGAATCATAACACAACTTAAAATATTAGAAAGTCTCGCAACCCAACGGATATAAATATTCTCTTGAACAAAGGGAACTCGAAGTTGATGCAACTAATGCAAACACTGGAATTATAGTCTAACATGCGTGTAGAAAAGTGAAGATGCTAAAAAATTTAAGATAGATTACAAGGTTCTCAAAGATCCCCCAAGATTGGAATTAAACCGGGTGGATCAAATAATTCCTTGTGTTTGCTTACTCCTTCTTCGGGGTGAAGAAATCATAATCTCCCTCTTCGTCGTCCACCTTGAGACTTTAGGCATGAGCAATACACGCTAATCGGGTGGACATCTCCATGATCCTGACATGCAACTCAGTGATTATCTTGCTTAGAGTCTTCCTGTCATCAGCCATCTCCATAATAATTTTGGTTAGGAGTTGCACTCTACCGTCAATGTCATTGACCTTTCTTTATAGGTATTTTCCCATGATCCAGTAAGAGTCAACTCCTTCCCCAATAGTTTCAACATAGGCTTTAGATGTCTTTTCAAGGTTTTCAATCTTTTATCGAATCTCATCATGTTTCTCTCCTTTGCGAGAAGAGGGTCTGGGAGGAGATTTAAGAGCATATCTACACAGGTTGTACCTATAGGGGTTTGGTGGACATTCTTGCTTGGTCTTCCTTTGTTCCACATGCCTGAGCATCTCCAACTTCCGCGAAAACATGTCTTCTTAGTTGGGGAGTGGAACGACTTGTGTGGGCTCACAGAACAAGGAAGATGAAGTGTCTCCTTTAGATCACTTCTTCTTGGCTTGTGCTTCAGAGGTGCCTTCCTTCTTGGTCCAGATTTTCTTGATATGAAAAGGTTGCATAGCCTTCGAACAATCAAGTGAGATCAGGGATTTCATTGTAAGGTGGGAGGAATATGGCTCTAGATCTGAGATTGAACAATGAAAGTAAAAATGACAAAGAAAATTAAAGAGGTCAATTATTAAAAGAAATCGTAGAGAAAAGACTGTTGGAGTCGGTTACGGGGTCAGTACGGGCGGGCCCTGTGACACCCCCGGGATTAAGGCTAGGCAAATCCCAGACCTTCGTCTGAACATAAGCCTAACCTAATCTCGAAAGCGTACAGAGAAAATCGGTAACACAACAGTGACCCTACGACACAAAATTTATTACAACGATCTCATAACTGAGCAAAGAACCAAAATATTACAAGCAGAGGTCACTGACCACAAACATCAAACAATGGAAGGCAAATTATGCTATTAAGTATAACAAACTTAACAAATGGCCTAAGAGGCCTGAAGCACAACGATGACGTCCAATCCTCATATTCCAGGTTGCCAACTGGGAATCCCAAGCTACTCGTCGATGTCGATGCCGTAAAGAACTCATATTCTATGGTAACACTTACTCTGCTGCAAAAGTATCAACGAAGCAAGGGTGAGTACAGGGTGTACTCCGCAAGACTTATGACTGATGGAGTTATTTTTGCATAAAGCCATCTTTGTTTGTAAGACAAGAGGGAGAAGAATCTTGACTAATCAAAATATTTTAAAAGGGGATAAGAGAGCGGTATCTCTAGCTTCTATCATCTTTTGATATCCACCAAATCATCATTAGCTGAACCTACCAACTAGGATCATCCCCTCGTACTCATGAGGAAGCATCCTTAAGCACACATTGATCTGCCAAGTTTTACGATTAGGTTAAAGTTCTCTATGATCTTAGAATCTGGTCACCAAGTCGTCCATAACCGTGGACACGGATTTTCAAAAAGATTTAACCTGCAGGGGTGTACAACTTTACCAACACGTATTAACCATCTCTTAATGCTAGTACATTAGCCCTCTTCCTTGGAAGGACAACAGAGGGTGGTTAGACACGACCTTTACCTTGCTTTCGTCGAGACCATGAGTCACGCACTAGGGAGATGCCGCCGTATTGGGTTGAGTCCCAAAGCCGGTCCCTAATGATGTGCGCAGGGTTCAAGATTACGGACGTTGTGCATCTCTTGTTCTCGGCCACGCTTACCTACCTGTTATGAATGCACCTCCTTCACCTCCTTCGAGAAGAACCAGAATGTGTATGTCAAATGGAACGCCTGAAATATGTGACTCATGGAATGTACTCAGCAAGTTAGTTGGTCGAGGGGGTTTCTAGGCCCCCGTGTGGCCGTACGCTCATCTTGGTCCATAGGCAAGAACTCAGGTCCTAGTAGTGGCAAGTATGGGACTGCAAAAACCACAACCCATCATGGACTCCCATACAAGCCTTAGCATGTTTAACTTTCATCTCTGATCATACCACGTCATCCTGTCATACTAGGTTCTTCGTAGCTCTGATTCATCAATCGGATGGACCAGTGGTAACAACTAAGCATGGCTAAGCTCCACAAATGTATCAGCTCTAACAACGCTTCACAAGCCAAACCCTATTTATGCTAGGAGAATTGGAGCAGAGATTATAGGCTAAAAAGGTAACATGCATCAGATAGGATTACTCTATCTATCATCAAAATACTTTAGAATCGCATGCACATGGCAAGAATTGAAATGCTTGAAAACATAGGATCATATCATATGTGGGGCTTCGCTTGCCTTTGCCTGTTGATAACCAATAAGCAGATCTCCGGACACCTGGTACTTGACTTGATTATAGTTGGCCAGGTATTGGTCTTCGAGCTTCGACGGTGTTGATCTCGGTCTTCAATCTCGAATCGCTACTCACATTCAACTTCGAGTACTACCAGGAAGAAGCAGAAACACCAGAAAGGAAAGTGAAACAATCAACACATGGCATCGATGCAATGATCAAGCAAGGATGATGATATGACAATTTAAATAGTATTGAAATGAACCCTAAAACATGCTTGGTCATTTTAAACGGGGTCTGAGAGGTCCAAACCCTAGAACAGGGGATCCTCGGAATCACCTGCGGGGTTCAATTAGTTTTTTCTAATTAAACTTGTCATGATAGTTGGTTAGCAATGCATGATTATATTCCTATTGTATAGATCTTATTTTTATGAACATTTTGATATATTATTTGTGTTTTTGTGATTTAAAATGAATTAGTTATGAATTTCTCCGTTTTAATTCATTTTAAATCATTTTTGGAATATTATAAAACAATTTATATTTTTGAGTTACTTTTACATTTTATTTAATTAGAAAACGTTTATGGAAATGTTTATATCACTTACAGATAGGGCCCACATGTCAGCATTTTTCAATTACAAAATAAGTACAGAAAACAATTACAAAAATTAATAAAAGAAAAGAAAAATAGATATGACACCAGCATGACATCATGTTGATGTCATCAATGGAGGAGCCCCAGGTCGAGCACAGATCTCTCGATCCCATGCGCGCCTGGATGCGCGGTTGGTCGCATTGGAGCGAGCGCGTCGCGGCCGACCTGGTAGTGGTGGCGCCGCCACTTATTGGTCGTCGGAGCAGCATGCGTGACAACGGCCGGCGGTGGAACTTGTAGGTGGTTGTGGCGCCGATGATACAAAGAGGGAGAGGGCGAACAGAAGGCACTGCAAGATGCAGGAGCTCACCATGGAGACAGTGGAGGGGTCGGCGAGGCCGGGCGAGGTCAGAGGGCGCCGAAATCGATGGTGAGGCGACGGTCGGATCTCGGGAAGATGGCATTGCAGAGCTCGATTAAGGCCGAGCGAGGCCGATTCCTTTGGCAGGGATGATCAGTGTAGCAAGGCGAAGCTTCCAGCAAACCTAGGGGGCTTGGGGAGGCTCCTAGCGGCAGGTACGAACGACGGCAGTAGGGCTAGGGTTTCCACCAGAGGGGAATTCGGGGAGGAGAGAAGCTAGGGTTCTTCTCAGTGGTGGAGGGGGTACTTGTAGACCACGGGGACGTCGGTAGCGTGCATCACTGCGCGCGGCGGGCATCCTGGCAGAGGCGGGCGGCGCAGGTGGCGACACGCAGGAGCTTCCTCCGTCGGGATCGAAGACGACGATGGGGAAGACGGTTCGAACCGGTATTGGGCCGGGAGGGGCTGCTGTTGGGCCGACATGGGCTGCACTTGGGTCGCGTCAAAGCTAGAGAAGCAGGCATGCTGGAGCTGCGCTAGGCGGCAGACTGAGAGGGAAGGTAAGTGGGTTGCGGCCTAATTATAGTTGGGAATAGTTTTTATTCCAGAAACCTTTTCCTATTTTCAGTTTTCACTTTTGTTTTGTATTTTCAAATTCACTTCCATTTTTGAATATTTCCAAAATACTGGAACTTTTCCAAACATATTAAAATACTGTAGGAACCCTTGTAACCAATTTACGTTCAATAGGTTTTGTAGTTTTCAAAATTTAGAACCATTTTGAATGTGTTTCAAATAGAGAGGGGAAGCTAGGGTTTAGGGTTTTGAGAGCCTTTTTATTTCATGCGTGCATTTTAAGATGATGATGATGCTTATGAATGCACAATCAAACCCTAATTACTATTTAATAAAACTAGGGTTGTTACATATAGCTTGCCATGATAGTCCTTATGGAGGACATCACGCCGGTAATCGTGCTGCAGCTAAGGTCCTGCAGTCAGGTTTTTATTGGCCTACATTAGTTAAATACTCCCATGAATATGTTAGAAATTGTGATTCTTGCCAACTATGAGTAATATTGGTAAAATACAGGAAATGAATATGAAATATAATTTAGTAATAGAGCCATTTGATGTATGGGGAATGGACTTCATGGGACTGTTTGTCCCCTCTAAAAGTTATACTCATATTCTTGTTGTTGTAGAATATTTCACTAAATGGGTGGAAGTTATACCTACTTCTCATGCAGATGCAGCCACTTCCATTAAGATGATCAAGGATGTCATCTTACATAGGTTTGGAGTGCCACGGTTTTTGATTACTGATGGTGGAACTCATTTTATGAAGGGAACTTTTAACAAGATACTCCAAAAGTATGGAGTGGACCATCGAGTAGTATCACCTTACCACCCTCAAACTAGTGGACAAGTGGAATTTTCTAACCGGGAGATCAAGGTCATACTTCAGAAAACGGTGAACAGGTCGAGAAAGGATTCGTCTTTGAGGCTTAATGATGCGTCGTGGGCGTATCATACAACTTTCAAGAATCCTATGGGAATGACACCATCAAAATGGTTTATGATAAAACTTGTCACCTTCCAATAGAACTTGAGCATAAGGCTCGATGGGCTATTAAAACTATAAACTTTTATTTTAAAACTACTAGGGGAAACGACTCTTAGATATTCATGCTTTGGAGAACTCGGGAATGAGGCATATGAGAATGTTAGGATATTTAAAGAAAAATGAAGAAATGGCACGATAAAAAAGTAGAAGGCAAGGAATTTAAATCGAGAGATAAGGTTTTACTCTACAACTCTAGACTTTGGAGCAGCCGCCGGTGACAACTACTCCGTGGAGGTGCTCCGGCCCCTCCATCTCCAGCCAACCTTTTCCAGATGTGCTCTGTGGGAATCTTCCCCACCTTGATCTCCCGCCATGGACTCCGGTATTTGCCCTTAACTCCCTCCATTAATGGAGATCTTGCTCACTCCATTGCTTGAGTTAGGGCTCACCGTGTCTAGGCTAGTTCTTTGGCTAGAACTTGTTGGGAGGTCTTGGTAGGCCTAGGAAACCTTGCTAGAGTAGATTGAACCTATACATTTGTGTGAATCCATACATGTGCACCCTAGATCTAGTATCTTTTAGTTTTTCTATTGAACCGTTGTGTTCGTGGCCTCACCGAAACTTCCGGTGGGTCACGAACGGAACTTCCGGTGGTGTCTTTTTCACAGGAAGTTCCGATGGTTCACCGGAAGTTCCGGTGCACTATATTTGATTCACTGCATGTATTTTTTCAGTCTCTCTTTGTTTCTTCTTTAGAACTTGTGCACTTAGCCCACCATCCCTCCCCCTTCTTTGCTTTCTTCTTAGGGCAAGGTGGTTCCTGTAGAGGCAAGAGCAACCGTGTTTCTTCTGGTCCTCCTCACGAGATTGATGAAGAAGACCATGAGGTTCTGCGACCTCCCACTCAGAATGCCCGTCAGCGGTCTGCTGCTGCTCGTCGTGCTGCTACTGCTGAAGGGAAGCGGCCTGCCCTTGCTTCTCAAAAGGCCACTCCTGCTGGTCCCGATTCCTCCAAAGTCAAGATCTCTAAGTGGCCTCAGAAGGCCTATGCAACGTTTCGCCAAGTGGATCCATATCTTGTCCCACGTGATCCTCTTTGCTTGATCCTCTCTTCCACAATCGTCGCCAAGAGCAAATTTTTGCAGAGATTTATGCCACCAAGTCCAAGTTTGTTGTTTCTTCTCAGAAATACATCAATGTGGCTCATATGGAAAGCAAGCCAGAGTACTTTGGGGATGCTCTCGAGATATGCAGGAAGTTTGGGTTAATTCCTATCATGGAGCACCGTCAGAATTTTGATGAGACCTCTATTGCTCAGTTCTTCTCCACTCTTCACATGGAGGTGAATCCTATCAATGGCACCTTGAAGTGGATGACCAAGAATCAGCTGTTAACTGCCACATGGTCTGAGTTTGGTGCTCTTCTTGTCTATCCTCTTTCGCCTGAGAAGGGTGCCAATGGATGGCGTGTTCATGGCTCCATGGCGTCTGCACCTGAGGTTCTGGAGCCTCTCTACATTGAGGGTTGGGGTGTCTGTGGTCACATGAACTATCTCCAGCCAGTCTATGACATCATTCGTAGGGTCTTCTTGAACACCATCTCTCCAAAGGCAGGCAACTTTGATCGGTTTCATGCTTTTCGGATTGACCTCATGTTTCAAACTTACCGTCACCGCGATTCTGACCAGAAGATGGATGTTATGAACTTTTTTTTCATGAGATTTGGCTTGCTGTGATTGACAAGCGCCCGTGCCCCTTTGCTCCATACATTAAGACTTTTATCAACACCAAGTGGTTGGAAGCAACTGTTACCCGCTACCCTTAGGACTGCATCACTATTCATGAGGATAAGAAGTTACGTGTGAGTAAGCATGAGAAGCCTAGGACCCAAGCTGAGAAGGAAGAAACCATATGGGAGTCTGGGGTTGCTACTGGTACCACTTCTACTCGTGTTGGTTCTAGTGATGGTGGTCCCACTCTTGAGAGGCAGCCATCTTGGGCCAAGAAACTGCTGAAGAAGGTGAAGAAGACTTTTTGTTTCTTGTATGACCGTGAGTACCAGGCTTATGTTGATCAGCGACACAATGCTCAGTGAAAAAAGGCTATCTTGACAGCGCTCGGTGCTCCTTGGTATCGATAGTCCAGCTTCTTCACCGCACCCAAGGATGAGTGGATTCATGACAACTGCAAGTGGTCTGATTCTGAGGATGAAGTCACCGGTCCCCCGCCTGCGTGGAACAATGCCTCTTGGGACCTCGAGCCTTCTCCTCCTCATTTCCATGGTTGGGGCGATTAAAGTGGTCTTTCTCCCTTTTTGGTGTCATGATGCCAAAGAGGGAGAAAGATATATATTACGTTGTTCACGGGATTTGCATGGGTTGAGTTACGAGCTTGTTTTTTTCTTTGATCCTTTCTTGCTCGTAAACTCTCTAGTTTATATGTGTGCTTATGGACCTTGTTATTTGTGGACCTTGTTATTTTTGCGTCTTATTTATGTATGAGACTATGTGCTATTGTATGCATGTTGTTGGCTTATGGTTGTTTGTATATGGTTGTGGATTCTACATTGATATTATTTCATCTATTGTCTCACACCACATATGATTGGTGCACGGTATGTCCCCTATATTTTCTTCCTTGCACATGTGTTGTTTTTGCAATACAAAGGGGGAGTCTCCTTATATGTGTGATAGTTTTGTCCTTAGATCTCTATCTCTACCTTGCACACATATAGGGGGAGCTTGTTCTGTTCATTGCAAAATCTGCTCTTTCTTATGCAAATATTATGGGATTGTCATCAAACACCAAAAAGGGGGAGATTGGAAGGACTATGTTTTCCCTTCTAGTTTGGTGATGATGACAATCCCACTTGTGATCTATCCTTGTTCTTGAGTTTCAGGTTATTTGTTGTTTGATGGAGCTTTTGGAGTGTGTGGATCCCATTCTTGGAGTCTCGTGAAGATAGTGGTCTTTCGTTTTTATCTTCCTCTCATTTTATTGTTTTAGATCACCGTACTATCAAGAGGGGGTCCACCTCGGAAGGCTGTGGGGAATCATTTGTTCTTGCACCGCCACAACCATCCTATCCATCAGCGAGAGAGCGAGTTTCTGAGCTGTAAGTGTTGTTTTTGTCTGATCGGAAGTTCTGGCCAGGAGCTGGAAGTTCCGCTTAGGGTTATCTATGGACTGGAACTGGCCTTATTTCCGGTCCAACTTCTTGCAGAAGTTCCGTCCCCAGTTCAGAACCTTCAGTATTGAAGTGTTCTAATTGGCGGAACTTCCACCGTAAGTTCGGGTCGCGGGTTTTTCCTTTGCTAGTTTCGCCGAGACTCTGAGCGGAACTTCCGCCCAGGCATCGGAACATCGGGTCAGGCAATTCGCGACCCACTTGTTCCACTCCAACTTCCGCTCCAAGGTATGGTCAAGTACTGGATACTTATGTTTTGAAGTTGTCTAATTGACGGAACTTGGCCCAAAAGTTGTTCCAGAAGTTTCACCGGAACTTCCGGTCGTGTATGACCGGAACTTCCAGTCGAACTTTGGAGCGTGCGTCAATGGTCTTTGAGCCGTTGAAGCCACGCTGAGCGGAACTTCCGGACCTCCACCAGAACTTCCGGTGGCGTCGCGCACAGTCCAATGGTTTAGTTTGAAGGGGGCCTATTTAAGGCGCCCTCCTTCTTACTCCTACCTAACTCTTCAATTTTCTCTCTCCTCCATGAATACTAGAGCTTCACCTCACTATATCTCTCTCCCTAGCCACTCAAATCACTTGATATTTTGAGAGGTGGGAGAGGTGACCTAGATCTACACTTACACCAAAGAAGATTTGATTCCCCCCACCTATCCTTTGTCGATCTTGTTACTCTTGGGTTTCTTGGAACCCTAGGCGGTGTAGGGCATCCTCGGACCTAAGGGCATGTGTTGTCAAGCTCCATGGTGTCGTTGAGGGCCTCCAATTGAGTTGTGGAGCTTCCCCCTCAACCTTGGTGTAAAGGTTTTGGTTGGCGCCTTCAAGGTCACCGGTTAGTGGATTGTGAGGCCTCCTTTGTGGGGGAGCTCACCAGAGAAGAAGGTGAGGCCTTTGTGGTGCTTGGGTGACCTTGTGTGGCCCCGACACCTCTCCAACATAGACATAGATTCCTTGGAAGTGAACTACGGGAGTTACATCTCCGTGTCCCCGATCCGGTTATCTCGTTCCTTACCTTTACTACTTGCTCTTTACCGCTGTTGTGCTTGTTATTAGTTCTCTAACATATAGGTTGTTCACCTAGTTGCATATCTAGAGAACTTATCTTCTTGCCAAGACTAAAATTGAGTAACAAATTAAAAATTGGTAGTCGCCTATTAACCCCCCCCCCTCTAGTCGATTCAAAGTCGGTACTTTCAAACGGGCACTTGATAGTTCAAGCATCAACGTTGTGGTTCTTGTTCGTAGGTTAGAACAGTACTTACTGAAAGCCCTAAACACGTAAAATATGCAGAGAAATTTAGAGGCATCTAATTTTGTTTTGCAGGGGTGTGCTGTGATGTGATATGGCCATGATTGTGATTATATATGATGTATGCAATCATCCTTATTATAAGACAGCAATCGGTAGGAGCCTTATGGTTGTCTTTTTAATTTCATTAAGACCTGCGTGTCTATTATTCAAAGTAGTTGTAATAGTTGATGCCAATGGACGATAACCATGGAGACGTGCCATTGACCTTGACGCCACGCCGACGATTATGGAGATCATGTTCGTGCTTGAAGATGGAGATCGGAAGCACAAGAAGAAAGCCCATATCATATCACATATTATGAATTGCATGTGATGTTAATCCTTTTATGCATCTTGTATTGCTTAGATCACGACGGTAGCATTATAAGATGACCCCTCTCACAAAAATATCAAGTTATAATGTGTTCGTCCTTAGTAGGCACCGTTTCCAAGACTCGTTGTTTTGAAGCACCATGTGATGATCGGGTGTGTTAGATTCTGCGAGTGTATACAACATGAGAAAGCCAGTTTTGCTCATGCGAAAGCTTAGGTTTAATCTTGACGAGCCTAGCATGTACAAACATGGTCTCAGAACACGGATCACCGAAAGGTAAAGCATGAGTCATATACCAGATATGATGAACATGTTGATTGTTCGCCTTTGAAACTACATTATGTCTCTTGATGATCGGACTTGATGTAGTGGATTTGGTTTGTGTGATCACTAAAACAATGTGAGAGACAATGTTTTGAGTGGGAGTTCACCTAGATTAATTTAACTATTAATTGGAACTCAATTTTTCATAAACTTAGTCTAAACTATTGCAAATATGTTGTAGATCAATGGTGGCCCCTACCATCAATTTTAATGCGTTCCTATAGAAAGAAAAGTTGAAAAACAATGGAAGCAACTTCGCGGATTGGTTTCGCAATTTGAGGATTGTCCTCAATGCTGGTCAGTTAACCTATGTGCTGGATGCACCGCTGGGTGACACACCTGCTGAAGATGTTACCGATGATGAGAAAAATGTTTTCTGTACTCAGAAGAATCAGTACTCCACGGTTTAGTGTGCTATCTTGTATGATTTGGAATCGGATATTCAAAAGAGGTTTGAGAACTTTGACCCACATGATATTGTTCGTGAACTCAAAATGATATTTGAGGCTCACGCGGTAGTTGAGAGTTATGAAGCTTCTGAAAAGTTCTTTAACTGCAAGATGTAGGAGGGCAACTCTGTCAGTGAGCATGTGCTTAAGATGTCTGGGCATGCCAATAAGCTCCAGAGCTTGGGAATAATAATTCCTAATGCTTTGGGGATTCACCATGTCCTCCAATCACTGCCACCAAGTTACAAGAACTTTGTGATGAACTACAATATGCAAAGCATGAATAAGACGTTGCCAAAACTCTTCTGTATGTTGAAGTCTGCGGAAGTGGAGATCAAGAAAGAGCACCAAGTGTTGATGGTCAATAAGACCTACCGCGCCAGCGAAGAGGACCAGGGCTAGGCCTAAGCCTAATACTGAGTGCTTTTACTGCAAGGGAGAAGGTCACTATAAGCGAAATTGCCCCAAGTACTTGGTGGATCTGAAGAACGGCAATATCAAGAAGAAAGGTATATCCAATATACATGTTATTGATGTGTATCTTACTAGTAGTCGTAGTAGTGCCTGGGTATTTGATACTGGTTTGGTTGCTCATATTTGTAACTCAAAATAGGTGCTGCGAAATAGACAAAAACTAGCGAAGAACAAGGTGGTGATGCGTGTTGGAAATGGATCAAAGGTTGATGTGATCGCGGTCGATATGCTACCTCTTCATCTACCATCGGGATTAGTTTTATACTTAAATAATTGTTATTTGGTACATGCGTTGAGCATGAACATTATATCTGGATCATGTTTATTGCGAGACGGTTACTTGTTTAGGTCCGAGAATAATGGTTGTTTGATTTATATGAGTAATATGTTTTATGCACATGCACCCTTAATCATATTGGAGTGAAGCTGTAGCATCCCAGCATTAGAGCTTAGAAATAAGCTGAACACAGATGTGTGCATTGCATTCATGCATAGAAAATTCGAATAATTTTCGCTCTTTTGAACAAAACTTGTCAAAGTGATTGAAGCTTCTCTCAACTTGATGGAAATTGAAGTAGATCATCAAGTTGCTGTGATAAGTTTCAATATGACCTTTGCTAAAAACATTATTTTGGGTAATCATGATTTGATCTAAGGGTAGATAAAATATACTAAAACTAGACCACCATATATTACTTAATGTTTGATGTTAATCCTTAAGAAATTACATCCTAGTATTCATTACATAACTCATGAATACCAATTTATATATATATATATAACTTAAGTAATAGGAATGTAACAACTTAATATTGACCTATCTTAATCTCATCTACTTATACCATGAGTATCATGGTAATACCTAACCTTAACTCTATAGTGAGTTTGAGTAGGAAAGAAATCAAGTCAAGATCATTCACCATATATCTTTCTTTCCATATTAATCCTTATCATCTCCGTTGAATCTTATTCTAATATTTGTTATTCATCAATGTTGAGTAATCAACTATTGATTCACCAATTCTTAACCTATCAATTCTTGACCTATTAACTCTTGTCCTTATCATAGCATTCACTTTAGTCCTTAAGAGAAAGAAGTAAGAAGAGGTAGGTGGTAATGCTAGTTTTAGATATCATCTATATGATGGGAGTGATTGAAGGGAATCAAATCAATATGGTAATTGAAGGAGTTAACTCACTCATGAATGGATAGAAGAGTTATATGGAAGATATAACTATATGGTAACAAATAGGATTATAAGGATGAACATTGAAGATAGATACCAAGGAGTAATCCTATTGGATTAAGTAAGCATAGTCCATGAATAACATCCCTTAATCCAATAGAGATACTAAGAAGATAATTTCAATACAACTGTAATGTTGTATGGATGAAGCCTTGATTAGCCAACTAGAAACCTAAACCATAAAGGATCAAAGGATTATAATGATCATGCTTTAGTCACCAAGATTGAATGCTTATATCATGTATAAGTGACATGGTGGATAGAACATGATTGAACCCTAGTATAGATATGTTATCCTAGGTTAGCCATGACAAGTCACTGATACGTATAAAATGTATCTACTTTCTCGAACACTTTGCTATTGTTTTTCCTCTAAACTTGTGTGATTTGGATACAACTAACACGGACTGACGTTGTTTTCAGCAGAATTACCTTGGTGTCTTGTTTTTGTGCAGAAAATGAACTATCAGGAAAAATCCCGGAAAATATGCCAAAAATTATATTTCACCAGAAGATCCACGAAGCCAGAAGGGGAGACAGAGGGGAGGCCGGGGGGGGCAGACCCACCCCAGGCGTGGTCCCACTGACCCCGTGCCTGGGGGAGGTTTGGCCACCCCAGGCAGCTTCTCAGCCTCCCTTTGCGCCTATAAGTTAACCTTCGACCTAAAAACAGAGGGGGTTCGATAGTTTTCCAGAAAGAGTTCCGCTCCACCGCCACCACGAGAAACCAAGATTCGGATCCAGAAACTCCGTTCTGGCGCCCTGCCGGGACGGGGAATTTGTAGAGGATCGTCGCCATCGTCATCACCAACGCATCTCCATCAACCACCGCTGTTTCCCTCATCCATGGGTGAGTAATCCCCCGTTGTAGTCTTGGGGATGGTAGGGATTGGATGAGTTCTGTCATGTAATCGAATAAGATCTGTTAGGGCATAGTGCCTAGTATCTCTATTAGTGCTATTTGACTTTGTTGCAACTTTTTGTGCTTAATGCTTGTCACTAGGGCCCGAGTGCCATGATCTCAGATCTGAACTTATTATTGAATCATTATGATAGTATTGTTTGTGATCTTATCTGCAAGTTGTGTACACACATCATTGTCCGGATCCAAAGGCCCCAAAGTGACAATAATTGGGACAACCGGAGGGGATGGCTGTGGTGTGAGGATCACATGTGTTCACAGAGTGTTAATGTTTTACTCTGGTGCTCTATTAAAAGGAGCACCTTAATTGCCAGTAGTTCCCTAGAGGCCCCGCTGTCACGGGTTGGATGGTCAAAAGATATTGTGCAAGTTCTCATTGCGAGCACGTATGACTATATTTGGAGCACATGCCTAGGATTGTTTAGTACTTGGATGCTTGTTATTATTTATCTGCAATGCCATTGATCTTGAAGTTACATGTTTAGACTCGTCCATGCAACACCCGTCCATCCATCCCTATGCCTACCGCACTTGAATCCCACTGTTACCGTTACTGTTATTATTGCTCCTGTTTCACTGTTGCCATTGCTACTACAAACTGATGGTACTGATAAACTTCTTTGAGCAAGAACTATTTCCAGGTGCAGCTGAATTGACAACTCAGTTGTTAAGACTTGCAAGTATTCTTTGTATCCCCTTGTGTCAAATTAATAAATTGGATAATACTACCCGCGAAGACTGTTGCGATCCCCTATACTCGTGGGTCATCAATGAGCTTTTGGTTGTCGACAAATCACAGAATAGAAAAGTCTGCACAAAAAATCACGATACTAAAACAAAAAAAAGCAGGTGTAAAGTAACTAATTGTCACCTATGGGAATAAATATTGTGCCCACGAAAACAAAAATATGCAAGCTGCATGTCCATGCTACCTCTTAATTTTTTGTATAGAAATTCTTCAAATCTTATTCTTGAATCTGGCCATATATATGTAATTAGCTTCAGCATCCACAACGGCCAAAGTAACCTACACATTATTAAGAAAACAAAAAAATTATCACATATATTAGATAAGTGAATGGGCGATATAAATCTCTAATTTACATCGTGTGCTAAACATGGCAATGTACTGAATTTTTCTACCATAGACTGCTGTGACAACTTTGTCATGCTCGCATCTCAAGAAATAAAAATAAATGCATAAAACAAATAAGTAGTACCTCTGTGTCGAGCACATCAAGTCATAGTTCATTCAGAAAACTTGTAGAATAAAGTCGATGTCCTCTCAAGCCACAGTGATTTGCTTGTTGTTAATGAAGTTTCGACACGGTCGACATGGAAGTGTAGAGTAATAATCCACAATTCAAATTGCATCTAGGTTTGCAGATGTCTCAAAACCGGAAACTAACATTAACATGACAAAACAAAACTGATCCATATTCAATATTATATCAACTAGAAATTTCATATAGTAATACCATTATTCCAACTACACGTAGATCTAAAGTATGAACTGTAGTCCATCCTACCACCTCTGCATCTTTATAGTAGTGAAGATAACTATTCCAAGAGGGTTCAAGTTCGTGAGGTACCAAAACAGCTGGTCGATGTATTTTACTGAAAAAATTAAACTAACCTAACATTAATTAATAAAAACAAATAGCCCAATGTGTTGCTTACAAAATCTCACCTCACGAATTAATACTCATATAATCTACCACTGCCATGAAAGGGATTTCATGATCCATATGAAGAACCACATTCTAGATACATGTATATAGTGGCGGACCTAGAAAATTTCCAAAGCCCGGGCAAACTCTTAATTTAGAGGATAATTTTACTCATTTTTACATTCGATGAACAATAATTAGGCTTGTCGGCCGGATCCGAAGCCTGGGCACGCGTCCGGGCTGCAGAGACATTGCGTTCACCTATGAGGTATAGCAGGGAAGTGTGGAGTAATAGTACACAACCTTACACGGCTACACCCTTGGGGATGGTAGGGATTGGATGAGTTCTGTCATGTAATCAAATAAGATCTGTTAGGGCATAGTGCCTAGTATCTCTATTAGTGCTATTTGACTTTGTTGCAACTTGTTGTGATTGATGCTTGTCACTAGGGCCCGAGTGCCATGATCTCAGATCTGAAATTATTGAATCATTATGATAGTATTGTTTATGATCTTATCTGCAAGTTGTGTACACATATCATTGTCCGGATCCAGAGGCCCCAAAGTGACAATAATTGGGACAACCGGAGGGTATGGCTGTGGTATGAGGATCACATGTGTTCATGGAGTGTTAATGCTTTGCTCCGGTGCTCTATTAAAAGGAGCACCTTAATTGCTAGTAGTTCCCTAGAGCCCCGCTGCCACGGGCTGGCTGGACAGAAGATGTTGTGCAAGTTCTCAATGCGAGCACGTATAACTATATTTGGAGCACATGCCTATGATTGTTTAGTACTTGGATACTAATTATTATTTATCTGCAATGCCCTAGTTTTTTGAAGTTACATGTTTAGACTCGTCCATGCAACGTCTGTCCATCCATCCCTATGCCTACCGCACTCGAATCCTACTGCTACTGTTACTGTTACTATTTCTACTGTTTCACTATTGTTGTTACTGCTGCTGTTGCTTTGCTGTTGCTACTACAAACTGTTTCTACTGATAAACTTCTGTGACCAAGAACTATTTCCAGGTGCAGCTGAACTGATAACTCAGTTGTTAAGGCTTTCAAGTATTATTTGTCTCCCCTTGTGTCGAATCAATAAATTGGGTAATACTACCCGCGAAGACTGTTGCGATCCCCTACACTTGTGGGTCATCAAGGCTATTTTCTGGCGCCATTGTCGGGGAGCATAGCTTTATTTGTAAGTTCACTTAGATCTATTATTGTTCACTGCTACTCCTTTCATCATGGGGAAGTCTCGTGATGGAAAGTTCCCTATTTTACCATCCACTACAAGAAGAGGTACAATCCTAAACACCTCTGTTGCTCTTGATTCACCGTCTGTTATAAGTAAGCTTGTCACACCACCACCACATGCTCATGCTACACACACTGCTACTATTGCTGAATCTGAAATTGCTTTTGATACTCATGATGTTACTTCTACTGTGCTTGATGCGAGTGGTTCATTAGGTCCTTTTCTAGATGCTACTATGGCTAGTCTGGGAAATACCGAAACTCCTAGTGAAGACACTGTTACACCTGTTATCTCACCTGAGTCTAGTGAGAGTTTTGATATTAATGATGGTTACATAGAGCTCACTTATGAATTTGTTGAAGAGTGCCGAAACACACATGGTGCTAGTGTTATTAAGAGTCTCCTTGCTAGACATACTATTATACCCAAGAAGTCCTATGATCCTAAGTTTGACACCTCTCCGATAGATATTAAAGATAAAGATTATGATTTATCTCTTGATTTAGCTTATTTAGATATTGTTGAGAAAGAACCTTTTTGTGGTAATGAAAATGAGAGTGTTGTGGCTCATATGAATGAGCTTTCTACTATGAATGCTTTGTTCTCTGATGATTTTAAAATGCACAAGTACTTTGTTGCTAAGATCTTCCTTTTTTCACTAAAAGGAGAATCTAGGGCTTGGTTTAATAGATTACCTCCTGGTTCCATTGATAGCCCTGATTGCTTGATTGCTTCTTTCTTCCATAAATATTTTCCTCCCAGTGCTAGACATGCTGCTTTGCAGAGACTTTTTGATTTTAAACAGGAAGAAGAAGAGAAATTGCTTGAGTCATAGAAAAGATTTTGTTCCTTGATTCATGCATATCCTGGATGTCCATTACCTAAGAATGAGCTTCTTGATATTTATTATAATGGAGTAACTGATGATTCTAGGACCTACCTATATAGCTTTGCTGGTTGTGTTTTCAGGAAAAGGACTCCTACAGATGCAGAAGAATTAATGAACAAGATAAGCAAGAATTATGATGATTGGACTTCAACTGAGCTGAATACACCTGAGCTTATTACTCCTGAACTAGTTGTTCCTGAACCAATTCCAACACCAACAACAAAGAAGAGGGGAGTTATTGCATTAAATGATGAAGTGACGAAGGAAGCTAAGAAGTGTATAAAGGAGAAAGGTATTAGAGCTGAAGATGTGAAGAATCTACCTCCTATAGAAGAATTATGTAAGCCAATTCCCCACTCATCTACTATTGAGGTACACTCTCTCCAACACTTTGATGAAGGTGATATTACTTATGGTAAGCCTCCTGATCAATGCTTAGAGGAACTTGACACATTTATTGTTAAACAAGGTAATTTTAATAAACAAGTTCAGAATCATTTATTGGAAAACACTAGAGCTATTCATGAGTTGAAAGATATTGTGGAAAGAACTTCTAATGATATTAAAATGCTTTATAAACACTTTCAAATGGTTCAAACTCAACTTGATCAACTTGCTAAGGTACAAAAATATATGCTAGTTAATGCTTCAGGAAATAAACATGCTTATGGAATTAGAACTAGGACTGGTGCAGCTACTCAAGATCCTTTATATCCTGAAGTACATCCTAAAAGAATAGAGCAGGATTCCCAACAAGTAGAAGATAGTGGTAGTCCTCGTAAGAGGAAGAAAAAGAAACATAAGAAAGTTGAGGAACCACTTGAGCCTGCTGTAGATCCTAATAGTATATCTGTCTCTGATGCTGAAACTGAGAGTGGTAATATTGATGAGCCTCATAAAAAGGAGGAAATTGAGGAAGAACCTCAAAAACACACTAAGAACACTAGGTACACAAAGGAAGATTTTATTGCTAATAAACATGGCAAAGAGAGAGAACCTTGGGTGCAAAAACCTATGCCTTTTCCAGGTAAGAAACACAAGTCAAAGGAGGAAGAACACTACAACAAGTTTTGTGAGTGGATGAAGCCTTTATTTCTGCAAATTCCTTTGACTGATGCTATTAAATTGCCTCCTTATTCAAAGTATATGAAGGATATTGTCTCTAATAAAAGGAAGATTCCTAATGAGGAGATTTCTACTCTACTTGCTAATTACTCTTTCAATGGTAAGGTTCCAAAGAAACTTGGTGATCCAGGTATACCAACTATTCCTTGCTCCATTAAGAATAATTATGTTAGAACTACTTTATGTGATTTGGGAGCTGGAGTTAGTGTTATGCCTTTTTCTCTCTATAAGAGACTCCAGCTAGAAAAGTTGATACCAACTGATATATCTTTGCAAATGGCTGATAAGTCAGCTACTATTCCTGTTTGGTATATCTGAGGATGTTCCTGTTCAAGTTGCTCATAATTGCATGGTTTTAACTGATTTTGTTGTGTTTGAAATGCCTGGAGATGATAATATGTCTACTATTCTTGGGAGACCTTTTCTGAATACTCTAGGTGCTGTTATTAATTGCAATCAAGGAAAAGTAACATTCAATATTAATGACAAAGAGCACATTGTCTATTTCCCCAAGAAGGTTGTCAGAAGCTATTGCCTGAATTCTATTGAAAATATTGAAGGCATAAAGGTTGGAGAAATATATTGTCCCATTCTACAAGAAAATATTGAAATTATTATGATTGGGACCATTGCTATCAAGTATGAGGTAACATAATCACCTTGTGGAATGCAAAGTTTTGTTTCATATAAGATTGTTTTGGTAACAGGACTTGATCAACCTTGTTAACAAAAGGATTTTAATGAACAAAATAATGTTTCCACTATGGTTATACTTGCTTTCTTTTTCCCTTCTCCTTCCTAGTCTTTGCTTTAGCTTTAGTTTTGCTAGTTGTTTGCTTGTTTGAGTTTCTTAGAGCTCCTGTAGTTTGGCTTTTGGTTTGCTTTTGCTTCTTCTCAAAAACTGTTTCTCTGAGAAAATCAATTTTCATACCCTGAAAATTGGCAAAAATAAAGTTTCCCGAAAAATCCCAGAAAATTCAAAATAAATTTTTCCTCAGAAAAAGGGGCAGAGTGGCACCTGAGATGACCTAGAGGGACACCCCTAGGCCCCACACCCATGGTAGGCGCGGCCTACCCAGTGGTGGTGCCTAGGGGGGTCTGGCCCACCTAGGGCCCTCCAGGCTGCCTCCTCAAAGCCACCTTCTTTCTCTCTCCCGAAAAACACCGGAAAACTTGCTCAAGATCGAGTTCTTGTTGTTCCTGCTCACGATTTTCGATCTCCTTGTTCAGCCCATCTCAAGTGCTGATTTTTGGAGGGATTGTTCCTTGGTACATGCCTCCTCCACTTGTCCAATTAGATTTGTGATTGGTAGATTGTATCTTGAGTATTTTGCTACTGTAGGTGACAGGTTGTCTGAGCTTTCATGCTTGTTCTATGTTTAGAAACTTTGTTTTAATGCATGTGTAGTCCTCTAGCAAGTTCCTATATTGGTTGCTTTTCATTTATTAACTTACAAATCACTTGGTTTGATGGTTGTCTAAAAATTTTAGCAAACAAGATGAGTGCGTATTCACTGAATCAATATGACTTGATGGTGCATGAGCCAATGAAGGTTCATAGTGAGGAGGCAGTTTTTCGTTCCATATATCCATGCCATGAATTTATGAGAGCTACGGGGATTCTCCAAGATTTCTAAACTTTGGTTACAAGTGCAGGGTTGGAGCACTTTGTTGAAGGTGAACCAATCCAATATGTTAAGCTAACCATGGATTTTGTGCAGGACTTCCATTTCACTTGGTCTACTTCCAATCCCATGGTCCATTACAAAATATATAATATACCTGTCAACCTGCCTTTTGTTGATTTCTGTGTAGCAATTAGAGTACCTCAGTGGGGGTCTTGTGAGAAGATCAAGGAGAGGCCCAAGTCACTTGTTTATTTGCATGCTGAGATTTGCCAAGGTTTCGACTTCTCAAAGGAAAGTGGTAAAATTCGGAACATCCAGCTCCTAGATATTAGATACTTTTCCCATTTCATTACCAAGTGTGTTCTTGCTAGAAAGACTGCTAGAAAGTTATATTCTTTTGATCTAGCTTTTATTGCAGCTGCTCTGAATAGGAATAGTTCCTATAGTTTGGGTGCTTTGATAGCTCACCGTCTCACCACCAACCGTGAGAAGGGAGGAATTTGTGGAGGCCTCATCGCGTCTAGGTTGCTATCTTTACATGGTTTAGAGCCTCATTATTCAGATTTTAAGTTTTCCATAGAGAGGCTTGATATTGAATCCATGATTCAGCATGGTTTTGTTTCTTTGGGGGCTAATGTGAGAAGTTTGCCATATGAACTATCTTTTGTCCAGCAAGGTCGGAGAAAAGGGGTAGGAGTGGGAAAATAGTTTATTTGCCTGCACCTGCTTTGTTTAACTTTGATAACAGGCAAAGATGGTCACTTACGGAGGAGGAGGTTGACACATATGTTAGGAAACTCTCCCAGCAAGAAGATAATGTTGAAGAGGATGCCGAAGACAATTCGGTTCAGCCCTCCAACTTGGGAGAGTCTTCATACCAGCAGCCCTCATTTGATTGGGGCACGTCTTCTTCTTCATCACAGGTGCCTGACTACGATCATTCCTATGATGACCCACCAGCATGGGGTTACTATCCGCGTTATTGATCCCCGCTTAGGCCAAAATCCTAAGCTTGGGGGGAGGTACACCGACATCACGCTCATCTATATATCTTTTTTGGTCAGCTCTTTGTATATCCATCATTTCGCTTTCTTTTTGGTTCTTGTTGTTGCTTTCTCAAAAACCCAAAAATACCAAAAATATTTTCGTTGTTTATCTTGGTTTGTTTCTTTGTTTCTTTACTTTGGTTTGCCTTAAAAGAAAAATCCAAAAATATTTTTACTTTGTTTGGTTTGCTTTGTTTTTGTTTGATTTTTCTTTGTTTACTTGTTTCTAAAAAATCGAAAACACCAAAAATATTTGTTGTTCTTCTCTGGTTTTGTGAGTTCTTCGTAGGGTTCAGCCGTCCTTAGTGGATATTGGTTTTCATGTTAATTATTCAAGTCACACAAGTGAAGGGCAATAATGAAGATTAAGACAACTCGAGGTGAGGTAAGAGGCTGGTAACGAACACTATTTGTTTCATTTTTGTACATATACTCATTATTGTGAGCAGGCTTAGCCTGTTTGTGTAAGGTGTATGCCATTATGGATGCTTAGTAGTTCTTGCTTGTCTATGATTATCTCCAGCTTGCTAATAGTTTGTAGCATGTCATATGAATGTTTGCTTGCATTGTTTTATTCATACTTTGATATGATATTGTGGTATCCTCCTCTGACTGTTCATATGAATCAACTTGGCACATGCTCACGCATGCATATGACTAATCAATAGTCAGTAAGCCTCGATGATTTATTTTGCCTCAGAGTTCTTGTATCACTTTCATGCCATAGTTAGTCATGTTTTGTTGCAAGCATGATTATGACAGTTATTGCTCTCTCGTTTGTCGCTCCCTCTCTATTGCTAGACTTCACTTGCACTGAGTACGTACTCTACCTGTGTTTCCAACTCCCCAAAACCAATATTGCCAGTTGTGTCCACCATACCTACCTATTGGCATCATTTGCTACTTCAGCGCATATTCAATATGCCGTGTTTTCTTACAAAATAAAATGTTGGTCTGTTTTGAGAAAGTTGGTTAGTAAAGCTATCACGAACTTGGTGGCACACTTTATATTCCTTGCGCTTAATAATCCTGAACCATTGTGACTAGTACATGAAAGTTATATGCTTGCTTATTATATACTGGGAGTCAGCAGAACTGTGTTATCACGGGGAACGCTTTCAACACATGTTGGATATCTCATCCATTTGATACTTTGCTCTTTTGTTTACGGATGTCGACGATGTGAAATAAAAGGGGAGGTTGTTAGTTCATGGAGTTTATACATTGTGTTAGAGAAACGCCTGGGCCGCTAGCCTAAGCCATGCTTAATCATGGTGGAAACTTGCAGCATCACTATAATTAGCATCTATGAAGCTTCCTCAATAAAAAGCTATGCATATGGTAAATAAAAAGATTGATGAGATGCTCATTGTCTGCTTGCCTTGTCATTTTGGTTATGGGAAAGCTCCTGTACCATGTGCAAGGGGTACCCCATTGGCGGTTCTCGATGATATGCATGTATTTATAATGACAATAACTTTCAGGTGACCCAAGTTGAGTAGCATGCGGAGCGGCCCTCGTACTCAAGGGACTTGGGATTTCCAGTCTATGGTCTATCAAGCATATGATTCAGAGTGGACCTCACTTTCACCTTAACCACATGAAGATGCCTATGATAGGGGCAATGAGAGCTCAAAGTATTATAATAACATCCCTTAATCCAATAGAGATACTAAGAAGATAATTTCAATACAACTGTAATGTTGTATGGATGAAGCCTTGATTAGCCAACTAGAAACCTAAACCATAAAGGATCAAAGGATTATAATGATCATGCTTTAGTCACCAAGATTGAATGCTTATATCATGTATCAGTGGCATTGGTGGATAGAACATGATTGAACCCTAGTATAGATATGTTATCCTAGGTTAGCCATGACAAGTCACTGATACGTCCAAAACGTATCTATTTTCTTGAACACTTTGCTATTGTTTTTCCTCTAAACTTGTGTGATTTGGATACAACTAACACAGACTGACGCTGTTTTCAGCAGAATTACCTTGGTGTCTTGTTTTTGTGCAGAAAATGAACTATCGGGAAAAATCCCGAAAAATATGCCAAAAACTATATTTCACCATAAGATCCACGGAGCCAGAAGAGGAGACAGAGGGCCCCATACCACCTAGGCGGGCCCATGACCCGCGCTATGGAGGAGGTTTGGCCACCCCAGGCAGCTTCTCGGCCTCCCTCTGCGCCTATAAGTTACCCTTCGACCTAAAAACAAAGGGGGGTTCGATAGTTTTCCAGAAAGAGTTCCGCTCCGCCGCCGCCACGAGAAACCAAGATTCGGATCCAGAAACTCCAGGGATTCATGCATAAGAAAATCCGGGGAATTTTTGCGCAAAACTAAAAGAGCTGTAGAGGGATCGAGATCTCTCTTGTTCTGATGGAAACACCAGGACAAGTGCGATGGATTTCGACATGACCTCTATTGTACTTCTGTTTTTGAGGGGAAGGAATTCAAATTTGAATAATCAATTGGTGAATTTGAATCCTAAAAGAATTTGAAATGGAATAATAATTGTAAGCTAATTGTAATAGAAAATAAGAGGTGAACTCTCATTTTTAAACAAGGTATAATCTTTTATTCAAATAGAAATATAGTGGAAATTTCAATAAAAGTACACTACTATAAAAAAATATAAAATTGAATTACATAAATACATACTAAAAAGACTTTATTACAATAAGATATATATATTACATTGCTTGCAAATGAAATTATAAAAGAAAACAAGTAAACTTTATTGAAAGTAATGCAATATTACAATGTCTTTACATTATTCAAATAGAAAAGGAAATAACAATATTATACAAAGGAAAAGAAATAATAATTAATACATCAATAATGTTACAAGGATTCTTAAATTATGTACATGAACATATTACATTGTTCTTACAAGATAATAATAGGATAAAACCTAAACTATATTTTCTATCTAATTCTTGATCTTCTCATTATCCCTTTGATCCTGATTTCTACAAAACAAAACAGCAGACTAACAACAGTATAAGAATAAGGGGGTTAGTTTATCATTGTACTCTCAGATTGGGCATAGAGTTGCTAGAGCCTGAATTCATCATTGAGTATTTATTAAAAGGGGGCCAAATCATAGTATCTGTTCTTAAGCAGATTGTGGCCTCAGGACAACATCATTAGCTTAGGGGCAAGTTTCACCAAAGCCAGATAAGAAGGTAAAGAGGTAAAACATTAGGAAATGTCAAGCTTTTTACTTGATCTGATCCCCACACCACAACATGCAAACATGCTGCTCACTCACCAGAATGCACTAGTGTGCTGTCAACACCACAAGAGTGCAGCAAAATGAGAGACTACCAGCCGTAGCTGAGCTGCCACCATATCCTCTCCACACACACAACCAGACCAACAAGTCCTTTATTTGTAGCCAAGAAACACTACTATTGTGTCCCTGATCCATATCATATCTATTTCCACCACACATCTAAGAACATCACCCCATCTCATCACAATCACCAGGAGCATAAGGAGAAGACCAGGAGCACAAGAAGAAGTCTAGGAGCATTAGAAGCTTCCAACAACATCTGGAGGAGCAGGCAACAACATCACAAGGACAAAGATGGCTAGTTGATCAAGTACCAGCACCAGCTAGCATAGCAACATCAATTTCAACATCAGATTGCTACCCAACACAAAGTTCATCATATAGAATCTATTTTTATCAGCATATAAGGTACAAAGGAAAAACAGGAGATTGGTAAAAGTACTTCTCTCAGACTCACATAGAAATGCTATGTTGAGGCATCACAGAGAATTTGACAGCCACACTTTAGCATATGTTCTTATAGTGTTTGGACTCAGCCTATGCATCCTCGACATCCAACTATGGATATTTAGTTAGTCAATCAGGTAGCATGTCAATAGATGTGGTGTTCACCACTATGCACACTTCTGAGGAAGGCACCACAGTGGCAAACACCACAACCACAGCCACAAGATATCAAACTCAAAATCATGCTACAAGAAGGATTGCTGTGCACACTCCAAAAAGGAGGCACCACAGCAAGAACCTCCAGGTAGCAGAAGCCACCAGAACAAGTTAGCAGGAATAACTCAAGTTTACAAGCCATTCAAAGCTAATCTAAATCATCTCTCTAGATAAAGTAACTAGAGATCATTTAAACTTCTATTTCAAACATCATGGGTAGACTAAATTCATCTAGACTTGTTCCTGAAATAAAAATCCAATTAACCTAGGGAAACATCATGTACACATGAAAAACTGGGTGTGCATATTGCTAATGCACACAATATAATTCTATGTAGAGAATCTACTCATACCAATAACTTTAACTACAGCCAGAATTAGAACATAATTAGAAAATTCAAGACTCAGCCAACACATTTAATTACATCAGGAAAATCATTAAGAACATCCAATAACTTGAACAGTAAACAAAATATATCAAGTAATAGGTGTAGGAACTACTTATATCATGCATAGGTGTGAATCAAATAGTGAATTGTCAATCAAAACCATCTGCAAGCAACCATAGAAGTGTTCAAATTATTTTCCTAGCTAGTTAGTTAGGAATCATTCCTCATCAAAAATATTATTATAAATACCATTTTGTTTTACAAGTAAGAATGGCTCGAGATCACATTGAGCCAAAGAAGCACTAATCATAGAACTGAATCAAAGATTCAGCTAAGTATACATACAAATATTTCATGACAAAATAAAAAGATATACCATTTGTAAATAATCAATGGCTATCTATGCACTACTTAATTATCTGGACTAGTACCATCTTATCACTACCATCAGTATGTGTCCAAATGACAACCATATACATGCTCCTACTTATCATATTCACTTTTGCACAAAGAAAACAATATGCATTCTCTATCTTAAAAGAATAGGATCTAGCACCAATATTTTTTTAAACATACTTGATTGTTTAGTCAAACAAAGGTAGACTCTTCTTATTATTTAAAAAGCATCATGTGTAGAGACTAGTCTAGGATCATACCGTTTTCACAAGAAGCAATTAAGCAAATCAAATGTTCACCCTTATAAATTGTGACACTCTGTAACTACACATACCAATGTCAACAGATCAATAAACACAATCATGCATGACCAATATAATAACACAAAGCAAAATCATATGTCATTGTATTCACTAAAAGGGCCAACTACTCTAATTTTGCAGTAAGCACAACATATAAACTAAGAATCCAGAATCATTTAGGGAAATTTAGTAATTCAACACCATCTGACTGTATATAGGACAACATCGCAAACCACCGCCAGAGTACATCTTATATTAGCAGTTGGTCACTGTAATGGACAGAGAGGGAAAAAATCCGAAGATTAATAATGGAAAAGAAAAGGGAAGAGAGATACCTACTTACCCGGAGGTCCTCGCTCAGCAAGACGAGGAAGCAGAGAGGTCGACGGCGAGGCTAGCGACACGGCGACACGGTAGGCATCGAGGCGCCTACACCGCGCCGAGCCGTCTCACCATCGGCAGTAGCACGCGGAGAACATCACGGCCAAGCAACAACACCGCCCGAATAGACAGCCGTCGTGTCAGGACAGAGCTAGGGTTTTCAACCGAGTGTGCACGAGAGGCAAGGAGGAAAAATCGAGCAAGGGGAGGTTGTAGATTGTAGCACGGCGGACCAAAGCCCCATCTTACCGACACCGGAGAGGGCGGGAGCAGCCGGAGCCAAACGACGGCACGACGGCGCCTAGGAGGTCATGGACGTGCGGGGTGTACTCAGGTGCGAGGAGGAAGAGAGGACCCTGGGGTGGGTTGTGTAACCCCAAGCTGAACTGGGCCGGCCTATTGGGCCAAACCCAACTTAGTCCGTTGGACCAAATTTATTTACACCCAATTAGGCCACAACCCAACTATTTGCCACTATTAAATTATTTTCCCATAAAATAAACTATATAAAATAATTCCAATACATATAAAGTTATATCAAATCCTAAAAATACATATGATATATCAAAATGACCCCAAAAATAATATCTACCTAATAAAAATATAATTTTAATTATTCAAAATAAATAAAAGTAGAATAATTATTAACACCATTAAATTTTAAATGAAATTTTATAAAATAAAACAAAACCCCTAAAAATAAATAAAAATCATTTTTGTGTATCAAAAAAACTTTACTATTTTATAAAAATACTAACTTAGAGTTTTACAAATAAAACATAAAGCAAATATTTAAAGACACATAATTCTTTCATGAATTTTATAAAAATAAAGATAATACTTAAAAATAAATAAAATTCATTTTTAAGGTCTTGAATAAATATATTACACTAGAAAAATATTAAATATATTATTAGAAAAGTCTTTAATATTTTAAATAATAAATCCTTATCTAATACCTATTTTGTGAATTCTTTAAAAATAATTGTTAAGTAAGAAATTATCACAATTCTTATAAAACCTTGAGCAATTAGTGTCTTTATACTAAATTCCAAACCCATGACTTAAATTCATAATCAAATTTAAGTATAACTATTAAGTTTAAAATATTCTTTTTAAAATCTTATTAAGAATCCTTTTAAATAAACATTGGGTATCACCCATTTATATAATATGGTGAATAATCATTATACTTTAACCATTATTAACATAAATTCAAAATTCTAACAAATTACTAAGATCATCTAATTATGCTTCCATTAAATAAATACATATTCTTTTCATAATAGCAAAACAAATTTAATCTAATCGTTCACTTAAAATATAAAGTGAATAATTCCACACCTTAGTTATATCCATCATAAATCTCAAACTTGGGAATAATTAAAATATATTACATCTTAAGTTTACTTAACCATTTAAAGCCAACTTTAGTCTCAAAGCTTATTAACATCAGGTCTAATAAATCACTTATGTTTTTATAGTTAACTTTGGTCTATTTAACTTAAGACATGAAGCATCTCAAGTCCAAACTTATCAATCAAATACCAAAAGGCATTTATCACATTTTATTAACAATGAAGATTGCTTAAACATTATAAAGGAAATCTTTTCTTCAAATGTTATTTGTCACATCCCAAGATTTTCCAAATCTTGTAATGTGAAAATAAATGAATAAAATAAAACTTTGTTGATTTTTAGGGCCAGAAGAAACTTTTTGGAATTCAAATGGAACCTCAAACCAATTTGAATCAAATAAAATCCTAAAGGGATTTAAAAATATAAACATTTATTAAAGGAAATTAAAAATGTTTTGGAATTACTATTTTAGATCTTTTAATAAAAGAATTGGTTTTCAAAAGAAAAGGTGGATTCATAAATAAAGGTTATTTTATAAAGCCAAATTAAACCTTGGCCAAGCTTTGAGAATTAAAAACATTTTATTTTTAATAAAAATTAGCAAAGGTTTATCTAAATAAATTAATAAGGATTTAATATCCAACTTTATTTAAATAAAAGGTTTTACCAATTTAATTGAAACATCAAAACTTATTAAATCATTTAAAATAAGTTTTCCAAATATTTGATATTCACAAATAATACCTACTAAAGTATTTTGGCTTTATTTTAGATTTCAAAATAAATATCTCAATAAAACAAATCCTATTTGATTTAATAATGAAAGTCTATTATATTTAATTATTAATGGACTCTAAAATAAAAGGTTATTTTATTTTAAACAAGTTTCCAAGTATTCTTCATTTCCAAATAAAACCTACTGATTTGGTTTTGAAAATATTTGGATTTAAAATGGAGATTTTATTAATTAAATCAAACCCTATTTTATTAAATAACCAAAGATCCATCTTATTTAATTAGTGAATGGATCCTAAAATGAATAAAATATTATTTTATTTTGGAATATTGGTTTTGTTACTAAACAGAACAAAATTCAAACTTTCAAAGTCTGGTGATGGTTTGATTTGTTTGAATGTTGTTTGTTTGTTTGAAATTCAAATCAGAAAAATAGGAAATAGAAAAAGATAAAACAAAGCAAACAGAAAAAAAATAAGAGTAAAACGACCAGCCCAGCTAAAGCCCACCTCATCCCAGTCCAGCCCATCTGCCCTCTCCCCCCGAACCGTTTTTCCTCACCACAGAAGCAACCCGTTAAGTCACTGACCGGTGGACCTCCCCCTCGTTTCTTTCCCCCACTAACGACTGGACCCATTTTCCCTGTTCATCCTCCTTCTTCCTCGCGGTGACAGCGCCCCCCCTCTCCTCGACCGTTTCTGGCGACATTTGCGAGCATCAATTGACGTTAACGTGGCAGTTAATCGCTCCTGCGACCGCGCATTCTTAAGCACCTCTCCCTCCCCGACATTTCCCCCCAGACAACTCCTCCTCTCTGCCCCTAGGTTGTCGCCAATCTCTTCTGCACCGCCGCCGTCTCCGACGAGCTTATTCCTCGATTCCGGCCATACACTGCCACCACTTGCCTCCCTGAGCACCCTAGTAGATTCCCCACCTCCTGACGCATCCGTCCGTGCCCCTCGTTCGACCACGTGCGTCCCCTGAGCATCGGCAACGACGACACCGAGCGTGCGCCGCCGTCTGCAATTGCTCCGTCAAGCATTCTAGGTGAATACCGACCACCCCGCGCCTCCTAGATCACGCACACAGCATCGCCTTGCTAATGCGCATCTGAACGTGCTCATGTCTTGCCTTAGGGCGATCTGCAGCGACGACTCCGACCGTCGCCACCGTCTGGCTTAACTCCGACGAGCACTTCTGGTATGCATCTGTCCACCCCTTTCCCTCTCGTTCAGGCATGCAAGATCTACTCTTCCTCGCGCGTCTAACATAACTCTTATCTTGTCCTCCTGTGCCTTGTAGCCTCGCCCCCACCGTCGACCAGAGCCGCCCGACGCCGCCACTTACTTCGGCGAGCAATCCACATCAGACCAGAGCGCCCCTCGTCGAACCATCGGCACGTTGAGCATCGTCGTGACCTCCTGAACCCGGTGAGCACACTCTCCGTCTGCCTCGCTTCCTAGAACCACCGTAGCATCACTGCCTGGCCGTGCGCCGCCGCAAACCACCGCCAGCGCCGCCGATCCTTGACAAGCGTGCTAGCAGCCGTAGGATTCAGATCCGGCGCTCACGATTAGTTCACTTAGCCGTGAAGAGTTACGCACTCTGGACCACACGATCTGACTTAACCCAACGCGCCACAGCCGCGATCCACACCGAAGCGGTACCGGCCAATCACGGCTCGACGCGTGGCCAGTGTTTGAGTTAAAACAGATTTTTGAATCAGATTTATTTGCAAACTTCAAACCTTTGTAACTTTCAAACCACACGTCCAAATTTTACAAATTTTATGTCGTTGGATTCAGGAGAGCAAGCCTTAGCCAACCATGCCCTTAGTTTAGAAAATAGTATCTGTTAGCTTGTTTGAATTTGAAGAAACATTTGTATGCATGTTAAGGATGTAAAAATTGTTTAAAATGAATTTGGGGTTAAAATCTTTGGAAATTGGATTGATTTGAACCTACTGACCCTAGGAAACACTTGGTGGACTCAAAAATGTATTTGGTGAAATAAAATAATGATTCTTTGATTTAAAACCATTTCTAGTCAAATAGAAATGTGGTTTGTTTATTAAAAATAATTTTGAAGGAAAACTTTTGGCAAATTGGTTTGTTGTAAACTCACTGACCCTAGGAACCAACCCATAGTTTGGAAAATGGATTTGGTAAGGTTTAGGATGGAAAACTTGATTTAGTCATTTCTAGCCAAAAGAAAATAATGATTTTTGTTATGAAAATGATTTTGAGTAAAAACTTTGGGAAAATGGTTTAGACCAAACCTACTGACCCAAAACACCAAGTTTTGCAATAGCAACTCATTTGGTGAAAAACTTAAAAGTTTTGTTTTGATAAAAACATTTTTCACTACATAAAATGATGAATGGATTTTAAAATGGTTTTGAGGTAAAACCCTTTTGCAATTGACTTTGCCATTTTGGTGAATGACCAATTTGGAACCTACAAAGTTTAAAAGCCTAGTGGAAACCACCTTTGCAATTATAAACATCTTTTGCATGCTTGCATGCATTACTTTGACCTTGTTATTTTATGTGTTGTTTTGCTTGTTTGGTAGATTGAGTTTGTGCCTTGCTTGATTGAATTGTAGTGACTTGAAGAGTGTGATTGTTGCAAGGACAAGGAGTGAACCTATACCCTCTACCAAAAAGGCAAGTGATGCTTCATACTTTTTGTCCCATTATTTTCTCTATGCATTAGTGACTTTGCTAAGTAAATCTTGCATGGATTTTGCTAAGTATAAACCTTGCTATAGTAAAACCTAGTAGATGAATCCTTACTAGGATTTTCCTAAGTTAAGATTCCTACTACTATCAAGCTTAGCCTAGCTAATAGAAAACATGGGTGGAAAATATATGCACACTATGGAAAAATCTCTAAGTCTGAGGACTTATGTTTTTGTTTAATAAAACAACTAAGTTAATGAATCTCCTGGGTGGAATGGGCTTGCTTGGTGGTTTTTGGTTGAGTGGTTCACAAGGACCATGTTTATGGTTGACCTTGTGTATCTCACTTGTGGTGTGCCACCCAGGAAACAAAGAGATTTGAGATGTCAAATGTTGAGAAGCTTCAAGTGCAACCACTTGGCAATATGGGCTCTGCCATGATCATATAGGTTGCAAGAACTTAGCCATGTGGGCAGTGGGTGGTAGTGTTTGATAGGTTGGAACGCGTCCATTTTGGTCTAAGGGAAAGCTTCTGAAAGATCTTGTCTTGGGAAACCAAGTCTTGTTGGGAAAGTGCACCACCTCTGCAGAGTGTAAAATCTAAGTACTTAGCCATGTCCCTGGTAAAGGACAATTTGAGCATCAAGACATGGAAGCAATCAAGAATCTCATCATTCAAATTTCTAAAGTTGAAACTTGTGGATTGAACAAGGGTTGTTAGAAATCTTCAATCTTTGGTTGATAGATGCCTTGGAAAGGATCTTCAATCTTTGATTGAGAAAAATGATTTTGTCAAGCAAAAACTTAGTATTTTCAAAATGTTAAGGAAAAATCTATTTTGAGCAATGCAAGCCTCAACTCCACCTAGCCAAATGCATATAGATGATAGATTCCACTATACTACCATAGTATCACTTGCCAATACAATTCAAATGTATTGACCCTTTGTGGCTGTAACTTGTATGTTGCAGGTTTGATTGTTTTAGTGAAGATTGATTGATTAGGATTACAAAGTCTACAACCAGCATTTGCCTGTGGCACTTTGAAGATGAAGGACCCATGACTATAGTTATTCCGCTGCAATGTAATGTAATAGCCAAATGAGCTATGGTTGATGTAATAAACTTATGTTATTCCTGGTTATAAAGTTATATTATGACCTTTGTTTCTTGATATTACATCTTAACTGTGGATGCTAGCTATTGATCCAGGGACTAGCATTATAAACACAGGAGGAATCTACCTTATTAGGTTGAGACCCCTTACATTATTCTTTTTGCCACTTCAAATAACAATCTTATAATAAGTTCTTCAACTCTTAACAACTCAATCCCAAGGACTTTTATCATAGTCACCACATGACAATTCACCATAATCACATCATCTTATACTTTACTTACATATTTTGGATTGTTAACACTTAGGTTCCTTATAAAGGTCATTACTTGTAAAGTAAAATTTGAATATAAACCAACTCTGAAAAGAATCACTTGAATTCACTTCACTCAAAGTATTGGGGATTCACTTTGGGAGTTTTACAAAATGCATAGCATTACTTATGCATAATTGCATACTGCTTCTTTAAACATTAGTCCTAACCGGACCAATGATGCAGATTTCAGATATTGGATCTTATGTCGTGTCGAAGATCGTGAGTGCATAATCTTGCAATCACAAAAGGCAAGTTCACACTTGCTCATGTCCTTTTGATTATTTTCTGTAAAGTATTTTGCAAATCAAGTGTTGACATCACCTGCATTTGAAAAAGGTCAGAAAACACTATTTTTGATAATAATGTGAACTATTGGTTACTGATATAGGGTGATCAGCTAATCTATTAAATCTGGCAGTTGGAATACCACTGTTCAGGACTATATAACCTAGGATTTAATAACCAATGTCGCCAGTGATTCTTGCGCTGTATATTACGCATTGACCATGAGATTTGGAATAGGACAGAGAAGTCAGATGTATCTTCTTCCTCTCGCATGAAGCCGGATGTGCAGGTCGTGGCTGTTATCACTCGTAGAGTGTATATTAATTGGTAATTCATAGAGGATATGCAGCATATGGGTGGGAACCCTCAACAACCCACGATAGTTCTGGCATCTAACGGTCTGTACAAACCATTGCCGTAATTCAATATGTGGGCATGGTGTACACCAAGGAGGCATGCGAGGTCACGAAGGGGGCAGTGATTGGCTTGGATCTTAGGTTGGGCCTCAAACCAAGGAAGTTTGAATGAGAACATAATCCCGGCAGTGCAACAAAGCCTAAGGTCTCTCATGGGTAAAGTGACGCACCTCTGCAAAGTGTAAGAACTGTAACTTGTTACTCCCTGTTCCGGGAAGGATCTGCGAATGCGGTAGGAAAGGAACTCCATGAAAGTTCTGGTAAACCCGTGAAGGCTGAGGGACATAGCTTTTCAGAATAAAAGCAACCTTTGGAGAAATGTTTACGAAAACTTGCATTGCCTATGATCTATGGTCTATGGCTGTAGATATAGTGCATCAAACACTCCTTTTCTAATGGACTTGCTGAGTACGCTCGTACTCAAAGTATCTTCTTAACCCTTGCTAGGTTCTAAAGCCAGTACAGGCGATGACTACATCAAGCCATGATCTAGGAATCATCATCAAAAGCTAAAGCTCTTCAATGAAGTCAAGAAAGTCAACATATACATCATCTCAAATGAAGACGAAGTTGCTGATTAGATAAGAATAGAATATCTAGCCATAGAATCTATTTTTGTAGTGTATTGCAATAGCATCAATGCCAGACCATTAGTTAAGATATTAGTCTTAATAGTATTATAACTTTGGAGTTGTTTATTCCTGATTCTTCTTTGTAAGAAGTTTATTTCTCTCTCTTTAACCTAGAGTGTTCTCTGGATCTTGTGTAAAGAGTTGAGTTGTAACCTATAGTCATGTCTTGGACCTGCTATGTTTCTGTTGTACCACTCTGAGGGATGTAATACTAGTGAACGGTGTTTCATTGGTGTTTTGTCAACGACTATAGTGTACTACATCATGCAGTGGTATGCTGGGTCACCGCAATGATGGAGCGAGCTACGAACTTATTGGAAATCATACATACCAATGTGTGTGGCCCGATGAATGTGGCATCACGCGGTGGTTATCGTTATGTTCTACTTTTACATATGACTTTAGTATATTTGGGTATATCAATTTCATGAAACATAAGTCCAAAACTTGTGAGAAGTTTAAGGAATTGCAAAGTGAAGTGGAGAATCAATGTAACAAGAAGATTAAGTTTCTACGATCTGGTCATGGAGGTGAATATCTAAGTTACAAGTTTGGCGAGAGTTTGAATAAATGTGGAATACTTTCACAATTGACACTGCCGGGAACACCACAACATAATGGTGTGTTCGAACATCGTAATCGAACTCTCTTAGATATGGTTCGTTCTATGATGCCACTTACAGATTTACCTTTGTCGTTTTTGGGGTCATGCATTAGAAACAACCGCATTCACTTTAAATAGGGAACCATCTAAATCCGTTGAAACAACACCGTATGAATTATTGTTTGGGAAGAAACCTAAATTGTCGTTTCTTAAAGTTTGGGGTTGCGAAGCTTATGTAAAGAAGTTACAGCCCGACAAGCTTGAACCCAAAGCGGAAAATGCGTCTTCATAGGATACCTTTGAAAGAACATGTATGCCCCCATGTGTGGTTTTGGTAATTAATGACAATGTTTTATGGACTTATGTTTGCATTGAGTTTACTTGTAGGATTTGTCCATAGACAATGCTTGAACCATATGGTGGCTTCAAGGTTGGAATAAGAAGAAAGTGAAGAAGATCAAGTGTTGATCAAGGTATTAAGGAATGATCTAAAGATTGGTAAAGTAGAAGTTGAGCCTATGACAAGTCTGTCTGGAATAATAAGATGATCTCAAGTGTATCTTGACATCTTTGTGGTGATCATGGATATGTGAAGATATGCCTAAAAGAGAGGATCTTACATAGTGGAGTATGGGGGAGCAAATTCCAAGTCTTCACCAAGCTAGCTAGTGCAATCAAGAAAGGGTTTGATCTTGAGGTGTAGAAGATCGTCATCATCAAGATCAAGTGGAATATACACAAGGAAAAGGTTTGATCTTTATAGGGTTTCTTTCTTACCGGTATCGTGGTGTTAGTTGGAGAGACCGGTTTATAGGATAGATAACCGTACTATCAAGAGGGGCTCTCGAGTGAGTAAATTGATCATATCTATCGGTTAGAGATCAAATCTTTGCATACTTGGCATCATCTTTTTTGTTCTTATTTGGTTCTTATCCATGAGAGGATTTAGATCTTGTGTCAATATCTATAACAAGCTCAAGTTCATCGAAAACGGATTTCATATGTGATACGTCCAAAACGTATCTACTTTCCCGAACACTTTTGCTATTGTTTCTCCTCTAAACTTGTGTGATTTGGATACAACTAACACGGACTGACGCTGTTTTCAGCAGAATTACCTTGGTGTCTAGTTTTTGTGCAGAAAATCAACTATCAGGAAAAATCCCGGAAAATATGCCAAAATCCTATTTCACCAGAAGATTCACGGAGCCATAATACAAGTCGGAGTGGAGGCCTGAGGGGCCTACACCCCCTGCCGCGCGGGTGGGCCCAGGCCGCGCCTGGAGGGGGTGTGGATGCCCTAGGCACCCCCTCGGCCTTCCTCTTCGCCTATAAGTTTCCTCTTGACCTAAAAACTCAGGGGGGTTTGACGTTTTTCCAGAAAGAGTTCCGCTGCGCCGCCGCCACCAAAAACCGCGTTTCGGAACCAGAAACTCCATTCTGGCACCCTGCCGGGACAGGGAATTTGGAGAGGATCATCGACATCGTCATCACCAACACCTCTCCATCAACCATCCATGTTTCCCTCATCCATGAGTGAGTAATACCCCGCTGTAGGCTATGGGGATAGTAGGAATTGGATGAGTTCTATCATGTAATCGAATAAGATTGTTAGGGCATGGTGCCTAGTATCTCTATTAGTGCTATTTGACTTTGTTGCAACTTGTTGTGCTTAATTCTTGTCACTAGGGCCCGAGTGTCATGATATCAGATCTAAACTTATTATTGATTCATTATGATAGTATTGTTTGTGATCTTATCTACAAGTTGTGTACACATATCATTGTCCGGATCCAAAGGCCCCGAAGTGACAGAAATTGGGACAACCGGAGGAGATGGCTGTGATGTGAGGATCACATGTGCTCACGGAGTGTTGATGCTTTGATCCGGTGCTCTACTAAAAGGATCACCTTAATTGCCAATAGTTCCCTTGATTGTTGTGCAGGACAAAAGATGTTGTGCAAGTTCTCATTGCAAGCACGCATGACTATATATGGCGCACATGCCTATGATTGTTTAGTACTTGGATGCTTATTATTATTTATCTACAATTTCCCTAGATCTTGAGGTTACATGTTTAGACTTGTGCATGCAACGCCCGTCCATCCATCCATATGCCTGCCGCACTCATATCCTATTGTTTGCTACTACTGTTACCATTTCTCTTGTTTTACTACTACTGTTACTTTGTTGTTGCTACTACAAAACTGTTGCTACTGATAAACTTCTGTGAGCAAGAACTATTTCGAGGTGCAGCTGAATTTACAACTCAGTTGTTAAGGCTTGCAAGTATTCTTTGGCTCCCCTTGTGTCGAATCAATAAATTGGGTAATACTACCCTCGAAGACTGTTGCGATCCCCTATACTTGTGGGTCATCAAGACTATTTTCTGGCGCCGTTGCCGGGGAGCATAACTTTATTTGTAATTTCACTTGGATCTATTATTGTTCACTACTACTCCTTTTATCATGGGTAAGTCTTGTGATGGAAGGTTTCCTATTTTACCATCCACTACAAGAAGAGGTACAGTCCTAAACAGCTTTGCTGCTCTTGATTCACCATATGTTATAAGTAAGCTTGTTACACCACCACCACATACACATGCTACACACACTGCTACTATTGCTGAATCTGAAATTGCTTTTGATACTCATGATGTTACTTCTACTGTGCTTGATGCGAGTGGTTCATTAGGCCCTTTCCTAGATGCTACTATTGCTAGAACTATTTTGGGAAACACTGAAACTCCTAGTGAAGACACTGTTACACTGGTTAGCTCTCCTAAGTCTAGATAGAGATGTAATATTAGTGATGGTTACATTGAAATGACTGATGATTTTATTGAAGAGTTCCCAAACACACATGGTGCTAGTGCTATTAGGAGTCTCCTTGAGAGACCTACCATTATTCCTAAACTGTCTTATGATCTTAAGTTTGCCACTTCTCCCATAGATATTAAAGATAAAGATTATGATTTTTCTCTTGATTTATCCTATTTAGACATTGTTGAGAAAAAACCTTTTGGTGGGACTGAAAATGAGAGTGCTGTAGCTCATATGAATGAGCTTTCTACTATGAGTGCCTTATTCTCTGATGATTTCAAGATGCGCAAGTACTTTGTTACTAAGATCTTCCCCTTTTAACTAAAAGGAGAAGCTAAGGCTTGGTTTAATAGATTACCTTCTGGATCCATTGATATCCCTGATTGTTTGATTGCTTCTTTCTTCCAGAAATATTTTCCTCCTAGTGCTAGACATGCTGCTTTGCGGAATTTTTTTAATTTTAAACAGGGAGAAGAAGAGAAATTGCATGAGTCATGGACAAGGTTCTGTGCCTTGATTCATGCACATCCTAGATGTCTATTGCCTAAAAATGAGCTTCTTGATATTTATTATAATGGACTAACTGATGATTCTAGGACCTACCTAGATAGTTTTGCTGATTGTGTTTTCAGGAAAAGAACTCCTACAGATGCTGAAGAATTAATGGCTAAAATAAGCAAGAATTATGATGATTGGACTTCAACTGAGCTAAATACACCTGAGCCTATTACTCCTAAACCAATTGCGCCTAAACCAGTTCCAACGCCAACACCAAAGAAGAGGGGAGTGATTGCATTAAATGACGAAGTGATGAAAGAAGCTAAGAAATGTCTTAAGGAGAAAGGTATTAGAGCTGAAGATGTGAAGAATCTACCTCCTATAGAAGAATTATGTAAGCCAATTACCCACTCATCTACTATTGAGGTACACTCTCTACACTTTGATGAAGGCGATATTCCCTATGGTAAGCCTCCTGATCAATGTTTAGAGGAACTTGACACATTTATTGTTAAACAAGGTGATTTTAATAAACAAGTTCAGAATCATTTATTGGAAAAATCTAGAGTTATTAATGAGTTGAAAGATATTGTGGAAAGAACTGCTAATGATCTTAAAATGCTTTGTAAACACTTTCAAATGGTTCAAACTCAAATTGATCAACTTGCTAAGGTACATAAAGATATGCTAGTTAATGCCTCAGGAGGTAAACATGCTTATGGAATTAGAACTAGGAGTGGTATAGCTACTCAAGATCCTTTATATCCTGAAGGACACCCTAAAAGAATTGAGCAGGATTCTCAACAAGGTGAAAGTAGTGGTAGTCCTCGTAAGAGAAAGAAAAACAAACATAAAATAGTTGAGGAACCCTCTGAACCTGCTGTAGATCCTAATAGTATATCTGTCTCTGATGCTGAAACTGAAAGTGGTGATAAAAATGATGCTCCTCACAAGGAGGAAGTTAAGGAAGAACCTGAGAAGAACACTAAGAACATTAGGTACACTAAGGAAGATTTTATTGCTAATAAACATGATAGTGAGAGAGAACCTTGGGTGCAGAAACCTATGTATTTTCCCAATAAGAAACACAAGTCAAAGGAGGAACAACACTATAACAAGTTTTGTGAGTGGATGAAAGCTTTATTTTTGCAAATTCCTTTGACTGATGCTATTAAGTTGCCTCCTTATTCAAAGTATATGCAGGATATTGTCTCCAATAAAAGGAAGATTCCTAATGAGGAAATTTCTACTTTGCTTGCTAATTATTCCTTCAATGGTAAGGTTCCAAAGAAACTTGGTGATCCAGGTATACCAACTATTCCTTGCTCTATTAAGAATAATTATGTTAGAACTGCTTTATGTGATTTGGGAGCTAGAGTTAGTGTTATGCCTTTTCTCTCTACAAGAGACACCAACTAGAAAAGTTGATACCAACTGATATATCTTTGCAAATGGCTGATAAGTCAACTACTATTCCTATTGGTATATGTGAGGATGTTCCTATTCAAGTGGCTCATAATTGCTTGGTTTTAACTGTTTTTTTGTGCTTGAGATGCCTGAAGATGATAATATGTCCATTATTCTTGGGAGACCTTTTCTTAATACTGCAGGTGCTGTCATCAATTGTAACCAAGTAAAAGTAACTTTTAATATTAATGACAAAGAACATATTGTCTATTTCCCTAAGAAGATTGATAAGAGCTATTGCCTGAATTCCATTGAAAATATTGAGAGCATCAAAGTTGGAGGAATATATTGTCCCATTTCACAAGAAAGTTTTGAAACTATTATGATTGGGACTATTGCTATTAAGTTTGAGGTAACATAATCACTTTGTGGAATGCAAAGTTTTGCTTCATATAAGATTGTTTTGGTAACAAAACTTGATCAACCTTTTTAACAAAGGGATTTTAATTAACAAGACAATGTTTTCACAGTGGTTATACTTGCTCACTTTTACTTTTCTCCTTCCTAGTGTTTGCTCTTTCTCTTGTTAGATTTAGTTTTGCTAGTTGTTTGATTGTCAGAGTGTATTAGAACTTCTATAGTTTTGGTTTTTGTTTTCTTATGCTTCTTCTAAAAAAATCTTTTTCTGCGAGAAAATCAATTTTTCATACCCTAAAAATTGGCCTAAAATAAAGTTTCCCGAAAAATTCCAGAAAATTCATAATAATTTTTTCCTTGAAAAAAGAGGCAGAGGGACACCTGGAGTAGCCCAGGGGTACCCACCAGGCCTGCACACCCCCCTAGTAGCACGACCAGCCCCAGGTGGTGCCTGGCCTAGGTGTGGCCCACCTGTGGCCCTCCAAGATGCCTCCTTCCAGCCACTTCTTTCTATCTCCCGAAAAACACCAGAAAAATTTCTCAAGCTCGAGTTCCTGCTGTTCTTGCTTCCGATTTTTTATCTCCTTGCTCAGCCCATCTTTGCCGCTGATTTTTGGAGGGATTGCTCCTTGGTATGTGCCTCCTCCGCTTGTCCAATTAGATTTTTGATTGGTAGATTGTATCTTGAGTATTTTGCTGCTATAGGTGTCAGGTTGTGTGAGATTGCATGCTTTTTATATGCTTAGAGATTTCATTTTGATGCATGTTTATCCCTCTAGCAAGTTCCTATAGTAGTTCCTCATCATCTATCAACTTGGAAATTACCTGGTTTGATGTTTGTCTAAAAATTTAAGAAAAAAGGGGTCATGGACAACCACACCTTTGGAGAAATATTTGAGAGTGATGCACCTAGGAGGAAAAGGCCTTCAAGATCATCCTCCCAAGCTAGGCCATCATACAATGAAGATCTCATTACACCGCGTTTTGGCGACGAGGGAGATGAGGGGGATGCGCACCCTTCTACCTTTCCTTGTCCTACCTTTCTGCGGGCTGCAGGGATTCTCAATGATTTCCTAACCTTGGTTCGGAGGGTTGGACTAACTAGTTATATGTAGGATGAGAGTGTACAATATGCTATGCTCCCCAAAACCTCTGTGGAGAGTTTCACTTTTTCTAACAGCCCTTTCAAGACAGATGTGTCGTTCAAAATCTATAATAGGCCTATCTCCATGACATTGAAGAAATTTTGTGAAATCTTGGGTATTGGCACAACTGGGACGGTGAAGAAGATTCCAGCTCAACCCGCTGATTTGTTGGAGCTCTACCGCGGGATAACTAATGATGATGACCGCAGAGCCCAACGCGGGAAGATAAGAAATATCCAACTCCCAGCTATCAGGTATTTTGCTTATTATCTTGCCACTAGTGTTCTTGGTAGGGAGAACACTAGCAATATTTCCAACTATCATTTGGCTTTCCTAGCTGCTGCACTCAACAATGAAACCAGGTACAATCTTGGTTCACTCATTGCTCGTCGCTTAGCTGCTAAGGGGCCCATTTATGGGGGTATTATTGATGCACATGTTGTTGCTGCCCTAGACCTTTCTATTGATCCAAGTGATACAATTTTGGCTTCTAAGAGGCTTGATCTTGCATCCATGAAAGCGCATCACTTTGTCACTTCTAGCTCTACCCTTGATAATTTGGTTTATAGGATGATGTTTACTGACGGGGAAGAGAGGGAAATTCCTTTGCCCCAAACCACTTTGTTATGTATTTCCCAGGGACCTTGGTCACGCTCCAAGGAGGAGATGGACGAGCAGCTACGCATTCGTGGTTTCCACGGACACTATCAGGAGGACGCGTCCTCATACGACCCCTTTGTGCACTACATAGGGGCGTCCTCGAGCTCATACCAGGACGAAGGGGCATCTTCGTCGTATTACGGAGGTGCACCTTCTTGGTCACCATGGAGTTGAGCCCCACTTAGGCCAAAAGCCTAAGATTTGGGGGAGGTATACCGACATCACACTCATCTATATATCATGTTTCGTCGGTTCTTTGTATATCCATGTTTCGCTTTCTTTTTGGTTTTTGTTTCTACTTTCCAAAACACAAAAAGACCAAAAATATTTTCGTTGTTTCTCTTGGTTTGTTTCTTTGCTTTTTATCTTTGGTTTTCCTTAAAGAAAAAATCCAAAAAGATTTTGCTTTGTTTGTTTTTGCTTTGTGTGCTTGCTTTAAAATTCGAAAACACCAAAAATATTTGTTGTTCTTCTTTGGTTTTGTGAAGTTCTCTGCAGGGTTCAGCAGTCCTCAGTGGAGTTGGTTTCATGTTATTATTCAAGCCACACAAGTGAAGAGCAATAATGAAGATTAAGACAACTTGAGGTGTTGTAAGAGGCTGGTAACAAACTCTATTTGTTTTCATTTTTGTACATATACTCATCATTGTGAGCATGCTTAGTCTATTCATGTAAGGTGTATGTTATTTAGGGATGCTTAGTAGTTCTTGCTTTCTTCTGATTAGATCCAGCTTGCTAATAGTTTGTAGCACGTCATATGAATGTTTGCCTGCAATGTTTTATTCATAACTTGGTATGATATTGTGGTATCCTCCTCTGAATGTTTCATGTGAATCAACTTGGCACATGCTCACGCATGCATATGACTAAACAATAGTCAGTAAGACTCGGTGATTTATCTGGCCTCATAGTTCTTGTATCACTTTCAAGCCATAATTAGTCATGTTTTGTTGCAAGCATGATTATGACAATTATTGCTCTCTCGTTTTTTTGCTCCCTCTCTATTGCTAGCCTTCACTTGCACTGGGTATGAGGTCTACTTGTGCATCCAACTCCCCAAAACCAAAATTGCCAATAGTGTCCACCATACCTACCTATTAGCATCATTTGCTAATTCCGTGCATATTTATTATGCCTTGTTTTCTTCTAAATAAATGTTTGACTGTTTTGAGAAAGTTAGTTAGTAAAGCTCTCACGAACTTGATTGCACACTTTATTCCTTGTACTTAATAAACCTGAACCATTGTGACTGTCCATGAAAGTTATATGCTTGCAAATTATAGGCTAGAGTTAGCAGAATCGTGCTACCACGGGGAACGCTTTCAACACTTATGGATACATATTCAGTTCATATCATGCTCTTTTGTTTACGGATGTCGTCGGTGTGAAATAAAAGGGGAGCTTGTAAGTTCATGGAGTTATATATATGTGTTAGAGAAATGCTTGGGCTGCTAGCCTAAGCTATGCATAATCATGGTGGAAACTTGCAACATAACCATAATGAGCAATCTGTGAAGCATCCTCAATAAAAACCTATGCAAATAGCAAATAAAAAGATTGCTGAGATGCTCATTGTCTGCTTGCCTTGTCATTTGATTATGGGATAGCTCCTATATCATGTGCAAGGGGTACCCCGTTGGCAGTTCTCTATGATACGCATGTATTTACGATGACAAGAACTTACAGGTAACTAAAGTTGAGTAGCATGAGGAGCAGCCCTCGTACTCAAGGGACATGAGATTTCCAGTTTATGGTCTATCAAGCATATAACTCATATTGGACCTCACTTTCACCATTAACCATTTAAAGATGCCTATGATAGGGGCAATGAAAGCTCAAAGCTAATGAGTACCTTAGTTTCAGCTTTTGGAAGCCTTTCAAACTTTTCAAAACCTTTTCACTTCCTTGTTGAGTCACCACTTATTCTATGAGCACCTTGTCGTGGTGGTGGCACGACAGATGCCATGGGTAGGCTAAAGTATGGGGCCAATGGATGCTAGAGGGATCTGTGGTGGGAAGATGCAGTTGATTCTACACATAGAAGACTAAGGCAAAGATCTTTATTTCTCCTTCCTTGGGCTACAAGTGCTCCTTGAGCTGTATACAAGGAGAAAGGAAGAACTTTACCAGCCTAACGGTACTAAATGAGTCGATGCCCTCCTCAGGGTCCAAGCCTCCCCTTATAAAGGGGAGCCTTGGGTTCCTTTAGGGATGACGTGGCAAGCATATTCGTGGAATATGCTTGTCCCAATATAGTAGTTCGGCGGCCTCCTTTCCCTGTTGCCCTTCTAATGACGGCAAGGCTCCAGAGGGCCCCTCCTGTGTGCCTCGGGCTTCAGGACTGTCACCTCCGTGACCTCCTTCTGCCCCTCTATCGCTCTGCGCCTTTGTCCCTTGTGCTTGGCTCCGCTCAGATTCTCCGTAGCCTGCGGCTAGAGTTTGACTTTAGGCTTCTCCTTCTCCTGCAAGCTTCGTATCATTCGGCCCTGCCTCGTGTAACTCGGCTTGTCCTTCACCTGCATTAAGATTACTCGGGCTAAACCGGCCGACTTATTTAGTATCTCGGCCGGGTAACGCTTTGCCATTATTGTGAGGGTCCTGCCCTTTCCTATCTCGGCCGAACTCTACAGGATTTGGCCGACTCAAACTATAACTCGGAAACTAGACGGGAAACACCCTTCCGTTTTCCCCATCTTTACCCTATCCGGGGTCACCTCCCGAACATTAGTCCCCGAAGCTGGTATGGTCCTGTTGACAACTTCGGCTGAGTTGTATCAGTTTCACGATTTTCGTTCCGCATTGTTTCTGAGTTATATTTCTCTAGTTCGAGGTATCATCATATCTTCTCGCGTATGCCTCGTCCTATGTGTCATACTCATCATTGTTTCTCTAGTTTTTGTTCCTCACGATTTTCTTGACAGGCTACGATTACTCTGCGCTGTCGCGTCGTATTCTGACGCCTCGCGTCTGCGTTCCGTTGGGGATCGTGACCTTCTTTTCCAGCGTGTGTCCCTCGGTGCGGTTCCGCTTAGCGGCGTGCAGTCATGCGGCGCACACGATCTACACGATTAACCGCCACACCCATGATCCCACTACCTCGCGGGCGGCTCAGTTATAAAGAGGGGCGCGGGGCTGGGAGATTCACTTTCCCCCTCCACTCACCTGCGCCCTTCTTCTTCCTCTGGCTCCTGTGCCCGTTCGCAACTCCGCCGCCGCGCGTTCATCTGGATCTCCGACGGCGAGGATCCCGCCGTACTGCTACGTCTGCCTCGTCCTAGCTCGCTTGCTCCGGCGCCGGCGCCGGTGAGTTCTTCCGGCCCCATCGCCTAGGTTCTCCTCTAGACTTCTTTGTTCCCCTTTCGTTTTCGCTCGATAGCTCCTTCGCTGCTCCGCCGCCGTTTCCGCGTAGAATCACGACGGGGCCGTGCATCTCTAAGTTTACCTCCGCCGCTAGTTCTTCCTCTGTAAATCTCTCCGGCGACCCTATGTGAGCTCTGTCAGTGGTGCCCTTATCGAGGATGACGATGCTGCCTCTGGGCCCGAGCGTGGCTCGTGGCAGGGCTCTTCTATCACCCGCCGAGAGATTGAGTGGCTGATCCGAACACGTCGGATTCCTGACGGGGTAGCTTGTCGCTTACCCGGCAGCGAATCCTCTCCTGTTATTAGGGAGGGCGAGTATGTAGTCTTCATGTCACATTTTGCTCGCGGGTTCGGTCTCCCCCTCAGTGATTTTGTTAGGGAATTCCTCGATTACTTTAGCCTGCAGCCGCATCACCTGCCTGCTAATGCCATTGCCTCTCTCTCTGCCTTCATCTGAGCCTCGGAGGGATACTTCGGACTATGGCCGTCTGTGCATGTCTGGTCAAATTTTTTCCAGATTCGATCCAATGTGGTCCCAGACAAATCTCTTCATCCCTCCGAGAAGCTGCTTACCCAATGTGGTGTCGCGTCAATCACACCTTGGAGGAATTCCGACTTTCCTCGCGTCGCAGGTTTAGAATCATGCAAAAAGTGGCATAAGTCATTCTTTTATGTCAAGAACTCTAGGAATGAGGATAGGATTCGGCTTCCTGCCTTTTCCATCGGCACCCCTTCCAAGCTGAAATGGACCTATAATCCGAAGAAGAGTCATGCTCTGGCCGAGGCTTTTGAGATTCGGCTGAATCGATCCGCTCAAGACTCTGATGAGGATCTGATGACTACCTTCATCAGCAGCCGGATCTGCCCCTTCCAGAAACGCACACACAAGCTCTGCTATATGAGCGGTCCTCTCGATCCCAACCGAGTCTCGTCAGTTGAGCTGGACAACTACCTCATCTTCAAACGTGTCCGGGCTATCTTTAAGACGGAGATGCCGGAGGACTGGGCCTGGGGGTTGAAGCCGTTCACCCGCGAGCATCCCCCTCCCGAGGTGAGTTTATGCCTTTATGTTTTGCTTCCTAATCGCGTATGTGACTCTTTGTGCTAATTTTTCTCTTTCTTGTCCTGCAGAGGTTTGAGAAGCAGAAGACTGAGGACGCCGAGGTTTTGACACTTCCGTGGCCTACGGATCGGAATACACCGGACAGCGGGGAGCCGGACTCGGAAGAGTTCGTTCCTAAGTCAGATCTCGCTCCGGCTCGCGCTCGCGGCAAGGCCCCGGCCCGCGAGGAGGAAGGTGACTCGGACGAGGTTCAAGTTCTAGAGGTAGTTGCCGCAATGCCAATTTCTTATGCATTTCCGGCTTCTAATTTCTCAGCTAATCCGGTCGGTCAGGTTCATGACGCCGAGCCTCTTGCCTCCCGGCCTCCTGTTACCTCGGGGAAACGTGGTGCTCCCGCTGGTGCCTCAGAAAAGGCCCCCAAGAAGCGAATGAAGAAGTCAGCTCCGCATCCTCCCAGGCGCAAGACCATGCCCGGGGTCACTGGGTGAGTTTATTTTGCTTGTATTTCTTGTTTTTCTCTTTCTGCTTTTTGACTTGACCCTTTTTTTTGTTTTCGCAGTGCTCCACTTTCTGTTAAGCCCAGCATTCCCAGCATGACGAGTTGTACGACTCGGCAGCCGTCTCCTCCGCCTACTGAAGATACCAGGATTCCGAGTCCTGCTCGCGCTGCATCTCCTCCTGCTCCGAATCAGACGCCACCTCTCCATGATGCGCCTGAGATTCCTCCCGTTGATGCCGATACCACTCGGCCAACAGATATTTCTACCGAACCTGCTGCCTCCTCTGTGAACCCTAATGTCTCCACTGAGCCTCTTTCGACCCCCGCGGTCTCTATAGTGACTCCAACTCCGGCCGAGGACGTCAATATCTCGGCGCCCTCTGCAACCGTGATTCCTCCGGCTCCTAAAGACGCCGCTCCTAGTGCCGAGGTATCAGCTCCTACTGATGCCTCTTCTAAAACAAGAAAGGTTGTCGTCATCAAGGCTTCCTCCTCTCAGAAAGGTCTTCTTGGCTCTTCTCGACCTAGTATTGCCGATCGCTGCGCCAAGGGGTTATACGCTAAAGCCTCATTACCCGGCCGCACCCTTCGCTCTTCACAAAAGCTCACGGGTGGCTACACAGCATGTCCGAGGTAAAGTCCTAACTCGCAGGGAGAGTGGGAACAACCTCGGCTCGCTGGTTGAGTATGCCAATAATTGGAATGTTGCCGATCAGTTCGAGGATAATCCAAGCAGCCAGCCGTTTGAACTCTCCGACATCAGCATCCGCCTGCATCAGGCTTCCAAGATCGTTCTTGAAAGTGACAAGATGAATGAGGTAATTGTTTTTTATGGAGTTTTGATTAGTTCTCCGGATACTATTATATATACTCTAGTCCCCGAAGCTTGCAAGCGAATAACTTGTTATTCGTTTGGAAGTTTCATGATGCTTTACTTAGTTCAGTTTTCTCTTAGAGTTCAAACCTCCATCCAACTAGATCTGCATTAAATTTGCTTGACTTGGGTCTATCTGAACTTCGAATATCCAGCCACCTAGGTCCGAGTTAAGTTTTGCTTGACTCGGATCTTGTATTAGCTTTGAATATCCAGCCACCTAGATCCGGGTTAAGTTTCACTTGACTCGGATCTGTCTTAACTTTGAATATCCAGCCACCTAGATCCGGGTTAAGTTTCACTTGACTCGGATTTGTCTTAACTTCAAATATCCAGCCACCTAGATCCGGGTTAAGTTTTGCTTGACTCGGATGTGTCTAAGCTTTGAATATCCAGCCACCTAGATCCGGGTTAAGTTTTTCTTGACTCGGATCTGCCTTAGGCTTGAATACCTATTTACCATTTGCTCTATTGCTTAGGTTGCGCATGATCGGTGGACTGCCGAATTCCAAAGGCTGCTTTTTGCGCATAGAAAATTGGAAGAAAAGTACGAGAAGGTTATTCCTGTGGTAAAGAAAGCTGGTAAGTCGACAAACTCTTGCATTATCTCCGAAGCTCTTATTGTTTTGTATACTAGATGTTGGCTCACTTTGTTGGTAAACAGGGAACATCAATAATCTTAACATTCGTCTTGAGAAGAAGGTTAAGGCCCTGGAAGGTTAGTTACTCTTTTACTTTACATACTCCCCTTTGAAATGTGCACTAAGTTTCTTTTAACTCTTTTGGCTTTGGTAAAGCCGAGTTACAAACCTTTGCAGCATCTCACCAAGATTGCGCGCCCATGCCTAATGTGATGCTGCATTTTTTAGAACAAAGCGCTACTCATTCGGCGCAGCTGAAAGAAAAAGATGACGAGATAGCTCGCTTGCATGCCGAGGTGGAGTCCCTTAAGCTCTCTCAGAAGTCTGAATTAGAAAAGGTCGACCAGGAGTTCTCCGAGGAGAAAAATCGGCTAGCTCTGCAATTGCAGAAAAATAAAGAGCTCCTCGAGGCTGCCGAACTAAAGACACGGGGGATGAGCGAGGAGATCGCCCGCTTTGAGAAGAGCAAGATTGACTGGGCTAAAGATCTTCAGATAATGCTAAACTATATTCATCGTAAGCTTCTGACCGCGGCCGAGTTATCTTTTCCCTTACTTACTGCTTACTGACGCATTTGTGTTCGGCGCAGACCATTTTCCAGAAGCTAAGCCCGTGTCACATCCAAAGATTTTCCAAATCTTGTAATGTGAAAAATATTGAATAAAATAAAACTTTGTTCATTTTCAGGGCCAGAAGAAACTTTTGAATCCAATTGGAAATCTTCAAACCTATTTTGAACAAAGAAATCCTAAAGGGATTAAAAAGATAAATATTTAGTAAAGGAAAAATAAAAATATTTTACTACTACTTTGAAATCTTTTTATAAAGGCTTTGGTTTTCAAAGGGAAAAGAAATATTGAAATAAAGATTATTTTATAGAGCCAAATTAAACCTTGGCCAAGCTTTTGAAAATAAAACATTTTGTTTTAATAAAAATAATAAAGGTTTATTTAAATAAAGTAATAAGGATTTAATATCCAAGTTTTTATTAATAAAGGTTTTATTATTTCTAAACCATCAAAACTTGGTTATTTGTTTAAAATAAGTTTTCCAAGTATTTTATATTTTCATATAAAACCTACTGAATGGTTTGGTATTATTTTAGTTTTCAAAAATAAAGTTTTAATAAAACAAATCCTATTTGATAACTAAGGCCCATTTTATTTAATTATTAATGGACCTTATAACAAAAATGTTATTTTATTTTAAACAAGTTTCCAAGTATTATTTATTTTCAAATAAAACCTACTGATTTGGTTTTGAAAATATTTGGATTTCAAAATGAGATTTTATTAAATAAATCAAACCCTATTTGAATAAATAAATATGGTCTATTTTATTTAATTATTATTGAATGGATCCTAAAAAGAATTAAATATTATTTTATTTTGGGATTTGGCTTATGTTGATAAACAGAACCAAAAACTCATTACAAGTGTGGTGATTGCTTGGATGTTTGAATAGTTGATTGAAATTCAAAACAGAAAATAGTTCTGGAAAAAGAAAAAGGTTTCAGACAGAAAAAAAATGTGAGAACAGTCTGGCCCAGCCAACAGCCCACCTCTCTCCCCAGCGAATTGTTACTTTCTCACTCAGGAACTTACCCGCACAGAGAGTGACAACTGGACCCCACACTCACGCACTCTCTCTTGCAGACAGCCTGGACCCACCTAGCCACCACGTCGTCATCAAACTCGCGCGCCCGTTGCCAGTGAGTAATTCTTGGCTTAAATTCGCTCTAATGCGATCTTAATCACCAAAACCATCAAGCCCCTCTCAATACCCCCTGACTCCTCCTCATTTCCCCTCAACAACCACCGCAAATGAGCCACTGAGCACCTCGAATTCGAGCTCAACGTCTCGCCGGCTCCGACGAGTTCCAGAGCCAAATTCCGGTGAAAAGAACACACCCGCACCTCCATTTTCTGTTGAATCTCCCTAGTACTCTTACGCGCACCTTCCTGACTCCTTGGTTTGGTTTCTTAATCCCCAGGCATTCGATATTGACAACATCTGCAAGCGACGCCGCAAGCACGACTCCGGCCACCCCTAGGAACCATTCCAGGAAGCAAACCTCCACCGCTCCAACGCCACTGGCTTTGCCCAGAACTTCTATGCATCGTCTCCGTCTCCACCATCTTCGGGAACCACCAGAACGTCGCCTTCTTACACATCCTGAGCGTCGCCGCCGTCCTCACCATCGCCAGTGACCAGAGCCACCAGGTGAGCTAGCACCCTCAGTTCCTTACCCTTCGATCTTACTTCGACGGACACGATTAGATCTAGCCGAGCCTAGCCGAGCCACGCGCCGTGAGCCAAGCCTCCAGCCTAGCTCGAGCCTTAATGAATCTGCACCGTTTGTTTTATGTAAATCGTGCGACCCACACCAGCTATCCACACTGAACCGGTATGGACCAATAGAAACATTACACGTGGCCTCTGTTTGATTTAAGAAGACAGAATTGATCTATTAGAGTTCCAATTTTGTAAATTGCACAACTTTTGATCCACACGTCCAAAAATTGCAAATTTGGTATCATTGGAATCAGTAGAACAAACCCTAGCCAACCATGCCCTGGGTTTAGCAAATAGTATCTGTTAGAGTGGATGTTTTTGCAGAAACTTTTGTATGCTTGTTAAGAATGTAAAAATTGTTTAAAAATGAATTTGGGGTTAAAATCTTTTGCAATTGGATTGCTTTGAACCTACTGACCCTAGGAAACACTTTGTGGACTCAAAAATGTATTTGGTGAAACAAAATAATGATTCTTTGATTTAAAACCATTTCTAGTCAAATAGAAATGTGGTTTATTTATTAAAAATGGTTTTGGAAGAAAACCTTTGGAAAATGTTTTGTTTTAAACTCTCTGGCCCTAAAAACAAGATTTTGTGGTTTGAAAATATATTTGGCAAACCCTATAGATTAATGCCTTAGTAAAAATGTTTTTACACCACATAAAATGATACTTTGTTTTGAAAATGGTTTTTGAAGAGAAACCTTTTGCAAATGACTTTGACACTTGCAAAATGACCATTAGGTGCTTTCAAATGTTTATGACCCATTAGGAACCACTTTTTCAAACAAAACAAAGCTTGGCATGCTTGCATGCATTACTTTGACTTTGTCATTTTATGTGTTGATTTGCTTGATTGGTAGATTGAGTATGTGCCTTGCTTGGTTGATTTGTAGTGACTTGAAGAGTGTGATTGTTGCAAGGACAAGGAGTGAACCCATACTCTACCAAAAAGGCAAGTGATGCTTCATACTTTTTGTCCCATTACTTTCACTATGCATTAGTGATTTTGCTAAGTAAAACTTGCATGAAATTTTTGCTAAAGTATAGACCTTGCTAGTAAAACCTAGTAGATGAAACCTTAGTGGAAATCTTCCTAAGTTAAGATTCCTATTACTAACAAGCTTAGCCTAGCTAATAGAAAACATGGGTGGAATATATATTCACACTATGGAAAAATATTCTAAGTCTGAGGACTTGTGTTTTGTTTAATAAAACAACTAAGTTAATGAATCACCTGGGTGGAATGGGACTTGCTTGGTGGTTTTTGGCTGAGTGGTTCACAAGGCCCATGTCTATGGTTGACCTTGTGTATCTCACTTGTGGTTGGCCACCCAGGAACAAAGAGATTTGAGATGTCAAATGTTGAGAAGCTTCAAGTGCAACCACTTGGCAATATGGGCTCTGCCATGATCATATAGGTTGCAAGAACTTAGCCATATGGACAATGGGTGGTAGTGTTTGATAGGTTGCAGTGCGTCCATTTTGGTCTAAGGGAAGGCTTCTGAAAGATCTTGTCTTGGGAAACCAAGTCTTGTGGGGAAAGTGCACCACCTCTGCAGAGTGTAAAATCTAAGTACTTAGCCATGTCCCTGGAAAAGGACAATTTGAGCATCAAGACATGGAAGCAATAAAGAATCTCATCATTCAAATTTATAAGTTAAAATCTTGTGGGTTGAACAAGGGTTGTTTGAAATCTTCAATCTTTGATTGAGAGATGCCTTGGTTAAAGGATCTTCAAATCTTTGATTGAGAAAAATGATTTTGCCAAGCAAAACTTAGTATTTTCAAATGTTAAGGAAAAATCTATTTTGAGCAATGCAAGCCTCAAATCCACTTAGCCAAATGCATATAGATGATAGACTCCACTATACTACCATAGTATCACTTGCCAATACAATTCAAATGTATTGACCCTTGTGGCTGTAACTTGTAATATTGCAGGTTTGATTGATTTTAGTGAAGATTGATTGATTAGGATTACAAAGTCTATAACCAACATCTGCCTGTGGCACTTTGAAGATGAAGGACCCCATGACTATAGTTATTCTGCTGCAATGTAATGTAATAGACATATGAGCTATGTAAGATGTAATAAAACTAAGTTATTCCTGGTTATAAAGTTATATTATGACCTTTGTTTCTTGATATTACATCTTAACTGTGTATGCTAGCTATTGATCCAGGGACTAGCATTGTAAACACAGGGGACACCACCTTATGTTAATAAAGGTTGGGTCACTCCCTCTACAGCCTGTGAGCTCTAAAGCGATGATTAGTGCTCGTGCGCGTCAAGGTGTTCCTGTTGATGCGGACTCGGAGTACTCGATGGAAGACTTCTTGGTTGTTGTTGGCGCTGCAATTGGTCCGATGAAGATTATGGGCAGAGATTTGGTGCAGGCAGCTATCCGAGCCTACCATGTTCTCTGGCCGAATACTTCTGGGACTCCTAACATTGATGAGGTCAAATTGTTGGTGGAAAGATTAATGGCATCCGAGAGACAACTAAGTCTTTGGAGGGAATCGACCGGACGAGCTGGTGCTGATATGGCTCTCACTGTCATCATGTCATGGTATGAAGATATTTCTCTTGATATTTTGAGAAATTTGCGCACTGGTTCCCGTTGGGTTGAGGACCCAGACTTTGTCGCTCTCCGGCAAGCTCATGCCTTCCAGCTTGTTGAGTATGCCGACGTGCATACCTGGAACGAAGGTCCAAGTTTCCTTCCTAACCCAGAGGACGAGGTCGTAGTTGAGGATGCTTCGGATAACAACTCGGATGAACAAGGAGAAGATGAGGGTGACTCGGCTGCTTCTGGTGATTCCAGTTCGAGCTCAGATGGTAACGGCGACGCGCGATCCTCCTCCAAAGGTACAGGGCATTCTACTACGCAAGCTGACGCTCCTCAGCAGCCTCGGACTTCCTCCAAAGTTGCTCCTGGGTCTGTGGAGGGCGAGGCAACCTCGGCCGAAGTTCCCCCTACCACGGAGTGCCCAGCCCCTGACCAAGTTATTGCCTCTCCAGCTAAAAACCTCTAAGTCATTTCTTACCCCTGGTATGCCGGGCGTGAGATGTACGTGGAATATTTGTCCGTCTTTTATACGGTATGAATTTCTTTTGCCGTGTGCCGCTAAGACATATATGGTTGTAATTGTTATTACTTTGTTTAACCGGTCCTGTTTGTCTGAATCCTTGCTTTGGCGGCCTTCAACTTCTTGAGTTTGGGGTATATATTTGCATTTATTCTCCCGTATCTCGGCGTCCACTATTGCCGGACTTGGATAAACTTTGCTACTTGATCACTATGGTTTGGACTGTTAATTTGGGCGTGAACCTTGAAGACCGTATTTGGGGGGAGCGCAATAATATCACTCTGGGAGCCTACGTTTGATACTCACTCTTGTAATAAAGGATAACCCATACTTAGAAACGATATAGGGTAGTCCCCGAGCCACTGCTCAAGGCAATGAGGTTTAATATATAAATCAAATTTAGAAATAATATAAGACGGTCCCCGAGTCAACGCTCAAGGTGCCAAGGTTTAATATATAACACAAAATCAAAAATGATATATGTCAGTCCCCGAGCCACTGCTTAGGCGCCGAGGTCTAATACATGAATCAAACTTAGAAACAATATGGGGCAGTCCCCGAGTCACTGCTCAGGGTGCCGGGGTTTAATACATAAACCAATCTTAAAAACAATATAGCGTAGTCCGCGAGCCACTGCTCGAGGTGCCGAGGTTTGATACATAACATGAGATTTAAAACAACATATGGCAGTCCCCGAGTCACTGCTCTGGACGCCGAGGTTCAATACATAGCATGAAATTTAAAACAACGCATGGCAGTCCCCGAGTCACTACTCTGGACGCCGAGGTTCGATACATAGTTGGTGCTCCATCCTGAGGCATCACTTTACAATGTGTCATAGATGACCGTTACGAGTAAAATGGACGAAGTAAAGCTACGTTCCATGGTCTTTTCGATTCTTCGCCGGCTTTGTCTGCCCTGTTCTTCCCTGGTGATTGAGCATCGATTAGGTAATACGCATCATTGTGCAATGCTTTGCTCACAATGAATGGTCCTTCCCATGGAGGTGACAGCTTGTGCATGCTATCTGTGCGTTGCACCAGCCGGAGAACCAAATCTCCTTCTTTGAACACTCTTGGATTCACCTTCTTGCTGTGATATCGTCGCAAGTCCTGCTGATAGATAGTTGATCTTGATAGCGCCAGCTCTCTGGCTTCTTCTAGCAAATCGACATCATCTTGCCGAGCTACCTCATTTACTTCAGCGGTTGTATACTGGGTCACCCTTGGGGAGTCATGTATTATGTCGGCTAGAAGCACAGCTTCTGCCCCATACACTAGAAAAATGGTGTATAACCCGTTGATCTGTTTGGGGTAGTCCTGAGGCTCCATAGTACTGCTGGTAGTTCCTCAATCCAACATCCTGCCGACCTTTGCAACGGTTCGACGAGTCGTGGTTTTATTCCGGATAGTACTAGTCCATTAGACCTTTCTACTTGCCCATTGGATGCTGGGTGAGCCACTGAGGCAACATCCAGTCTTATGTGCTTTTCTTGACAGAATCTAGCGAAGGCTCCTTCTACAAAGTTTGTACCGTTGTCTGTAATAAAACTGTGTGGGTAACCATATCTTAAGATAATATCCTTAAGGAATTTTACTGCTGTGGTCCCATCACATTTATTTATTGGTTTCACTTCAATCCATTTTGTGAATTTGTCCACCATAACCAATATGTGGGTCATCCCGCCTCGGGCCGGCTTAAATGGTCCCACCATATCTAAGCACCATACAGAAAATGGCCAAGTAATTGGTATAGTTTTTAACTCGGACGAAGGCATATGTATTTTGCTGGCCTATCTTTGGCAACCATTACATTTTTCGACCGGTTCTTTGGCCTCTTTCAACGCTGTTGGCCAATAAAACCCATGCCTGAATGCTTTGGCCACTAAAGCTCGGGATGAGGCGTGATGTCCGCACTCTCCTTGATGTATATCTAGGAGGATCTCCTGGACTTCCGCCGAGCTCACACATCTTTGCAACACACTTGTGACACTCCTTTTATACAGCTCATTGTTTATGATTGTATAAGCTTTAGCTCTTCTAACTGTCTGTCTTGCCAATATCTCGTTGTTCGGCAGAATTGCATCTCTAAGGAAAGAGAATATGGGTTGCGCCCATGGAGGTGTGATTTTCTCTGGTGTAGTCGCACTATCTATTTCCATATTTTCTGCCGACATAACTACCTCGGATTTTTCCATACTCATCCTTGCATCGGCTGGTTTTATTTTTGGAAATTCCGGGTTACATTGCTTGTCAATTTCCATCGGAACATTGTCCTCTCTTGATTTTGCCGGAATAAAGATGGATTCGGACTCTGGAGACGGTGTTATTGATGGCTTCCTCAGGTGCTCTAGGGCGATACCTGGGGGAATTGACTGTCTGGTTGATCCGAGTTTTGACAATGTGTCTGCGGCGTCGTTTTCTGCCCGAGGTACATGATGAAATTCACATCCATCGAAGTATCCACTGAGTTTTTGCACATGAAATCTATACAAAGCCATATTGTCATCCAACGCATCCCAATTGCCTGAGACTTTCTGTACTAATAGATCTGAATCTCCATAGCACAAGATTTGGCGTATGCCAATCTCTTTCGCCACCTTCAATCCATGGACTAATGCTTCATATTCGGCTACATTGTTTGACGCGGCAAAATGTATTTGCAGCACATATCTCAGCTGGTCTCTTTTTGGCGAGGTTAATACTATTCCTGCCCCCAAACCATTTCTTAGTTTGGAACCGTCAAAGTGCATCGTCCAATAATTCGGATCTGGTAATGGTGGCTCATATTGTACCTTAGCCCAATCTACGAAGAAGTCAGCCACAACCTGAGATTTGATTGCATCTCTCCTATCGAATTGCGGAGCATAAGGTGACAACTCAATTGCCCATTTTTCTATTCGGCCACTTGCATCTTTGTTGCTCAATATGTCGGCTATGGGTGCTTCACAAATCACCTTGATGGGGTGCTCTTCGAAGTAATGTTTAAGTTTCTTTGCTGACATGTACACCCCATATGCCATCTTCTGATAATGCGGATAATTTTTTTTTGAGGCTGATAGTACCTCGCTTAGGTAATACACTGGCCTTTGTACTGATTTATCATCTTCAACTTGTTCCACCACTATCACAGCGCTTACTACTCGGTTGGTGGCCGCTATGTAAAGTAACATAGGCTCTTTCGATAATGGAGAAGCCAAGACCAGCGCTGTGACCAACATCTTTTTCAATTCATGAAATGCATTGTCTGCTTGTGGAGTCCAAATGAACTTATCCGATTTTTTCATCAGTTGATAAAGTGGTAATGCTTTCTCTCCCAGCCGACATACAAATCGGCTGAGCGAGGCTAAACAACCTGTGAACTTTTGTACGTCATTTAGACATTTTGGCAATTCCATCATTTCCACTGCTTTTATCTTAGTTGGGTTGGCCTCTATACCTCGGCTAGATACGAGAAAACCGAGCAGTTTTCCCGCTGGTACCCCAAATGTGCATTTTTCCGGGTTAAGCTTCATTCGGAACCTTCTCAGGTTCGCGAAAGTCTGCCGGATATCATCCAGTACCGTTTTCCTTTCTTTGGTTTTGATAACCACATCATCTACATATACTTGTACATTTTTCCCTATCTGGTCATGTAGACATTTTTGCATGCATCTCTGATACGTTGCTCCTGCGTTGCGCAGGCCGAATGGCATGGTGCGATAGCAATAAGCCCCGTACGGGGTAATAAACGCAGTCTTCATTTGATCGGCCGGATTTAACGGTATCTGGTGAAAACCAGAATACGCGTCTACAAATGATAGTAGTTCACAACCAGCGGTGGAATCAATGACTTGGTCTATTCTAGATAAAGGAAAAGGATCTTTTGGACATGCCTTGTTCAGGTTCGTGTAATCGATACACATTCGCCATACAATGGCTACATTCGGATCATCCTTCTTCTTTTCTACTAGCACCGGGTTTGATAGCCAATCCAGATACAATACCTCCATGATGAACCCGGCCGCAAGGAGCCGAGCTATTTCATCTCCTATTATTTTTCTCCTGTCCTCGGCGAAGCGGCGGAGAGGTTGCTTCACCGGCCTTGCTCCTGGCCTTACATTCAGAGAGTGCTCAGCCAACTCCCTCGGCACACCTTGCAGATCCTGAGTTAACCATGCAAAGATATCCCGATTCTCACGGAGGAAGTTGGTGAGCTCGCTTTCCTATTTGGCATCTAGGCCGGCACCAATAGTGACGGTGTGCTCTGGGAATTGCTCATCTATCTGGAACTTTTTTGTTTCTTTAGTCGGCTGAAAGGAGACGCTTCCATGCGGGTTGGCTATCGCCGGCATATTCAGCTGTGCCGACTGAGCGAGGGCTGCTACCTCCTGAATCCTTCTTTTTTCTCTTGATATTACCAATGATTCAGCCAGATTTGACCCGGCTGAAGCACATTCCATTGACTTCCTGTAATCCCTATTCATTTATCACCCTTGTGGTCCGGGTAATTTCATTTTCAGGTAAGTTACGTGGCAGCTGCTCATGAATTTGGCTAATGCTGGCCGTCCGAGTAGAGCATGATAGCAACTCTCTAGATCCACCACTTCAAACTCCAAATTTTCTGCTCTGCAGTTATCTCTTGTGCCGAATAACACATCCACTCGGACCTTTCCAATGGGTTCGCATGAAAGTCCTGGAACTATCCCATGGAATGTGGTCCTTGTGGACTGTAGCATGTTCTGCGATATTCCGAGCTTATGCATTGTATCTTTGTACATGATATTGATACCGCTCCCATTGTTAATAAGTACCTTTGAAAATTTCACATTAATGCTCGGTCCGACAAATGTCGGATCTAACACGAGTGCATATGACCACGGACTCGGAATTATCTTGGGGTGATCCTTTATGCTCCAAGTTACTTCTTGATCCGACCAAGGCACGTATCTTGGTACTGCCGGCATAACTGCATTTACTTCCATATGTCGGCGCTGTACACTCTGCTTGTCTTGCTGTTCTATTGTGAACATGCAATACGACTGATGATGTTCTCTGTAATCATTGCGTCCATTATTTCCTAGATTGGTCCTTCCATCCGGACCTTGGTTTATCACTTGATGCACCGCATCTCTCCGGTCCGAGTTTTCATACCTCGGGGGAGGAGGTGGTAACATCAGTTGCTGTGCATTTGCTCCGATCAGCGTGGGCGATCTTTAGATGTGCTGGAGGCGTTGCCAAGATGTCTGAGGTTACCCATTGCATTTTTCATCCATGCACATTGGCGGGTTGTATGGTTGGCCGGCCTGGCCGGGTTTGACATGTGAAATTTACACGGCTGATCTAACATAGATTCAAATGTGTACTTCGGCCTCTCCTACCACTGCCTCTTTTGCTCTGGTGTCCACTAATTTTTCCCTTCATTCCTTGGTGTCCATTGCTGAGGACCATTCTTTTGTCGTTGAGTATTTCCGTGACTCGGTTGTTCTTGCACTATTGCTGCCACCTGAGTCGAACCATATCTATAATCTGGTCTTTCTTCTCTTCTTCTTCCTCTGAAGTCATTGCGCCTGGATGACCCGGCCACATCTCTTGCATATTGATCTTGATGCTCCCGATGGTCTGCCGACATTAATTCTGGTTGCGTCGGATCCCCCAATGCATAGGAATCCGCTATTCTGATGGTTTCTGCCAATGTGGTTGGCATATCTCTTTGCAGTCGCTGCCATAACACACTGGCATAGCGGCATCCTTGAGCGAACCAAGCTATTGCTTGTGATTCTATAACTCCTTCACATGAATTTCTCAGGTTACACCACTGAGTTAAAAACTCTCTGTCTGTCTCATTCGGCCTTTGCTTGCACATGGCTAGCTGTTGTGGCCTGTTTGGCCTCTTGTAAGTACTGGTAAAGTTGCTAACGAACATTTCTTCAAAGTCTAACCAACAGTTGATGCTGCCTGCTGGCATATTATTCAGCCATACTCTAGCTGGTCCTTCCAACATTTGCGGGACATACCGCACTGCCCATCGTAAGTTTCCACCTGCTATTTTTACACCAGTGGCATAATCGATCAACCAATCCTGTGGTTTGGTGCTCCCATTATATGTTTTCGTGTCTCTCGCCAGCTGAAAGTTCGGCACAGGTGGTTCGCCCATGATCCGTGGTCCGAAGCATGCTGGACCCGGTGGACCCTGTTCTTCCAGCAACTCGGATCTGTATAGCCGGTCTAGCTTTACTCTGGCATCATTTGACGGCAAATATCTGTACAGGACCCTCTCCTGCATTCCATAGTGGTTATTCCCACCATGGATCGCGTATTCCATCTCGGAATAACCATCATTGTACCTTTCATTCACCTGATTATGGCGAGCTGGCATCGCTTCTCTTTCTTGCCGAGGTTCATGTTTCGGCTGCGGATTTAGCGGTGGTTCTCTCCTTACTTCAACCGGGATATTGTTCTCGTGATTGCCTCTTCCGAGTTCTCCTCTGCCGAGATCTCCATTGCCTCGGCTTCCGCCGCCTTTTTCAGCACGGCCGAGATTCCTCTCGCCACTGTTACCTCGGCTTCCATTGCCTCTGTTCTCATTTGCTTCCCGGCTATCGCCGGATCATATGGAACAATTTGCTTGTTTCTCTTTCCTGAGGTTACCGCTCTGTCTTTTCGTGCATTGTTTCCGGGTGAGGATGCTGCTGCCACAGATAAGGCATTGTTTCTCTCAGGTTCTTTGCCGGGGTATTGTACCTCGGCAAGCCTAAATCAACTGATTCTGCCTTATGAGCATCATTCTCCTTGTTGATATCATCCATGAGGTTCTTTCCTCTTAATCTCAACTCGTCAACCCGTTCGGGGGCGACGTCAAGCTTGTTTGCTTTGGCATACTCTCGCAGGGTCCTGTTTAAGGACTCCCGCAAGGCCGACACCTTTTTTGCCTCTACCAGCACCTTTTGCCTGGTTTCTTCCAACTCTTCCTGAGCATTTGCCGGATCAAGTATTGGCGCTACAGGTGTAGTCAGGTTATCTATGGTTGCCTGAAGAATGTTTTCTGGTCTTTCCAGAGGTGGCCCTCTTACCCTTGGTGCCTTTGGGGTTGTCTCCTGCACCTCGGCCTGGTTGGCCACTGAAGGGATTACCTCGGTGGGTGGTGGAGCTGCACTGGGCGCGACACCTGCCGTCGGGTCTGCTGATCCTGCGCCGCACTCCCGCGCCATCACCATCACCTCGACGCTGCTGATTGTGCGCGCTCTGCGTGGACTGCTCGCGGCGCTGAGGGGAGGTTGTCCTGCAACCACAACCTGGTGAGGATAAACGCCGAAGATGTCGACGCCGACGTAAATCTGGTGCATTCCCAAGTTGATGAAGACGCCGTTGCGCGGAGGAGTTTTTCCTTTGAAGCTTCCTGCGTTGTCGCTGACGTAGTCACATAGATCAAGTCTCCGGACCAAGCCAGAGACAGCGCGCTCGCCAGTATTGATGAAGTTTCCCGTCCGGATCATGACTCCAGCTAGCACCGCTGCTGGCCCCACAGTGGGCGCCAACTGTCGTGGTGGTGGCACGACAGATGCCATGGGTAGGCTAAAGTATGGGGCCAATGGATGCTAAAGGGATCTGGGGAGGGAAGATGCAGTTGATTCTACACACAGAATACTAAGGCAAAGATCTTTATTTCTCCTTCCTTGGGCTACAAGTGCTCCTTGAGCTGTATACAAGGAGAAAGGAAGAACTTTACCAGCCTAACGGTACTAAATGAGTCGATGCCCTCCTCAGGGTCCAAGCCTCCCCTTATAAGGGGGAGCCTTGGGTTCCTTTAGGGCTGACGTGGCAAGCATATTCGTGGAATATGCTTGTTCCAATATAGTAGTTCGGTGGCCTCCTTTCCCTGTCGCCCTTCTAATGACGGCAAGGCTCCAGAGGGCCCCTCCTGCGTGCCTCGGGCTTCAGGATTGTCACCTCCGTGACCTCCTTCTGCCCCTCTGTCGCTCTGCGCCTTTGTCCCTTGTGCTTGGCTCTGCTCAGATTCTCCCTAGCCTGCGGCTAGAGTTTGACTTTAGGCTTCTCCTTCTCCTACAAGCTTCGTATCATTCGGCCCTGCCTCACGTAACTCGGCTTGTCCTTCACCTGCATTAAGATTACTCGGGCTAACCCGGCCGACTTATTCAGTATCTCGGTCGGGTAACGCTTTGTCATTATTGTGAGGGTCTGCCCTTTCCTATCTTGGCCGAACTCTACAGGATTCATCCGACTCAGACTATAACTTGAAAACTAGACGGGGAACACCCTTCCGTTTTCCCCATCTTTACCCTATCCGGGGTCACCTCCCCAACACACCTTCTTGAGGAGCATAGTTGTCATTTTTAGTGTAATGTGCTTGTCTCAAAACTTGGTTAATTATGTCATGACTTTGATGCAGATATCTCTGATATCTTTACTTATAGTCTTCACTTGAACTTTAGAGGTGCCTCGGCATTTATGTTATGCTCTACAAACAAAGTCAAGCGAGATACCACTCTATCATACCTACTTATGAGCATTGCAATGTTGCTTATGTTTCATTCTACTTATTATTATTGAGTTGGAATCTCTTCATAGCTTGCAATGACTATTAAGTAGACTTAGTTGCATACTCCTTATTATGAATGGTCTAAGCATACTTAGTTGCATAATCCTGGAAAATATGCCAAAACCCTATTTCACCAGAAGATTCACGGAGCCAGAATACGAGAAAGAGTGGAGGCCTAAGGGCCCCACACCCCCTGTCGCGCGTGTCACATCCCAAAATTTTCCAAATTTTGAAATGTGAAAAATAAATAAACAATTGTTGAAATTTAGGGTGAGAAGAAACTTTTTGATTCCAAATGGAAACATCAAAACCTATTTTGATCAAATAAAATCCTAAAAGGATTTAAAAAGATAAACAATTAATAAAGAAAGTTATAATAGTTGGAATCACTATTTTTGGATCTTCTAATAAAAAGATATGGTTTTCATAAACAAAGTAGAAGTAATAAATAAGGATTATTTTATAGAGCCAAATTAAATCTTGGCCAAGCTTTTGAAATAAAATATTTCTATTTGATAAAAGAGTAAAGTTTTATTTAAATAAAATAATGAGGATTTATTAATATCCAATTTTATTAAAGTAAAGGCTTTTCCATTTTAAATAAACACTAAAACTTGTTAATTTATTTTAAATAAGATTTCCAAGTGTTTTAGTTTTCAAATGAAACCTACTGAAAAGATTTTGATATTATTTAGAATTCAAAAAGAGTTTTAAAAATAAATTAAAACCTATTTGAATTAAAGACTATGGTCTATTTATTTAATTATTAATAGATCTTAAAAGAATAAAAGAATTATTTTATTTTTGACTTTGAAATATGTTGATAAACAGAATAAAAATTCACCCAAAGTTTGGTGGTGATTTGAATTCAAAAGGAGATTGAAAAATATTATTAAATCTTATTTAATTAATACTAGAGCATATTTTAAATAATTAAAGGACCCTAAAAAGAATAAATAAATTATTCTAAATTTGACTTGGGAATGTGTTATTAATCAGTATATAAATCTACACAAATTTTGGTTGAGGTTTGAATTGATTTGTTGCTTGAATTGTTTGAATGAAAATCAAATCAGAATATTCAAAAACAGAAAAGAAAAAGGTTTAGTATAAAAAATGGAAACAAACCCAACCCATCTGGCAGCCCACTAAGGCCCAGCAGCCCACTTCCTCTCACCCCCGAACCATTTTTTTTCTTACTCAGAAATTGACCCGCACAGAGAGTGACGACTGGACCCCCACCTCACCCCTCTCTATCTCGCTGACACCAGGCCCCACTGCCACCTCACCATCTCCTCTCCTCCCCAGGCCACCTTGAATTCGTCTCGGAAACTCTCTGGCTCCAGCGAGCCATTTCTCCGATTCCGGCCATACACCCTCGCCCCTTGCACCCTCAACCACGCTCACTTGCTTCCCACCTCCTGGCGAACCTCCCCGTAGCGCCAGCTCGCCCCCGCGCGCCCCAGAACCTCGACAACGACGACCACTGCACATCGCCATCGTCTGCCTCCGCTCTGACGAGCACTACTGGTGAGACCAGACCTCCCCTTCCCATCTCCTGGATTCTCACATGTTCGTGACTCTCATACGAACCTAACGGTGCCCTCCATTTGTCTTAGCATGCCATATATCGTCGCCCCCTTCGACAACTGAGCGAGCCCGACGCCGTCACTGACTCCGGCGAGCGATTGCCGTCACCACCGTGCGCCCCTCGACGAGCTGCGTCCACCTTGAGCATCACCGCGGCCCCGTGAACCCGGTGAGCACATCCTTTCCCTTCCTCTCTTCCTGTAGCCGCCGCAGCACCGCTAGCAGAGCGCCGCCGCCGCGCGCCGTCGTCGTCGCGCCGCCAGATCTTGGCAATATGATGGTAGCCGTCCGATCTGGATCGGAGTGACACGATAGAATCTAGATGAAGGGTTACGCTTGCTTCTTAGCCACACGATCTGTTTAGATCCAACGCACCAGAGAAGCTGATCCGAACGAAACGGTATGGGCGAATAGAATCGTGACGCGTGGCCTTGTCTGTTTTAATAAAAACTGAATTGTTCTATTTGATGTGCCAATTTGAAAAATTCATAACTTTAAAACCACATGTCCAAATTTTGCAAATTTTATATCAATGGATTGTGCAAAACAAGTACTTTCTGACCATGCACTTTGTTTAGTAAAATGTTTCTGTTAAATTGATTGTTTTTGCAGAAACTTATGTAGGCATATTTAGAATATAAAATTTGTTCTAAAATGATTTTTTAGATAAAACCTTTGGCAAATGGTTTGTTCTGAACCTACTGACCTTAGGAATCAAATTGTGGTTTCAAAAATATATTTTGTGAAGCAAAAGAATTAATATTTGATTTAAACCATTTCTAGACAAATAAAGATAATGTTTATTTATTAAAAATGATTTTGGCGGAAAACCTTTGGGAAATGTTTTGATTTAAACTCTCTAACCCTAAACACCAAGTTTTATGAATTGAAAATATATTTGGTGAACTCCATAAAGATTATTACTTTGCTAAAAGCATTTTCAACCACATAAAATAATGATTTGGTTTAAAATTGATTTATAAGTAAAATCTTTTGCAAATGGTTTTGCCACTTTATAAAATGACCAATAAGTGTTTTAGAATGTTTATAACCTATTATAAAACACTTTTGTAAATAAAACAAAGTTTGGCATGCTTGCATGCATTGTTTTGTTACTATTATTTTATGTGATGTTGCTTGAAGGGTAGATTGAAATATTGCTTGCTTGATTGAATTGTAGTGAATTGAAGAGTGTGAACATTGCAAAGATCAAGGAGTTAACTTATACTCTCTACCAAAAAGGCAAGTGATGCTTCATACTTTTGTCCCATTATTTTCACTATGCATTAGTGATATTTCTAAGTAGTACTTGCATGGAATTTTGCTAAGTATAAACTATGCCATGGGAAATCCTAGTAGATGAAACTTTAGTATAAATTTCCTGAGTTAAGATTCCTACTACTATCATGCTTAGCTTAACTATTAGAAAACAAAGGTGGAATATATATTCCTACTATGGAAAATTTCTAAGTCAAGGACTTGTGTTTTGTTTAATAAAACAACTAAGTGAATGAATCACCTGGGTGGAATGGAAGGAATGGTTTGTGTTGAGTGGTTCACAAGGCTCATTTCTATGGTTTACCTTGTGTATCTCACTTGTGGATGGCCACCCAGGAACAAAGAGATTTGAGATGTCAAATGTTGAGAAGCTTCAAGTGCAGCCACTTGGCATTATGGGCTCTGCCTGGATCATATAGGTTGCAATAACTTACCCAAATGGACAGTTGGTGGTAGGGGATGATAGGTTGGAATGCGTCCATTCTGGTCTAAGGGAAGGCTTCTGAAAGATCTTGTCTTGGTGATACCAAGGCTTGTGGGGAAAGTGCACCACCTCTGCAGAGTGTAAAATCTAAGTACTTAGCCATGTCCCCGGTAAAGGACAATTTGAGAATCAAGACATGGAAGCTATCAAGAATCTCCTCATCCCAATTTCTAAGTTAAAAACTTGTGGTTGAACAAGGGTTGAAGGATCACCAATTTCTATTGGGAGATGCCTTGGGAATGATTTTGTCAAGCAAAAACTTAGTGTTTACAAATGATAAGGAAAATCTAATTTGAGCAATGCAAGCCTAAGCTCCACTTAGCCAAATGCATATAGATGATAGACTCCACTATACTACCATAGTATCACTTGCCAATACAATTCAAATGTATTGACCCTTGTGGCTATAACTTATTATGTTGCAGGTTTGTTTGATGATAGTAAAGTATGTTGATTAGGATTACAAGTCTATAACCAACATGTTTGCCTGTGGCACTTTGAAGATGAAGGACCCCATGCTATTGTTATATTCTGCTGCATTGTAATGAAATAGCCAAATGAGCTATGTAAGATGTAATAAATTATTTTATTCCTGGTTATAAAGTTGTATTATGACCTTTGTTTCTTGATATTACATCTTAACCGTGGATGCTAGCTATTGATCCAGGGACTAGCATTGTAAACACAGAGATCTCTACCTTATTAAAGGTTGGGAACCTTACAAATGGTATCAGAGCATTGTGTTGCCTGTAGGATTGTAACCCTAGGATTGGACAAAAACCCCTTAGAAAAATAGGAGCAGTATTTGTTCCAAAACTTATTTACAAACAATCTTGTAAACTCTTTCCTCAACCATTTTGGTTTTGATTCTACATCTCTTCTATTTCAAACTTGATGGACAAAGCCTACCCCATGGCCAAAGACTTCACCATGAGCAAAGGACTTCATCAACTCTAATGACTTCAACACCTTCAGGTGATTTCAACCTTATTCTCAACAAGGACTTCAACCTTGGATATCACTAAAGACTACAAGTGAGACAAGAAATGTTGCTCAAGACTTGAAGACTAAGGAAACACAACTTGGGAATCATCATCACCTTTGAAGTTTTTTGCAACCAAGGATTTTCCCAAGAAAACCATGATCTCATTCAAGAAGAATCAAATAAGAAGGATGGAAAGATCTCAAATGAGCCATATAGTTGGACCACCATAATTAGATTAAACCAAAATCACCAACTCATGTGGTGTAACAAAATATTTTGTTGCCTATAAGTGTGATTGAAACTTGTTGTTTGAGTGGAATGCTTGTTTGTGATTGCTTGCACTTTGCTTGTGTGAATTGTGATGTGTGTGAATAGAATTATTTCCTTAGAAATATCTTGCCCATTCTAATCCCAATCCAACCCAAACAGATGACTACTCCAGAAAACTCCAACATCAAGAATGGTGACAACAACAACAACAACCAAGAGACCAACATGAGAGAACTCATAGTAACTCAAACCCAGTTGAACCAGGTGACAGCTCAATTTTTAGCCAACACCAGTGAGGTAGATCCAACCATGCAAAGGTTTTTGGAAACCCAAACCCAATTGTTGCATAAGGTGCATCAAATGATCAACATGGGAGACAACTCTTCCCAAGGAGTTTGTGATAACAATGATGTCAAGGATGATATTTTAGAAGGAACCCAAGCTTGCAATATTTGTGGACACAAGGATCACACTTCCAAAGAGCATGAAGATCAATGCCCCAATTGTGAAGAGAAACATCCAACTAATCAATGCCCCACATCTCAAGCTACTTGTTACCTATGTGAAGGAAATAATCATGTCCCTATCCAATGCCCCATCTATTCCATAGTTCAACAAAGGAAACAAGGTGGAGTGCAACAACTGATTGCAGACTACTATGAGAAAACAACTTCTACCAAGAAGGGTGAAGACAAAGGAAAATCTCAGTGTGGCGCCCCGCAAAAACCACTACTAGAAAATCGCGTTATTTTTTGTGCATTGCATCATCATGATCGCATGCTCATGTCATCATGCCACATTGCATTTGAGCATCGTCATCATCATGCATTTGTTTGTCTGAAACTATTTCCGAAAAAAAACATATTTGGTTTTCTAAATACCCCGCCTTTATTTCAAAATCCAAAACCCGGGTCTCCGGAATGTTTTGTTTTGTCTACCAACGGTTTAAAAACGCCTCGTTTTCAATAAATAAAATATTTAAATTATTTTTGGGAGGCAGCCAGCCAGGCCCGAAAGCCTAGCCGGCCACCTCCAGATGAAAATCCTATCTACCCCAGAAACACCCAAACCTTTTCTACCAAAAACCCTACCCTATTTTCCTACCCAGCTCCCTCCACCTCACCTGCACCAATCGGTGCATGCCACCTCACTATTCCCTTCCCCCATCCAATCCCAGCCCGCCACCTACCCCAGCGCGCAGCACACACACATGCCACACCCGCCGTACACCACCCCAACCAGATCCCCACCCCGTCACGTTCCCTGGCCCCGCGTGATCCCCGGGCCCCAACCTCTCTCGCGTCATGCGACGCCCACCCACCCAGCGTTTCTCCCCCCGTTCTTCTCCGTGCCGCCTAACCACCCGATCGATCCTCCGCCGCCCCTCCCTGCATCCCGACCCCGCCAGGGCTTCTCTCTCGCCGTCGCGAGCACCCATGGCGCGCCCTCGAGCTTCACCGCCGCGGCCTCCAGCACCATCTCTCCGTTCTAGCCTCCCCCCGATGCCACCCGCCTATACCCCGCTGCCTCCTCTCCTCCGGCCAGCGTCCACCGGCCGGGGCACGCATCGCCGCCCCTCTCGAGCCTCGTCGTGCCTCTCCCTCCTCAAGCTCTGCAATCGGCCGCAGCCAGGAGCCCCTAGCCGCGTGCGTGCCACTGTCCCTCCCTGCGAGCTCACCTCGTCGCCGTTCCTCGACAGCCGTCCTCTGCCCTGCGATCCAGCGCCGCCCCATGGGCACCTCCTCTACCGGCGCTCCGTGCAAGCTCGCCAGCGCTGCTCTGTCGGGACCGTCCTCCGCTCTCTGTTTGACCGTGGCCAACACCCTGTTGGCCCTTGTTATCGTTGATGCGTCAGTGTAAACCAGGTGAAGCTCGCGTCCGTGTGTGTATGCGCTGGTGTTTTTGTGCTGTTGTATCAAGGCAGTGTCCTCACCCCTCGCTCACAGTACCAGACCTTTGTCTAGATCCCATCGACGCTATCAAGACCCCCGCACCGAGTATAAGTGCATCCGAAGACCACCGGTGCCAAACCAAGCAAGACATCGTCACCGAAGTGCCGCTACTAGAGAACCACCGACGTGAACTGTCATTATGTCAAGATCTCCCGAAGACCGATCACCCGAACCCCTTCTAAACCAAGATTGCCGAACCCATGTGTGACTCCCTTTCCGAGCCCTATTTTATAAATTATAATATAAACTCGTGCATCTTAATTTGACATGCTCGCATGCATATTGGTGTGGTTTGGGGGCCTTATGCCGATTCACCATATAATTAAATATGGAGACCACATACGGACAAATCTAGCCATATATTGGTCCCATTTAAATTTGTGTAGCGAACCGGTGCTATCTTTTGCCATGTTAAGACAACAATTAAATTGTGGGGTATCTAAACAACATAAACCTATTAATTAATTGTCGGGACCCCGGTTCCGCTTAATATTGCCTAGTTGCATCGCATCTTTCCATGTCATACATCATACATGCATCATGCCCGATCTTTTGCCGTAGTATTAAATAGTACATCCGGTGTTTGTGCTAGTGTTTTGCTTCTTCACGGACTAGGCCGATGAGTTGATGCGAGTGTCGACCTGATTCCGGTGAACCTTCGGCAATGTTTTTCAGGCGAGCATCCCTTCCCCTTCTACCTATTTTGCATTTATAGTCTTTATTTCCTCCTGTTGATCTATTGCTATCTGTGTTGCGATGCTCTAGTTTCCGTACCCGTGATATCCCTTGCGGCCTTATATTGCCTTGGACACATCCTATTACCTGTTGTTTGGTAGATAGTTGGACCTGCGCGTCGTAGTCGCTTGCTCAAGTGTTGTTGCGTGTCGTCAAGTACCACTGTTGTTGGAGTATTGCCACATGTTTAATGTTGGAGATGATCATGGCTTTAAATACTGTTTAATAACTAAAATTGAAGTAGGTAAATGCAGAGGCACAGGTGGGCAATAGATGTTATTTGGTTGTTAACCGTCCACTTGTGTCCCGTAGGACCCCGAGTTCTTGACACTGCTAGAGATCGAGCGCGCTAACCACGGTGGGGTGTATGGGCACCCCATCGATTTAGTACCGATTCAATCTTGTCTTGGGGCCACAATTAGTTTGGGGCTTTATTACTATTCTACCTATGCCATGCTTTATCGCTTAATTTAAATTGTGCAGGTAACACTGCATCTTAGGATCGTGACACGTTTCGTTGTATCGACAAGCCAGTCATCTTTTCGGGTTCCCGATCGTTTTACACCGTCTACAAACCCCGAGTCCGTCTCGAGGAGGCCGACTTTGTTGCGGGTAGCTTAGTGGGGTGGCCCCATGTACTTGCTTTGGTCCGGAAGCGTCATGACTTAGGCCCCGCCGACATACCGATGGGTGTATGTTAACGATCGGCAAAAGGGTCGAAGCGTGTGGATACTTTGGTGCACCTGTAGGGTTAAATCTTTTCGAAAAGCCGTGTCATGGTTATGGACGACTTGAGCACAGTTCTCGATCATAGACAACTATAACTAAAGTTCTTGTTATAATTTGACTTGTATCCGATGTGACTAGTAATCAGCTTCACTACAACGGAATGGCTAAGTAAAAGTACCAACAACTGCTGGGTTTGGGATATCTCATGCTTATTGTATCTGACTAGTAAGTTGCAACTACAACGGAATGGTTAACTAAAATTGCCCACTGCTTATTATATCAGGATGACTATCTATACCTGACTAGTAATTGCTGCAACGATAATCGTATAAATAAACCGCCAACGCGGTGTGAGTTCATCGGTTGACTTCCTCGTTTGGTCTCGAGGGGGAAACACCAGGATGGGTATGTTTGGTGGTAGTATCAGGTTGGTTCCGAATAGGTCTTTCTTACCCCTCTCTGATAGCCGCTAGTTGTATCGAGTCTCTATAGGTTGTTAGTGCATGTTGCTGCCGCTTGATCCACCATACCTATGTAGGCGAGGACCGCAATTCTAGCCTCGCCGTCTTGGCCTCGATCGACCGCTCTTTTTCCTTTGCCCTTTGTCGGCACCCTTTGTTTAAGCAGGTTTTGAGATCGACGTTGTTAGCAGGTTACCCTTCCGCTTGGCTCAAGGGTTATGGACGCCATTGGTTATTCTTCAGGGCTCTTAGCCCCATTTGCATCTTGTCCGTAGTCGGACGCTCTATCGTTTTCAAGGTGATTTGGATCTTTGTACTGTATATCTGTATTCTTGACTCATGGAGTCGTGTTGTATATATATCTGTTTTGTGGGTTCCATCGTGGACTATTGTGTAATAATATTACTTCGTTTTCCACCTGCACGAAAGTGCCTGGTGGGCACCTTTGAATCGTTTCTATGCGGGTTTGGCGGGAATCGCTGAAACTTGCATAGGGCCGATTCTGAGGGTGTTACACTCAGCTTGCATCCCCATGCAATATTACTCAATTTAAAGGACCAAAGAGGAGACATATGTATTATCCAAGGAAAAGGTCAAGGAGACCAGGAAACTTTCCTACCTTTGAGATAAGATATGAAGAGCATGAACTAGAAACACTCCTAGCTTTGGAGAAACCCAAGAAGAAGAAAGACAAAAGCCAAGTGCAATGTTGTCATTGCAAAGAGATGGGACACTATGCCAATGAATGTCCAGAGAAGAAGAAAAAGTATAAGGAGATTAGCCAAGAATGGTGCAACAACTGCAAAGAGTTAGGCCATTATGTGTTAACTTGTCCATAGAAGATATGTGAAGAACTCAATCTTATCACATGTTACAATTGTGGTAACCAAGGACATTATGCAAGCAATTGTATAGAAAAGATGAAGCACAAGATAAACAAGCCTATGAAGGATCTAAGCCTTGACACATATTTCAAGTGTGGAAACAAAGGACACAATGTAGATGTGTGCCCAGAGAAGTTTCAACAAGATTCCAAGCAAGTCAAGAAGTAACCTAGTTGGAAAATTTTAAGGGTGGTAGTACCCTAGTTGCTTTGAGCCAACTTGTAACCCTAGCCTCCCCAAATCTCGGGACGAGATTTATTTTAAGGGTGGTAGCCTGTCACATCCCAAAATTTTCCAAATTTTGAAATATGAAAAATAAATAAACAAAATAAACAATTGTTGAAATTTAGGGTGAGAAGAAACTTTTTGATTCCAAATGGAAACATCAAAACCTATTTTGATCAAATAAAATCCTAAAAGGATTTAAAAAGAAATTAATAAAGAAAGTTATAATAGTTGGAATCACTATTTTTGGATCTTTTAATAAAAAGATATGGTTTTCATAAACAAAGTAGAAATAATAAATAAGATTATTTTATAGAGCCAAATTAAATCTTGGCCAAGCTTTTGAAATAAAATATTTCTATTTGATAAAAAGAGTAAAGGTTTATTTAAATAAAATAATGAGGATTTATTAATATCCAATTTTATTAAAGTAAAGGCTTTTCCATTTTAAATAAACACTAAAACTTGTTAATTTATTTTAAATAAGATTTACAAGTGTTTTAGTTTTCAAATGAAACCTACTAAAAATATTTTGATATAATTTATAATTCAAAAAGAGTTTTAACAATAAATTAAAACCTATTTGAATTAAATACTATGGTCTATTTATTTAATTATTAATAGATCTTAAAAGAATAAAAGAATTATTTTATTTTTGACTTTGAAATATGTTGACAAACAGAATAAAAATTCACCCAAAGTTTGGTGGTGATTTGAATTCAAATGGAGATTGAAAAATATTATTAAATATTATTTAATTAATACTAGAGCCTATTTTAAATAATTAAAGGACCCTAAAAAGAATAAATAAATTATTCTAAATTTGACTTGGGAATGTGTTATTAATCAGTATATAAATCTACACAAATTTTGGTTGAGGTTTGAATTGATTTGTTGCTTGAATTGTTTGAATGAAAATCAAATCAGAATATTCAAAAACAGAAAAGAAAAAGGTTTAGTATAAAAAAATGGAAACAAACCCAACCCATCTGGCAGCCCACTAAGGCCCAGCAACCCACTTCCTCTCACCCCCGAACCGTTTTTTTCTTACTCAGAAATGGACCCGCACAGAGAGTGACGACTGGACCCCACCTCATCCCTCTCTATCTCGCTGACACCAGGCCCCACTACCACCTCACCATCTCCTCTCCTCCCCAGGCCACCTTGAATTCGTCTCGGAAACTCTCTGGCTCCGGCGAGCCATTTCTCCGATTCCGGCCATACACCCTCGCCCCTTGCCCCCTCAACCACGCTCACTTGCTTCCCACCTCCTGGCGAACCTCCCCATAGCGCCAGCTCGCCCCCGCGCGCCCCAGAACCTCGACAACGACGACCACTGCACATCGCCACCGTCTGCCTCCGCTCCGACGAGCACTACTGGTGAGACCAGACCTCCCCTTCCCCTCTCCTGGATGCTCACATGTTCGTGACTCTCATACGAACCTAACGGTGCCCTCCATTTGTCTTAGCATGACATATATCGTCGCCCCCTTCGACAATCGAGCAGGCAGCGCCACATCGACTCGGCGAGCGATTGCCATCACCACCGTGCGCCCCTCGACGAGCTGTGGCCACCTTGAGCATCACCGCGGCCCCGTGAACCCGGTGAGCACATCCTTTCTCTTCCTCTCTTCCTGTAGCCGCCGCAGCACCGCTAGCAGAGCGTCGCCGCCGCGCGCCGCCAGATCTTGGCAATACGATGGTAGCCGTCCGATCTGGATCGGAGTGACACGATAGAATCTAGACGAAGGGGTACGCTTGCTTATTAGCCACACGATCTGTTTAGATCCAACGCACTAGAGAAGCTGATCCGAACGAAACGGTATGGGCGAATAGAATCGTGACGCGTGGCCCTGTCTGTTTTAATAAAAACTGAGTTGTTCTATTTGATGTGCCAATTTGAAAAATTCATAACTTTAAAACCACATGTCCAAATTTTGCAAATTTTATATCAATGGATTGTGCAAAACAAGTACTTTCTGACCATGCACTTTGTTTAGTAAAATGTTTCTGTTAAATTGATTGTTTTTGCAGAAACTTATGTAGGCATATTTAGAATATAAAATTTGTTCTAAAATGATTTTTTAGATAAAACCTTTGGCAAATGGTTTGTTCTGAACCTACTAACCTTAGGAATCAAATTATTGTTTCAAAAATATATTTGGTGAAGCAAAAGAATTAATCTTTGATTTAAACCATTTCTAGACAAATAAAGATAATGTTTATTTATTAAAAATGATTTTGGAGGAAAACCTTTGGGAAATGTTTTGATTTAAACTCTCTGACCCTAAACACCAAGTTTTATGAATTGAAAATATATTTGGTGAACTCCATAAAGATTATTACTTTGCTAAAAGCATTTTCAACCACATAAAATAATGATTTGGTTTAAAATTGATTTATAAGTAAAATCTTTTGCAAATGGTTTTTCCACTTTATAAAATGACCAATAAGTGTTTTAGAATGTTTATAACCTATTATAAAACACTTTTGTAAATAAAACAAAGTTTGCCATGCTTGCATGCATTGTTTTGTTACTATTATTTTATGTGATGTTGCTTGAAGGGTAGATTGAAATATTTCTTGCTTGATTGAATTGTAGTGAATTGAAGAGTGTGAACATTGCAAAGATCAAGGAGTGAACTTATACTCTCTACCAAAAAGGCAAGTGATGCTTCATACTTTTGTCCCATTATTTTCACTATGCATTAGTGATATTTCTAAGTAGGACTTGCATGGAATTTTGCTAAGTATAAACTATGCCATGGGAAATCCTAGTAGATGAAACTTTAGTAGAAATTTCCTAAGTTAAGATTCCTACTACTATCATGCTTAGCTTAGCTATTAGAAAACAAGGGTGGAATATATATTCGTACTATGGAAAATTTCTAAGTCAAGGACTTGTGTTTTGTTTAATAAAACAACTAAGTGAATGAATCACCCGGGTGGAATGGAAGGAATGGTTTGCGTTGAGTGGTTCACAAGGCCCATTTCTATGGTTTACCTTGTGTATCTCACTTGTGGATGGCCACCCAGGAACAAAGAGATTTGAGATGTCAAATGTTGAGAAGCTTCAAGTGCGGCCACTTGGCATTATGGGCTCTGCCTGGATCATATAGGTTGCAATAACTTAGCCAAATGTACAGTTGGTGGTAGGGGATGATAGGTTGGAACGCGTCCATTCTGGTCTAAGGAAAGGCTTCTGAAAGATCTTGTCTTGGTGAAACCAAGTCTTGTGGGGAAAGTGCACCACCTCTGCAGAGTGTAAAATCTAAGTACTTAGCCATGTCCCTGGTAAAGGATAATTTGAGCATCAAGACATGGAAGCTATCAAGAATCTCCTCATCCCAATTTCTAAGTTAAAAACTTGTGGTTGAACAAGGGTTGACGGATCACCAATTTCTATTGGGAGATGCCTTGGGAATGATTTTGTCAAGCAAAAACTTAGTGTTTACAAATGATAAGGAAAATCTAATTTGAGCAATGCAAGCCTAAGCTCCACTTACCCAAATGCATATAGATGATAGACTCCACTATACTACCATAGTATCACTTGCCAATACAATTCAAATGTATTGACCCTCGTGGCTATAACTTATTATGTTGCAGGTTTGTTTGATGATAGTAAAGTATGTTGATTAGGATTACAAGTCTACAACCAACATGTTTGCATGTGGCACTTTGAAGATGAAGGACCCCATGCTATTGTTATATTCTGCTGCATTGTAATGAAATAGCCAAATGAGCTATGTAAGATGTAATAAATTATTTTATTCCTGGTTATAAAGTTGTATTATGACCTTTGTTTCTTGATATTACATCTTAACTGTGAATGCTAGCTATTGATCCAGGGACTAGCATTGTAAACACAGGGATATCTACCTTATTAAAGGTTGGGAACCTTACAGCGCGGGTGGGCCCAGGCCGCGCCTGGAGGGGGTGTGGCTGCCCCAGGAACCCCCTCAGCCTCCCTCTTCGCCTATAAGTTGCCTCTTGACCTAAAAACTCAGGGGGATTCAACGTTTTTTCAGAAAGAGTTCTGTTGCGCCGCCGCCACCAAAAACCGCGATTTGGAACCAGAAACTTCGTTCTGGCACCCTGCCAGGACCGGGAATTTGGAGAGGATCATCGCCATCGTCATCACCAACGCCTCTCCATCAACCATCCATGTTTCCCGCATCCATGAGTGAGTAATCCCCCGTTGTAGGCTATGGGGATGGTAGGGATTGGATGAGTTCTATCATGTAATTGAATAAGATTGTTAGGGCATGGTGCCTAGTATCTCTATTAGTGCTATTTGACTTTGTTGCAACTTGTTATGCTTGATGCTTGTCACTAGGGCTCGAGTGCCATGATCTCAGATCTGAACTTATTATTGATTCATTATGATAGTATTGTTTGTGATCTTATCTGCAAGTTGTGTACACATATCATTGACCGGATCCAAAGGCCCTGAAGTGACAGAAATTGGGACAACCGGAGGGGATGGCTGCGATGTGAGGATCACATGTGCTCACGGAGTGTTAATGCTTTGCTCTGGTGCTCTATTAAAAGGATCACCTTAATTGCCAGTAGTTCCCTTGAGGCCCCGCTGCAACGGGCTGGCAGGGCAAAATATGTTGTGCAAGTTCTCATTGCGAGCACGCATGACTATATATGGAGCACATGTCTATGATTATTTTGTACTTGGTTGCTTATTCTTATTTATCTGCAATTTCCCTAGATCTTGAGGTTACATGTTTAGACTCGTCCATGCAACGCCCGTCCATCATCCATGTGCCTATCGCACTCATATCCTACTGTTTGCTACTACTGTTACTGTTTCTCCTGTTTTACTGCTGCTGTTACTTTGCTGTTGCTACTACAAAACTGTTGTTACTGATAAACTTCTATAAGCAAGAACTATTTCTAGGTGCAGCTGAATTGACAACTCAGTTGTTAAGGCTTGCAAGTATTCTTTGGCTCCCCTTGTGTCGAATCAATAAATTGTGTAATACTATCCTCGAAGACTGTTGCAATCCCATATACTTGTGGTTCATCAATATGCATTCTCTATTGTGTTTTTGATATTGGAGGTTTTACCGGTTTGTCTTTTATAGATAGGTTAAACCTTTCATCATTTGGTTATATCCTGCCTTGTTGTACTATCATGGTTCCCTGCATGATCTTGTATATCTCTCTACTATCTTCGAAACGAGCCTAAGATCATCAAAATCGGAGTCCAAATGCAAACGTTATGATGGTTTTAGTTTTGTTGTTCCTGCCAGTTTTCAGGGGGCGAATCATCCGGCCAAATTTTTGGAAAACGGCTAAGGACTTTAAGGCGTAGCTCCCAGTAATGGGGGCGGATTATCCGGCCCTTCGGGGGCGGATTATCCACCCCAAATATCCTCCCCCTATACTGAGGGATGCGCCGCGAAGTCCTTAGCCATTTTTTGGCCAGGGGAACCCGGAATATCCGGGGGAGGGGTAGATTATCCGGCTTGGAAGGTTCCAAACGGTCATATTTCGCTGGGGAGGGGTATAAACAGACCCCTTCTTCCTCCTTAGGCTGGTCGATTGCATTCTATCTCTCCTCCATTGTTTTGACCTTCAAGAGCTTGCAAATACTCTTAATCCCTCCCATATTTCTTGAATCTTTTTGGGGTATTTGAAAGGGGAGATCTAGATCTATAACTCCACCAATCCATCTCTCCTCTATGTGAGGGGAACATATTGGGATCTAGATCTTGGGGTTTCTTTTGTGGATTTCCTCTTGTGTTCTTCCTCTCTTATTCTCCCACTAGCTTTTTTGTAGCTTTGGTGGAATTTGGGAGAGAAGGACTTGAGCACTTCTTGTGTTTTTGTCATTGCATTTGGTGCATCGGTTTGAGTTCTCGTAGAGGATTCGGTTGGGTGAAAGGTGAGAAGATTTTTACTCTTGGGTTCTTGGAACCCTAGACGGTTTAGTTGTTTTGCAGGTTTGTGGATTACTTGGGGCCCCCAATTAAGTTGTGGAGCTTTTCCCGAGCTTGTTTGTTGGGAGCCTTCAGTTAAGTTGGGGAGAAGTGCCCCAATCTTTGTGAGAGGTTATGGATTGCCACCGACAAGTGCACCTATAGTAAAGAAGTGAACCAGGCCTCTTGTGGCGAGGTTCACAGGAGAATAGGTTGATGCCTTTTGTGGCGTGGTGATCTTAGTACCGCCCACCCCTCCAACAATACATACTCTCTTTATGGGAGGAACTCGGTAATAAATCATCGTCTCCGCGTGCCTCGGTTATCTCTATACCCGAGCTATTTACTTATGCACTTTACTTTGCGATAGCCTTCGTGCTTGAATTCTTATATCTAGCTATCACATAGTTGCTTGTTTTGCTTAGCTTAAGTTGTTGGTGCACGTAGGTGAATCGTAGTTTATATAGGTTTTGTTCTTGACAAAGTAAACGCTAGTTTTATTCTGCCTTTGTTAAGCCCATCTCGTAAAAGTTTTAAACCGCCTATTCGCCCCCCTCTAGGCGGCATCTGTATCCTTTTAAACCCGAAGGAAACTATTGAGTATACCTTCTATCATAGATCTGAAGGCAAGATCTTCATTTCCAAGAATGGATCCTTTCTAGAGAAGGAGTTTCTCTTGAAAGAAGTGACTGGAAGGAAAGTAGAACTCAACGAGGTTGTCAAACCTTCTCTCATATTTGAGAGTAGCGCAGCACCGAAAGAAGTTCATGTGGCACCTACACCAATAAGAGAGGAAGCTAATGATGATGATCATGAAACTTTGGTCGAAGTTACTACGGAACCTCGCAGGTCGACAAGGACTCGTACCACTCCCGATTGGTATGATTCGTTATGAGTGTCATGTTGGTGGATAAAACCGATGACCCTGCGACATACGAGGATGATGAGCCCAGATTCTAGTAAATGGCAAGAAGCCATGAAATCCGAGATTGGATCCATGTACGAAAACCAAGTATGGACTTTGGTGGACTTACCAGATGGCCGAAAGGCTGTCGAGAACAAATGGATTTTCAAGAAGAAAACAGATGTTGATGGTAATGTAACCATCTATAAAGCTCGACTTGTCGCAAAAGGGTTTCGACAAATTCAAGGAGTTGACTACGATGAGACTTTCTCACTGGTAGCGAAGCTAAAGTCTGGGAGGATTTTGTTAGCAATCGCTGCTAAAAGGGCATGTATGCCCCCATGTGTGGTTTTGGTAATTAATGACAATATCTATGGACTAATGTGTAAATTGAGTTTCACTTGTAGGTTTGTCCATTGACATCGATTGGGCCATGTGTTGGTCTCAAGGTTGAAAGTTGAAGAAATGTTCAAGGGCTTTGTGCCCATTGGAATCATGAAGAAATAAGGAGCTTGAAGGTTGATCAAGACAAGTGCAAAGAGTGGCATCAAGTTGGATCAACCTCAAGAAGGGATGAAGAAGGGAGAGCTCAAGATGCGCCATCTCTAGAAGATCTCATACTTGAAGCTTGCCATCCTCGTGTTCATGGAGTGATGAAGACAAGTTCAAGAAGAGGTTTCCCCATGGAGTACGGGGGAGCAATTTGCAAGTCTTCATCAAGCAAGAGCGAGCAAGAGCAAACAAGAAAGGTGTTCCCACTATAGAAGAACAAGACGGTATACATCAAGTTCAAGTGGTATGCTCAAGGCAAAGGTATGTTATTGATAGGGCATCTCTTTTGCCGGTCTCGTGTTGTTAGTTGGGAGACTGGGTTTAGGATAGATAGCCGTACTATCAAGAGGGGCTTTCAAGCGGGTGTATCGTTTGCATCGTTCAGAGAGAGCTCAAACCTTTGTATTCATAGCATCATATTTCTTGGTTGTTATTTGGTTCTTTTCCATGAGAGGATCTACAGCTTGTGGTCATCATCATAACAAGCTCTAGTTCACCGTCTAATTAAGGATTTCCCTTGCATATCTTATTGCGATTTTTAATCTTGCAAGATTTCCGTGTCCACACCTTGGGGGATACTTCACATATATATTCATGGTATTATATCCCAAGGTGATACCCAAGATTCCTTTCGTCGTTATCTTTCCAACAAAATTGGTTTCATCTCGTTTGCAGTTCGGATGCAAAAGTTATTGCATTTCTGGTTTCTGGAATTTCTCTGACCGGAAGTTCCGGCTTCCCATCGGAAGTTCCGCTAGGGCATTTTTGCCGCCTGAAGTTCCGGTGGAAGTTCCAGTTCTTCTTCCGCTCATCTTAAGTATTCTCTCTGTTTGGTTTGTTGTATTTGACAGAATTTGGGCCGGAAGTTACAGCGGTAATACCGCCCCCACCGGAAGTTCCGGCCAGGGACCGGAAGTTCCGCTCAGGCCTAGTTGCCTCCCGAAGTACCGATTGAAAATCTGGCTCTTGTTCCGCTCATGTTCAGTAACCTTCTATTTTGGCTGTGTCTATTTGACGGAACTTAAGTCAGGACTTCCACCGGAAGTTTCGGTGGACCGGCAGAAGTTCCGATCAAGACTAGCGTTTTTAGATTCTCGCTTCGCAGTTTTTGACCGTTGGCTGTGTGCCACCGGAACTTCCGGCCTCCCACCGGAAGTTCCGGCAAGGGTCGCGAATGCCCATAACGGGCAGATCTGGGAGCCCTTTAAAAGGGGCTCCTCTTCCCCTTCGTGGGCACTAGCTTTTCTTCTTGGTTCTTGGCTTTCTCTCTCTCCTCCATTATTGACCTTGAAGAAGCTTTCCCTCTCCCCTTTCCCTTCCTATGATTCTTGCATATTTTTGAGGGATTTGAGAGAGGAGATCTAGATCTATAATCCCCCCAAGCCAAATCCCCTCTTTGTTAAGGAATCATTGGGATCTAGATCTCGGAGAGTTTTGTATTCTCCTCTTGTGTTCTTCCTCTCTTATTCCCCCAATAGCTTTTGTAGCTTTGGTGGAATTTGAGAGAGAAGGACTTGCCTCTTGCATTTGTTGCATAGGTTTGAGTTCTCCTCGGAGATTCGGCGAGTACAAGCTTGTGGGCTTGTTACTCCTGGGTTCTTGGAACCCTAGAAGGTTGTGTGGTTGGATTGTTGACCTTTTGTGGTCTTGTAGCCTTTTGTGGCTTTGTTAGCCTTTTGTGGCATTGTAGCCTTTTGTGGCTTTGTTGTTGGGAGCCTCCAATTCATTTGTGGAGTTATCCCCAATCTTGTACATGTTCGGTGACCGCCCTCAAGCGTCCCATAGTGGAGCGAGTGCCCGCCTTTTGTGGTGCGCACTCGGGAGAATAGGGTGAGCCTTTTGTGGCATCGGTGAGTTGCGTGCTTCCGCATCCGGGGTGAGGCCTTGTGTGGCGTTGGGTGAGCATCGAGCCACCACACCTCGAGGTGAGCCATTTTGTGGCGTTCGGAGAGCATTGCGCCATCACACCTCTCCAACGGATACGTAGCTTCTTTGGAAGTGAACTTCAGGAAACATATCTTCGTCTCCGCGTCCATCGATTATCTCTCAACCGAGCCCTTTACTTATGCACTTTACATTGTGATAGCCATCGTGCTTGAAGTATTTATATCTTGCTATCACCTTCTTGCTTGTATTTCTTAGCATAGGTTGTTGGTGCACTTAGGTGAACTTAGTGTCTAGGTTTTGTGCTCAATAAATTAAACGTTAGTTTTATTCGGCATTTACTTGAGCCTAAACCGTAATAATTTTAAAAGCCTATTCACCCCCCTCTAGGCGACTTCCTTTGTACTTTCAGTTGCATATTATGATTATGAGATGTGGTATATGGATGTCAAAACAACATTCCTCAATGGAGACATTTATGAGGAGTTGTATATGGTACAACCCAAAGGTTTTGTCGATCATAAAGATGCTAACAAGGTATGCAAACTTCAATGATCCATTTATGGATTGAAGCAAGCATCCTGAAGTTGGAATCAACGTTTTGATAAGGTGATCAAAAGTTTTTGTTTTTATACAAATTTATGGAAGCTTGTATTTACAATAAAGTGAGTGGGAGCTCTGTAGAATTCCTAGTACTATATGTGGACAACATATTGTTGATTGGGAATGATATAGACCTTCTTAAAAGTGTCAAAGATTATTTGAATAATAGTTTTTCAATGAAGGATCTTGGAGAAGCTGCTTACATATTAGGCATACAGATTTATAAAGATAGATCAAGACGCCTAATATCGCTTTCACAGAGTTAATATTTGGACAAAGTTTTAAAGAGGTTCCCAATATGATCTTGCCCATGTTTCCCAATATGATCTTGAGTAAAACTTAGAGTCCCGCTATGGCAGAAGATAGAGAGAGAATGAGTAAGACTCCTTATGCCTCAGCCATAGGATCTATCATGTATGCCATGCTATGTACTAGACCCGACATTGCATATGCTGTTAGTTTGACTAGCAGATATCAAAGTGATCCATGGGTGGATCATTGGACAACGGTCAAAAACATCCTTAAGTACTTGAGAAGAACTAAGGATATGGTTCTTTCTTATGGAGGTGATGAATAGCTCGTTGTTAATGGTTACACCGATGCTAGTTGGAACACCGATCCAGATGATTCTAAATCCCAATCTGGATACGTATTTACTTTGAATGGTGCAACAGTGAGCTGGAGGAGTGCAGAGCAAAGCGTTCTGGCGAGATCTTCAACTGAATCGGAATACATAGCTGCTTCGGAGGCTTCACAAGAGGCGATATGGATGAAGGAGTTCATTACGAAGCTCGGTGTGGTTCCCAGTGCGCTGGAACCAATGTTTATCTATTATGATAACATGGGCGTCATAGCCAATGCGCAGGAGCCAAGGTCACACATGAAGCTAAAGCATATCAAGTTGCGTTTTCACGCTATTCGAGAGCATATACAAGATGGTGACATAAAGATTGGCAAAGTACACACAGATCTGAATGAGGCGGATCCGTTGACTAAACCTCTCCCGAGGGCAAAACATGACCAGCACCAAACTGCCATGGGTGTTCGGTATATTACCATGTAATCTAGATTAGTTGACTCTAGTGCAAGTGGGAGACTGCTGGAGATATGCCCTAGAAGCAATAATAAAAGTAGTTATTATTATATCTTTGTGTTTATGATAAATGTTTACATTCATGCTATAATTGTATTAACCGGAAACATTAATACTTGTGTGATTTGCAAACTTGTTAGATCCCTAGCAAAGCCTCTTTATAATACTACCTTGTTGGTTGATAGATGATCATGGTTTCCTAATCATAAAAATTGAGATGTTATTAACAACAAGATCATATCATTAGGATAATGGTGTGATGGACATACTCCTATAGATAAACGTAGCATAAAGATCAAGTCATTTCAATAGTTTGTTTGCTATACGCTTTCAGATACCTAATAACCTAATTATTTCGACCATGAGATCATACTAATCACCATCACCGGATGGATGCTTTGATGACATCAAACACCACTTCGTAACTGGGTGGTTATAAAGGTGGCATTGAGTGTTCGGAAAGTATGTGTTGAGGCACATGGATCAAGAGTGAGATTTGTCCATCCATATGACAAACAGATATACTCTGGGCCCTCTCGGTGGAATTTCATCCAATTAGCTTGCAAGCATGTGACTGGCTCACAAGAGATCACATATCATAAGAACGAGTAAAGAGTACTTATCGGTAACGAGGTTGAACTAGGTATGCAGAGATACCGACGATCAGACCTCCGATAAGTAAAATATCACGAGAAAAAGGGAAATTGGTATCGTATGTAAATGGTTCATTCGATCGCAAAGTTATCATAGAAATATGTGGGAGCCATATGAATTTCCAGATTCCTCTATTGGTTATTGATTGGAGAAGAGTCTCGGTCATGTCTGCATAATTCATGAATCGTAGGGAGACACACTTAAGGATTCAATGTTGTTTAGTAGATATGGAATGTGAGTAAGAAGACCGAATGTTGTTCGGAGTCTCGGATGGGATCCGGGATATCATGAGGAGATCCAGAATGGTCCAGAGAATAAGATTCATATAAGGAAAGTCCAACTCCGGAATTCGGGAATGGTTTCAGTGTTTTCACCGGAATGTTCTAGAAGGGTCTAGAAGGTTCACCGAACCGGAAGGGGAAGGGTACATGAATGTGTCATGACAAAGTGGAATGGTTGCTTCATGTTCTAGGTCAATGGGTGTAACACCCTCAGAATCAGCCCTATGCAAGTTTCGGCGCTTCCCGCCAAACCCGCATAGAAACGATTCAAAGGTGCCCACCAGGCACTTTCGTGCGGGTGGAAAACGAAGTAATAACATTACACAACAGTCCTCGATGGGACCCACAGAACAGAGATATATACAACACGACTCCATGAGTCAAGATTACAGATATAATATACAAAGATCCAAATCACCTTGAAAAGATAGAGCGTCCAGCTACGGACAAGATGCAAAAGGGGGCTAAGAGCCCTGAAGAATAACCAATGGCGTCCATAACCCTGCCCAGGCCAAGCCGGAAGGGTAACCCTGCTAACGACGTCGATCTCAAAACCTGCTTAAACAAAAGGGGTGCCGACAAAGGGCAAAGGAAAAAGAGGAGCGTTAGTAATGAGGCCAAGACAGCGAGGCTAGAATTCGGTCCTCGCCTACATAGGTATGGTGGATCAAGCGGCGAAAGATGCACTAAACAACCTATAGAGACTCGATACAACTGGCGGCTATCAGAGAGGGATAAGAAAGACCTATTCGGAACCAACCTGATACTACCATCAAACAAACCCATCCTGGCGTTTCCCCCCTCGAGACCAAACGAGGAAGTCAACCGAGGAACTCACACAGTTGGCAGTTTTATTTATTCAGTTATCGTTGTGGCAATTACTAGTCAGGTATAGATAGTCATCCTGATAAAAATAAGCAGTGGGCACTTTTATTTAACCATTCCATTGTAGTTGCAACACTTACTAGTCAGGTACAATTGGCATGAGATATCCCAAAACCCAGCAGTTGTTGGTACTTTTATTTAGCCATTCCGTGGTAGTTGCAATACTTACTAGTCAGATACAAATGTCGCAAGCGACCAACCAAACAAGCAATTGTTGGCAGTTTTATTTAGCCATTCCATTATAGTGGAGCTGATTACTAGTCATTATAAAGTCAAATTTATAGCACTACTTTAGTTATAGTTGTCTATGATCGAGATACTGTGCTCCAAGTCGTCCATAATCATGACACGGCTTTGAAAGTTTTAACCGGTCGGGGTGCACAAATAGCAACACACTCGATCAACCTCGGAAAAACCAAATCAAAACCCAACGAGGCCTTCACGACAAAGCAATCACAGATTCGAAATATTTCAGGCCACCCTTGAGTACACCATAGCAACGAAGTTAGCTGACTTCGAGACGGACCCGAGGTTTGCGTCAATGGCTGTAAACGACTGGGAACCCAAAACTGGGCTTGTCGATACCGCGAAAACATTCCGCTTACCTAAACAGTACAGTGTGCTATCCATCGCACAATCGTAAATAAAGCGGTAGCATGGCATAAGTACAGGATAGTAAATAAAACCTCAAACTAGTTTGTGGCCCCAAGAAATAAGAATGAATCAAGCTCTGGCTCAGGGGGGTCCCATAATCCTCCCGGATGTGGATAGCGCGATAAATCAAGGAACATGTATCAAGCACTCGGGGTCCTACGGGACACAAGTGGACGGTTAACAACCAAATAACATCTATTGCCCACCTGTGCCTCTGCTTACTTACTTCAATTTTAGTTGTTAAACAGGAATTAAAGTGAGCGATAAGTAAAGCCATGATCATCTCCAACATCAACATGCGGCAATACACCAACAACTGTGGCACTTGACGACTCGCAACAGCACTTGAGCAAGCGACTACGACGCGCAAGTCCCACTATCTACCAAACAACAGGTAATAGGATGTGTCCAAGGCAATATAAGGCTGCGAGGGATATCACGGGTACGAAAACTAGAGCATCGCAACACAGATAGCAATAGATCAACATGAGGGAAATAAATACTATAAAAGTAAGATAGGTAGAAAGGGGGAGATGCTCGCCTGAAAACATTGTCGAAGGTTCAACCGAAGATCGGGTCGACACTCGCATCAACTCAACGGCCTTACCCGCGAAGAAGCAAAACACTAGAATAAACACCGGAGGCAATATTTACTACTACGACAAAAGATCGGGCATGATGCATGCATGATGTATGGCATGGCAAAGATGCGATGCAATTAGATCATATTAAGCGGAACCGGGGGTCCCGACAATTAATTAAACGGTTCAAGTTATTTAGATACCCCGAAATTTAAATGTTGTCTGAACATGGCAAAATAAGTTACCGGTTCGCTACACCAATTTAAATGAGGCCAATATAAGACTGGATTTGCCCGCATATGGGCCCCATATTTAATTATGAGGTGAATCGGCATAAGGCCCCCAAACCACATGATAAGTATGCATGCATGGACAATTTAATATGCAACAAGTTGGATTTTATTATAAAATAGGGTTTCGGGAAGGGGTTCACACATTAGGGTTTGGCGATCTTGGGGTTCCGAGGGTTCGGGGTTCGGATCTGGGGTTCAGGGTTCGACGGGATCGGGATTGGTATGGGAAGGAGGTCTCGTCGCAACCGGGAAGCAGGACTTGGTTGGCGTCGGGGGCGCATCGGGCTCACCCTGGTCGGTGCCGATCTTGTCGTCGAAGGCGAACTTGAGTGGGTCGGTTACCGGGGCCTTCGGATCCGGGAAGGAGAACTTGTCGTTGCGGAGATCTTGTCGGGTCCGCGCCATCAAGTCGGTCTTGGTATTCGGGGCGAAGAACTTGGCGTAACCGCGGCGAAGTGCTTGTCGTACCGGTGGCGATCTTGGCGGTCTTCGGGTCCGGACTTCGCCTCCGGGAACGGGGTCTTGCATCCGTGAAGGAGATCGTGAAGCCAATGTCAGGGTTTAGACTTTGAATCCGGGATCGGGTCTTCAACGTCTCGGCCATCGGGTTCACGGCGGCATTATCGCCGTGTCGAAGGCATCAGGGTTTCCGTGACGAAGATCTTGTAGAGGGTTCGGTCGGATCGATGTTGATCTTGTAGTGGCTCCACTTTTGATGATGATCTTGTTTTAATTGTTGGGGCCTTCAGAAGATCTTGGCAAAAACAATGTTCGAGACCTGACGACGACGCGATGCAAGTGCTCTTGCAACCGGGAGGAGACGCATCTGTTCCAGACACCGCGGATTTTATTCAACGGTTATTATAGCATCACACCACCATGACACATCCAACCACAAGTACGGTTCATCCTCAAGTCAATATGAACGAGGGATGACGGCGCTGGCGGCGGTGGAAGGGGTTCCGATGACGACGAGGGGCGGCAAAGCGGCGATGGGCGGCAGCGGCTTGATACGGTGGCGTCGATGCGGATGGAAGGAGATCCCGAGGAGGTAGACGGCGGTCGGGGCGGCCAGCGCGGCGAGCTGCGGGCGACGGCGACTCGTCGAGGCGGCGCAGGTCTTGAGTTGGGGCGAGCGAGGCCCGCGATGGTGGAGGAAGCTCAGGTCGGGGACGGCGGATGGCGGCGTGACGCACGCCGCCCGTGAAGAAAGGTCGCGGGGTCGATGGTGACTGGCGCGGGAAGGGAGAGGACGGGCCGGCCGAGGTAAGGCCTGACGGCAATGAGGCCGGCGGAGAGGAGAGGCTCGGTGGCGGTCGGGCGGTTAAGCTCGAGGGCGCCGCAAGGCTGAACGGCCACCGACGGCCGGGCGAGGAGGAGGCGAACTCTGGCGAGGAGGCGAGGCCAGCGGTGGCTGGAGGCCGAGGCGAGGCTGGCAAGTGGTTGCCGGGCGGAAGGCGGAGGCGGGCGGAGGAGAGAGGCTCACGAGGTGAGAAGAGGCGGGCCGAGGAGGTTGGAGAAGGTGGGGAGAGGCGTCGAGGAGGAGGATGGGACAGACGGAGAGAGGAAGGAGGTGGGCCAGGGGTGGGGTCGTGCGGGCCCTGGGAGGGTGTGAGTGAGTGGGGAGAGGGGAGTGGGTCCAGGGAGGTGGGGGCCCAGGTGTCGGTGGGGGTGGGTAGATGGGGCTGTGGTGAGAGAAAAAGGGGAAGAGAGGGTGGATTGATGAGGTGGCAGGTGGGTAGGGAAATGGGGAAGGAGTGAGGTGGCGAGCTATGAGTGGTGGGTAGAATAGGATTGGGTAGGTATAGGATTTAGAGTTTAGGTTTTATTAGTTTTGTAAATATGTGTTTGTTTTTTTTGTTTATTTTAAAACAAGGCTACTTTGCAAATAGTTTATAGGTAAATAAAATATCCGATACGATCGGGGTTTTGCATTTGAAATAAAGGGGGGGTATTTGTACAAAGCAAAACTAGGCCTTTCGAAATAGTTCAGACAAACAATGCATGATGATGACGATGCAATGCACAAAAACAACGCGATTTTCTAGTAGTGGTTTTGCGGGATGCCACACTGGGCTGGGCAAATAAAAGAGATAAATCAAACTCCAAAATTGAAAGTCAAAAGGCAAGTTTGAAAAGTCAAACTGGGACAATGTTTCCTGGTGGAGGGAGGAGAGGAAACCTCCTCTCCCTCCACCGCCGACTAAGGAGGAGAGTGAGTTGGGGGAGGATTCGACCTTCCCCTCCCATAGCCGCCCCTCTCATAAATAGAGGGGAGGGGGCAGCCCCAACACCACAACTCAAAACCCTAGCCCCAAGCCGCCGCCAAGCCACCGCTGCCGCCTTGTGCCGCCGCCGGCCCCACCTCCTCCCCTCGGCCTCTAAACCGTAGTCGCCGAGGAACCCCTCTACTCCACCTACCCGCTCCGGCTTAAGGCAAAGCCCTGCGGGATATCCCCTCTAAACTCTGATACACACCGTCGTGCTCCCGGAATCGCGAGGAGAGAGCTACAACCTCCGCTGCCTACTGGAACAAGGGAGAGGAAGGTCTTCATCGAGTACCGAACGTGTGACCGACTGCGGGATCACTGCCGGAACATGGCGCCGGAAGGATCGTCTATGCGATCTTGAGATCGGCAAGTGAACGACTACGTCACCCACGAGAATCTGCTCTAGTTAACCGCTTTGAAATCTTCGAGGGTGAGTACTCTATCGACTCGTTGCTACAATCTGGTAGATAGATCTTGGCTTGTGTGTGTTCATGCGATAGAAATTTCTTGTTTTCCATGCTACGAACCCCTACAGTTTAGGCCCTCGAAGGGAAAACCTACTCCTCCTTGTCTGCTCTTGATTATCGATGAACCGAAGGTTACAGGGGGTGTCTTGATGGCGATGAGTCGCATATGTAATCTGGCGGGTGTATGCACTAGGGTTTCAGATGTCCTCCTTGCTTCTCCCTCCTGGCCTTTATATGAGGAGACGAGGTCTCGGGATAGAAACTGAGTCGGTTTACAATTTAGGGTTTTGCCCTTTAAACTTTCTATCTACAGCTTGTCGTATCCTCCAAGGAGTCGCGTCCCTCATGGGCCTGGGCCACCAGAATCTTTATGGGTTCCACCATTAGGTGACGATCTTCACGTGGGCTTCCATTGGGCCAAATCGGATAGGCAACGTTGGGTACCCGTAAGGCATACCCACGTCACAAGGTCTTTATGGCGGAAACCCTTGTGATGAGGATCAATCTAAGCGTCACAACAACATGACAAGGGCTTGGTACGAGAAGAAGAGGCAAGGGATCATCTCCCTGCAAGAGTGATCACTTCATGTGTTTGTAGGACCATGTGGGATTTGTTGTGGTTTTGAACTTGGTGTAGTTTTGTGTCCGGTGTGGGCTTATTTGAACTATTTGTTATTTATGATGACTAGTTGTGATGCTATTTTATATTTGAACCATTAAAAATAGTTGAAAAATAATTGAGAGGACATTTCTCAGGGGTCTTTGTTCGGTGTAGGTAGCGATGCAAGTGGACGTCCGCTCCTGCACTAAAACCTGTCCGCCTCTTCAAATTGATTCTTAATCATGAACTCACATAATTATATATCATTAACCATATGTCCAATGAACTAATCAGGCGAACTGTCCGCTCCGAACCGCCGGACCGTCCACTTGCATCCCTAGGTGTAGGGGGGCAATTGTCCTTTGCCGCCCCAAAGCGGACACATAGGACAAACATGCCTCCAAGATGCTCGAAACAGAAGAGATTCTTCTTGCAGGAAGATGCGGAGAACTTATTAGTGATGAAATCCTCGAAAAAGCCATGAGGAGCACTATCAAATTCTAAACGCCAAGGATGACAATAATAGTTGATGCGTTATACCGGTAATTCTATTGACTTCTCTGAATGACGTGAATGAATAAGAAAAGACCCACTTTCTCTACCACCGTAGATTGTTCCTTTGGATCGGAAGTTGCAACCAGTAAACTCTAGAAAAGCCAGCAGTCCCCTCCAATCCACCAAATTCCAAAACCCAGCTATAAACGCAGAAAAGTAAACTTAAAGCAGTTAGCAGTGAGTCAGCAATCATCATCATCAAGCTCAGCTCTACCTCCTCGGAAACGTCCCAAAACAAAGACAAATCAGCAGGCTGAGGCGGACGCCGCGCGACTCCTCCCTCTCCCGGTTTCTTCTTTCTATTTCCGTCCCCGTCCCCAACCACCCGCGCCCCCCCGCTTTCCATGGCCGCCGCGGCCGGATGATGTCTAGAAAGCCTCTCCTCCCCTGCCGCGGGCCCTCCACCACCCCTCCCGCCCAGCTCCTCCTCCCAATCCGCCGCCTCCTCCTCCTCCCCCGCCGCCGCTCCTCTCCGCCGCCGATCGGCCGTCGGAGGCCCGCTATGGCCGGCGCCGGCCAGCCCGTGGTCCCGGCGGCCGCGGCGGTGGCGGTGTCGGCCGGCGGGGCAACCTCCTTCCGGGTCAGCATGGTGCGGGTCGTCTCGTTCCTCGTGGGCGGCCTGAATTGCGCGGTCATGCTGCTTGGGCTGTACCTCATGGACGCCGTGCTCCCTCCCGGCTGCGGCAGGGGGCTCGCCGTCGCCTCCGCGCCCGTTATGGCCGGGGTCCGTGTGCTCGCCATGCTGGGCTCCGCGCGGGCCCAGCACGCCACCGCGGATGCCATTGCTCGCCGCCACCTCGACGAGGGCGCCGCCTCCGTCGCGGAGGACGCCGTAGCCCGCCACGAGATCAGGGTGAGATGCAAGCTCCGGTTGCTGGTTAGGTAGATTCTTTCTGTTGGTGCATTCGGGGCTGGGTTATTGGGCGATTTAACTTTAGATTTCGGTTGGTTTGCAACTTACAGCGCAATGCATCTGAACATATGAGAAGGGTTCATGATATAGTGAGCTGCAGATGAGTTACTTCGATCACTGCTATGAATCTACAGTAGCTAGTTGTGAGGTGGTTTTGATGCGATTGCAGTGTCATTGATGGAAGATATCAGCTGAAAGTGCTGCTATGACGGTGTTTCCTTAGTTGATCATACAGTCTGGTACTCCTCTAGTGATAAAAAACAGACAGTAATTGAGGTTCTGTAGATAGGTTAAGTTAAGAGCTTAATCTGATGCACAAGTTCAATAGCACTGGTAATCTGGAGATTTCTTGATGAGTGAGAGGGTAGTGACGATTGTGGTTCCCAACTTTGTAGTTGAACGCAAGTGTGCAAGGTTATGTAGATACATTTGTCCTGTTAATCGAGCCGAACTAATTTTTGGGAGGTAGTTATTGTGGTAACTAGGGTTAGTAGTTAGTGCAAGCGGTATTTTGTTTCATGCACTCTAAACTAACCTCATTTCTATACCTTATGGACCTTAATTCAGTCGCAGTTTCATTGTGAACATGTTTTCACACCAAACACTTCCAGATGCTAACATACTGATCATTCACTGTTCAGTGAACCATCTAAGTAATTTATATTCAATAATTCATATTTACATTCTGCCCTAGATAATACGGCAAATATAAAGGACACGAAAGAGATCTAAATGAATTAATAAAATACTAGGAAACAAGGCCGTGCGTTGCAACGGAGAATAAAAGAATCAGCTTTTTGACAAAAACTTTTGCACAACCTTTGGCCTCAAAATTGATCGACCAGTGTTACCCTAGCTACCTCTTTTTCCATTTGATCCTCCAACGAAACACGAGTCGTCATGCCTGTCTTCCACACCGTGGCTCCTACCCGTGACAATACGTAACTGCGAGTTCGCCCCGCCGTGGCTCCCACCCGGAGGCAGCGCTGGGCTGCCGGTTGGTCTCCGATCGCGCAGAAACGTCACTGTCGGAAGAAGCAATCTAGTTTTCGAGGGGGTCTGGCATGTGCGTCCCTGTTGCGTGGAGGAACAAGCGCCTTAGCCGGCGCCGCACGCCGGAGATTGAGGGATGTTGGACGGTGAGGAAGAACTCCATTACGTTCTGTCTGGTCGGGGTGGGAAGAAAAAGAAGCGATATGCGGCCTTTTTTTTCACTTACTGGTGGCAGTGGTGGGTAATTTGCTCCAACTTTGGGGGTAAAAAGGTAAAAATAGGACAGACGAAATCACAGAAACTTTTTTTTATTTTATTATTAGGTATATATAGCAGTAGACAGGGTTAATGAAGATATATGGATATTTGTTAAAATGCTACAGTTTAACTTAAATTAGATGAGAAGAGTATACTTTCTACCGATCTATCATGTTGATGCCACTTCCATTTTTCTGATCAGGTGAGGTATAAATGCTGGTTGTGGTGGACTAGATTTGGTATGGCCCTTGGTGCGTTGCAGCTGGTTGGGGCAATTTATCTCATGTTTGTCATTGTGAGCGACCTTCCTAACGAAAGAAGACCCACTTCCTGTTTTTTTGGTATGTTTGAGTTGGTTGATATCACTTATCAGTTGTATATTCTAGATTTGAACTAACCTTTTCAAGACCTTCGTTTGGGGAAGCTCACTGCCAAGTAAACTCTATTCATGCTAAACATTTGTTCAGAATATTTGGATTTCCTATATGAAAAAAATCTTGTTAAACAGTACAAAGAGCACACTACTTACTCTTGTTATTGTACAGTTTTAGTCTTTGTGACTATGTTGAATCAATAGAAAATTCTACACTTGGACCTATATTTTATCCAGTGCCTAAGTTTTCTTTGCTGCTCTCCTCTATCATTTCCATATGTTTATCATTTGCTCAAATAATTTGCTTCCCTTGCTTGTAATCTAGGACAGGATGATGCTGGCCAGGTCTCCAGGCGAGCACTAATTGCTCTGTTTCTTATCCTGTCCTGGGTTGTGGTCATCGTTCAATGCTTCATGGGTTCTGATGTATTGAGATGGCGATCATTCTATGCGACACATGATATGGCATGGAAAGCTCACTACAGGGAAGTGTTTGATCATGGAATCCGTGAGGCTTTGTGCTGCCTAGGACGCGCAAAATATCTGTAAGTCCTTCTTCAGTGTGAGGTTTCAATATTAATATCTGTTTACTCTAGCTCATCATATGTACTGGTTTAGAACCGTATTGGAAGAAGATGAGGTATATTCTGTGGCAAGACTTCTGGGTGATTTGGTTGCATATCGTGCTTCTGGGACTGGCCATTTGGAACTGTTAGCAGGTTGGCTCTCTATTTCAGTTATTTCATTTCAAAATATGTTCAGTGGCCTATCTGGATGCTCTAATCTTTACACTTTCCACCTAACCGGCATTAATGATCTGAAACTTTGCTACATGCCTGCCCAAAGATGTGCATAGCTATATTAGTACTTTGTATATACAATAAAGATTGAATAACCTCTACTAGGTACCATACCATACTCCAACATATACTTCACATTTTAGTAATCTTTTGTTTAAGAATGTACGTTAAAATTTGTGCAATCTGTTTAGTTTCCACTTCTACCTAAGAAACATGTCTTCTTTCTGTATAAAACCAGTAACTTAAAATACTTCCATTTGCTATCTTTTGGCACAGAAAACCCGAGGGGAAATGTTTATTAGTATAACTTAATAGTGTAAGACTGGAACTTTAATATTTCAGATGCTGGCGGGTTGGTAGCACAAATTTAAAATACACAAACGATATATTGTGATTGCATATATTTAAATTCTGCTGCAGTTTGTTTTCTACACAGAATGCAGGTGGGCTTGGTGCAGTTTACTTATAAAATATTTACCTGATAAAAAAATGTAAAACCCGTAAGGATTTCAGAAAGAATACCAGAAGAAAATGCTGCTAGACTATAGTTCCATGGTCAGCCTTTTTTCTCTTGCCTTCTAATTCAAGTAGTTGACCCCTTGTCATTATGCATAAATGGTTAATTCCAAAGGGAATGGATTTACCCCTAGTACTATATTCTGTGCTCCATTATGACTTATGAGTATTGACAGCATAATAAAGATCTCTTGTATGGTATGTATTATAGGGCTTGCTCTATTGCAGAAGCATGGGAATTTGCCTGATTTGCAAACTGACCTTGTGGAGGCACCTCATAACCTTATGCAAGAAGCTGCTCTTCTCCATCCATTTGCTGAAGCGTGCTATACGGTTAGACACTATCTAACTGGGATGTATTTCTTACGCCTGCCTGCTTTGTATGATTACATGGGACAATGTTTTATTGCAGGGGCCACTTCTTGATGTTGGCAGAAACCCCATTTTGTTTCCATGTGCATGGGTTTATAGACAAGGCGTTTTTACTCCATGGACGCGCAGAAGGTAACCATGTCTTTCAGTTGTCTGTTCAGTCTCAAATCTCCCTTGTTTTCTGTTATTACTTTGTGATCTTATTTAGGCCAGTTCAGCTGCAAGCCTTGTTCTGAAGGGAAAAAAACTTAGTGAATTAAGCTAAATTTGAGCATTCTTCTTCTTAATTCATCAGTCTAAAGTAGAAAAATCTTGTTACACACTTTTGCTTTCAATCTAAATCCATTTGTATGCACATCTTCATGATTGTTGATCTGTGGTATTTCCCCTTTCCCCCATTGGAAAAGTAGAATAGTTTATGCTGTTCTTTACTTACATAACAGTTACTACATACCAATCTTTGTTCAGGCGCCCTGCACTTGATGGTGATAACTGGTGGCGAGGTCATGCTGCAGCTTTCCTTAGGTTTGCTAATATAGCACCTACTGCACTTGTTCGAGGCCGCGTTCGTCAGGTAATGCATATGTTTTTAGTAACACTTAGATTAATTAATGTCGACCAAAATGTGAGGATGTAATTATTTCAACCATTTATGAATAGTGGCATTTGTACATATTTTATGTTTCTTTGCTGACACCTCTCATCTTATGCTCATTTAGCTTGACCCCCAGTAACCAGTTTTCGTGTTCTGCTTATACCTAGTGATTGTTTTTTTAAGTTATTGGTAGGTTGTTTAAAGGAACTCACCCTCTTAAAGCTCACTAATTGTCTAATATGCATCATCTAGTTGCCGAGAACCTGAAATTCGTTTGGACAATCGATTGGGTGTGCCATTATGTGCTGAATGTCTCTTAGTACTGTGCATCATTCACTTGCAGGAAGGCATTGTAACAAGTTAAAGTTTTTGGTAGAGCTATAACATGTTGATATCTTTAAAAGAATCTGATGATCTCTTTCATATAACTATGCAGAGCAAGCGTGAAGCTGCTTACTTTGTTGTGGTCCTCCACGAGAAGAAGACTGTTCTTATTGGGGTACGTGGGACAGAGACACCAGAGGATCTCATAACCGATGGATTATGCAGAGAATGTGCTTTCACTAAGGAAGATTTGGATGGATTAGTAAAGTAAGCCCTTCGTACTAGCCGCATCTTCTGTTCTTCCCTAATTCTTGCTATCTATATTATTCAAATTAACTTGTTTATACTCGGACCACCTGCTGCGAGCCCTTTTCTAATACTTGAACATTAATGTTTGCCAAGTTGGCTGTGGGGCACCATTAGTTTGTGCCAGTTGTTTAGACTCACTACAAAATATCAATTTGGCAAATACCATTGCAAAACCCAGGTAACTTGCGAAAACACACCACCACCATCATTAATATATTCTTTCTTGGGTTTGGGTGTTGCCTCTTGCTTAAAGTCATGTTCCAACCTATTTCTTTGTTGGCTCATTTGTTCTTTCATTTTGCACGGTGGACCACACTTAGCATGTTGAAAAATCCGCTTACCCTTCTTTTGTGATCTTTGAACTTTTTAGGTTGTGGGCTTGTGGCTTCATTGAACTTGCAATGCTGAGCTGTGATAGCCTTAGAAAATGGAAGAATAGTTGAGCTGTGATAGCCTTGCAAATTGTGAAACGGATGGTTTAAAACATGGCTAAACTTGTTGCACAGATCAAAAAGAAAGAAAGAAAGGGCCTAGTCAGACCATATACAGTGTTTCTGCCCAGTCAGACCATACACACAGCAAAGTAAAAGTAGTTGGACCATGTCCTGAACCACATGTTTTTCACATGTACTCTATCACCTCTTAGCTCAAGAAATACTGTTTCAATGATGGTCGTGTGTTCTGGTAAATTACCTGTTTTTTTGCAATGTGCTGGGAAAATTAATGTTTCTCTAGTTGTTAGCAATTGACACAATATAATGGTGTCCCATAGCCAAATTTTAGCTACTGTTTGTGGACTCACCCTTGGAGATTGCTTGCCCACAGCACACAGATTTAGTATCTGAATTTTCCTAACATACAAAATGGTCCTAGAATTTAATTATTTTTTTTTGCATTAGTTTTGTTGATTTTGATCCTTGAACTCATTTTCCTCCCATATAAAATTCTTGATTTAATTTTTATACTTAGGTTGTCTTACTTTTACCATCATTTTCAACTTCCCTGCAATTGCATAGTTAGTTGTTTTGGACAGTTATAAAAGGGATATTGTAGTGCTTTGGTTAATGTATTATTAGTGCCTGTGGTAGATATGATAAATCTAGCAGTGAAAGTTTTGGTTAAAAGGCTCATGTGATGATACGATTTGAACATTTATTATATGACAGAGTCCATAACAAGTGCTGCTTGCAAGCTGCCTTATGGTAAGGAAAATCGGATAATTGGACCTAGTGTCAAGTGCTTTTTAAGTAGAGAAAAACTCTTAGAGGGATGACAATGAATAAACCCATGAGTTTAGGGGGCAACTAGAGGTTAGATACCATTTAAGTGGAGTATCCCTGTGCTATCCAGTATCCACCACACCGTTCTTTCTTACACTATGCTCATTTATTTTCAGTAGTGAACAATTACCGGTAACTACGAGGGAGAGAGTTATCTCTACATTCCCACACTATGGACACGGTGGAATCGTAGAGGCTGCTCGGGAGCTTTTCATGCAACTCAACGACTGCACAGGAGGTTTGTTTTTTTCACATGAATTGTTGTAGTTTGGTTTAGTTCAGCAATTCAAGTTCTTATAGAGTACCTGAAATGGTTTATTCATGCTTACGCCTCTTTCTGTAAATACCTTATAATCTTGTATACTGCATGTTTCACTATATATAACTGTATTAACCGTTGGTCCAGTGCTGGTATCAAAATGTATGCCGCTATCTTTGAAACTATGTCATCCAATTATTACTGGTTAGTACATAAATAGCAAGGGCCAATTCAGCACTCCTACAGTCCTACTGTTTATTGTCTTTTATTCTACGCCATTATTTGATTTGGTTTGCAACATAAATATACTGCTCAATTTCTCGTAGTGTTTGATTTTGTTTTTCGTAAACTATCACCTGGGATTGGAAGATTAGATGCAATATATGATTTCATTTTATCGGCTTCTACATGACAAATATTTATAGTAACTAACCCGTTCTCTTACCATGATGGCAACTCAGAAAACCCGTCCTCCAGAAAACTTAGTTTTCTTTCTACGCTGGTCCAGGAGGGCAGTGAGTGTCATGGATATAAAATTCGTCTTGTTGGACATTCTTTAGGAGGCGCTGTTGCTACAGTCCTAGGAATGATGGTAAAACACGTTGAACTTCCACCATTTTTTTCTAACCTCCCCGTTTACCTACACATCACCCATTGTCTTAATTAATGATTTATACATCAGAGCTTTTCATTCCACAAACTTTATATGCATAAAAATCTGCCATCGGCTCATATTTTTTAATTGTCGTTTTCTGCTTTTTCTCCATGACTTGTTTAATCGCTACCTGTGTATGCTGATCAGTTTTATCAGAAGTATTTTAATACCCATGGCTCTTCAAGGCTTAACTTGTTATTTGCCAGCTTTTTGGCAGATACCCAAACGTGCATGTGTATGCCTATGGTCCACTTCCTTGTGTGGACTCGGTAATAGCTGAAGCTTGTTCGCACTTCGTTACCACGTAAGAATAAGCTGCTTAAAGCCTGCTTTATCAATGGATCTTTCGTTCTTGTTATAATGTCCTCTTAACAAGGTTTATTAACTTCTTCAGTTCTTTGACTGAAATTTTCTCTTCCCAGCATTATAAACAACGACGAATTTTCTTCTCGCCTTTCAATCAACTCAATCCTCAGGCTACGATCTGCTGCAATAAATGCTCTTAAAGATAACTCTCCTGCTGATACAGCAATGATACATAAACTTGCTCGCAGAATATTGAATGTGAACAAGTATCAGGATAATGGTCCTGATGGTGGCATCATCGACTATATTGACAATCAAAGAAGTGCAGACACTAGCAGCACATCTGAAGGAAATTATCTCACCTTTTATTTTGTTTCTTTGGATGAACATATGAGAATATGACCACTTGAATCAATCTTAGATATGTGACAGATTTTGCAATGCTCATTTGGCTTTTCTTCAATTGTCTTTCTGAATTTGCCTTTTCCTGTTATAGGGAGGGCAGTAACTAATGAAAGACAATTACCACACCAGGGCACATTATGCAATAGTGAGCCAGATCTCCAAGATTTGCAAAATGGCCTTGGTGGGTACGGTGGATCCAATTCATCCATAGACGAGAACAGAAGCTATCGAAGCTTACACATTGATGAGGATGTCGAGCCGATTCCACTTAATGGGCATGATTCTGGTGTGGAAGAGCATCAGACATCTAATAGGGAAATGCTGGTGGACACGCCGGAGATGTTTCTTGCAGGCTTAATTATTCACGTGGTGAGGAACAGAAGAAGTGTCTTCCCTCTTTGGAAATGCTGGAACTTGCAGGACGTTGAACCACCATATAAAGCTGTTTTGGGGAAAAGAGAGAACTTCAGGGATATCACTGTTACTCCTTCAATGTTCATGGATCACTTACCATGGAGGTAAATGTTCAAATTATTTTACCAACTACAACTAATAGTACAGGAAATTTGGTAATCCCATATTGCCATTAACCTTTGTGACTAGTACTAGGAATGTTGCAACATTGCATCGACAACCTATTACATTACTTTCAAAGAAGACACAACTCCTTAATAAGGTCAATAGAACAAATAGTCAGGTCCCATTACTCTTTCGTGTTAAATACTCATCACAGTTCGACATTCATGCTTGTCTCTATAAAGCTATGTCCCGGCTCTTCGTACCAACTTACCAGTTTACATCGAGTTCCACTACCATGTAACGTTAGTCGGCCAAAATTGTAGCACTTCCGGGTTAACTTTTTTAACAAAGCAAGGACGAAAGACCAGGGGAGGTGCTATGTGTGTGTATGCTATGTCTAGGCTGGCCTTGAGCAAATCTTGATGATGGGTGTTACATTTGCTCTCATATGAAGTATAAAGCCATTGCTCTCTCATGTCAAATATGCTATGTTTGAATACCAGATATAGTCGTTGCTAAGCTTTCTTGTTGGTTTGTTTCTCCAAGAGCGAATAGACGGGATTAGAGTTTTCTAGACTAGAAGCAATTAGGTTTAGCAACTGTTGACAATTGAAGTGTGCAGGTTGCTTATACCACACCTAACCTTTTTCTCTAGCTGCATTTAAAGGTTGCAAACCCAGTTGCATTTAAAGTTTTGAACTGATTTATTGGCCTACAGTTGCACTAACACCCGATGCTTTTAAATGTTTTAGGTGTCAGTATGCTATGCAGAGAACTCTGGAATGCCAAATGCCAAAGAGTTCAACTAATTGCGACTCACCTGTACTACATTTGGTCTGACCAGCGCAAAGTTGTCCACCCATTCTTTTAAGACACAGGAGCAAATCGTCCCATACCGCATACATGTTTGGCATAACTTGTGGCTGATTGTGTATGCAAGATACATGAGGCTTTGATTCCGCTCCGTGTTCTGCTGAGCTTATTGACACTGACAGATTGCCTGGACATGCACCAACCGGGCGGTATATACCTGGCTAAAACGAATTCTGACGGTGTCCTCTGCATTGATCCCTTGGCGTAGCCATATACCCCTGCTAGTCCCCGATTGTTTTCATTCATTATTCTGCAGCAGTGGCTGCTTGCTCATATCCATTTTTTCATTCATGCCAAGTCATCATGTTGTATATATTTACATAGCAAAGTTAGTTAGAGTTACTGAGTAGCTAGTGACAAAATCAAAGTGTGAATATGTAACGTAGAGGTTTAATGAAACTTATAGCTTCTATTGCTCTGTTTCAGCGCTTTTGTCAGCATTTGCAGTTACTTGTACTGAGATACTGGTTACGCACTCCACTATTCTCTGCCAGTGTCCCATTCCAGTGGAAACAAGGGTGTTGTCCCCTCCATACCCCCTTTTAAATATATACTACTATCTCCGTTCCAAAATAAGTGTCGTGGTTTTAGTTCAAATTTAAACTAAAAACCATGACACATGATTTTTTTTGGAACGGAGTGAGTAGCTCTTATTCATTTGTAAAATGTTTAGAGAGACACCATAGCTAGTGGTAATACAGTCACTTGCATGGCATCCTTGGTCTTTTTGTACAGAAAACGCACGCTGTAGATGGAGGGACTAATTAGCAATGATCCTCTGTATTTTGTCCCGGAGCTGCCTGGATGCCATCTGAAAAGATTGTACTCCATTTATCGCTGATCTTGTTGTCCCCATTAGCTTTGTTTTACCCATACCATGAACATCAAACTGTGATTCGACAGCCAGACTCCGCATGTGCACCCGTACTTCCACCATAATAAACGCAGCCCATGCATGTTGCCATGAACTCGAGTCGAGCGCCACGATGCAGAGTGTTTGTTGTCTGTTAGCCATCTTCCACGGGGTGGTCCGACCAAATGACCTGTCGCTGCGGGTCACTCGTTCGAACCGACCTCGCAACGTGCAGCTTGTGGTAGCCGCGCTGCCTTGTAAATGCGCCGTGCCAAATGACAGCGCACAGGCTCGGGCAGGAACCATCGGAATGAGTAGACTCGGGCATTGATCATTCATGGTCGTGTCTCCATTGCTAGCTGGACGCCCTCTCGCTGCGTGCATTGGCAGAACGGGCAGTGCGGCGCACGAACATGTCTATCGTGGCGTGTCTGGTTGCTTGGAACGAAGTAGCGAACAGTGGCCTAGCTCAACGCTGCGTGTGCCACTCGTGGTCAGTGAGCTCTTCCGTTTTTCTAAGCTCGCACCGCTGGCTTGGCAGTTACGACCGGAATCGGTTGCTGCGCCTGCAGATCATGGCGGGTCACACGACGTGCTGGGCAGGGTCTCTCCACGAGGGCCGCCGATGATTCGATCGGAAGAAAAGGTGGCGAGACGAGACCGGGACAGCAGCGGTAGCTAGCTCGTCTCCGGCCGCACCGCATGCGCGCACCTAAAGCTCTCTCCTCCAATTAACACCTCCAAAGTTGAATGACAATGAATGAAAGCCGCTTGATTTGGCCTCCGAGCGGCCGCTAACCGGCATGGCTAATCGAGCGAGTGATGAATCATCGGCCGCCGAATTAATCAGGACAAGCCAACGCGCGCGTTGCGTGGTGGCTCGGGCAGGGCGATGATGGCGCGAGCGAGCCGGCACACGCCTCGGGCGTGGGATTTCCTGCCCCAACTGTCCCGTCCGAAACCGGACCAACATGATAGCATCTCGCGTGACCTCCTGCGCGGGGAGCTGTTCGCCTCCCTCTTTCGTAAACCCAGTTCGTAATCTTGTCCCTCGCGGACGGACGCCTCAGTGCCCAGTAGTGGAGTGGATGGTACTATGCCGCTATATATGGCCTGTGATGATAATAGGTCCAGTTCCAGTGTGCCTTTCGATCAGTTTTCTCCTGCTGCAAATTGGAGGAGGTGTCAATCTCTCGTCCGTAGTTTATTGGCAAAGTTAAGTCGTATATTGCCCGGAAATTCCCCTTGTTGGCCCTGCCTTTAAGCGATGCTACTGCCACCTATATGTACGGCCTGAATCTGAATCTGCAATCTTCACCGAATTCTCTCGATCGAATGTCACGTGAATTATCGACTTTACACGCCTTCTTCACGAGATCTCAACAGCAAAGAGGAAGAAGAAAAGGAAGGGTAATAAGCGAGCAGGGATCACAGCATGATCTATCAACAGTCTTTTCCCATGCATGCATGCATGGCGGCCGGAGCTGATGATCTACTTGCAGCAGCCTCAAAGGTCGCCTTCATTCCCAACTGTTTTGTTCGGTGGCCAGTGGGCACACCTCTTTTCCACTTTATACTTTTTTGTGTTCCATCAGTTTTCACGGGCTGCCCGTATGGTCGCACAAAAGGTTGATAGCGAGGGTTGGGACGAGACGATTGGTCAATCTAGTAGTAGTACTAGTATTTCGTTAATAATCTGTAGTACGTACTAGTATCTGGCTTAATCAGAGTGCTTATCAGCCCACTTTTATGGCTCTTACTGATGATAACTTTCTTGTGTTCATATCATTGGTGTACTAGAGCCGTAGAGCTGAGGGGTTTCGCAGGAAGTAGGAACAAACCATCAACTTCCCGTAGGACGAACAGGGCAAAAACACAAAAGTTCAGGGCCGTAGAACGGTCAACACGATTGACACAAGTGTTCCAGTAGTGCGTTAGAACATTATTATACCACTAAAAAAATTGAGTAAAGTTGTGCAGCGACTTCACTATAATGAGAATCTCTAGCAAACGGATACTCTGGGTCTTGGTGGGGGGATAAAGTTGGGACCAACAATTAGTGCATCAACAAATATCAGTCGCCGGCCGGATGCCCACTGTCTAGACAAGCACAGTAGAGTTCCGATCGAGCACAACAACATGCTAGCAGCCTAGGCTGAGCGCGGCAAGTGAAACGATGATGTCAGGCGAGACTTCGGAGCTATAGACCCCCACATACGCGTTAATTTATAACATTATGCATCCTCTTGCCAATCTAGTGAACAAAGTTGGCCATTGTGCACCTATGATCGCCCCTTTAGTTTACTCACTCATGCGTTCGTGCAATTAGTGCTCTGGGGAATAATTTGACCATGGAGATCAGGCTAAAGCAGGTGAGATCCCCCACCCCAATCTCGTGTGTAAAGAAATGAACGGATCATGTCTCACCTGACCCAGGAGAAGAAACAAAAACTAGTTCTAAATTACGTGGAATATATGATTGCTTGGCCGCCAAGCGCCAACCCCAGCCAGTGATCCTTCGATTATCTTAGGAAGATGCTCTTCTGTTGTTTTTATTATGGAGAAGAAGAAGAAGAAGAAGAAGAAGAAGAAGAAGAAGAAGAAGAAGAAGAAGAAGAAGAAGAAAGACAGCACAGACCGAGTGGAGTGCGATCGCTCTCGGATATCCTGTCAGGGGGAAAATCATCTCCCAGTCGCTGACTGTTTTTGGACCATTTCGTCACGCAATAGACCTCTCTTTCAAAAGAGGGAGGAAAAAACAAAAGAAAGGGAGGAAAAGAAGGAAAAGCGACCGATTTGGACCATCATTAATCGAATCACCATGCACTGCAGTCAACACTCTCCAGGGCCCCGGGGATTAGTTAGAGTGCTAAAAATAGTTTGCGAAAGAGAGACTCATCATCAGACATCGCCCCCGGCCCACCAAGGCACCAACCCACGAGAGAAACGACAGAGAGATGAAAGCAAACTTGTCCCAGCAACCGGCCGGCCGGCACACGCGCTGACCGCACTCAGCAAGCAAACATGGCGCGCGCGGTGACGTTGCTGGTGGAGTGGTGGTACATATATAGTGGCGTGGTGCGCGCGTGTTGCCCTCTATCAACTTCATAGCCGGGTGAACGGCATTACGTCCGTGCCTACCCTACTTCCTAACCTGAACGTGAGGTTTCCTTCCTCTTTGTATCGAATCACATACGAGAGAGCAAACACAACTAACGGATCTGCATATCTATGAAATACTAGTGCAAACAAGAAGACGAGAAACAAATACGTCTCTTGACCGAGGAAGTACCACCGCAACAACAGCGTGATCCTTACTGATATCGCCAATAGGATTGTCGATATCGCCGGTTGCCAAATCCATACATAAAATAGACACGCGGTCGACAAGGAAGAACTTGAACGGAGGCAAGCAGTTGTGCTGAGACGCTCCCTAAAAACATTATTATCGTCTGTCTCTTACTGCAGGATCTCAACGAACATGGTTTCAGAGGCCTGCTCTACTGAATAGCCGTGCACATAGTTGCCGGGATAAGGGCATCTCCACCGGGCCGACCCATACGATCACCCCAAATGGTCCGTTTGGGTCGGGTCACGGTCGATATGGGTAGGGGGTCCGTCCTGTTCGGCCAGCCGCGCCCAGCGGCTCGATCCATTTGTCCGCGCAGGCCGGCGTTGGCGCCATCGCTTGACAAGGATGCAAATCAGGTGAAAATGGCAACATCGCTGGCCAAAGACACACACAGATCAATGACAAATAACATGGCATAGGTGCGCCATCACCCTTTGGGCATCGCCAACAAGTGGCCAGTGGATATAAAATGTGTAAAACAATATCACACACAGTGTCCAAAAGATGGCAGCTTCTCTGCCTAGAAAGTTGCAACTGTCGTTGCCATTGCCCTTCAGGCATCGCGAGCCCCGATGGCTTGCTGCCTCTTCGCAACCCAAGCCCTGCGATCGGGGTCGGCGATGCTATCCAGGTCGGTGAACATGATGGCATTCTCCTCGGCCGTGATCTTGGCTTCGGACTCCAGCGCCCTAGACATAGCCTCGGCCTCCTTGGCATTCACTTTGGCCTCTGTCAACTTCGCCTTGGCCATGATCTCCATCAGCCTGGCCTTGGCCTTCTTCGCCTCAATGGACCTCGTCTGCAGCTCGACGAAGGCCTTGGCGGCGACCTCTTTCTCTTTGTGTCGCCTCTCCTCCCTCTCGGCGATGGCCTCTTCCTTCTTCTCCGGGATCTGCTTCAAGGTCTCCTCGAACGCCAAGGAACCAGCCTGGCGAGCGAGGTCGGCCTTCGTGGCCTTGTGGCCACCGGGCGACGGGCACGGCCGGTAGTCTCGTCGCTTGCAGATGGGACGAAGGCTTTGTCATTGTCGGTGTCTAGTTCGGCGACGCCGCCCGTCGAAGCATTGCTCGTGCCCTTCTTTTTGTTCACTTCTCTCCAAAGGGCAAAGCTAGTCTCCCATTTTTTGGTGTCCTTGAGCACCGTCCAACAATGGCACAACGAGAAAGCCTTGTTATCGTTCACCGTCTTGAAATGCTCCATTGCTTTCATGATCTACACACATGGATGCCAACAATGGCTCAACCGGCAAATGCAGGTGCAAGACATCGACAAAGAGGGGAAGATGTTTTACCATGTCAAGCGGCTGCAAGCTGCTTATTTTCCTTTTCGTCGCCATCTCGTGGAGCCCTGGAACTTGCTACATTCGGCATGGATGGTGCCCCAACGCTTGGAGAGGGAGAGATCATTTCGATCGCTAAGAAAGGCGTCCTTCCCAAATTTCCTATGCTTATTTTCCTTTTCGTCGCCATCTCGTAGGAGCCTTGGAACTTGCTACACTCGACATGGATGGTGCCCCAACGCTTGGAGAGGGAGAGTGTTGGGGATATGCTACATGGGTATCCTCATAGCATGTCTCTTATCCGACTATCCCGGGTGGCCCATAGTCGGTAGCATGGCCTGTGGCCTGCTGGGCGGCCCAGTTAGGTGGATCCAAAAGGGAGGCCCATGCCGGATAAAGGAAGGCTACGGTGGAGTCATCAGCGTACCCGGAGCCTTGGAGTGCAAGATACACAAGACTAGTAATAGACGGTGTAGGACTCTGTAACCTGTCCGGCTAGGACTTTTCCCTGTAATCCTAGGATCTGACGATTATATAAGTCGGGCCTATGGGAGCCTTTAGTGCATCGATTTATACAACCTCGCACAGCGAACATATCTCTGTAACTCGGCGTATTGCCCTTATAGTGATTTATAGCAGGAGTAGGATTCTGCCACCGTCGTGGGATATGAACCTGGGTAAGCTATGTTACCTCGTACCCGTCAACCATCCGCCTTACCCCACGTCTCTAAACACGCACTGTGAGCACCCCTCCATGGCGTACTCGTCGGCAATACCACGACAGTTGGCGCCCACCGTGGGGCCTGAGGCGCTTCAGGCTCTCCAGCGGGCGAGGACCAAGATCTTCGCCGGAATCAGCAAAACCGTAGCCATTGGTTGTGTTCTCTTCTCCGGCAACGTTTCGATCGTCTCCCCTGACGAGTTCTGGATCCTGGCGAAGACGAACCCTACGCGGTGTTCGATCGTTCCTATCGGAGACATCCACCTCTTCATAGGCGAAACCGACTCGGGCACTAGTTTCCTGGGAGTCGGAGGAGTATCAAGACCCGCACGGACCGCCTACGGGCAGGATACGTTCGGGGAAGGATCGATGTCGGATCTCTCTTCGGATTTTGCCGGCAAAGATCGGAAAGCATCAAGACCCGCACGGACCTCCTACGGGCAGGATACGTTCGCGGAAGGATCGATGTCGGATCTCTCCTCGGAGTTTGCCGGCAAAGATCGGAAAAATTCAAAACCCACCCAAACCGCCCCTGTGCAGGATATAAAGGTGGAAGATCACTGCAAATCCGCCGGCTTTGTCCGCACGTCTAGACAGCAGAGATCCAAGTTCGTCGGCGTGGTTACCATCTTCGATCTGGCGCGCTGCGTTCAGAGAGAGGGCGAAAACCCCCGTGATTACCTGGCCAGGTGGCTCCGTATACGAGTCGATCTGGCCCACTACCCCAATGATGATGCCATCTATCACTTTGTGGAAGGACTAGACCATGGCACGCTTCTCCGACACTCTAAGACGGCAACAGGCGTCAGGACGCCTTACCTTCGAAGGCATGGTGAACACCGTCAACAACTATGCGGAGGCCGAAGCGGCAGCTCAGACAGCGCTTGCGCTCATTGAGGGAGCCCCTCCGATTCAGCCACCACCACCATCGCCTCCGGCCGCCATCGTCGTAGCAGCACCACCACCTCCAGTCATCGTCGAGGCCGTTGCACCTCCACCGCCCGTCATCGAGGAAGTCCTGGCACCCTACGACTCTGTTATTGACGCGCTTTATGCTGATTTCAGTGCAGATTCAGAGGAGATAGACTTCAGTCCAGAAGAGCTAGACTCCGCTATGCAGGAGATGGAGGAGGAGTATTCGCGCGACGAGCAAGCTAACAACGCCGTCATGTCTCGAGGGGTGTTCGTCACCATTGGGACAACGATGGATGAAGATCAACCCGGGCAAGCTCCGCCTACGGCGCTGGAAAAGGGGAAGGGGCCACTAATTACGGTCGATGATGATCGCGCAAAGGTCATGCCTCCTCCGCCTAACCCAGTGCAGCAGCCGCAGGAACTCGGCACCGGTCCGAGCAACAACAACACCGCAAACTTGCCGCCTCCAGCATCCACGTCGGCAGCAGCCCATGTTACTCCAGCTGATAGAGTGATGTACGACAGTCTCCTCGTCGAGCCACTAACCGTTGATCATATCCAGAACGTGACTCAGCTTGATGAAAAGCGCCAGCAGCTGCTGGAGGAGGCGCAAGCCATCGTGGAGCAAGGCGCTAAGCTAGATCGAGATCTGGTCAACGCGTAGAAGTCCATAGAGAAAGCTAGAGAGATGGAGGCCGAGTACAAGACTCTGCTGCAGCAGCAGAAGGCTAAGAAGGCTCCAACTCGTGTCATCAACGATCCTGGTGTATGGCGCAACCTAGGATGGGCTCCCTCGAAGCCGGCACAGGCCAAGCCATACATTGATAGTGAAGGCAAGCAGGTGATGCCCACCCCACTCCTTAACCTCGTCGTCGCCAAGACCCTTCTGGAGCAGGATAGAGCGCTGAGGCAAGAGAATGTCTATGACCTAGTGGCCAAGGCGGTAAAGCGCAGGAAAAGGCCACCTCTCGAGGCTTGAGTTCGACCCGGCTCTGCCGATCTAGCCAGTACAAACCGCCAAGGGACAGATCTCCTCAGGATGTCGGATCACAGACGGGTTCATCAGAACAAAGACGGAGGGATGCGCGCAACAGGAAGGATGCTATCCCCATATCCTTCGACCACGGAGAAAAAGCCCGACCTCGCTGCCCATCGCCACCGCCCCGATCCCCCCGACGTCAGGAAGACTACAAGGCTCACCATCGTATGGATATGCCCCCTCCAAAGCAGTGTGGCATCGTCATCCGCGACAACGCGGCGCAGACCCTTCATGATGGAGAGCGCCACCAAGGACACAAGAGCAGGTCACACCACGACCCTCCGCGTCCGACAAGCCACCGTGACAGGCGCGAGGTGTCGCAGGAGGGTAACAGCAAGAAAGCTAACCCACCGTCACCTCCGCCTCCGTCGCCGCCAAGCAGTCACCACGGCGGAAGAGGCCCGCGTCGCTCATGCTGCCCATCCCCTGTTGACAACAACAAGAAGAACCCGGAGCTGTACGATGCACGTTCGCGGATCGATAAGATCCACGAGGCCCGGGAAGGACCATACCTGGGACCACGTTTCTTTGGACCTGCAATACGGTCCTCAACTTACCCCAAAGGTTTCCGGATAGACAAGACCATCAAGCCCATGAATGCACCGCCAAACCTGCCACATGGTTGCAGGACTACGGCAACACGGTGGAGATTGCCGGAGGCAACCCCAACGTCGCCTTTAAGTACCTCCCGTTAATGTTGGCGGGCACGACCCGTCAATGGATCGACGACTTATCGGAGAAATCTATCTACAACTGGTTGGATATGCAAGAAGCATTCAGCAAGAACTTTGAGGGTACATACAAGCGTCCCTGCACTGTGGGCGATCTACAGCGGTGCGTGCAAGAAAAAGACGAGACATCTCGCGCCTACCTCTCCCGCTGGTTGGACATGAAGAATTCCTGCGCAGGAGTGCACGCTCAGACCGCTATGGCCGCCTTCATTGATGGGTTGGAAAGGGGCACGTTGCTCCGACATAAGCTAAAGCGCTTGCAGGATAATCATCGGCTTGACTTGAATCAGATGATTCAGTTAGCTAGTGAGTTCGCAGCTGCCGACGACGATGCTCGTGGATCTTTGCCGGCAACGGCCGTTCCAACCCAAGCTCGGAGGAACAGCAGTACAAAGCGGAAAACCACTCCAGAAGAAAAGCAATCTACCGACATGGTCGCTATGACTTTCGCAGGACGAGGAGAAGGCGGACAACGCGGCCGAGGAAGGGGAGCAGGCCGCGGGCAGCAGCGAGGCAGTGAAACGAACTCGGCGCCGCTCCGCGTTCCCCAAACCTACGAGGAGTACCGCAATATTTCGTGCCTCGTACACTTCGATGCCAACGGCAAGGCCACCCATACCAATCGACAATGAAACTTCGTCAACGACCTCAAGGAAGACCCGGAGTCCGGCTACAAGCGAAGTCGGAAGAACAGACCACGAGGCAAGGGCAAGGGGAAGAAGAAGGAGGAGGAGTCCAAGGATTCAAGTCACATGGACGAGGACGTTGACCCCAAGCACGCCGCCAAGAGCGACTACAAGGGCAAGAACCCCTTCGCAAAGAAGGCCCCAGTCTACCACACTTTCCTTGGCACCCCCACCATCCGACAACAGAAGACCTCTCTAAGGATCCTGATGGCCACTCTCCCCGCAGTTCCCCAATACCTGCGCTGGTCGGAGGTTCCAATAACTTGGGACAGGACGGACCACCCAGACCTTGTGCCCACGGAGAACCGGTACGCCATGGTCATCAACCCATTGATTGACGGCGTGGAGTTCACCAAGTGCATGGTGGATAGTGGAAGCAACACCAACATCATGTACCTGGATACACTGTAGAAGATGAACTCGACGGAGGCAAACTTAAGGCGGACCAACACCATGTTCCATGGCATAGTTCCTGGTCGGGAGGCTCGGTCCCTTGGGTGCATTACGCTTCAGGTAGCCTTTGGCGACGTTAATAATTACCGCCAAGAGCGCATGACCTTTGAGGTGGTCCCCTTCAAGAGCGTGTACCACGTCATATTTGGCCACGGCATATTCCACACGTTCATGGCCAAGCCATGCTTCGTCTACAACAAACTCAAGATACCCGGACCAAACGGTGTCATCACCGAATCCGGAAGCTTTACCAAGGCAAGGGACTGCGAGATCAACGAAGCAGCCGTTGCAGAAGCTATCCTCTACAGCAAATAATTCAAGGAGATCCAGAGCAAGGTCAATGACTCAGAGATGCCCGCGTCGAAGAAGCAGATCTCCGACTCCGCTCTTGCGTTCAAGGCCGCCATCGAGACCAAGCCGGTGGAACTTGTGGTAGGCGATGCCTCCAAGACCGTCGCCATTGGGACGAACCTGGATCCCAAATAGAAAAGCGTGCTCGTCGAGTTCCTCCGTAAGAATAGGGACATATTTGCCTGGCAACCTGCCGACATGAAAGGTGTACCTAGGGAACTTGCCGAGCACAGCTTAAACATAGATCCAAAATGTAAACCAGTGAAACAACCTCTACGACGCTTCGGAGATGAGAAGAGATGCGCCATTGGCAAAGAGATAGCTAGGTTACTTAAGGCTGGGTTTATCCGAGAAGTCCTTCACACCCGATGGGTGTCCAATCCTCTACTTTTCCCCAAAAAGGGAACCAATGAATTAAGAATGTGCGTTGATTACACCGGATTGAACAAAGCATGTCCCAAAGATCCGTTTGCTTTGCCTCGCATTGACCAAGTAATTGACTCGAAGGCTGGCTCGGAACTTTTGTGTTTTCTCGATGCATACTCAGGATACCACTAGATCAAGATGAGGAAGTCGGACCAATTGGCCACTTCGTTCACTACTCCATACGACACGTTTTGCTACGTCACGATGCCCTTTGGGCTGAAAAACGCAGGTGCTACCTACCAGCGGACAATGCAACGTTGCCTTCACGACCAAATTGGTCGGAACATTCATGCCTATGTGGACGATATCGCGGTGATGTCTAAAAAGTCAAACGACTTAATCTCCGACTTAAAAGAAACCTTTGATAATCTCCGGAAATACAACATGATGCTCAACCCTAAGAAGTGCGTCTTCGGGGTTCCAGCCGGCAAATTGTTGGGCTTCATTGTTTCCCAGCGCGGAATCGAGGTCAACCCGGAGAAAATCAAGGCCATCTTAAACATAAATCGTTTGACATGCCTAAAGGACATTCAACGACTAACATGTTGTGTTGCAACAGTTAGTCGGTTCGTCAGCCGACTTGGAGAGAAGGCTTTGCCGCTGTACAAGTTGCTGAAGAAGGCGGACAAATTCACGTGGACAGACGAAGCAGATGCAGCATTGAAGCAGCTCAAGGATATTCTTTCCTCAGCGCCCATCCTTGTAGCACTCGAGGCTGGAGAGCCCCTGTTAATTTACATGGAGGCAACCAACCGGGTTATTAGCATCGTCGTTGTGGTAGAGCGGAAGGAACGAGGCTACGAGCACGGAGTTCAACGACCAGTTTACTATGTGAGCGAGGTCTTGATGGAGTCCAAGCAGCGTTACCCGCACTACCAAAAGATAGCTTATGGAGTATTCCTCGCTTCTAAGCCGAGGCATTACTTTGAGCACCCAATCACGAGAGTGAGCAAGACTCCGTCGACATTATCAATAACGGTGGCCTTCTGAGGAAGGGTCACGAAGTAGGGCATTGAACTTGCCGCCTTCGAGATCACCTACAAGAGACGCGACGCTATCAAGTCACAAGCTTTCGCGGATTTTATTACAGATTGTACGGAGATGCCAGATGCTACTCCGTTGCCAGAACCAGAGTACTGGGTGATGCACTTTGACGGATCAAAGTTTCTCAATGGCTCGGGGGCTGGTGTACTGCTACAGTCACCAAAAGGAGACAAGCTGCACTACGTTCTACAGATCCGCTTCGAGGCTACAAACAACATGGCGGAGTATGAAGCACTCATTCACGGACTACGTGTAGCCAAGGATATTGGCATCAAGCGCATATTTTGCTGTGGAGATTCCAACTTGGTTTCCCAACAGGTGGCTGGCACCTGGAACGCGCGGAACCCTATGATGGCGGCATATCGCGACGAAGTGGACGAGATAGCCAAGAGCTTCTTGGGCTACGAAGTCAAGTATGTGCCTAGGGAGCAAAACGAGGCGGCTGATCTACTGTCTAAGGTTGGATCAGGGCGCAATAAAATTCCGCCAGGAGTTTTCCTAGAGCATCTATGCACACCATCCGTGAAGGGCGCCGACATCGACAACCCGGATAGAGCTGACTCTTTCATCAACATGGTGACAAAGATCCCTCCGGCTTGGACAAAACCGTTCATGGAGTATCTCGAGCACGGAACTTTGCCCGATGACGAGGTCGAAAGACGGCAAATAGTACGACGAGTAAAGGGTTATGCCATAATCAATGGGCAACTCTACAAGAGGAGCACTACTGGTGTATACTTAAAGTGCGTTTCCCAGCTAGAAGGTATGGAAATCCTGTGCGAGATCCATCTCGGAGATTGCGGGCATCACGCCGCTCCTCGATCGCTGGTCGCGAAAGCCTTCCGGCAAGGATTCTACTGGATGACCGCGAAGGCGGACGCCGACAAGCTGGTTGAGACATGCACGGGATGCCAGTATTATGCCCGAAAACCACATGTTCCTGCTGAAGAATTGCGAACAATACCAATAACTTGGCCATTCGCAGTCTGGGGGCTAGACATGGTGGGACCATTACAGACGGCACCGTGTGGATTTACGCATATGCTGGTAGCAGTTCACAAATTCACCAAATGGATAGAAGCTAAGCCCATTAGAAAGCTTGATGGGGCAACTTCCCTCAGATTTGTCCGGGATCTAGTGATGAGATTTGGTCTCCCACATAGCATCATCACCGACAACGGAAGTAACTTGTCACTCGGAGAAGTGGAGGCCTATTGCTGGGACAAAGGCATCCGACTTGACCTTGCATATGTGGCACACCCACAATCCAATGGTCAGGTTGAGCGAGCCAATGGATTAATTCTGCAGGGAATCAAGCCACATCTTGAGGCACCGCTACAGGCAATTTGGAGCACTGGCGGAAGAATTGCCATCTGTCTTTGTGGAGTTCTGAACCACACCCAACAGATCCACCGGCTACACCCCTTCATGGTATATGGAGCAGAAGCCATCCTACCTTCCGATATCCTCCATGACGCACCGAGAGTTGCCGCCTACGACAAAGATGACGCTGAAGAATCCAAACGCCTTGATGTGGACCTTCTCGAGGAGGAGCGCGTTTTGGCATGCCAAAGATCCGCCATCTACCAGCAGAAGCTACGCAGCTACCATATTCGCCGCGTTCGGCATCGCTCGTTTAAAGAGGGGGATTTAGTACTCCGACTTAAGCAGAAAAAGTCACACAAATTATCCCCGCCATGGGAAGGACCGTTCATCATAAGCAAGGCGATGCTCAATGGGTCTTACTACCTTGTTGACAATCGTGAACTCAAAGATAGACCCAATGAGGATCATAAGCGTAAGCGACGTGACCCGGATGATGACTACCCGGAGCTTGATCGGCCATGGAACATAGCACAGCTATGTCCTTTCTACAATTAGCATTTTTTATCTAATTGTGTACCTATTATATGATCAATGAAATAAAGCTCTTTGGTTCAATCATATTGCTGAGTCTTTTACCTCCTTTAGTGTTCATTTTTGGATCATATAAAACCTTTATGCACAATTCTTGCGATTGCACTTGTGAAAATTCCGCCTACGGGCGTTAGCTTAAGTTTTCTGGTCTACACATTCTTTGTCGTTTTTATGTGGATTCTGGAGTAGTGACTTTCAGCACTTATTATCGGCGATTTTGTGCTCAGGTTATTGACGGTGCCATTGGGCATCGTCACCTAAGCGCATGGTTCCGACAATGAGTCTTCCGACTCACGAAAAGTCAAGCATAAGAACCGGAGTAATGGATAAGCCAGCACTTGCTTAAAAAATATATACATACTGAGACTTAATTCTTAAGTAGCACGATACGACAACCATTGTTTTCTGCCTTAAGATTATATCAACAAGTTTTTCCTGTGCACACACCAAAGGTGAAACAGAAATTACAAAGTGTTCTTCATTCTTTGGGCGCAGGAGACTTGGAGGCCACATCATCACCAGCCGGAGAATCACCCTCAACATCGGCGCTGTGATGAGACTCGGAGGAGTCCTGGTTGACGCTATCGATGGTGTTCCTGGGTACGAAGACGTCAACGTCCACCAACTCGGCAACCCTGGTGTCATAACCCGCGAGTGATGACAGAATGGCTTCGTGATCGATCTCCTTGCCGTCATCATCCACGTCGGGGATACCATATGTCACCGTGTCGATGTCAGCATCTTCATAGTGTGCCTTCACCATAGATAGCGCCATCCTTGCGACAGCCCGTGCGCATTAAGCCTTCCAGTTTGCGACACGCTCAGGGGCTCGGCGCAGGATCTCCGAGTACTTCGTCACGGAGTCCGATGCCTTGATATATATTTGAAGGGGCTTGGCAATCTCCTTGGCTTGGGCGATGGCGGTGTTGATGAAGTTGCCGGCAAGAACCATGCATTCCTTGTCCGAAGGAGGCGAGCGGGTTAAACCCATAGGCGCTGAAAATTCTGACAAGGATCGCATGAGTTCAATAAACTCTAAAGTATCCAGACTATAGAAATACAAGGCGGAGGACACTTACTGAAGATGCTGGCCTTAGCCTGCCAGACGGTGTCCGCCAAGGATTCCTTCTCTTGTTGGAGGAGCTTAAACGCCTCGCTATGGCGAAGGTTTTGCTCCTCAGCAGCTTTCTTCTGATCCTTTAGGATCGCAAGCTCCTCCTTCAAGCGATTGATCTCCGCGGAGGCGGAATCCTGCAGGGCTTTCATGGAATCCTCGTGCATCTTCAACATCTCTTTCCTCTCCTCCTTCAGGATCTTGTTCTCGCTGTCCAGCTGCTGGATATGCTTGGACTGCTCGACAATGTCCTTGTCCTTGGCAACATGTTCTGCAAGTCGGAGAAAACCACGTACACAATGAGTACTCGGAGATTATGCGCACAAAAGTAAGACGGAAAATGCGCAAAAAGAAAACAGGCTCTTGTTTTTGATGATCTGTTCCTTCAAGATGGCAGTTTTACCCTTTTCGGCTTCAAGATCTGCGCGCATCTTCTGATACTTGTCGTTTGCCATACCCCTCCGAGCATTCTCGTTCTGTGGAAATAAATACAAAGTTAAGTCGTTGTTTGGTCTGCTTGGAGCCCCTAGTCGGATATTTTCCACCTAGATGCTCGGGGGCTACAGCGAGAGTTTTTAACTTATCAATATGTTTAGCTTTTCTTTAAGCATCTAGTCGGAACTAATTCAGTTACAACTAGAGGCTTGGGGGGCTACAGCATTGAAAATTATGAACACTGTGTATGCTACTCTTAAAGCATCTAGTCGGAGTAATTCATTCCATCTACATGCTTGAGGGGCTACAGTGAGAGTTTTTTCTAACTTAGTCACTCTTAGATCATATAAATGCAAAACCTATGGTTTTCCGTCTACAACCCCGGGGGCTACAGTGGGATACTCATACGAAATGCAAAAGGTAAAGTAAAACTTACAAGTGCAATAATCTTGAGGTTTGTAGCACTCTCGGGCAGCAGCTTGCCAAAGGAAATGCTATTTCCCCGCAAGATATCTGCTTGTCGGAGTAACTCCTCAATACCGCACGTCGGAGATGACGACACTCCTCCAGGAACCATAGTTGTGTTACTCGGCAGGAGCGCCGGGTAAACTATCTTCGGGAACTCGAAGGGTTTCTAGGAGTAGGCGCCTTGGCAGAGGTACTGGCCCCACCACCGCCTTGCCGCTGCCGATGGCATCCTTAGCGAGCTTGACCATTTGAAGAAGCGGCGCTCTCTGCGTCGCTTGCTCGACAATGAGTTCGGTGAGGCGCGAATCCACTTCCATGGCGGAAGGGCCTGGTGCCTCTGGACTTGAGAGTTTGTCGGAGGCGGAGGAGGGCTTGGCGGGAGTAGCGAGGCGATGGCGGGGAGGAGTCGCGATCGACATATCTTTGATATTTCTAGAAGCCCCAAGAGTCTTGGAGGACTTCTTGAGGCTGGTTGTGGCTTTCTTCTGAAAGCGTGCAAAGTGCATAAAATGCGAACAGACAGATAAATAAGACAATGTCGGAGAATGAAAGGCTTACGCTAGGGGGGCGCTTTGGCAAACATCCCGGTGGCTTTTTTCTTTTTCGCTTCTAGGGCGGCAGTACTCTTTTTGGAGGCTCCACCCTCCGTCTTCTTCTTCTTGCCTCCGTCGGCAGCGTCAGAGGTGGATCTCTTCCGCTTTCGCGCCAACGGGACATCAACGTCGGACACGACCGTGACCTCCTTTATCTTTGGATCGTAGATTTGGGCAGCCAGGTTGTCCTCATCTAAATCGCTAAGCTGTTAAGTAAGAAATCACCGTGTTAGATAAGATGGCACTGACAAGACGGAGAAACTGGAGCAATGTCATACACGGAAAATAAATACCTACCTTTGGGCACTTGCCGTCTACGTACATGTCGCAGGTGATGGTGAAGCCGCGCTTCTTATCCTTTACCTTGACGATGTCCTTCAGACAGAGCTTGTAACATCCCAAAAATACTAAACTTGGATCATCCATTTTCTAATCATCAAAATTAGGGTTAACAAAAACTTTGCTAATTAAAATTATGAAGGCATGCATATGTGTATGCATTTAATTTGAAATTCTTTTAAACCACCTTGTTTGATTGTTTCTTTGTTTGTAAAATGTTTCTTAGGTGAAATAAACATCATCTAAAACATTTCCCACACTTCTCATAAAGACAAGTAAATCAAAACAAATATATTAAGGGAATGGTCATTTTGACCAATTTAACTCCCATGCCTACTTTGGCTGTCTCAAACTTTCAGAACCTAACAGAAACTTTTCTGGATCTTTCCACCCCTTGAATGTACTCATAACAAAGTATCAAGGCCCACTTTGTGATCATCCAGAAACTTTCAAATGCATAGTTTAAATGACAATTAAAAATTGAATCTTTATCATATGGGAAGATCCCACTTATTCAAAAACCACTCAAACAAGCTCAACTTGCAAAACCCAAGCATCTGCAGACTCACCAGCACCAATCTAGCAAACCCCCAAAAATCTTTTCAAAATTTAAAACTCGATTTCATGCGGCCATTTCATCAAACAGGTTGCAGGCACAAATCAAACAAACATCAAACACTATTGTGAGTAGTGATTCTTGCCTAACTGGTTCCCCATTCAGCTCACAACCAGCTCAGTAGATCATCTAGGAAGATTAAGTAACCACTAGCACCACTGTGAGCTTGCCATTGCCATCAATGGTAAACAGCCGAGCACACCCTTGCCACCCCATAGTCGACAGCAAGCTAGGAGCAGCAGCAAGCCTAGCCAGCATGTCTGGGAGGAAGCCCACCGTCCACCGCCACTCACTGTCCCAGCCGCGAGCGTTGCCAAGCCCTGGACCACACGCACAGACCATGCCAACCTCGCCGGCGATCATGCCGAGCGTGCGCCAGAGCGCCACCCTTGACCAGCTCCCATAGACCGCGCGCCGCCCTCGCCGCGTGCACACACGATCACCACCGACCCAGGAGACCGCCAGACATCCCCGTTCGCCGCCCGTCGCGCTTGACCGCCGCCGTCGAAGACGCCGCCTCTGCAGATGAGCGTCGCATGTTCAGACCAAGCGCGCCCCATGCCTCGAAATCATGTCGTTGAGCATCGCCAGGGAGACACCACACCGTCCCCTTCCGCCCATGCCGGTGCCGCATGTAACATCGCCCCGATGAGCTCGCGTCACCGCCCGGTCCTCGCTCGACTATAAATAGAGGCCACCCCCGCTCGATTTCTTCACACCATCTCACTCCCCTCTCATCACTGATCGTGCCACACCGTTCCCGGAGCAAGGCGCGCACCACCCTTGAATTTCACCGAGCCCGCCCTCTGGAGAAGAAGCCATCGATTTCGTCCACCCTGTGAATTGCCGCGACCACCCCTAAGTTCGCCCGCCTCGCCAAGACCCGGTGAGTCCCAGCACCCCCAGCTGGGCGCTTAGGTTTCGTTCGCCGGCGTTGTCTCGCGTCGACGATGACTCGGGTTGGATTAGAATCAGATCGAACGACCCACGTTGCCCCATACCGCTTCGCCCAGCCCCGTGTCCCTGACGAGTGGGGACACCCACTTAAGCAGCCCGCGGGAGCACTGCGCTTAGCAGGCCGGCCCAATAACTTTTCCCGCGCAGCCCAGTGATTTGAATTAAATCTTTTTCTTTTTAATTCAAACACACTTGTGTACCCATTTTCAAAAATCAATCCAGATAGATTCATTGCACCAAATCGAATGAAACAAATTTTGTTGGATAGGCCTGTGAATGCTGAATCCAAGCCCGTTGGATTCATGTCATTTGGATCTATAGATCACCCATGGTAAAAATAACAAGGCAGGAGCTTTTCTGCATTCAAATATTTTTCAAATTTAAACCATAATTGATTTTGAGTTAATTCCAACTCTCAAAAATCACATTTAACCATACCTTTCAGAATATATAAAAATATAGAGGTTTACTTGCAGAAATAATGTTCAAGTAATAAAAGAATGCTACATAAGCATTTCTAGCCACTTTAATTAATTAAAATAAAAGGGTAAAACCTTATTAAATTGTGACACCACTTTAAATCACATTCCCTTGGACTACAATATGTGGTGATGACATGTGTCAACATGATCCCATGTTTGGTTTGGAGAATATTAAATCTTAAGTAGTTTTTCAATGAGTAGAAATTACTTTTCTAAAAATAAAAGGAATTAAATCAAGCCTTAACCTTGTAATGTTAGAGATGATGCTAGATCATCTATAGGACCCTTGTGTGTTATGATTGCAAGTATTTAAGTATTGTTTGGTGATTGTGTACCTCGTATTTATTCATAGACGCTAGTACCGACCAAGGATACAAGGAGGAAAGAGGATACTACGAAGAAGAAGCCGAGGAGAACTTCAACCACTGCTCTGCACAAGGCAAGCTAAAACTAGCAAGACACTCTACTTTAGCAAGCCTTACTAATCAAGTTGACCTATGCAAGCTAACACTTGCAATTTAGCAAGCTTATACTGATATTGTGCAAGCAAATACTTGCTTTTTACTATGCCTACTATATGCCTTAAGCATATGTGGTCATACCCACTTGATAAACCAATCCTAGTTTTATTTGCAAGCTTCTTACTTTATTTCTTTATCAAAGCTTTAACTTAGAGTTGACTTAAGTGACTTGTAGATACTAGAAAGATTCTGAAGGTTGCATAAAGAGCATAAAATTTGGCCTAAGTTAGAAACCTTGATATCATCCTAAGATATAATGTTGTACTTAGTTGAAACTCCACTAGTTTACCACCCCTCATTAGTACTACCCGCACCTGTAGATGCTAGTGCTAAGCATAAAACTTGATCAACTTTAGATTGGTTTACTTGGTGGAAAATGGTTATGAAAACCTTGGAATGATGGATCATTCTATTGAAATGTTTTGGACATGTGTTTCCGAACACTTGATGATTTTGGTGATGAAAATGTTGAGGCATGAGCCTTAGCCCTTTATAAAACTGATGGTTGTCTGGATGCGATACCATTCCAATTTTATCGTACAAACACAATACCCGAAGATTTGGGTAGGGCTTGACTAGAAACTTATATACCTTAGTATTAGTTCCCTCACGGACAAGGTCTGAGATGAGGCTACCTTGTGAAGATTGTCCACCTATGCAGTACCCAAGATGACAGTTGGTCATGGTTGGGAGGCCAAACTCACAGGAGAGGTGCTTATACTAGGGCGTGTAATTGAAAGGTTAGAATTGATTATCCGCATACTGAGTATGGTAAATTCAGGATTTGTTCCTGACGGATGTATCGAATGTTGTGGTGAAAGTGTACAATCTATGCAGAGTGTCAAACTATTCGAATAGCCGCGTCCGCGGTTATGGACAGTGGGAGTGGCCATACTGTTCCCCCGTCAGACTTTTCAAAATGACTTGTGAAATGAATTGAGACTTTGACTTGACCACAACGAGTTGTGACACGAGTTACAAGATCCCACCTAGGAGTTATAAAATTGTGACTAGCTTGAACTTAGTAGAGATAAATCGGCTTTTGCAAAACAACCCTAGAGCCTAGTGTCCTATTTTCCAAAACCCTTTACTTGTTAGTATTAGCTTGCAGTACTTAAAGAGTACTCATGGCTTTGTCCACAGCTATTCCCATGGATAGACTATGAAGAGGAGTACCTTGAGGATGGACCCCAGGAAGGTTCGACAACTAGGATCATCTCCCATCGGCATTGCTGTGACCCGAAGATGGAGCTTCGCCTACGCTACCGTTATTATTACGTATTCCGCTGCTTGATGTTGTATTAAGAACTGGATCATGAGATCCCTATTTGTGTAAGAACTTATGTATCATTTGTAATGGATGATGTCCTATGGTATCCAATTCTGTTATGTCTCGCAAAAATGGTAATCCTGGGATTGCGATGTATGGCATAACAAGCATCTAGGATTGAAAAATCCGGGTGTTGACAGAGCTTGACGGAGTCGCTCGAGAAGTTATCCACGGAGATCCGGAGGGTATCCCTTCGATCATCGGTGTACTCGTGCATGAACTTCGCGCGGTGCTACAGAGGTTGCATTCGCCTGATGAACCATCACATGGCTAGGTCCAAGCCGGTCAAACCCGTCTCTACGAACCACTCGATCCGCCTAATTGCGCGAGAAGCGTTGAGGTCGGAGGGAAGGGAGGCATGGGATCTCCATGTGGAAACTTCAGCGGCGGCTCCATCCACGAAGTCCGGGTACGTCACTTCTCGGCCCGCCAAAGGATCTGCCAGTTTTTGCATGACTCGTGGCCGACGATGTCGGCGAACCGCCGGCCAGGTCGGATCTTGAAGCTTATGGTGCCGCAGTTCCTAAGATCCTCCCTACTATGTCCGGCTTCACGTTTGACGGTGAAGAAGTACACGAACAAGTCTAACCTAGGCTTAATCCCTAGGTAACCCTCACAAAGTGCCGCGAAGTTGCTAAGCACTAAGATACTATTGGGGGAGAGGTTATTGTGGCATCCCGCAAAAACCACTACTAGAAAATCGCGTTGAATTTGTGCATTGCATCGTCATCATCATACATGGTTGTCTACATTATTTTGAAAAAACCTAGTTTGATTATATAAATACCCCTCTTTATTTTAAAGGGCAAAACCCCGAGTGTAACGGATGTTTTGTTTCCCCTAAAAACTATTTGCAAAGTGGTTCTGTTTTAAATTAAAGAGAACTAAACAAACACAAAAACTAGCACAGCCAATCCTAAATCTATTCCCACCCAAATCCTATCTACCCTCCAATCAAAACGTGCCACCTCACTCTCACCCAACCCACCCACCGCCACCTCACCAATCCCACTCTCTCTCTCTTTTCTCACCAGCCCACCCCTCTCTCTCTTGGCTGGCCCCCACAGCCACATCCCTTTCCCCATTGGCCCACCAAACACACCCACTCTCCACACCACTCATCCACCTGGGCCTCGCACCCCATCCCCCTTGCCCACGCTGACCCCCCTCCCACCCCCGCGCCAACCCCCTCAGTCCCACGCCCCACGGCCCAGCAGCGCCCGCCCCTTCCCCACCTGCTCTCCTCCTCCCTCTCCTCGGCCTCATGGCCGTTCCGGATCGCGCGCGCCCTGGCCTCTCCGGTCTCATCGCTGCGAGCCTCCCCTCCCTCTCGCCACCCGCGCCCTCCCCATGGCCCGCCTCCGCCTCCCGCCCGCCTCCCTCATGAGCCCGCCTCGCTCCCGCCCCCACATGAGGCCGCCTCCACCTCCCTCGCCCGCGCTCGCGACCCGCCTCCCCGAGCTCGCGTCGACCCGCCCCGCAACATCCTCCTCCGCCCGCTCGCCACGGCGCCCGCCTCGGCTCTGCCTCGCCCGCAGCCAGCCTCTGCCTCGCCATGAGCTCCGCTGGCCGCCCAGCCGCGCCCTCCGCCCCGCCGCGACTCCTCCCGCCTCGGCTCGTCGCTCTCGCGGCCGAAACTCGCCGGCGGCCGTCGCTCGTGCTCGCCGTCCCGCCGCCTCGCCGACCTCGCCCAGCAAGCTCGCTGCCTCGGCCTCGCCACCGACGCCCGAGCAGCCCTGCGCCTCCACCGCCTCCCGCGGCTCTCGCCTGGCCGCCTCGCCGCCCGCGTCCGTCTGCTTGCGCGCCATAAGCCCCGTCGTCGCCGCCGCGAGCCCCGCACCTCGCCGCCTCCGGCGTGCGGCTCCGAGCCCGGCTCCACCGACCCTGCGGCCAGCATTTCGTTCCCCTCCGCTAGGTCTGGTCCGCCGCCAAGACACCTTCGGCGCCTTGCCTCGACCGCAGGCCACGCCGGTGACCGCTTAAGCCGCGTAGTAATGCAGTTCATGCGACCGAGGTAACCTTGGAAGCCAAGCAGGCCAAGTGCACAAGGAACAAGATCGCGTGAAGCACGACAAGAGCTGCTGCCGGAACTCGTGGAACCATTGCGTTGCATGTCTTTCACCGACCGTCTTAGTTGGAACCAGTACCTCCGAAGATCGCCCGGCGTCAACACTCAAGCTTTGCACCTCGATCGAGCCGAACCCTCAAGATCTCCGACATGGCGCGGAAGGACCCCAAAGCCGAACCCGATGCACCACGATCCCTGCGGCACAACAAGGTCTTGAGGTGGAACCGACAAGATCTGCAACACGGCCGTGAGTGACCCTCGACGCAGATCTACCTCGGACGCCAAAACCCGAACCGGGAGGACGCAAAGATCGCCACGAGACCGACAAGCGCTTCACCCCGAAGACAAGACCGACCCGACTTGAGAGCCCGACAAGACCTTCGCGACGACAAGATCGGCCCCGACCTGGGTGGAGCCAAAGATCGCCAAGTACTTCTTCCCGGAACGCAAGATCTACCCCGTCACCGAGAACGAGAGAACGCTTCCGCCGAGAACGATCCGTCGAACCCTGAACCCCGAACCCCGGAACCCAAGATCGTCGAGACCCCTAATGTGTGACCCCTTTTCCGAGCCCTATTTTATAAATGCTAAACATAAAACTTGTTGCATATTTAATTGTCATCTTGCATGCATCCTTGTCATGTGGGTTGGGAGCCGTATGCCGATTCACCTAATAATTAAATATGGGGCCCATATGCGGGCAAATCTAGTCTCATATTGGCCTCATTTAAACATGTGTAGCGAACCGGATCCATCTGTTGTCTTGCTAAACAACATTTAATTTGCGGGGTACCTAAATAACTTGAACCTTCTAATTAATTGTCGGGACCCCGGTTCCGCTTAATATGACCTAATTGCATTGCACCTTTGCCATGTCATGCATCATACATGCATCATGCCGATCTTCCGCCGTGTATTAAATATTGCATCCGGTGTTTCATCTAGTGGTTTGCTTCTTCGCGGATAATGCCGTTGAGTTGATGTGAGCTTCGCCCCGATCTTCGGATGAACCCGTCGGCAATGTTTTCAGGCGAGCATCTCCCCCTTTCTACCTATCTTACTTTTATAGTCTTTATTCCCTCCTGTTGATCTATTGCTATCTGTGTTGCGATGCTCTAGTTTCGTACCCTTTGATATCCCCTGACTGTATATTGCCTTGGACACATCCTATTACATTGTTTGGTAGATAGTTGGACTTGCGTCGTGATCGCTTGCTCAAGTGTTGTCGCGTGATGTCAAATGCCCCAGTAGTTGATGTATTGCCGCATGTCGATGTTGGAGATGATTCTAGTTTTACTTATCGTCACTTTAATTTCTGTTTAACAACTAAAATTGAAATAAGCAGAGGCATCGGTGGGTGATAGAAAATATTTGGTTTCGAGCGCCCACTTGTGTCCGTAAGACCCCGAGTACTTGATACTGTTCCTTGATTTATCGCTATCCACATCCGGAGGTATATGACCCCACAGGCGAGCTTGATTCCGTCTTATTTCTTGGGGCCACAAACTAGTTTGAGGTTTTATTTACTATCTGTACTTATGCCATGCTATGTTACGTATTTAAATTGTCAGGAGCACAACTGTCTATTTAGGTAAGCGGAGTGATTACGCGGTATCAGCGGTCCCGATTGGGATCTGCCGCTTCTGACCATTAGCGCAAACCTTGAGTCCGTCTCGAAGCTTGCTTGCCGTTCTTGGTGTACTCAAGGGTGGCCCCGAAATATTTCTGAATCCTGTGATTGTTCGGTCGTGAAAGCCTCGTTGGGTTTTGATTTGGTTTTCGAGGTTGATCGGCGTGTGTTGCTATTGGTGCACCGGCGGGTAAAACTTTACGAAAGCCGTGTCCGCGGATATGGGCGACTTGGAGCCGATATCTCGATCATAGACAAGCATAACTAAAGTTTATTGCTATAAATTTGACTTATAATGACTAGTAATCAGCTTCACTATAATGGAATGACTAATTAATATCGCCCACAATTGCTTGTTTGTTTGTCGCTTGCGACCATTGTATCGACTAGTAAGTATGGCAACTTCTAGCGAATGGCTGAATAAAAGTACCAACAACTGCTTTGGGTTTTGGGTTTATATCATGCTATACATGTCGATTAGTAAATTGCTGCAACTAGCGGAATGGTTAACTAAAAGTGCCCTTGCTTACTTTATCGAACCATTATCTAAACGACTAGTAATTGCTTAGCGATAACTAAATAAGTAAAGCGCCAACTGTGTGAGTTCCTCGGTTGACTTCCTCGTTTGGTCTCGAGGGGAAACGCCAGATGGGTTTGTTTGGTGTTAGCTTGAGTTGGATCCGGATAGGTCATTCGTACCCTCTCGATAACCGCCAGGTTGTATCGAGTCTCTATAGGTTGTTTAGTGCATCTTTCTTGCCGCTTGATCCACCATACCTATGTGGCGAGGACATGGCAATTCTAGCCTCGCAGTGTCGGCCTCGATCTTGGCGCTCCTTCTTTTTCCTTTGCCCTTTCTGGCACCCTTTTGTTTAAGCGGTTTTGAGATCGGCCAGTTAGCGAGGTTACCCTTCGGCTTGGCACAGGCAGGGTTATGGGCGCCATTGGTTATTCTTGAGGCTCTTAGCCCCATTTGCTTCTTGTCCGTAGTCGGACGCTCTACCATTTTCAAGGTGATTGGATCTTGTATATTATATCATCTTCTTGACTCTTTGAGTCGTCATATATATATATTACATGGGTCCCATCGAGGACTGTTGTGTAATGTTATTACTTCGTTTTCCACCGCACGAAAGTGCTGGTGAGCACCTTTGAATCGCTTTCGCGGGTTTGGCGAATTTTGCTCAAACTTGCATAGGTCCGATCGAGGGTGTTACTGAGTGGTATCGAGCTCGGCTAGTTGCGATACCCACAAGTCCGACTGTAGGATAACACGGCTAACCAAGTAGAGAGTCAAAACTATTTTTGAAAAACGGTTGGATAGTTCTGATTAGGTCTGATTTTACTCCTTACCCCTCTGCTATTCTCCTCTTATCTCGACGTGTTTTGAATCCGCTCTCTTCTCTCTCTTCGAGTCCAGGATTTCTCGTGGTTGGGTTTCCGTACCTTGTGATTCTCGTTCTCCCTTTTGTAACGGAGGTGCTACGATCAGCAATCTGCAACTTGTCTGTTGTGCCCGTCATCCGATCTTTTGTTCGTGAGCTCTTATCCAGATGTGTTCCTTGCTGGATATCAGTGTCGTTGGAAAACATATGAGAAGGACGAACGTTGGTGAATTTGGGGTTAACCTTGAGCATGTGTTGTTCATGCCAATGGAACCGTCGCGAAACCTAATCATTGTGTCTTTCATACGATTTACTGGCGCAGCATCCCTTTGTTCCGGATACCACCTATGAATATCTTGAGTCTAATTCCGAGAGTTGGTTGCATAATCCGTCTATTCGCGTGCAGAGTAATGGTTTGAGTGCGGGATGGAGTAGCTACCCTACCCCTGCTCTTATCATTCGCTCTTGTACGTCGAATCAGTGGATCCAGCAATTTTACTCCGTCCATGGAAGTTAGAGGTGGCCTTACCTTCAACTTCGTCCTTTGTTTCCCCGGAGTGTTCTCGCGACGGTCAGAGATAACGATCCTTTGTTGGTGGTGTCGCCGATTTCAAGATAGCGGATGGACCCTTGTTAGTGGTGTCGCGAGGATCTACACGATGCGAGAAGACGCAGATAGCCGACCTTCCTTCCGGTACCATGAGGAGGATCTCGAGGGCGAGATCCATTGTTAGTGGTGTCGAATTGTGGCATCCCGCAAAAACCACTACTAGAAAATCGCGTTGAATTTGTGCATTGCATCGTCATCATCATACATGGTTGTCTACATTATTTTGAAAAAACCTAGTTTGATTATATAAATACCCCTCTTTATTTTAAAGGGCAAAACCCCGAGTGTAACGGATGTTTTGTTTCCCCTAAAAACTATTTGCAAAGTGGTTCTGTTTTAAATTAAAGAGAACTAAACAAACACAAAAACTAGCACAGCCAATCCTAAATCTATTCCCACCCAAATCCTATCTACCCTCCAATCAAAACGTGCCACCTCCCCCTCTCACCCAAAACCCACCCACCTGCCACCTCACCAATCCCCCCTTTTCCCCCTCTCTCTCTTTTCTCACCCAGCCGACCCACCCCCTCTCTCTCTGCCACCCCCACCCACATCCCTCCCACGCCTGGCCCACCAAACACACCCACTCTCACACCACAGCCCACGCCTGGGCCCCGTGACCCCATCCCCGCCCGGCCCACGCGGTCACCCCGACCCACCCCAGCCCCCTCCCCCACGCCAACCCTCCGTCCCACTGCCCCACGCGCACGCCTTCTTCCCCACCTCCCGCCCTCCCTCCCTCTCCTCCGCTCCTTCATTGTCACGGATCCCGCTCACTCTGCCTCCGGTCTGCTGGCCTCCCCTCCCGATCGCCCCGCCGCACTCGCCCTGGCCCGCCGCCAAGGCCTCAGCCTCGCCCACTCGCATGACCCGCCTCCACTCCCGCCCACGCATGCCTCAGGCCACACCGCCGGCCTCTGTGCCCCGCATCCTTCCGCCGCTCTGGCCTCGCTCGCGCGGCTGCCAAGGCCTCACTGGCTCTGCCTCGCCGCCCGGGCTCATGCGCCACTGCTCCCGCATGCGCCCACCGCCGCCTCGCTGCCGCCGCCTCGCTCGTCGCCTCGGGCTGAAGCTCCGCAGCCGCCGGCCTGCTCCCGTCAAGACGCGTCGCCGCCGCCCCGCCCGGCAAGATCCGCCGCGCCTGCTCACGCACCACGCAGAGCAACCGCCGCGGCCTCCACCGCCTCCCATGACTCGGCCTGCCCGACCGCCCGCCTCGCCGTCCGTCTGCCCCGCTGCAAGCCGCCTTGCCCCCCCTCGCCGCGAGCCTCGCCGCCGCATGGCCTCCGCCGAGCCCGCTCCACTGCCCTGCCGCCCAGCTCGGCGTTCCCTCCGCTAGGTGTTGGGTCCGCCGCCAAGACACCGCCTGCGCCTTGCCTCGACCGCAGGAGGCCCACGTCGGCGCTTCAGCCTCTGGCCGTGTACGGTTCATGCGACCCGAGGTAACCTGCCAAGCCAAGCGGGCCAAGTGCACAAGGAACAAGATCGCGTGAAGCACGACAAGAGCTGCCGGGAACTCGTGGAACCATTGCGTTGCATGTCTTTCACCGACCGTCTTAGTTGGAACCCGAGTACCTCCGAAGATCGCCAGGCGTCAACACTCAAGCTTTGCACCTCGATCGAGCCGAACCCTCAAGATCTCCGACATGGCGCAAGGACAACCCCAAAGACCGAACCCGATGCACCACGATCCCGCCGCAAGACAACAAGGTCTTCGAGGTGGAACCGACAAGATCCGCAACACGGCTGAGTGACCCTCGGACGCCCAGATCTACCTCGACGCCAAAACCCGAAGAGGACGCAAGATCGCCACGAGACCGACAAGCCGCTTCACCGAAGACAAGACCGACCTTGAGAGCCCGACAAGACCTTGGCGACGACAAGATCGGCCCGACACAGGTGGAGCCAAAGATCGCAAGTACTTCTTCCCGAACGCAAGATCTACCTCACACCGAGAACGAGAGAACGCTCACCGAGAACGATCCGTCGAACCTCGAACCCCGAACCGAACCCAAGATCGCCGAGACCCTAATGTGTGACCCTTTCCGAGCCCTATTTTATAAATGCTAAACATAAAACTTGTTGCATATTTAATTGTCATCTTGCATGCATCCTTGTCATGTGGGTTGGGAGCCGTATGCCGATTCACCTAATAATTAAATATGGGGCCCATATGCGGGCAAATCTAGTCTCATATTGGCCTCATTTAAACATGTGTAGCGAACAGGATCCATCTGTTGTCTTGCTAAACAACATTTAATTTGCGGGGTACCTAAATAACTTGAACCTTCTAATTAATTGTCGGGACCCCGGTTCCGCTTAATATGACCTAATTGCATTGCACCTTTGCCATGTCATGCATCATACATGCATCATGCCGATCTTCCGCCGTGTATTAAATATTGCATCCGGTGTTTCATCTAGTGGTTTGCTTCTTCGCGGATAATGCCGTTGAGTTGATGTGAGCTTCGCCCCGATCTTCGGATGAACCCTTCGACAATGTTTTCAGGCGAGCATCTCCCTCTTTCTACCTATCTTACTTTTATAGTCTTTATTCCCTCCTGTTGATCTATTGCTATCTGTGTTGCGATGCTCTAGTTTTCGTACCCTTTGATATCCCCTGCAGCTGTATATTGCCTTGGACACATCCTATTACCTGTTGTTTGGTAGATAGTTGGACTTGCGTGTCGTAGTCGCTTGCTCAAGTGTTGTCGCGTGATGTCAAATGCCCCAGTAGTTGATGTATTGCCGCATGTCGATGTTGGAGATGATTCTAGTTTTACTTATCGTCACTTTAATTTATGTTTAACAACTAAAATTGAAATAAGCAGAGGCATCGGTGGGTGATAGAAAATATTTGGTTTCCGAACGCCCACTTGTGTCCCGTAAGACCCCGAGTACTTGATACCTGTTCCTTGATTTATCGCGCTATCCACATCCGGGAGGTATATGTGACCCCCCTGGGCCAGAGCTTGATTCCGTCTTATTTCTTGGGGCCACAAACTAGTTTGAGGTTTTATTTACTATCCTGTACTTATGCCATGCTATGTTCTGTATTTAAATTGTGCGAGGAGCACTGCATCGCTTTAAGCGGAGTGATTACGCGGTATCGACAGCCCCGATTGGGATCTCATGCGCCATGACCATTGACGCAAACCTTGAGTCCGTCTCAAGCTTGCTTACTTGCTATGGTGTACTCAAGGGTGGCCCCGAAATATTTCGAATCTGTGATTGTTCAACGTGAAAGCCTCGTTGGGTTTTGATTTGGTTTTTCCGAGGTTGATCGAGCGTGTGTTGCTATTGGTGCACCCCGCCGGGTAAAACTTTCGAAAGCCGTGTCCGGATATGGACGACTTGGAGCACAGTATCTCGATCATAGACAAGCATAACTAAAGTTTATTGCTATAAATTTGACTTATAATGACTAGTAATCAGCTTCACTATAATGGAATGACTAATTAATACTGCCCACAATTGCTTGTTTGTTTGTCGCTTGCGACCATTGTATCTGACTAGTAAGTATGGCAACTACAACGGAATGGCTGAATAAAAGTACCAACAACTGCTGGGTTTTGGGTTTATATCATGCTATCTGTATCTGATTAGTAAATTGCTGCAACTACAACGGAATGGTTAACTAAAAGTGCCCACTGCTTACTTTATCAGAACCATTATCTAAACCTGACTAGTAATTGCTGCAACGATAACTAAATAAGTAAAACTGCCAACTGTGTGAGTTCCTCGGTTGACTTCCTCGTTTGGTCTCGAGGGGGAAACGCCAGGATGGGTTTGTTTGGTGTTAGCTTCAGGTTGGATCCGGATAGGTCATTCGCACTCTCTCGATAACCGCCATTGTATCGAGTCTCTATAGGTTGTTTAGTGCATCTTTGCCGCTTGATCCACCATACCTATGTAGGCGAGGACCGCGAATTCTAGCCTCGCTGCATCGGCCTCAAGATCGACGCTCCTTCTTTTCCTTTGCCCTTTGCGGCACCCCTTTTGTTTAAGCAGGTTTTGAGATCGACGCCATAGCAGGGTTACCCTTCCGCTTGGCTCGGGCAGGTTATGGACGCCATTGGTTATTCTTCAGGCTCTTAGCCCCATTTGCTTCTTGTCCGTAGTCGACGCTCTACCATTTTCAAGGTGATTGGATCTTGTATATTATATCTTCTTGACTCTTTGAGTCGCTGTTATATATATCTGCTGTGGGTCCCATCGAGGACTGTTGTGTAATGTTATTATTTCGCTTTCCACCCGCATTAAAGTGCTCGGGTAACCTTTGAATCGTTTCTATGCGGGTTTGGCGAATTTTGCTCAAACTTGCATAGGTCCGATTCTGAGGGTGTTATAGTTATGGGGTTGGACTTTGAAATGGTTCAAGACGGACAGAAAGAAGTGGGAGATGGGCAGAGAAACGCCGCGTACCAACTGAGCCTTGAGGTACACCTTTTCTCCGGCTTGGGGAGAAGGTGTCACCTCGCCGGTGCCGGCCAGCGAGCCCTCCGTCATGGGAGGTAGCCTTCGGCGACCATCTCTTGGATGTCGTGGCCGGTGATGTCCGAGCCGCGCCAGTCACCCTTGTGCGAGTCTGGATCTTCTTCCAGAGGCTCTAGCGCCGCCAGATTGTGGTCATCGCTGGTGGTTTCAATCACCGCCGACGCGGGGATGACCAGGCCCTCTGGGGGCACGACAACGGAGCTCGCCGGCTTTGTCGTGGCTTCGCTCGACGCCGCCATCGATGGGGAGGAGCTGCTGCTGGCCATGGAGGACTGGGAGGAGGAGACTGATGCAAAGAGAGGCTAGGGTTTCTTCGAGGTTTTTCGCGGAGAGCTCGAGGAGGCGTGCGGCTGGAGGAAGAAGATGATGACGCGAGAGAATGGGGTGAAAAAGTGGCAAGTGTCCCACGGTTACTATTTATCCTACTCTGCGTCAAGATTCGTGCAGCTAATTGGACGGTTGCCGCGTAGACGACGTGTTCATGAACGTGCGCGGTAATTTTGCCATGTCTCCAACCGCCGCCGCCAACGGTTCGTATCGCTCGCGCGGGAAAATCGGATATGATTGCGTTCTCTGCATGTGTGAGTTACGAGGCGCTATCGACCTGCTTCAAGCCGTCATAACTGACATGGTAGATGAGCCGTCGCATCAAAGATTCCAGCATGGACGGATTTAATCCGACTACGGAGGAGTACGATGGAAGATTCAGCATTTCTCCGACTTACTCATAGAAGACGGAGAAACCTTTGCAGGGTTCTTTGGGAGGACTACAAGATATTGATTGACGATTTGCCGACATCCATCTAGACGGAGCATTCCACGTGAAGAGGCAAGACGGCGCAAGATCTCGGAGTTCTCCGGGGGCTACTATTGGGGATATGCTACATGGGTATCCTCATAGCATGTCTCTTATCCGACTAACCCGGGTGACCCATAGTCGGTAGCATGGCATGTGGCCTGCTGGGCAGCCCAGTTAGGTGGATCCAGAAGGGAGGCCCATGTCGGATAAAGGAAGGCTACGGTGGAGTCATCAGCGTACCCGGAGCCTTGGAGTGCAAGATACACAAGACTAGTAATAGACTGTGTAGGACTCTGTAACCTGTCCGGCTAGGAATTTTCCCTGTAATCCTAGGATGTGACGGTTATATAAGTCGGTCCTATGGGAGCCTTTAGGGCATCGATTCATACAACCTCGCACAGCGAACCTATCTCTATAACTCGGCGTATTGCCCTTATAGTGATTTATAGCAGGAGTAGGATTCCGCCACCGTCGTGGGATCTGAACCTGGGTAAGCTGTGTTACCTCGTACCCGTCAACCATCTGCCTTACCCCACGTCTCTAAACACGCACTGTGAGGACCCCTCCATGGCGTACTCGTCGGCAATACCACGACCGAGAGATTATTTCGATCGCTAAGAAAGGCGTCCTTCCCAAATTTCCTATGCTCATGGAAGAACCTGCCCACCTTCTTCCAATAGGCAAAGGCCTTTTGCTCGGCGCCACATAGTGGATCTTGTAAAATCTCTATCCATGCCTTGCATAGGAGCTTGTCCTTGGCGGGGGTGTAGCCCCCGGTTCGTTGGCTCACCTTCTTGCCGTTGACAATTGAGTTCGCAAGTGAAGAGGACAATGACGCGGCTGTGACGCCCTCGCCCATGGAAGTGCCATCGTTTCCATCGTTCCTGAATAATGCCTCGTCCACAATGTTGTATGCATCTTGCTAGGTCTCTTGATGCGTCTCTGTCTCGGCCTCGCCGCCGTCGGCATAGCCGTGGTCACCCTCGTTGATCATGTCGTTCATGACGTCCTCGCCGTCGTTTCCAACGAAATCGTACACGCCAATTGTCCATCATAAAGCGGCGCAAGCAGTGCACTGGCAATGGCGAAGAAATGTGGCAATCATACTATGTCGTCGGTGGCCGGCCGTTCGGCGCGCATTCCACCGAACAGGTTGACTAGCGTCGGCATGTTCGCGGCAGAGATGGTACGCCGCTTCATCGACGCCTCTGGGGTTGCGTCCACGGTGGTTGGAGTGCGGTTCAGGTCGATGGCGGGCTCTCCTGCCTCCGATGACGCTGCGCGGGGATGGTTGAACCGGGAAAGCTGGTGGCCTCCAAGCAAGGGTGTGCGCGGTCCTGTCACCCTGGGCTGAGCTGGTGGCCGGCATGTAGGCGCGGAAATAACGGAGCTGGTAGAGGACGTGCCGGCCGTGGCTAGGCCGGGAAGAGAGACGGCGAAAATGGTGTCAAACGCCTCCTGCTTGATCAAGTTGACGACGTGCTTGGCGGCATTCACTGCCACCTTGTTGGCATTGACCCTGTTCTTGACGACTAGGAGGCGCTCCTCCTCGTCCCGACGCTCCGCCTCGAGCCTAGAAGCAGTACGACGATCTCTCGCCGCCACCCGCCGGCCCTTGTGCTTCTCCGACTCGATCTTCCGCTCCTCCGGCATCTGGTCCTTTGCGGGCTTCCTCGGCCGGCCGCGCTTCTTGTCGGCGGAGGGCGCAACATCAACCATGGCGTAGGGATCCATCGCCTTCCCTTTCGCTCCCGCCAGTGGAAAATTTGGAAGAGGTTTTTTGGAGGGAGAAGTGGTGTGGTTTCTGTGCCACTGGCGGGAGGGACCGCCAATGATAAAAGGAGGACACGCTCGGACAAGTGCGCGTCCGGGCTGACGCAACTGATCCCTAGATTAGATGCATAGATGGGTCAGACCGAACACGTTTAGCCGAATGGGTCGGCCCACTGGAGCGCCCCGCACGTCCCGCGCGTCCGGGCGGACAGTTTCAAACACGCGCAGACCGTTTGGGTCGGCCCGATGGAGATGCCCTGAGGAAGCCTAAAGAGCACCACACACCACACTATAGACAAGGACACACATCAAATATGCACCTACACAAATTAGTTGGTGCACCAAGAAAAATTCTAGTCTTGCACAAAAATGTAGGAGAGTAAAATTACCAACCTGAAACTTTTGTTTCATTATTGCCAATGACCATATTGATAGAATTATAGGCCCCTTCTTTTCAGCTTCTTGGCCAGCTTCTTTCAGTAGCTACCCTCGACCAGTTTTTTCCAGAATCTCATCTTCAAAATTCGTTCAAAATTTTAACTAGTAGTTTCAATGTCAATTTAAAAGTATAAACGATTTTGGCAGATGAGATTCTGAGAGAAGCTGGTCGAGGGTAGCTTCTGATAAAAGCTGGCCAAGAAGCTGAAAAGAAGAGGGCCTATAACTCTGGCCACCTTGATCCTTCTTTTTTGGGCATCATAGATCCCAATGGCTAATCTCCGCCGCAAAACTAGCAAGGATTTTTCCTTTTCTTGTTCTGCCCCTTCTCTTGTAGAAGTTGGGTAGTCTAGCAGACTTTATTATTTCACTTGGACTAGTCGGAATTTTTCTGCACCATGTTGAAAACAGAATGTTCCTCAATTTCAATAGCGTGTTTGTCTTTTGCCATCGCCTTCTCTACAACGTCAAGAGAGTCAATGAGATTCTTAACTGATGTTTAAGAGAAGTTGCAAAGTTTCTCCATGAAGGGGAAAGCTGAGTGACAATGCATCCTGCGTTTATCTGGAAGCACACTCTTAAAGGTGATCAAATTTCGTTGCCATGATTTATATCTTGTTGGGCTCTTTCTATTAGAGATCGAATTTTAACCATCTTGTAATTATTGGATTACTCCATAGCATACAGTTCACCACCGGTACCAGCCATCCCGAAATAAGAGTGCAGTGCATCTCACAGTTCCTTGACATCCCGAATATGCAGATATGCAAAACCAACTTGTCTCCAAACACACTAAGTATGGTACCCACAATGTATGACGCAACTCCATGTATGCCCATAGCAGTGAGCCACAAGAAGGTTGGTGTTTGCCATCCCTTGAACCGAGCACCCACAAAGTGTACGACGTGGTTCCATGTATGCCCATAACAGTGAGCCACAAGAAGGTTGGCGTTTGCCATCCCTTGAGCCGAGCACCCGTAAACAGGGTTTTGGAGGCCTCCTCTCCTGGACGGCCATGCACACAACCACCGGGTTGGGAAAGGCTAGAGAGCAACACAGTGAAGAAGATCACGATGAGGGACAGAGACATAAAGCAATCTAGAGCTAGGTCTTTCCAAATCCGTTATGCCCCTCCCCTGCATAGCTATAGATGTGAGTCGACTGAGACACCACACTCTGAAGGATAGGACACGTGTCAAACAAGCACAGACACAAATTAGTTGTATAATCTTAGTTTTCCAAAAAAAAAAGAGTTTTGAACTCGAACTTGATTCACGAAAGTTGGCACTTGTGAGGGCGGTGGAGGAGGAGCGCACTCAAGTTGAAGAGCTGCAGTTACGAGCTGCTCAAACTCTCTCCAACCAATAGTGTAGGACTAATTTTTTTCGGTGGTATCACCGATAAGAAAGGAACCGCGGGTGGATGCTTTCGGTGAAAAGAACACGTCGATGATCGCTGATCAGTACACGAGACGTACATTTATGTCATCGGTCTCCGGCCGATGTATAAGCGAGCGCGAGGGTTTAGCCAAAACGGAGAAAAGCCGCGCGCGGACGTGTAAAAGAAAGCCCGTACGTGTGAGCCGTGCACGTTCCTCCTTGCCGATCGCTCACATGCACACGCACCCATCGCTAACGTGATACTACTGTCTCTCTCGCCAGCACCAGCAGCAGCGGAATCGTCTTCCGTGTCCGTGAACCATGGCGCGCAACTCTCAGCTAGAGCCTCACCGTGCTTGCCTTCTCTAGCTTATCTCCCCTGCTGTCAGTGTCGTATTATCTGTTCAAAATCGCGGTATTACCTGCTGGAGCCTAGCGCGATCGTGACGGCGCTGCAAAGATCAGGCGTCCGTCCGTCCGTGTCGAACCGGATCGGCAGAGCCTACCTGCCATGCCTTTTCCGAGAGTCCGAGTCGATACGAAGGGGCGCCTACCAAGTACCAACACGTACGTCTGTCTCAACATTAGATCAACTTTTTTTCCTTGGTTGCTGTGCTCGCCGTAAAGCCCGTGGCAATGGTGGCGAAAAGCCAGAGTTACTACCAGGCCGGGCGGGCGGGCTCGATCGTTCGTCCTCCCCTCAGCTCAGCTCAGCGGCCAACACCCAACAGCCCGGACCGCGACCGCGCGCCCGATCGAAACACCTCCGCCCACCCCAATATGTAATGTACGCCACCGCCATTCCGTCGTAGCATGCAGCGTGTGTACTGTACTCCCTCACTTGGCAAATAAGTGTACTTCTAGTTTTGTCTTAAGTCAAACTTCAATACGTTTAAATAATTTTTTAGGACAACGTACCAACATTTATGACACTAAATTGATACCATTAGATTTATTTTTAAATCTAGTTTCATAATATATCAATTTTATTTAATATATGTTTTTATATTTCTTTATAAAGTTAGTCAAATTTGATTATCTTTGATTTAGGCAAAAGCTAGATGTATATTTATTTGCGGACGGAGCGAGTACGTGATTCTAGCTGGAAGATTTGCCCTAGTAGTACGTGCGAAGATGATTTGATTAGTGGGGCTGGCTGGCTGGCTGGCTGGCTGATAGACGAAGCAGATAATGGACGGACGGGTCGTTGCATGTACAGTGGAGTAGTAGGTAGGCCCTCCGACGCCAACCGGCCGGAGTAAAGAGCCGCGCCCCCTGCCCCGTCAGCGTCGCCGATTGGAGCTTCATCAAGTCAGGTGTGAAAGGGGCTGGCGGGTGACGACTTGCGTCATACAGTAGTCCCGGTCCAACGGTTCCAATCAGATCACAAAGCACCGGTCACCGTTTAAAAAATGGAATCAAACAAGGAGCTTGGACGTGGATGGTGCGTGCGACACAAGTAACATTATCCAACGACGTGGAGCTTCTCTCTCTTCCTCCCGTGATAATGGAGTACGTACCCCAGACCACGAGTTATACGTTTTTTGTGCGAACTCTCTAGTAGCACTATATATGCGTGCATATTATAGTTTGAACGCTGGAGTCGGAGCACACCTTCACAAACATGTGCGAGCACCCCAAAATCGCAAAAGCGATCTCCCTAAACAAATTAGCAAATTTCACATGTTTATCTCCTACTTGTTTTCGGTAATCTTGTTGTTTAGTATATCTAGTATGTTCTCGAGTTAAATGAGCTAGTAGCTGGTTTTATCATGTGTAATATTTTAAAATTAATCATGAAAATTATGTCTAATATTTCAACAACTGCTACTTGGCTTACAATCATCATTTAGTATAATTTATGTAGTAATGCTAGGTTAGAATGAATCCACGGACATCTAGTCGGATCAAAACAAGTTTGTTTTAACACACATATGGGCTGCATAGTTAGACTCCCGCACAACAAAGAAATACGCTAATATACATTAAATGTTTGCCAACCTAGTGACCGAAGTACTCCTGCTAGGTTATAATGAATTCACGGACATCTAGTCAGATCAAAACAAGTTTGTTTTAGCACACATATGGGCTGCATAATTAGACTCGCGCCCAACAAAGAAATGCGCTAATATACATTAAATGTTTGCCAACCTAGTGACCAAAGTACTCCCTCCGTCCCGGTTTAAAGAACGTAATTTACAAACTATGCAATCCCAAAATATTTAGACACAGAATCATTCAGTGTAAAAATAACAAAATGCTTGCATGTATATATGTAAACAAATGTGAACGCTTTAAATGGGACGTGGAACGATTTTGTTGGCTCTTCTTCTCCTCATGCATGTTCTTCTCACGAAGAAATTAGAGGACATCTTGTGTCCTTTAAAACAGGACGGAGGGAGTAGTCCCTTTTGCCAATTATAATTACCTGCTTTATTAGTGAGTCACACATGTTAGAAATAATGGGGCTAATCCATTTAGGCGCATGTGTATTTTAGATTTTTCCTAAATCTCAAAGCCCAAATTTGTGGCAGCCCATATGTGTTTGGGCCCATGTTTATGGCAGCTCACATGTGAGTGGAGTGGGAGCTAAAGTTTATCCCACGTGGAAAGTTGAAGGAAAGTTGCACCATCTTATAAGGTGGAGTGTTGCACCACTTTGTAAGTGAATGACAATAAGAGAGATACACACGCGCGCTCCTTCGACGACGGCGACGCCGGTCGCCTCGTCTCGGGTTGCGGGAATCTCATCGAGCCAAGCTTTATTTTGCTGCTCAGAAAAATATGTGCGGTTAGACAGACATGTCAACACTTAGAGGATTCGGGTCGCTCACGGATCATGGGCTATCTGTAACCGACTCGAACGTGTGCAACGTGGACTTGGTCCACTTCGTGTCCTGTATGGGATTTCCGAACTGCTCTATATAAACATCTGTGCGGCTTTCACAACGTACAACACCAAACTAATCTAGGGTTTTGCCATCCTCTTTGCTTGCGCCTCCATAGTAGTCTACTCCATCCCGCTTGCCGGCGTGCACCGGTGGTCGGGAGAGCAGGTCTCCGAAACCACTCGCCTTTGCGATCCTGTACGGGAGAGGGCGAATAAGGTTTTTGGGAAACGCTCCGCATGACTGCTCAAGTTCACCATCACGGCGCGTCTTCCCGGTAGTCAAACCGGACCTCGTGCGTGTCGTCTTCAATGCCGACTTCTTCGTCAAACTACTACACCAACAACGACTACATCGACAACCGATCAGTACGTATACCGTCAACAGATCTGTTGTTTTACTATGGCTGTTAGTGCGTACAATATGCTACTGTTCATGTTTATCAATACATCTAGTATGTTAGAGGTTCACGTGATTGTAGCTGCCGTTATCATGATTTATATTCTAGAATTAATCGTGGAAATTATGCCTAATAATCCAACAATCCAAAAACCTTATTATAGACAATTTCCTGAATTAAATATGGGACACTTGGCCAATGCTATGAAGCCGGAAAAGTTTACCGGTGTTCATTTTAAGAGGTGGCAGTATAAGACCACTATGTGGCTGCAAGCTCTGAAAGTATTCGAGGCTAGTGAGGGTTTACCTGAAGGAACTACATCTGACGAGGTTCAGAACAAGTTCAAGGAAACCAATCTTGCCTTTGTGGGATGCGTTCTGAGTGTTCTTGACAACAAGCTATTTGATGTGTATATGCACATCAAAGATGGAAAAGAGCTCTGGGAGGCACTAAACGCTAAGTTCGGTGTAGCAGATGCTGACAGTGAGCTGTACATCATGGAGAACTTTCATGATTGCAGATGCTGGCACTGAACAACCGTTCTGTAGTTGAGCAAGCTCATGAGATACAGTGCTTTGCCAAGGAGCTTGAAATCCTCAAGTGTATCTTACCCGACAAGTTTGTGGCTGGGTGCATTATTGCAAAGTTGCCTTCTTCGTGGAGTAACTTCGCCACAACTCTCAAACACAAGAGACAGGAGATATCGGTTGAAAACCTGATAGCGTCTCTTGATGTTGAGGAGAAGGCTTGGGCTAAGGACACTGCTGAGAGAGGAGGCGAGGGTCAGTCTAGCGCCTACATGGCGCAGAAGAAGACCTTCAGCAAGAATAAAGACTACAACCTTTAAGAAGAAGAAGCCGAACAAGGCCGAGCTACATTATTATTCATGTGGAGAGCTCAACCGCTTTTCCAAGGACTGCCCAGATCGTGCAGATCGCAGAGGGAAAGGTGTGAAGACTGTCAACGTCCTGACCGCTAGCAACACTAATGGGTACGGTAATTTATTTACTGTTCTTTCAGTATTTCAATCACCATGTTGGTGGATTGATACGGGTGCAAATGTTCATGTGTGCGCTGACATCTCTATGTTCACTTCTTATCAGGTCGCTCGGGATTCATCCATCCTAATGGGGAATGGGTCACATGCTTCTGTTTGTGGTGTTGGCACGGTGGATCTGAAGTTTACTTCCGGAAAGATCGTGCAGCTGAGGAACGTGCAGCATGTCCCTACTATGAACAAGAATCTCGTTAGTGGCTCCCTTCTGTGTAGAGATGGGTTTAAGGTTATGTTAGAGTCCAATAAAGTCGTTGTTTCGAAACATGGACAATTTATTGGTAAAGGTTATGAGTTCGGAGGCTTGTTCCGGTTTTCCCTTTTAGAGTTTTGTAATAAATCCGTGAATCATATTTGTGGTGATGTTAATGATGGTACCAGTGTTTGGCATTCTCGTTTATATCACATTAATTTTGGTTTGATGTCTCGGATGTTCAGTATGAGTTTAATTCTGAATTTCACTATTGCCAAAGGTTCTAAGTGCCATAGTTGTGTGCAATCAAAGCAACCTCGAAATCCTCACAAGGCTGCCGAGGAGAGAAACTTGGCACCTCTAGAACTCATACATTCTGATCTATGCGAGATGAATGGTGTGTTGACAAAAGGTGAAAAGATATATTTCATGACTTTGATAGATGATGCTACTAAATTCTGCTATGTTTACTTGTTGCAAACTAAAGATGAGGCTTTAGACTACTTTAAAATCTATAAGGCCGAAGTGGAAAATCAACTAGAGAGGAAGATCAAGCGTCTTAGGTCGGATCATGGTGGTGAGTATTTTCCCAAAATATTTGATGAATTCTGTCAGGAATGTGAAATTATTTATGAGAGGACGCCTCCCTACTCGCCCCAATCAAACGGGGTTGCCGAGAGGAAAAACCGCATGCTGATTGACTTGGTGAATTCCATGTTAGCCACTGCTGGTTTATCAAAGGCATGGTGGGGGGAGGCTTTGTTGACTTCATGTCATGTCCTGAATAGAGTTTCTAACAAGAATAAAGAAAATACTGAAGGGTTTCGCAGCATAGTAAATAAATAAATAATCCTACAGATGCGAACAAATAAGCCAAGAGATGTAATCGACGAGAGAGATTGATGAGATCTTCATACCCTTGAAGAAATCGCACAGCGAAAACGTTCAACATAACGTGGTTGATGTAGTCATACTCGCCTTCTCCTCCTCGCGATCCGATTCGATCCTACGCCGCAAGTGGCGGCGCCTCCGAGAGATGCACACGTATGGTGAGCAAGGTCTCCTCCTTTCCTTGGTCCAGCAAGTATGGTGGAGAGATAGATTGGATCTGCAGCACAACGGTGTGGTGCTTATGGTGGGGAGTTTCTGTGGCAGGGCTTCGCCTACGCGCAGTCGGGAGAGAGAGAGAGGTGGAGGGGCAGCAGTTGGACGGCGGCTAGGGTTGGAGGAGTGGGGGGAGGCTGCGCCCCTTCCCTCCTTATATAGGAGGATGGCCGTCCCCCTTGACCCCTCCTCCAAGCCCTAGGGCGGCGGCCCAAGGGATGGAGTGGGGGGGGGGGCAAGTCACCCCCCTCTTCTAGAAGGCTCCCTTAGGGTTTCCCCTAGGGCTGGTCGGCTGGGCCTTAGGGGCCTTGTGCCCCTAGCCCAAAGTGGCCAGGGAACTTCCCCTTAGGTCCACGCAGGCCTCCGACAAGTGGGCCCACGTTGGTCCCACTCCAGAACCTTCTAGAACCTTCTGGTACAATACCGATAAACTCCGAAACGATTCTGAAATCCAAAAACTGCTTTCCTTTATATGAATCTTATTCTTCGAACCATTCTGGAACCTATCGTGATGTCCTAGGTCTCATCCGAGACTCTGAACAAAAACTCATAAACCAATTATCCATTCTATCCTAGCGTCGATGCACGTTAAGTGTGTGACCTTACGGGTTCGAGAATATGCAGACATGATCTTCTATCAATAATCAACAGCGGGATCTGTAAACCCATATTGACTCCCACATATTCATCGATGGTCATATCGGGTGAACCACGATGCCAGGATTCAATTAATCCCATATATGTATTCCCTTCGTCACGCGATATTTTACTTGCCCGAGATTTGATCGTTGGTATCGGCATACCTAGTTCAATCTCGTTCACAGCAAGTACTTTACTCGTTTCGTAATCCGATATCACTTTCTGATTAACTCCTTAACCACGTGCTTGCAAGCGGTGTTGATATCGATTACCGAGTGGGACCGAAGTATATCTCTTCGACTCGGGAGGGACAAATTCCATCTCGATACATACAACGAGATATGTACTTTGGCTTTAAGCTATTAGGCGTCTTTGTCTATCTCTATAGATTTTGATGCCTAATATATAAGCAGCTTCTCCTAGTTCTTTCATTGAAAAACATTTATTCAAATAACTCTTCACATCGTTAAGCATACCAATGTCATTTCCAATAATCAATATGTCATCCACATATAGTACTAAAAATGTCACCGAGCTCCCACTCACTTTCTTGTAGATACAAGTTTCGTAGCAATTTGGAACAAATCCAAAACTCTTGATCACTTGATCAAAATGAAGGTTCCAACTCTGAGATGCTTGCTTCAGTCCATAAATGGAACGCTGAAGTTTGCACACCTTATTAGCATCCTTAGCATCGACAAAACCTTCGGGCTGCATCATATACAACTCTTCATCAATGTTGCCATTGAGGAACGCAGTCTTGACATCCATCTGCCATATTTCATAATCATGAAATACAACAATCGCTAATAAAATCCGAATGGACTTAAACATCGCTACGAGAGAGAAAGTCTCATCGTAGTCAACACCTTGAACTTGCCGAAACTCTTTTGCGACAAGCCAAGCTTTATATACAGTAACATTACCATCCGCGTCCGTTTTCTTCTTGAAAATGCATTTGCACTCAACGGCCTTATGGTCGCTAGGAGGGTCCACCAAAGTCCATAATTGGTTTTCTCTCATGGATCCCAATTCGGATTTCATGGCCTCTAGCCATTTCTCAGAGTCTGGGCCCATCATTGCTTCCTCATAGTTCGCAGGTTCACTGTTGTCTAACAACAAGACGGTTAAGACAGGGTTGACATACCATTCAGAAGTGGCACGTGACCTTGTCGACCTGCGAAGTTCAGTAGTAGCATCGTTTGAAGTTTCATGATCCTCGTCATTAGCTTCCTCTCTTGTTGGTGCAGACGGCACTGGAACAATTTCAGGTGTTGCGCTACTCTCCAACTTGAGAGAAGGTTCTATAACCTCGTCTAGCTCTACCTTCCTCCCACTCACTTCTTTTGAGAGAAACTCCTTCTCAAGAAAGGATCCGTTCTTTGCAACAAACACTTTGCCTTCGGATTTGTGGTAGAAGGTATACCCAATCGTTTCCTTAGGGTATCCTATGAAGACGCATTTCTCCGCTTTGGGTTCGAGCTTGTCCGGCATCAACTTCTTGACGTAAGCTTCGCATCCCCAAACTTTAAGAAACGACAACTTAGGTTTAGCGCCAAACCATGGTTCATACGGTGTCGTCTCAACGGATTTAGATGCTGCCCTATTTAAAGTGAATGCAGCGGTTTCTAATGCATAACCCCAAAATTATAACGACAAATCTATAAATGACATCATTGATCGCACCATATCTAATAGAGTTCGATTCCGGCGTTCAGACACACCATTGCGCTGTGGTGTTCCGGGTGGCGTGAGTTGCGAAATGATTCCGCTTGCTTTAAGATGCGTGAGAAAATCATAACTCAAATATTCACCTCCATGATCGGATCGTAGAAATTTAATTTTCCTGTTACGATGGTTTTCCACTTCGTTCTGAAATTCTTTGAACTTTTCAAACATTTTAGATTTATGTTTCATTAAATAGATATACCCATATCTACTTAAGTCATCAGTAGAAGTGAGAAAATAGTGATATCCACCACGCGTCGAAACACTCATTGGTCTGCATACATCGGTATGTATGATTTCCAATAAGTCCGTTGCTCGCTCCATTATTCCGGAGAACGGGGTTTTGATCATCTTGACCATGAGGCATGGCTCGCACGTGTCAAATGATTCAAAATCAAGAGACTCCAAAAGTCCATCAGAATGGAGTTTCTTCATGCGTTTTACACCAATATGACCTAGACGGCAGTGCCACAAATAAGTTGGATTATCACTATCTACTTTGCATCTCTTAGCCTCAATTTATGGATGTGCGTTTCATTGATTTCGAGTTTCAGAAGAAATAAACCATTCACAACAGGTGCATGACCATAAAAGATGTTATTCATATAAATGGAACAACCATTATTCTATGATTTAAATGAATAACCGTCTTGCAATAAACTCTATCCAGATATAATGTTCATGCTCAATGCAGGCACATAATAACACTTATTAAGGTTTAAAACTAATCCCGAAGGTAAAACTAAGGAGAGCGTGCCGACGGCCATCACATCAACTTTTGATCCATTGCCAACACGCATCGTCACCTCATCCCTTGCTAGCCGTCGTCTATTCCGTAGCTCCTGTTTCGAGTTACAAATATTAGCAACTGAACCAGTATCATATACCCAGGCACTACAACGAGCGCTAGTAAGGTAAACATCAATAACATGTATATCAAATATACCTTTAATGGTACTAGCCTTCTTGTCCGCTAAGTACTTCAGACAGTTGCGCTTCCAGTGACCCTTGTCCTTGCAATAGAAGCACTCAGTGTCCGGCTTAGGTCCAGACTTGAGCTTCTTCTCAGAAGGGGCAACGCATTTTCCGTTGCCTTTCTTGAAGGATTTCTTTGCACATTTAGCTTTCTTAAAGCTAGTGGTCTTGTTGACCATCAACACATGATTATCTTTCTTGATATCCACCTCCGCAACTTTTAGCTTAGCGAAGAGCTCAGTGATCGTATCATTGGAACCAATTTGATTGTGAGTAACTACAAAACCTTTGTATATAGGAGGGAGTGATTGCAGAACTCTGTCAATCTTGAGCTCTTCTGGAATCTTGTAGTCCAGTTGCTCAAGACGTTGAGTGTAGCCCGACATCTTAATGGCGTGCTCACTAACGGAACTCCCTTCCTCCATCTTGCAGTTAAAGAACTTCTCAGAGATCTCATATCTCTTAGAACGGGCCTGAGTCTAAAACATGGTTTTCAATTCCTCAGGTATCTCAAAGGTCCTGTCGAACTCCTCAAAACGATTTTGAAGTTCCGGTTCCATAGCAAACAACATGGTACTCTTAATCGCTCCATAATCATCTTTGCGTGACTGATAAACAGCTTTTTCATCAGTCGGCGCATCAGTAGCAGGGGCGTCACCTAGCGCTTTCTCAAGTACATAGGCCTTTTGTCCGCCAGAGAGAATGATTCTCAAATTGCGGAACCAGTTGGTGAAGTTAGACCCATTGTTCTTAAGCTTTTCTTTCTCAGCAAAAACGTTAAAGTTGAAGTTGGACTTAGCCATTTGATCTACAAAATTTGCAAATACAATTTAGACTATGTTCATGATAACTAGTTCAACTTAGTCAAATTACTAGATGAACTCCCACTAAATTCAACATCCCTCAAGTTGTTTAGTGAACACGATCCAAATTCACCACACCTAATCCGATCTTCACGAGAAGAGATGTGATTTCAATGGTGGACAACAGAGTGTCGATCATATAATTCATATGGATCATGTTTAGCATTTCGGTTCGTGTGTTCCGAGGCCATGTCTGTACATGCTAGGCTCGTCAAGTCAAACCCAAGTATTTCCGCGTGTGCAAAACTGGCTTGCACCCGTTGTATGTGAACGTAGAGTTTATAGCACCCGATCATCACGAGGTGCTTGAAAACGACGAACTTTCTCAACGGTGCATACATGGGGAGAACACAATTTTATCTTGACCTTTAAGTCATGAGTCATCTTATAATGCTACCGTCGCGATCTAAGCATAATAAGATACATAAAGGATAAACATCACATGCATATAATTTTATGTGACATGGTATAGCCAATCTCCGCGCAATGATCTCCATCTTGTGCGCGCCAGCATGATCTCCATCACTCCACCATGATTGCCTCCACCACGAATAGCAACTACAACTATTGCTAACTACTTAGCGATAAAGTAAAGCTATTACATGGCGTGTAAGAAGTTGACACGCAGGTCATATACAATTATAAAGACAACCATACGGCTCCTGCCGGTTGTGAACTCATCGACATGCAAGTCGTGAAATATTACAAAACACGATCATTGCATACATCTCAATTCATACACATCATGTCTTGGGCCATACCATATCACAAAACACTCCCTGCAAAACCAAGTTAGACGCCTCTACTTTTTTGTTGCATGTTTTGTGTGGCTTATGGGAGTAACAAGCTAAGAACGATTCTTATCTATGGAAAGCCACAATGGTGATATTATGTTTTCTAACATCCGTTGTAAATCCCATGACTACTATAGTGAGAGAAACTGGCATCCACCAGCCGCATGTGTGGAACAAGCACCACATGCGGGAGCCGGTCTCGCTAATGAGGTCGCATAAAGTTGGCGATCTCACTATGTCCCATAAGAAATACACAACAAGAGGTTAACAAAACATCAACAAGAACAAGCATGTTGTGTTCTACTCGTGAAACACATCTACGCATAGATTAGCCCTCGATACCATCAAGGGTTTTGAAGATAGTTGTAGCATCGGTTGTCTAACACCGTAATGCTACTTGATCTAGTAATAAAAGGGCCACTTCCTACATATAATTTTTGCATCATCATCATATCATGCTCATGTCATCATGCCACCTTGCATTTGAGCATCATATAAAACCCCTTCTTGTTTGGTTATTATCTCATGTGCATTATTAATTGTATTTGCCTCTTGATATTGTATTTGGTTCTTCATATATTGTTAAATGCCCAAGTTGATTTGGGGGCATATCTCTTATTAACTCCACCACCTTTCTTTCACCACCTTATAATCCCACCATCCAACTAAATATGAGCTTGGCATTTATGGGTTTTACTTCTAGCTCATGTGGGTTGGGATGGATCCAATTCTTTTCCACATGCTCCCATGTATGCACCATGTTGTTTTCACAATATTGGTATATGAGAGCCACATGGCCACCTTTGCATGCCTTGTGTGTGTGACCCTAATTCTAGCTCCCATATGTGTTGTTTAGGGGTTATCATCATGTTGGGATATTTTGTGGGCTTAAGCAATATCTAGTGGCATATACACACTAGCAAGCCCCATTGTATCTCAAATATGGTCATCTCCATCTATTCCACATGGGGCATCCTTTTTAATTCTTTTGCTTGTCCTTATTCCAATTTTTGGGAATGCAAAATAATAATGCCATGTGATAACATTGTTTTCACAAGAATCATCAGGGAAATAAATATTTCTGCATGGGCCATGCAAGTACCATCTCGTGCTTGTCATTGGATTTTATTTGTTTTTGAGTGGATCATCTCCATCTCTTTTTCTCTCTTTTGGCTTGTTACATGTTGATCTTGCTTAAGCCCTAAACCCCCCTACCTCTCTCTCCCTCTTTTTATCTTGATCTTGCTTGGTCTTTGTTTGGAGCATGCATGCTTCTACACCCTAGCCCCACCCCTCTCTCAAAATTTCTCCCTAAACCTATCTCTATCACTCTACCCATCTAACCCGAGCCACCACCTTTCTAACTAACCCTAGTCCCCATCAAACCCTAGCCCTGCCCCTCTCACCCACCCAGCTCAAACCCAACCTGACCACCCTCTCCCATGTGCTTTCCCTGACCCTCTCTCTCTTCCCCTCCTAAACCCTAGCCACCCGAGCCACCCCTCTTTTGGCATAAAGGTAGCCCCTCCCTTCTCCCCTCTCCTCCCTTTTCCCCAACGACCAGCTCGCCTCCACCCCGATCCTCCAGGCAGTCCCAGGCCTCCCCAACCTACCCTCTCCCTTCTTCCTCCCCACCATGCTCGCCACCAAAGCCAAGCCCTAGCCGCGGCCTCCCCATCCTCTTACCGACCCGGAGAGCGACGAGCTTCGCCAGAAGCACCGGTGCCCCCTTCTGCTTCCTCTACATCGCCCAGGACGCGAGGAACCCGCCGAACCCCAAGAGTAGCCCGCCACCATGAGTACCAGAAGCTCAAGGTTCCAGCCCGTCGCGATCAAGCTTCTCGGCCAAGCTCTCCTGGCCGAGTCATTGGTGAGCCCCACCCCCTGGACATGCTCCTTGCCTCTTGCCGTAGTGCCGCCGTCCTTGGCAGCTCCGCCGACGCATCGCGCTGGCAATGTCTGCGGCTCGCTCGCGCTGTTCGCCGCTCATCGCCGCCTTGTATCGCCCTCCTCCGCGCTAGCACCCCGAATCGATGTTGTAGTCCGTGATCCCCTCTTCATCTTTCGTTTTAGGGTTGTGTTGTTTAGACCAGCGACGGCGTCGCCATCGTCAACCGAAGCTCCGGCCAGATCCACGCCGCAGCACCGCGTCCAGCAGCAGCCGACGAACGTTTTGCGATTAGGTCCCTGTAGTTTCTCCCGCCTAAACCGCAGCCCCACGACCCCACCTACCAGCGCCTGCGGGCTTTTTGCAAAAAGGGTCCTCAGCTTCTTTTGTTTTCCGTCCGCAGTCCCTGGATCGCCCACGTGTCGCCACCGGACGGCTGCGCGCGCGTGTGGGCCTGCTGGTTCCTGGACCCGCCTGTCAGCCTCGCTAGCTAGGGTGAGCCTCGGTGAGAAAAGTCTGGCGCGTGTGTGTCGGCCCAGTCAGCTTTGAGGCCCACCTGTCATTCTCTGGGGTAGAGTCTGCTGAGTATCAAAAGTCCAGGAGTTTGCTGATTCAAATTTCAAACATTTTCAAATCCATTCAATTCAGTTCAAATTCAAATCTGTTTAAATTTAAGTAAATTCATAACTTATTCCTGGTATGGAATTTGAATTCAAACCTTATATGAAAAATGTTTTGTTTTTGAATGTTAATTCAAATCCATATTCAAATATTTTCAGAATTAATTTATTTAGTCAACCTTTGACTTTGACCCTATTTAATTATTTGACTTAAAATAAATTTAAATTCACAATTTCAAATAATACAAATAATATATGTTTTTGAATCAGAAAAATGTGAGGAATTCAAATATGCCATTCAAAATATTATTTGAACACTTTAAATTCCAAGTTGGGTAAATTACAACAAAATGCCACTGGAACTTAATAAATTAATAACTTTTGATCTATAACTCCGAATTTAACAAATGATATGTCTAAAATGATCAGCTCGACGAGACCTTTCTGTTTATGCTATCCATGACTTCAATTGCAGCATGCATCATATAAATATATAGTGTACAACAACTATTATGACAACAAAATGTGATCCAAACCCCATTAAAATGTTATTTCTTGTCTTCCACACCTCACCCATGCCATGCTACATTATTGCCATGCAACTTGTGCATCATTCATCATGGCATGATTGTTTGCTTGATGCATTTTACTCGTATGCTTGCGCACTTTATTTATGTTGGCCTTTGTTTGTTTGGTTCTTCTTCGAATAGACACTGAGCAGGGATATATCAAGAGAACCAGGAGCACTACCCAGATCCGTCTCTCGCTTCAACTGAGTTGCCAGGCAAGCACTACCACATGCTTGCATACATACAGTACCTATTGCCTCTATCTTATTCTTGCATCATTGAGTCGCGAATTGCATTAAATTGAATCCCAAGTATTGCATAGCCTTTACTTTCAAACCCCACCAAGCTTGTTCCTCCATCCCATGAGCCATTACTACAGGAGTTGTTTGAGCCATGCGAGTCGTAGAACAGCATGTGTAGGGTATGTGAGTCGATGGATAACGAGGTACCTAAACAACTTAACACGAGTAGTAATGGGATAACTAATGAAAGTGGCACGGTGAGCAACATCTGCTATTTGGTTTTCCCGCTCACTTGTGTCCGTAAGACCCCGAGTACTTGATTCCTGTTCCAAGATTATTCGCGCTATCCACATCCGGAGGCTTATGGGACCCCCGAGCCAGAGCTTGATTAGTCTTATTTCTTGGGGCCACAAACTAGTTTGAGGTTTTGTTTACTATCCTGTACTTATGCCATGCTCCGCTTTATTTAAGTTTGTGCGAGGAGCACCTTTTATCTTAGGTAAGCGGAGTGTTTTGCAGTATCGACAAGCCCAGCCACTTTCGGGTTCCCGGTCGTTTACCATTGTCGCAAACCTTGAGTCCGCCTCGAGTCATTAACTTCGCTTGGTCTACTCAATGGGGTGGCCCCCTGAAATATTTCTGAATCCTGTGATTGCTTTGTCGTGAAAGCCTCGTTGGGTTTTGTTTTGGTTTTTCCGAGGTTGATCGAGTGTGTGTTGCTATTTGTGCACCCCGGCCGGGTTAAAACTTCCGAAAGCCGTGTCCGCGGTTATGGACGACTTGGAGCACAGTTTCTCGATCATAGACAAGCATAACTAAAGTACCGCTTTAATCTGACTAAGTAATTGACTAGTAAATAGTGCAATACTCATGGAATGGTTAATAAAACTGCCAACAGATGGGGAGGTTGTTCGTCCGCTTCCTCGTTGTTAAGCGAGGAGGAGGATGGATCTGATGAAATTACTGTATAACTGTTGTCATTAATTCACGGACATCCGTCTATCTTTGTTTAGGCGGATGGTTAGCGAGTATCTATAGAACTGCTAGGGTTTATCTTTTGCTGCAATTGCGTCACCCCAGGTTGTGTCCCCTTTAGAGGCATTAAGACTTGCTGAGTACCCTTAGGGTCTCACACGATAAATTATTGGTTCAGATGAACAGGTACCCTCGCAGGACGGATACTGGGTGGAAGAGGCTGATGATGTGGGCAACGATCGTTCGGTGTAGAGATTCCGGAACGGGATCCGTGAGATCCGTGGCGGGATGTGCTTATTTCTATGGCATCTTATGCCGATTTGCTTCTTATCCGTACTCGGACTTTGTTTTGCCGCTTGATACTCGATGTGTGATGTATGAGGAATTATCCTAAAATATTATATCTATCTAGGTCATTTGAATCTTGCGATATGCTATATTTTCCTTTCTTTCTAGATGGTATGGCTCGATGTACTCTTGTATGGTGGCTTGCATACATACTCATTTGTGTATGTAGTTGATCCCTTCGCCCGGGACACGCCTGCAGACAGTCCCGTTGAGTTGGAAGTGGTTGGGACGGCCGAAAGGTCTACCCGTGAGTGGCTTTTGGGGCCCCACCGTACTATTTCAACCACTACCGCTCAACCAGGCTTGTATCTATGAGCGTAATTCACCGAGGTAGTTACAATAGTAAATCAAAAAGATTACTACAGATGCGAACAAGAAAGCCAAGATCTAATCTAGGAGATGTAATCAACGAGAGAGATTGATGAGATGTTCATACCCTTGAAGAAATCGCATAGCAGAAATGTTCAACAGAACGTGGTTGATGTAGTCGTACTCAACGTCTCCTCCTCGCGATCTGATCTGATCCTACGCCGCAAGTGGCGGCGCCTCCGAGAGATGCACACGTACGGTGCTGTGACGTCTCCTCCTTTCCTTGGTACAACAAGTATGATGGAGAGATAGATTGGATCTGCAGCACGATGTCGTGGTGCTTATGGTGGAGAGTTTCTCCGGCAGGGCTTCTCCTTCGCGCAGTCGGGCGAGAGAGAGAGGTGGAGGGGCAGCAGTTGGACGGCGGCTAGGGTTGAAGGAGTGGGGGGAGGCTGTGCCCCTGCCCTCCTTATATAGGGGTCTAGCCGGCCCCCTTGACCCCTCCTCCAAGCCCTAGGGCGGCGGCCCAAGGGGTGGAGTGGGAGGCAAGTCACCCCCCCTCTTCTAGAAGGCTCCCTTAGGGTTTCCCCTAGGGCTGGACGGCTGGGCCTTAGGGGCCTTGTGCCCCTGGCCCAAAGTGGCCAGGGCACTTACCCTTAGGCCCACGCAGGCCTCCGACAAGTGGGCCCACGTTGGTCCCACTCCGGAACCTTCTAGAACCTTCTCGTACAATACCGATAAACTCCGAAACGATTCCGAAATCCAAAAACTGCTTTCCTTTATATGAATCTTATTCTCCGGACCATTCTGGAACCTCTCGTGATGTCCTGGGTCTCATCCGAGACTCCAAACAAAAACTCATAAACCAATTATCCATTCTATCCTAACGTCGATACATGTTAAGTGTATGACCCTACGGGTTCGAGAATATGCAGACATGATCTTCTATCAATAATCAACAGCGGGATCTGGAAATCCATATTGACTACCACATATTCATCGATGATCATATCGGATGAACCACGATGCCAGGATTCAATTAATCCCATAGATGTATTCCCTTCGTCACGTGATATTTTACTTGCCCGAGATTCGATCGTTGGTATCGGCATACCTAGTTCAATCTCATTCACAGCAAGTACTTTACTCGTTCTGTAATCCGATATCACTTTGTGATTAACTCCTTAACCACGTGCTTGCATGTGGTGTTGATATCGATTACCGAGTGGGCCCGAAGTATATCTCTCCGACTCGGGAGGGACAAATTCCATCTCGATACATACAACCCAACAAGTACTTTCCGATCACCTGAGAGACACCTTTATGATCACCCTCACATAGGATGACGTTTGATGACCTCAAAGCTTTCTTCCGATACCAGGGAGTTATATTATCTCATGGTCTAAGGAATACAATGTTGGAATTATGCCCTAGAGGCAATAATAAAGATGTAATTATTATAATTCTTGTTCATGATAAAGTTTATATTCCATGCTAGAATTGTATTAAGCGGAAACTTTAATACTTGTGTGGTTTGTGAACAACACCGTGTCCCTAGTACGCCTCTATGGACTAGCTCATTGATCAATGATGGTTAAGGTTTCCTAATCATAGACATGAGTTGTCAATTGATAATGAGATCATATCATTGGGAGAATGATATGGTGGACAGACCCAAACTAAGCGAAGCAATTAGATCGTGGCATCATGTTCGTCTTTGAGAAGCTTTTCTTATGTCAAATATTGTATTCCTTAGACCATGAGATAATACAACTCCCTGGTATCGGAAGAAAGCTTTGAGGTCATCAAACGTCATCCTATGAAAGGGTGATCATAAAGGTGTCTCTCAGGTGATCGGAAAGTATCTGTTGGGTTGTATGTATCGAGATGGGATTTGTCCCTCCCAAGTCGGAGAGATATACTTCGGGCCCACTCGGTAATCGATATCAACACCGCTTTCAAGCATGTGGTTAAGGAGTTAATCACAAAGTGATATCGGATTACGGAACGAGTAAAGTACTTGCTGTGAACGAGATTGAACTAGGTATGACGGTACCGACGATCGAATCTCGGGCAAGTAAAATATCGCGAGACGAAGGGAATATATATGGGATTGTTTGAATCCTGGCATCGTGGTTCATCCGATATGATCATCGATGAATGTGTGGGAGTCAATATGGGTGCCTGCACCTACCGTTGATTATTGATAGAAGATCATGTTCAGATATTCTCGAACCCAGGGTCACACACTTAACATATCTCGACGCTAGGATAGATTGGATAATTGGTTTATGAATTTTTGTTTGGAGTCTCGGATGGGATCCGGGACATCACGAGAGGTTCCGGAATGGTCCAGAGAATAAGATTCATATAAGGCAGTGCAGTTTTTGGAGTTCGGAATTGTTCCGGGTTAATCGGTATTGTACCAGAAGCTTCTAGAACCTTCCGGAAGGGGACCAACGTGGCCCCACCTTCCGGGAGGGGGCATGGGCCTATGAGGGAGTGTCCTGGCCGCATTGGGCCAGGGGCACAAGGCCCCATAGGGCCCAGCCGATCCTAGAGAGTTTAAATCGTTTAAACTAGAGATAGGGTTTCTAGAAGAGGGGAGAGTCCATGCCCCCCACTCCTTATCCTTTGGGTTTGGGGGAGGGGCTAGGGCTGCGCCCCTCCTCTATATAAAGAGGGGTGGGGGCGCACCAACCCCACACACCTTCCCCTCCAACCCTAGCCGCCCTGCTGCCCTTCCTCTCTCACTCCCGACTGCTTGTAGGCGAAGCCCTGCTGCAGAAATTCTCCACCATATACACCACGCCGTCGTGTTGTAGATCCAATCCATCTCTCCACCATACTTGCTGGTCCGAGGAAGGAGGAGACGTCGAGGTGCTGCACGTGTGCATCTCACGGAGGCACCGCCACTTGTGGTGCTAGATCGGATCGGATCGCGAGGAGGAGAAGCGTACGACTTCACCCACGCTCCGTTAACGTTCACTGCATGTAATCTTCAAGGGTATGAAGATCTAATCCAACTCTCTCGTTGATTGCATCTCCTAGATTAGATCTTGGTTTTCCCTCTATTCGCATCCGTAGAAAATTTTGATTTACTATGTCGCGAAACCCTTCAGTGGTATCAGAGCTAGATCTATGCGTAGATGTGTTTCACGAGTAGAACGCAACATGGTTGTTGCGGGCGTTGATGTTTTCTGTTGCAAGCCTCTTGTTTGTGTTCTTCTTATGACGCGGGATAGTGAGATTGAAGCGGTCCAGGCCAACCTTACGACGCCGTCATGAGACCGGCTCCGCACTTGACATGTGGCTTGTACCACACATGCGGTGGTGGATGCCGGTTTCTCACTATAGTTGTCATGGGATTAACACCGGAGTTTGGCAACCATAATATCACCGTTGTGGCTTTCCGTAGGTAAGAATCGTTCTTAGCATCTACTCCCATAAGCCACGTAAAACATGCAACAACAAAGTAGAGGCGTCTAACTTGTTTTTGCAGGGAGTGTTTTCTGTGATATGGTATGGCCCAAGATGTTATGTGTATGTTGTATGCGATGATCATGTTTTGTAATGTTTCACGACTTGCATGTCGATGAGTACACAACCGGCAGGAGCCATATGGTTGTCTTTATAATTGTGTATGACCTGCGAGTCAACTTCTTATACGCCATGTAATAGCTTTACTTTATCGCTAAGTAGTTAGCAATAGTTGTAGTTGTTATTTGTGGTGGAGGCAATCATGGTGGAGTGATGGAGATCATGCCAGAACGCACAATATGGAGATCATTGCGCGAAGATTGGCTACACCATGTCACATAAAGTTATATGCATGTGATGTTTATCCCTTTTATGTATCTTATCATGCTTAGATCGCGACGGTAGCATTATAAGATGATTCCTCACTTAAAGATCAAGATACAAATTGTGTTCTCCCCAAGTATGCACCGTTGCGAAATTTCATCGTGTCCAAGCATCACGTGATGATCGGGTGCTATAGACTCTACGCTCACATACAACGGGTGCAAGCCAGTTTTGCACACGCGGAAATACTTGGGTCTAGCTTGACGAGCCTAGCATGTATGTACATGGCCTCGAACACAAGAACCGAAAGGTTAAGCATGAGTCATATGAATGATATGATCGACACTTTGTTGTCCACCATTGAAACCACATCTCTTCTCGTGATGATCGGATTAGGTGTGGTGAATTTGGATCGTGTTCACTAAACAACTTGAGGGATGTTGAATTTAGTGGGAGTTCATCTAGTAATTTGATTAAATTGAACTATTTATCATGAACATAGTCTAAATTGTACTTGCAAATATCAGTAGATCACATGGCCAAGTCCAACTTCAACTTCAACGTTTTTTGAGAAGGAAAAGCTTAGAAACAATGGGTCTAACTTCACCAATTGGTTACGCAATCTAAGAATCATTCTGCTCATGACAAAAGGACTATGTCCTTGGAAAGCGTTAGGTGACCCCTCTTGCAATCTGCTACCGATGAGAAAGCATCTATCGATCAAGCAAAGATGATTATTGTGTGATTAAGAGCACCATGTTGTTTGCTATGGAACCGGAGCTTCAAAATCGTTTTGAAGAGTATCCCGGGCCCTTCAAGATTCTCGAGGAGCTGAAAACCATGTTTCAGACTCAGGCCCGTTCTGAGAGATATGAGATCTCCGAGAAGTTCTTTAACTGCAAGATGGAGGAAGGGAGTTCCGTTAGTGAGCACGCCATAAAGATGTCGGGCTACACTCAACGACTTGAGCAACTGGAATGCACGATTCCAGAGGAGCTCAAGATTGACAGGGTTCTGCAATCACTCCCCGCCTACAAAAGTTTTGTAGTGACTCATAATCGATTGGTTCCATCGATACGATCACCGAGCTCTTCGCAGTCAAGGCTGCAGAGGTGGACATCAAGAAGGATAATCATGTGTTGATGGTCAACAAGCCCTCCTTTAAGAAAGGTAAGGAGCAAAGAAACCCTTCAAGAAGGGCGGCAAGCGCAATGCCTCGCCGAGAAGAAGCTCAAGTCCGTCCTAAGCCCCACAATCGAGTGCTTCTATTGCAAGGACAAGGGTCCTTGGAAGCGAATCGTCCAAGTACTTAGCGGACAAGAAGGCTTGCACCATCAAAGGTATATTTGATATACATGTTATTGATGTTTTCCTTACTAGCCCTCGTTGTAGTGCCTGGGTATTTGATACCGGTTCAGTTGCTAATATTTGTAACTCGAAACAGGAGCTACGGAATAGACGGCGGCTTGCGAGGGATGAGGTGACGATGCGCGTTGGCAACGGATCAAGAGTTGATGTGATGGCCATCGGCATGCTCTCCTTAGTTTTACCTTCGGGATTAGTTTTAAACCTTAATAAGTGTTATTATGTGCCTGCGTTGAGCATGAACATTATTTCTGGATCGTGTTTATTGCAAGACGGTTATTCATTTAAATCGGAGAATAATGGTTGTTCTATTTATATGAGTAACATCTTTTATGGTCATGCACCTCTTGTGAATGGTTTATTTCTTCTAAATCTCGAAAGGGATGAAACACACATCGATAACATTGAGGCTAAGAGATGCAAAGTAGATAGTGATAATACTACTTATTTGTGGCACTATCGTCTAGGTCATATTGGTGTAAAGCGCATGAAGAAACTCCATTCTGATGGACTTTTGGAGTCTCTTGATTTTGAATCATTTGACACATGCGAACCATGCCTCATGGGCAAAATGATCAAAACCCCGTTCTCATGTATGATGGAGTGAGCAACGGACTTGTTGGGAATCATACATACCGATGTATGCGGACCGATGAGTGTTTCGAAGCGCGGTGGATATCGCTATTTTCTCACTTTTACCGATGACTTAAGTAGATATGGGTATATCTATTTAATGAAACATAAATCTGAAACATTTGAAAAGTTCAAGGAATTTTAGAATGAAGTGGAGAACCATCGTAACAGAAAGATTAAGTTTCTACGATCCGATCGTGGGGGCGAATATTTGAGTTATGATTTTCTCACGCATCTTAAAACAAGTGGAATCGTTTCACAACTCACGCCACCCGGAACACCACAGTAGCAATGGTGTGTACGAGCGGAATCGAACCCTATTAGATATGGTCCGATCAATGATGTCTCTTCTTGATTTGCCGTTATCATTTTGGGGTTATGCATTAGAAACCGCTGCATTCACTTTAAATAGGGATCCATCTAAATCCGTTGAGGCGACACCGTATGAGCGTGGTTTGGTGCTAAACCTAAGTTGTCGTTTCTTAAAGTTTGGGGATGCGAAGCTTCGTCAAGAAGTTGATGCGGACAAGCTCAAACCCAAAGCGGAGAAATGCGTCTTCATAGGATACCCTAAGGAAACTATTGGGTATACCTTCTATCACATAACCGAAGGCAAAGTGTTTTTCAAGAAGAACGGTTCCTTTCTTGAGAAGGAGTTTCTCTCGAAAGAAGTGAGTGGGAGGAAAGTAGAGCTAGACGAGGTTATTGAACCTTCTCTTGAATTGGAGAGTAGCGCACCGAAATTGTTCCATGGCTTTGCACCAACAATAGAGGAAGCTAATGACAAGGATCATGAAGCTTAGGACGATCTCTGGTCTTGAGCGTCGCAGTCGACAAGGTCGCGTGCCCCTCCCGAGTGGTGCGGCAACCTGTCTTATTTGTCTTGTTAGTAGAAGACAGTGAACCTACGAACTATGAGGAAGCGATGATGAGCCCAGACTCTGAGAAATGGCTGGAAGCCATGAAATCCGAATTGGGATCCATGAGAGAAAACCAAGTATGGACTTTGGTGGATCCTCCTAGCGACCGAAAGGCCGTTGAGTGCAAATGGATCTTCAAGAAGAAAACGGACGCGGATGGTAATGTTACTGTCTATAAAGCACGGCTTGTCGCGATAGGTTTTCGACAAGTTCAAAGTGTTGACTACGATGAGACTTTCTCTCCCGTAGCGATGTTTAAGTCCATTAGGATTTTATTAGCAATTTCTGCGTTTCATGATTATGAAATATGGCAGATGGATGTCAAGACTGCTTTCCTCAATGGGAACGTTGATGAAGAGTTGTATATGATGCAACCCGAAGGTTTTGTCGATCCTAAGGATGCTAGTAAAGTATGCAAACTTCAGCGTTCCATTTATGGACTGAAGCAAGCATCTCGGAGTTGGAACCTTCGTTTTGATCAAGTGATCAAGAGTTTTGGATTTGTTCCAAATTGCTCTGAGCTTGTATCTACAAGAAAGTGAGTGGGAGCTCGGTGGCGTTTACGATGCTGTATGTGGATGACATATTGATTATCGGAAATGACATCAACATGCTTAACGATGTGAAGAGTTATTTGAACAAGTGTTTTCAATGAAAGACCTAGGTGAAGCTGCTTATATATTGGGCATCAAAATCTATAGAGATAGAAAAGGCCTTTGATAGCTTTAAGCCGAGTACATACCTAGACAAAGTTAGAAAAGGTTCGTAATGGATAAGGCAAAGAAAGGTTCGTGCCTATGTTGTCGGTAAGATATTGAGCAAGGCTCGGTGTCCACTACGGTGAAATGATAGGAAGCTATGAGCAAAGTGCCTTATGCCTCGGCCATAGGTTCCATCATGTATGCCATCTTGTGTACTAGACCGGATGTGTCCAATGCTCTTAGTTTGACGAGATATCAAAGTGATCGAGTGGAACCTTTGGACAGCCGTGAAGAACATCCTAAAGTACCTAAATAGAACTAAAGAAATGTTCTTAGTCTATGGGGTGATGAACGACTTGTCATAAAGGTTACGTCGATGCTAGTTTCGACACCGACAAGGATGATTCCAAATCTCAGACAAGATACGTTTATATTTTGAATGGAGGAGCTGTGAGCTCGAGAAGCTGCAAGCAAAGCGTGATCTCGGGATCTACAGTGGAAGCGGAATACATGGCTGCTGCAGAAGCGTCAAGTGAAGGAGTTTGGATCAGAAACTTCATCACTGAGCTTGGCGTGGTTCCAAGTGCATTGGACCTTTGGAGATATTGTGTGACAACCTTGGCGCCATAGCACTCGCTAAGGAGCCAAGATATCATCCAAAGACCAAGCATATCAACCGCAAGTTTCATATAATCCGGGATTATATAGCGATGGAGATCTGAATATTAGCAAAGTACATACGGATCCGAATGTCGCATCCACCGACTAAACCTCTTCCACATGTAAAACATGATCAACACCTCAATGCCATGGGTGTGAGATTGTTGCCAAATGTAAACTAGATTATTGACTCTAGTGCAAGTGGGAGACTGTTGGAATTATGCCCTAGAGGCAATAATAAAGATGTTATTATTATAATTCTTGTTCATGATAAAGTTTATATTCCATGCTAGAATTGTATTGCGGAAACTTTAATACTTGTGTGGTTTGTGAACAACACCGTGTCCCTAGTACGCCTCTATGGACTAGCTCATTGATCAATGATGGTTAAGGTTTCCTAATCATAGACATGAGTTGTCAATTGATAATGAGATCATATCATTGGGAGAATGATATGGTGGATGACCCAAACTAAGCGAAGCAATTAGATCGTGTCATCGTGTTCGTCTTTGCGAAGCTATTCTTCTTATGTCAAATATTGTATTCCTTAGACCATGAGATAATACAACTCCCGGTATCGGAAGAAAGCTTTGAGGTCATCAAACGTCATCCTATGAAAGGGTGATCATAAAGGTGTCTCTCGGTGATCGGAAAGTATCTCATTGGGTTGTATGTATCGAGATGGGATTTGTCCCTCCCAAGTCGGAGAGATATACTGGGCCCACTCGGTAATCGATATCAACACCGCTTTCAAGCATGTGGTTAAGGAGTTAATCACAAAGTGATATCGGATTACGGACAAGTAAAGTACTAACGTGTGAACGAGATTGAACTAGGTATGACGATACCGACGATCGAATCTCGCAAGTAAAATATCGCGAGACGAAGGGAATATATATATGGGATTGTTTGAATCTGGCATCGTGGTTCATCCGATATGATCATCTATGAATGTGGGAGTCAATATGGGTGCCTGCACTTACCGTTGATTATTGATAGAAGATCATGTCGCATATTCTCGAACCCGCAGGGTCACATACTTAACGATTCTCGACGCTAGGATAGATTGGATAATTGGTTTATGAATTTTTGTTCGAGTCTTGGATGGGATCCGGACATCACGAGAGGTTCGGAATGGTCCGAGAATAAGATTCATATAAGGCGATGCAGTTTTGGAGTTCGAATTGTTCGGTTAATCCAGATTGTACCGGAAGCTTCTAGAACCTTCGGAAGGGGACCAACGTGGCCCCACCTTCCGGGAGGGGCATGGGCCTATGAGGGAGTGTCCTGGCGCATTGGGCCGGGGCACAAGGCCCCATAGGGCCAGCCGATCCTAGAGAGTTTAAATCGTTTAAACTAGAGATAGGGTTTCTAGAAGAGGAGAGTCCATGCCCCCACTCCTTATCCTTTGGGTTTGGGGAGGGCTGAGGCTGCGCCCTCCTCTATATAAAGAGGGGGGCGCACCAACCCCACACACCTTCCCTCCAACCCTAGCCGCCTGCGCCCTTCCTCTCTCCTCCCGACCGCTTGAAGCCTGCAGAAATTCTCCACCATATACACCACGCCGTCGTGTTGTAGATCCAATCCATCTCTCCACCATACTTGCTGGTCCGAGGAAGGAGGAGACGTCGAGGTGCTGCACGTGTGCATCTCACGGAGGCACCGCCACTTGTGGTGCTAGATCGGATCGGATCGCGAGGAGGAGAAGCGAGTACGACTACATCACCCACGTTCCGACGAACGTTCCGCTGTGAGAATCTTCAAGGGTATGAAGATCTAATCCAATCTCTCTCGTTGATTGCATCTCCTAGATTAGATCTTGGCTTTCCCTCTATTCGCATCCGTAGAAAATTTTGATTTACTATGTCGCGAAACCCTTCATACAATACTTGACATAGGAAAAAGCTTCGCAAAGATGAACACGATGACACGATCTAATTGCTCTGCTTAATTTGGGTTTGTCCATCATATCATTCTCCTAATGACATGATATCATTATTAATCAACAACTCATGTCTATGGTTAGGAAACCTTAACCATCATTAATCAATGAGCTAGTCCATAGAGGCGTACTAGGGACACGGTGTTGTTCATAAACCACACAAGTATCAAAGTTTCCGCTTAATACAATTCTAGCATGGAATATAAACTTTATCATGAACAAGAATTATAATAATAACATCTTTATGATTGCCTCTAGGGCATAATTCCAACAAATACCCCTTATGAGGAGTGGGTTGGAAGAAGAGCATCACTTTCGTATCTGCGCACTTAGGGTGTTTGGAGAAGGTCAACATACCGATTCCCAAGAAACGCAATCTTGGACCCAAGACAGTGGATTGTATCTTTCTAGGATATGCTCTACGGAGTGTAGGCTATAGATTTCTAGTGGTTAAATCTCAGGTACCTGATATGCATGTTGATACTATAATAGAATCTCGTGATGCAACATTCTTTGAGAATATATTTCCTATGAAAGATATGCATATCATTGGTAGGATTTCTTCTGAAATACTTCCTGAATCTAGTGCATCTATTGAGAATTCTGAACAACCATATGAGGAATTCATTGAGATGGATGACGATGAACCTCTGACGAGGAGTAAGAGATAGATGGTTGCAAAATCCTTTGGTAATGACTTCATGTGTACCTTGTGGATGATACTCCCAGATCCATTACTGAGGCATATGCATCCCCTGATGCAGATGATTGGAAAGAAGCTGTCCAAAATGAGATGGACTCAATTCTTTCTAATGGAACTTGGAAATTATCAGAACGACCCTATGGTTGTAAACCTGTGGGATGTAAGTGGGTGTTCAAGAAGAAGCTAAGGCCTGATGGTACTATTGAGAAGTACAAGGCGTGTCTTGTAGCTAAGGGCTACACACAGAAAGAAGGCGAAGATTACTTTGACACATATTCACCTGTCGCTAGACTGACCACCATTCGAGTACTACTATCCCTGGCTGCCTCTTATGGTCTTCTCGTTCATCAAATGGACGTGAAGACAGCTTTCCTTAATGGAGAGTTGGAAGAGGAGATCTATATGGATCAGCCGGATGGGTTTGTGGTAAAAGGTGAAGATACAAAGGTGTGCAAGTTATTAAAATATTTATATGGCCTGAAACAAGCACCTAAGCAATGGAATAAGAAGTTTGATAGAACTCTACTTTCTGCTGGCTTTGTCATTAATGAGGCTGATAGGTGTGTTTACTATCGCCATGGTGGGGGCGATAGCATTATATTATGTTTGTACGTGGATGACATTCTGATCTTTGGTACAAACATGAAAGTGATAAATGAAGTCAAGTTTTTCCTGTTAAAGAGTTTTGATATGAAAGATCTGGAAGAGGCTGATGTGATTCTGAACATCAAGATTATTAAGAACGAGAATGAGATTAGTTTAACGCAATCTCATTATGTTGAGAAGGTCTTGAGCCGATTTGGCTTTAATGATGGCAAGACTTTTTCAACACCTTATGATCCCAGTTTGACATTACGAAAGAATAAGAAGGAACCAACAGATCAGCTGAAATATTCACAAGTTGTTGGTTCTCTCATGTACCTAGCAAGCGCTACAAGACCTGATATCTCTTTTGCTGTGAGCAAGTTGAGTAGGTTCATGTCTAACCCAGGTATTGATCATTGGCATGCACTTGAAAGGGTCATGCGCTATCTATGTGGTACAATGAGCTATGAGATTCACTATTCAGGGCACCCTTCTTTGCTTGAAGGATATAGTGATTCGAACTGGATCTCTGACGTTGATGAACTTTACGCCATGAGCGGGTATGTGTTTACCCTTGGAGGTGGTGCAGTGTCATGAAGATCCTGTAGACAGACCATATTGACGAGGTCAACTATGGAAGCAGAGCTTATTGCTTTAGACACAGCCACTGTTGAGTCAGAATGGCTGCGTGAGCTCTTGATGGACTTGCCTGTGGTTGACAAACCTATGCCTGCAATCCTTTTGAATTGTGACAACCAAACTGTTATTGTCAAAGTGAACAATTCTAAGGATAACGCGAAGTCATCAAGACACGTGAAGAGACGTTTGAAGTCTGTCAAGAAATTGAGAAACTCCGGAGTAATAACTGTTATGTATATTCAAACAGACAAAATCCTGTTAGATCCCTTTACAAAGGGACTATCACGAAATGTGATAGAAAGTGCATCGAGGTAGATGGGGTTGAGACCCATGGATGTCACACCTAGTGGTAACCCAACCTATATGATCGGAGATCCCGTGAATTAGGACCTGGGAAGAACAAGCTAGTGGTTTGACTTAGGAGAGTAGTTGGTAACCCTCTCTATGTGAAGATGCATAACTCTCATAATCTGTAAGACAGGTTGGCAACATGCCATAATGTGTTTCTGTTGGCTTTAACTAGCAAAGATGTTGTTCTATAAGGCATTCTTGAAAGAACACACCTATATGAGCTCGACTGTAAACGTCGCGATCTATGAGACTTGGGTGATCTCTAGTAAACTCATGAAGAGACCAGGGAGTATGACGCATATGCTCCAACCCGCGGGGTAGGCTACTGGCAGCCAGGTATTAGTTATGATTTTGAGTGAAATCTATTGGCACCAAACTTGCAATTCAAGGTTCGTCCATTGTTCAAGTTGTTGATAGACGTATTCAAGATTCTAGGCGGAAGTTCAACTTAATAGTCTCTGCTGAAACACTGGTATATAAACAAGTAGTAAGGATTGAAAAATCTTCAAATGGGCATTTGAGATCTGGTGGGGCATTGTTAGAAATAATGGGGCTAATCCATTTAGGCCCATGTGTATTTCAGATTTTCCCTAAATCTCAAAGCCAAATTTGTGGCAGCCCATATGTGTTTGGACCCATGTTTGTGGCAGCTCACATGGGAGTGGAGTGAGAGCTAATTTTAGTCCCATATGGAAAGTTTAAGGAGAGTTGCACCACCTTATAAGGTGAACTGTTGCACCACTTTATAAGTGAACGGCAAAAAGAGAGATACACACACGCGCTCCTCCTCCGACGACACCGCCGCTCGGACGCACGCACGCAGGCTCGCCTCGTCTCGTCTCGTCTCGTCACACGCGCGCCACAGATTGCGGGAATCTCGCCGAACCGAGCTTTATTTTGCTGCTCAGGAAAATGTGTGCGGTTAGACAGACGTGTCAACAGTTAGCGGATTCGGGTCGCTCCCGGATCGTGGGCTATCTGTAACCGACCCAACGTGTGGGCTTGGTCCATTTCGTGTCCTGTACGGGATTTCCGAGTTGCTCTATATAAACGCCTGTGCGGTTTCCACAATGTACGACACCAAACCAATCTAGGATTTTGCCATCCTCCCTGCTTGCGCCGCCATCGTAGTCTACTCCATCCTGCTTGTCGGCGTGCACCGGTGGTCGGGAGAGTAGGTCTCCGGAACCACTTGCCTTTGCGATCCTGTACGGGAGAGGGCGAATAAGGTTTTTGGAAAGCGCTCCGCGCGACTGCTCAAGTTCGCTATCACGGCGCGTCTTCCCGGTCGTCAAGCCGGACCTCGTGTGTGTCGTCTTCAACGCCGACTTCTTCATCAAGCTACTGCACCAACGACGACTACATCGACTGTTGTTTACTACGGCTGTTAGTGTGTACAATCTGTTACTGTTCATGTTGATCAATACATCTAGTATGTTAGAGGTTCACGTGATTGTAGCTGATGCTGTCATGATTTATATTCTGAAATTAATAGTGGAAATTATGCCTAATAATCCAACAACACACTCATACATACACACAATTAGTGCTCCATGGAATAATTTGACCATCTATTATCTAAAGTAGTTGAGATCCCCCACACCCCAATCTTGTGTGAAGAAAAGAACATCGGACGGATCACATACAAAACGGACATCAAACAGTTTTTTTTTTTGCTCAGGGACATCTAACAGTTTTTAATCATGCAGAATCAAAATGACAACTTCGTCATCAACCTTGTAATCTTCTGCGTTTTCGATTCCCTTGTTTAAATAATGGTGACAGGTCTAGTGCAGTGGGGTCGTCGCTCTCGCGTACCCTGCCACGGCCAGGGAGAAAAGCATCTCTGGATTGCTGACCGTTTTTAAACCATTTTATCACGCAATAGACCTGTCTATCAAAAGATAGAAGGGAAAAATGGACTCGTTGTTTCCGTTCGATTGGAGGTCTATTTGGCCTGTCACAGGTCGAATCGCCATGCAGTCTCCCTCTCCGGTGGATTAATTAGCCAGTACTCTCTCTGTTTTAAAATATAAGATGTTTTAGATTTGTAAATCAAAAAGGTTGCTCATGTTAGGTGACGCGTTGTCAAAAACGACCATGTTCTGCTACTTTCAGATCCACCGGGCCGTCAGCATGACGAGCGAGGATGTCCCCTTCCGCAAGGCACAGGGGTGGATGACGAAACCTGCAACCCCGTGTCCACGAAGTCTCCTTCTTTATCCGATGATGTGATCGTGGATCGAATTCAAGAAAGCACCTCATGCCAGATTGCTTTGGATAATGGGCAACCCACCAAGAGGTGAGTCATGGTGCGGTCGTTTGGTCGCACGAGGCGAGCCAAACGCCTTCTCGCAAGCCCCTCAACCGTTCAACGTCGGTCCTGGTAGGCCAACCAAATGAAAACTTCACCTTAGGCCGTGCCCAAGTTCTCCAGTTGAGCTGCCAAGATCTCGATGCGATCGATTCCTAGAACATGAACTCATAACAGGACTTGGCAGAGTATTGGGCGTCTGACGTCCACCTCCAGAGAGGGGTATCTGGCCTGTCAGACAGTCCGAAGTTCTATACTCGGATTCAAAGTTGTACGTACTACCAAAGGGCAAGCGGACTTAGCGTGCCCTGAATATTTCCTAGCGCGTGTAGTGATCAGCGGGAAAAGATCAGACACTATCGCCACGAGGAAACAAATGGGGTTTGACTTCTCCAAAGACCCAAAAATATGAATATGGGCAACCAAACCAAATACCCTTTAGACATGACAACTTAAATTTGTAGATAGCTTCCGCGGAGCTACTCACTGGTGCGCTAAAAAGGCTCAAGCAAGCAAACACACCCGTAATTTGGTTACATGCTAGCACTGCTCCCTGTAGGCTGCAGCTTCCGATACAACTGTATTTATTTTTGACAGTCAAGTTCCTAGCATCTCCCTCTTGGTCTCAAACGCCGCCCGCTCCCTTCGTCCATCGGTTGCCCTAGAGCCAGCCATTCGACCCTTTCCCATAATTCTCACTGTTAGACATGTGAAGGTGTTTATGTGAAGGTGGGAGGCTTGACTGCAGGAAGCTTCCCTATTCGAGCCGAGGCCATCTAAATCGGCCGGACGACAACCCGAGAGTAAATGGCACCGGGAGTCACATAACTTGTCCCATATGTGCATTTAAGTCATAGAACTTTTAAACTGAACTAACAAGTCACACAAGTTGCGAATCCGTGCACTCGTGGTCACAAAACTGATCAACTAGATGGTTTTTAACCAAAACCGGTCATAGACAAATTAAATTTTTACAAAGAAAACCTTAAGCTTGTATTTTTATTTCGGTAAGTGTATAGAATGCTCACCAGAAAATGCTTACCAGCTCACTGGAGCTCTTTTTTATAAAAATGAAACATATATTTTTAAGACTTCAAAAAATCTGAAAAAAATCATGCACAAACATTTGTACAATCAGAAGGTACACAAGAAGTTTCAGGCAAAAATACGTTTTATTTTGCAAAATACAAAAAATACAAATCTTTGACAAAAATATGTGCTTTTATATATACAACTAGTTTTTTTTCTGTAGCCCAAAACAAAACGAGTTATTCACTGAAACTTACCAGAGTTATTCAGCCCACACATATGTATTCTCAAAATAAATTTTAGATTTTTTGAAACAAAAAAGTATGGATTTCGAATTTGTTATATATAGTATTTGATAACAAAATACATTTACTCTGGGCTATAAAAATTTAATGTATTATAGATTCACACATTTGTTACTTATCTATATGATGTTGCTATATGCATTACTCCATTATTTAAGCCATACTTTTTATATGATTTTTATCTATTGTTTAGTCTGTGTATGACCGGTTTTGATCAAAAAACCACCTAGTTGACCGGTTTTATGACCACGGATGCACGAGTTCACAAGTTGTGTGACATGTTAGTTTAATTTGCAAGTTATATGACTTAAGTGCACATGTAAGACAAGTTTGTGTGACTTACGGTGCCATTTACTCACAACCCGATGTTGATGAGACATGACGGTTTTAGTGTGATGGGGAGGACACTGGCTACAAAGCAATTGACGAATTCTGAAGCCGAATCTGAATTTGTGCTTAGCACTCGCCACGAGTAAAACAAGGAACTAATTTAGTTTCAACAAGCATCTCTGAAAATGTGAGCACACAAGGATTCTTGAAATAACATGCGTCCGTTCGGATTATACGCTTAATGCTCAAATGTGAGCCTAATATATTTTGCGTACTGCGTTGTATCTTGTATGTTGTTGGAGGACACATGCTTTTATTTCCATGTTTATATATAGGTAAATTAATTAGGGCACCATTGTGCCTAGGTACCAAGAAACAATATATATCTTGGTGGAATGAAAATAGTGTTAATTCATTTGTGATCATATGGAGTGAAATTTTTAGTTTATTTACAAACTAAATGCTTTTCTATCAACTGTGCATAATCAAATTCAAGATAAATATTTGGAATATAAAACATTTTTCTTATGCTACCTGATTGTCCGTACTCATCAGAAAAATCTTATATGTAGGTTATATATGCATTTACACACATTTGGGTTTGGAACTTAGAGACTCCGTATATTTAAAAAGTATAACATAGTCGTAATAAATTAGCGAAATTTATGGGTAGCACACCCCGTTCGACTCACCCGCCCCATGCGATCAGGTCGAGGAGGACGACTGCGACCTCACACCGCTGCCTCATCCTTTCGTCTAGCGCGGCAACCACGGAGGTGAGATTCCGGTTGGAGAAGGCCTGCTCGCACCTGTCCGCATAGTCCTTAGCATCCCCGACTACATCCATTGCTTCTTGGTACGCACTCTTATCGAAACTCTCTCGATACTCAGCTTGGCCATAGTATTCGCCGCAGTTGCCCAAGGCTTCTTCCACCGGGGAGCGATAGTCGTGCTTGCTTGCCTCGGCCTCCAAGCCCTTGGCAACATCCCTATAGGTGGAGGTGACGATGTCAATGCTGATGCTTACGCGACCTTCAAAACTGGTCGCATTGAAGCTCCGTGTGTCAGTGCTTAGGACCTCGATGCAGTGGCTGGTGGCCGCCTCAACGCTTTTGCACACCTTCGCGATGAAATTGGCGTCTGCCACCACGATAGCAGGGAAGGAGGAGATGATGGCGGATATGAGGATGAGTACGACCACAACCATGGTGGCGTGGTCGAAGGCTACCATTATCATTGCAGCTGGATTGGCACTTGGATACTCTCCTTTGTTCTCGTGTCGTCCCCGTGGAATTCTTTAACGGTATTCTCCTTCCGCGCGCGTTCTAGAACTATAGTACTCGCTTTTGTAAAGATGAATCGTCGGAAATATATATTTTCATTACACTCGATTAATTTCGTATTGATCATTACCGATGAAATAAAACACCATATCTCGTGGAATCTCCAATAATTATTTAGAAATCATATATCCTTGCTAATTAAACAAGTAAAATCGTATAAGATCCACCTTCCCTTTATTACAAGCGTATATGAATTGCAATTTAAGATCAGATATTCTCCACATGAGCTATTCGATAGCTGTTAATTTGATGTCGCAACTCTTCGTTCAATGATTGTGAATAAATATAGTAAGATTCTAGCTCCCCTGCTAACTCTTGTGTGTCTCGTTTGCATATTTATATATTGATTTTATTTTGTGCATGAAACTCATTGGTTCTCGTGATGGACGAGTGTGCGTATCATAAATACACGTTGTTTCTCCCACGGATAAAATTTGAGATGTCCTCAGCTGACGAGCACGATAAGGTTGGAGGAGGCAACCGTGGTCGATGTTTCTGGAAAATGTACTGCAACTAGATGGGTGTGTCGATGGTGATCGGGTGCACGGGAGCTGCAGTTCCTGCTTTTGCGCTGCGGCCGCGGGTGGTGATAAGCGATCAAGCCTACTTTTACGACGTCGAAACGGATAAATGCCGCGAGCGAGCGTACGTGTATAACTGAAGTTCACGAGCTTGGAGCTTTTAAAGGCAAACAAAAAAGGAAGCTAAGCTCTCGTACGTGCTGGCCTGCCTACAAATGGATCTCATATGCACGCACGAACGTACTGGCCCATCACTACACCTACACGCGTTACGCTGCTAAACTAACGTGACTCTCGACCGCAGCTAGCCGCCAGCAGCGACGACAGATCGTCTTCACTGTCCGTCCGTGAACCACCACCTTTCACGTCTCTACGCTCCTTCTCTGGCCATCTTATCCCCTCTCTCACTGTTACAAAATCTGCTCGCCATCGCGGTATTAACTGCAGAAAGCAGGTCGAATCCGATCCGGCGCGTACGTAGATACTAGATTAGATTAGACTAATCCGGTCAGTCGTCCTGTGCGTGTCGTCCTAGTACTGTCAGCGGCCAACACCCACCAGCCCCGACGGCGACCGCGCGCCCGAAAACGTCCATCCATCCCGCCGTGGGACGTAGGTAGGACCTCCGACGCCGAACGGCCGGAGTTAAGAGCCGCCGCTGCGCTACCTCGCCCGGCTGTCAAGGTGTCGACGTCGCCGATAGAACTGGGCTTCCACTCAGAAAAGGGCTCGCGTGGCGTGGTTCGGTACAACGGTTCCAATCAAAACATGGAACTCGAGCATGGTACCGGCCGGGCTCTTAAAAAACGAACGAGAAACCCGACTTACGGGACGTGGTGCGGGTGACACCATGCTGGCTAGCTACCAACATCACTCGAAAAGGCGTGGAGTTTTTCCTATTCACACGAACACGTTTTTATTTCATGCAAACTCGACCAGGTGGTGGTAGCTACTAGTGCCGATCGAGCAGAGTAGTTTATAGACCTCTAAAGTACGCCTGTCTGCGAAACATATTCAAACACCCGGAAATTGCAATGGCGATCTCCCTGAATAAAGGAGCATGTAAGTACTAGAGTGCACGCCGTTCGCTTCTTACAGGCACAGGGATAAAGGCGTGCGTGCGTGCCTTCTTTGATTAAAAACCATGCGCAATCAAGCTATAGCGTGATGGAGAGTACTAACTCGATCGCTATTCATCATTGTCCAAATAATAACTGCTTGTATAGGATATACGATAAATACATGATTTTATTGAGGGTGGGAGTGCTCGTCATAATTTCGTCGCTATGGATATATAGAAATGACAAGATTTTAATAATAATGTATATTCTTCTCACTGAATATCCCTCCGATCACTGTTTAGGGTGGGCGCACTTGTCCACACGAGCCTAGATTAGACTATTCTCCAACGTGTGGAGTTTTACGACTTGTTTGTGGAGGGTGTACGTGATTGGAGGACACGGCGAGTAATATTTTCTTCTAACATGGGTGGCCGCGTGATTTGCGGATTGATCTTCCATAGTCTGTAACTGTTGTTTTAGTCTTATTTTTTAACGTTTTGTTTTCTCTTTCGGTGTGGTTTGTGCGACTATGTGCATCCTAGTTATATAGAGGCCAGGTGTAAACATTACTCAATAGTAATAAAACCACCCATTTCTAAAATAAATAGAAAAGAGTATTGTACAGATGGATGCCAAGTGAAAACCAGCACCTAGGTTCAAAATGTAGTTTCGTGCTTTGGTATAGCTATCTTTTGCTTCTCAGGCCAGACCATGTACAATATAAGGTGCTACATGTGGTGCTTACATAAATAAACCAAATATTTGCATAGTCATAGATGCTTATGTATAGGGGATGTGTCTAGTTAGGCATTTGTCTACTATACTTAAACACTAGTAGTGTTTAAGCAAAACCGATTAATTATTCTAGGCACCTTTATAAGCACGTTGCATTGTGCATGCTCTTATGGGATGTTTACGGTGAACATTCTCTATGAAGGAAACTTTTATTAACGTAAACACATCATCAAGGTGACATGCATAAATAGTTTACACCTGACAGATGTTGAATTGATCCCTCAGAAAATTTTCTCCTTCTACCTAGAACTAACATGTTGCGACAATGAAACAACACTGCCGTGATTTTAACACCTTGGTTTGTTTTTTAGACACACCCAGTAAAAAAACTGATGTGTGCACAACTCATATAAGAACACGACCGCACAGAATACTCCTAAAATGCTTCACACGATTCTTTTCATCTCTAAAAGAACACACATGGTGTTTGGATCCTCGCCGCATAAGGTTGCAAGCAACCTTCTAGGAAATCAACCAATTGTCGGTTCCCCCACTATGCGATCGTTTGTTAACTATACTTTCATTATTACTTTTCTCAAACACGTTTTGTAGATCCATGTGTCAGAATGATGCAAGTAGATGAACAATTTAGGCCCGCATTTGTCTGAGTATGATTAATATGCCAGTGTGGTAAAACTAGTTGCACTTGTCTTGTTGAATTAACACAATTAGTAGAATTTGAGAAAACTGTAGGAACTTGACATAATTCCATACATACATCCCTAATGACTATGTGTTCGAGCTCTTCTCCAGTTCGCTAGGATTTGTCCTAACAAGTTTGTGGAAACAAGTTGATTTTTTTTTCACTAAAGAACCAAAACTTAAAATAAAACTATCACAATGTCAAGCTTAGGTTGGGTTGACTGGCTAGACTTATTTCTGCCTTTTTTATATATACTTTTTTCAAGAATACACCCTGGAAGGTGTATCGTTTTCATAGAAGAAAGACCAAGATGGCCGGTACAACGCCGCGAAGGCTACACGATACAAACTCGACGCCACACGGCTTACAACACAACCCACAACCGCCAAACAACAAGGACTCTCCTCAAACCGCCTCCCGACACGAATGGTGGGGAAGGGATACACTGAGCTCCCGGACCGCGTCACGATCGAAGAAAGAAACTCCAGGAGACCAAAACTACCAAGGGCGGCACAGCCAACGCACCATCCACCCCTAAGCGCCTAAGAGTCGGCGAGCGAGCGGCGGGACTGGACCAACCGGTAGAAGTCGACCAAGAAGCACCACCGACGATGTACATTGCACCCCGGAAGCCCACGCTCAAAGCAGCTGCCAACATGGACTTCGTCATGCCTCTCCGGGATTCCACGAGAAGCCTAGACAGCGCCTCCAAGAAGGGGACGACACCATGGTGCGGCCGCTGTCCGATCCGGCAAGTCGAATCAAGGGTTTCCCCCGGCGCTCGAGAAGAGGCAACACGGGCAGTGCCATGACAACGCCCCCAAGGAGGAAACAGCGCCCGCAGGCGTCGTCGTCGCCAGCTTCAAGCGGCTTCGCCCGACATCCGTCGGCCGTAACCGTCGGAAAACCGACTTAGCCACCCTTGGCCGCGCGCAAACGAGAGAGAGCCGAACCTCGGCGCCCGGCGATAGAAGCGAACCACCGTACCACATCCACCAAGGACGGGCGACATTGGAGGTCCAGCCCGCCGACGCTGGCTGGTCACCGCACCACGGTGCGGAGGCCGGAGATGCCCGGCGCCCACGCCTGCAGCCTTGGACCCAACCTGCAGCCAGACGGCCTAACGAGCCCGGAGCTCGTCGTGGTGCAGGCACACCACCGAGAGGCAGATCCACCGCGCCGTCGAACGCCGCTGCCGCGATCCCGCCTCCGCGCCGCCCAGATCGAACGGATTGCAAGCCGCCGCCGCCGCAGTGAGCCGCCGCCCGGGGAGCCCCGCCGCCATCCTCGCCCGGGCTTTGCCCGACGGAGCCTCTTGGCGGTGGTGGGAGAGGGGAGCTAGGCTGGTGGGCCGCCGCCGTTGGGAGCTAGGGTTTCCCCCGTGTGAGCTCTAGGAGGGACGCGGGGGCCGAGCGGTTCCATGCGCCATCTCTTACACGGCGCAAGAAGGTTTATGTAAGCCAAGAAAAAAAGCAGGTGAAGATATGCTTTCGTGGCATACAAATTTCAAACTAAAAAGGCTAAAAAATAAGCCTAACTAAACATCGCATAGAACTATTTGGACAAATATATACTCCTGTATTTTGTTTTCAAATGTTACCGCTCTCGTGCTGACCTACGGAGTACGGAAGGAACTACTCTTCCTGCCCTCCCTGTTTCTAGAATCCCCTGCCAGAAGCAACAGAGGACTTGGCACAGGACGAGAGGCCCCAACCGCAGTCCAAACAGCGACCCCACAAAATCTCTTTGATTTTTCTTATTACTACTCCAAAATAATCACGCCCCACATAACACATGATAACATCTCAAGTCCCTGGATTAAAAAACCAACAGACCTTTCCCGTTTCAAATCACTCTGCCTTCGCAGGTGCGGCGCGGCGAGTGCTTCGTCACCAAGGGAAAGAAGAGTAGCAGCCTTGCCTGCCGCATAAAACCAGCGCGCCACAGGCCGCACAGCCAAGAATCGATTCCAGAAATACCAAAAATCGCATCGCACTGCAACCAATCCCCACCCTTCCCCTTCCCCTCGCGCAGCGCGGGCGCAGGGCACCAACCCTCACTCGCCTCGTCCCCTCACTCCAATCTCGGCGCACCGTCGTCCGTCCTCGCCGTGCGCTGCGGTGGCCATGACGGCAGAGGCGCTCTCGCCGCCGCCGCCGCCGCCGCCGGCAGAGCCGCGGCAGCTCAGCCTGGCGGACCTCAAGGCCGTCTCCGTGCTCGGCCGCGGCGCAAAGGGCGTCGTGTTCCACGTCGTGCCCGAGGAGGCCGACGGGGGCACGCCCATGGCGCTCAAGGCCGTCTCGCGGGAGGCGGCGCGGCACAAGAAGGCCGGGAGCGGCGGCGGGGACGGCCACCGCCGGATCTGGTTCGAGCGCGACGTGCTCCTCGCCCTGCACCACCCGCTCCTCCCGGCCCTCCGCGGCGTCCTCGCCACCGAAGCCGTCGTCGGCTTCGCCATCGACCGGTGCGGCGGGGGCGACCTCAACTCCCTCCGACGCCGCCAGACCGAGAAGATGTTCTCCGATTCCGTCATACGGTACGCACGCACCGCTCTGATTAACCATCCTCCTCCAAGGCACCCCAAATTGGCGACGCATATTTGATCCGTGGACTCACCTACAACAATTTGCCAATTCGCAGGTTCTACGCGGCGGAGCTGGTGCTGGCTCTCGAGTACCTGCACAGCATCGGCATCGTGTACCGGGACCTGAAGCCGGAGAACGTGATGATACAGGACAGCGGCCACATCATGCTCGTCGACTTCGACCTCTCCACCAGGCTCCCCATCGCGCCGCCGGAGCCAGAAGCCGCGGCCGCCCCCAAAAAATTGGCGCCCGTCCCTCCCTCGCCGTCTCTGAACCGCGGCAAGCCCAAGAAACCCCCCATCTGCTTCCGGTTTCGTTCGTCTAGCGGCGTCACAAAGCCGGCCGTGTCGGCGGACTCGCCGTCGCCGCCGTCCACCTCACGGACGGCCTCCACGTCGTCATCCTCCTCGACGACCTCCTCCACGGTCTCCGGCGCGCGGACGCCGGCGAAGTCGAACTCGTTCGTGGGCACGGAGGACTACGTGGCGCCGGAGATCATCGCCGGTAGCGGGCACGACTTCATCGTGGACTGGTGGGGCCTGGGCGTGGTCCTGTACGAGATGCTGTACGGGCGCACGCCGTTCCGGGGCCAGAACCGCAAGGAGACCTTCTACCGGGTGCTCACGAAGCAGCCGGAGCTGGTGGGCGAGAAGACGGAGCTGCGCGACCTCATCGCCCGCCTCCTGGAGAAGGACCCCGCGAAGCGCATCGGGGCCCGCGGCATCAAGGCCCACCCCTTCTTCCGCGGCGTCGACTGGGACCGCATCCTCCGCGTGGCGCGCCCGCCCTACATCCCCGACCCGTCGTCGTCGTCCCTGGAGGGCGACGAGGAGGGCGGCGGGTACTGCGAGGCGCTCGACGTCGAGAAGGTCGTCCACGAGACGTTCGCGGCCAAGGAGGGCGAGGCCGCGGCGGCGGTGGGGGACGACGGCAAGAAGGCTGCTTCGCCCGAGGCCGGTGTCACGGGCGGCGACGGCGAACGGAGGATGGATCCATCAAAAGATGGTGATTTCTCCGTGTTTTTCTGAGACGTTTATTTGGCTCCTAATTTTTCTTCTCTCCGTAAAAAAAATGGCTCTGCTATTATTTGGTTCTGTGAATATTTTATTTGAGAACTCGCAGTAGCAGATTTAGACGGGTGAGTACATAACTAGGTGCTCATGTGATATAAGCAGAGTACGTAGTCTGGATATAGTAGTATTTCTTTTTCTTTTTCTTTTGTTGGATACTACTTGAGTACGAAATAAAATCTCCTTGAGGAAACAGTGGTGTTCCATGCATGTGACTGATCTGGAAGAAAGGCGCGGGGGCGTGGTGCCCGCTCCACACGGTGAAGCTCTGTGGCGGAACCACCATTGCTACGCACAGAGATGAATTATGCGTTGGGAGGCTTCACAATAATAACTGTATCTAATATTGTCCTGAAATCGGACGTTCAGAAGAGTTGTTGGAGCAGGAGGAAGTCTGTACTGTGACGAACAATTCAGGCACACCACTTGGGCAGGTACCGCGCGCGGGACCGTGGTAATCTTGACAATGTTGGCAGTGCGCTTGCGGCAGTAATGCACTGTGATGGAACACATGAGGGCTAGTGTCACTGGCAATGCTCAGCTCTTGTGAGAGGGAATCGGGTGCGCCAATGCCCTGGTCCCGAGATCACCACCAACTCTTCTTCCCCATGGTGGGGGAGGAAGAATATGCCAGCTCTTTGCACTATACTACCATTCACCACCGAACCCACGAGGCCATGCCGTGCTTCCGTGCAAGCGCAACGTTATCACGGTTCATGCATGGGGCATGGGGTTGGACCAAGCGAAGCGATGACGAACCATTTCGTACTATTTGCAAATGGAAACAGGAATCGGCGAAAGCGTGGGGCCAGCGCGCGTCGTTTCCCGGCCCCCTGTACCGTACACGTGGCCAATCCTTCGCTTCACTGCCCGTCGCGTGGACACGTACGTTTGCTGCTCGCTGTAGTACATGGACTTGTATACGTACGTACAGTAATAATAAATTTGTTAACAAAAGCTGGAACCTCCACGTCTACAGCGTTTGCTAAATCGTGACGCGTTGCACCGAGCGAAACTGCAAACCAGAGTAGTACTACCAGACACTCTCTTTGACGGCGACGTCTCTATAGGTACTACTAGTACTGCTGCTGTACTAAGCGTTCTTGTTTCTACCAACCGCCTGTACACATCCACAGAACGGACCGTATTGTGTCTAAAAAATGGAGGGGAGGATCGGCCAAACGGGACCGTACGTACGTGACGGGCGTGCAGGCTATAGCAAACAGTTAACAAAGCTGCTCGTCATCTACTACTGCTCTGGGGATTAATCTGGGCTGGGTGTGCAGCAGGCTAATGACGGGTAGTACAGTAGTCCCTCCGTTTTAAAATATAAAATGTTTGCGTCATGAATAAAATATATCTGCATTTCTACAAGGTAGATTCGTTCCAAACTCGAGTGAATCTAGATACTAAAAGTAATCTAAATACATCTGCTTCACAAGGCTAAAACATCTTATATTTTAAAACGAAGGGAGTATATCACACAAAGTAACAGGAGAACCCTGACATCACTCACAGTGATTCGGCCGATGCTGTGGCCGTCGTGTCACGGTCCAAGAAAACCGTGGCAAAAACCGTGATATGCTGTGCTATGAGAGTTGTATACCGGTCTATCTGTAGCAGGTGACAACGCTTTGTTGTTTTCATGGTGGACCAAAAGTTGAGCGGCGCCGCGCGAACGGCAGTAGATATGGCCTGGCCCGGCCGGCCACCGCGCGGCGGCTTGAGCCGTACGTGCCCGTTTTGTCCGGCGACCGAAGCCTTTGGCTTTAGCTATAACCGTAAAGTGTCTTTGACTCTCGAGATTCACTATTCTTTTTATTATTTTTTTAAAAATCACAAATCAGCTTAGGAAGTTTTTAAAAAAATCTAAAAATAATTCTAGAACTTTAGAAAATGTTGTATCCCACAAGCATACAAAATTGTAATACAGAATTATTTGTATCGCGAGCTATATATAAAAAAAGCAAAATCAGATACCCTCTTATATCCATATTAGTTGACTCAAATTTATTTAGATACGGGTGTATCTAGCATTAAAACTTGACTACTAGATACATCCAAATCCATATAAATTTAAGTCAACTAATATATGTCGAAAGAAGTATTAAAGCTAGAGAGTGTCTAGATCTCAACTTCTTATGTCTAAGTCGCTGATATTATTCTAATATTTTTGCTAAAATCTCAGTTATAACCTAGTTGCAACTCATAATATTTGTATTAATTCTCAGTTGCAACCTAGTTGCAACTAATTAAATTCTCACTTTACACGAATCACAAGGTAAATCGAACTATGAAAGAGACGACTGAGACCTAAAAAGTTCTCAGGCGCCTGAGAAAAAGCAAAACCGTTAAAGATACGTGCACACATCTTTGGATTATATCATTGACTACATATGACATTTTTCAAATTTTGTAAATCATGCAAGTATTTTTTTGATTTTCATGTAAATAACAGGAGCACAAGAGCTTTGGAGCCAAAACTCTCCGCTCTGTATTTACGTGTTTCTCTTCTCTACACTACTTTTATGTGTAGCTAGGGCACTTGTGAATAACGACATGCCTGGCTCCATTCGATTTGGTAGTGATGCTATAGGCTTACTAGCAAATGGCACATGCTTTGCATGTTTGACCAATTTAAAATATTGATATAAAAACTTGAGCTATGAATATTTTTTAAAATCTTACCATAATTCATCACTTGATTTTTTTTGCGAAAGGGACTCTGGCATTAAAAAAACATTGAAGGTACAAAACAAACTCAACAAAACCAAAAATTATATCGAATTCCTTGAGTCCTTCATCTTCAACTTCCAGACCTTGTCAACGGCGCGCCACCACTCTGCTCCTCTCTGAGTCGGGCAGTACTAGTTGGTCGCAGATGGGAAGTCAACAAACGAGTCAAAAAGACCACATCCATCACAGAAATGAAGAAGGATGAATTGCCGATGAAACTCCTTTACCATTCGAAGATCCTCACATCGAGAAGAAGTCCTCGAGGACCACACTACTCCCACAATCTTATTGGAAGAAACGTCGCCGCCACTACGTGAGCATCGTCCCATCGAACTTGAACCCTAAAAATGGGAAAACATAGCCTCCTCGTTAGGTTTAGATCTGCCCCGCCTCCATGGACCGAAGGCCATAGAAGCGAGGCAGATCGGCGGTGGTGCTGACAGGAGGCGACAAAACCCTAGCCGCCTTTGTAGGGAGGAGGAGAGGGAGGGGAACGACCGAGTAAAAAATCATCACTTATTGTTATACTATCAAAATATATGTAATTACTTTGGGTAGTAACAAAACCTGATACCCTTTCTGAATCACTATCAAGTGGGATCGTCTGTGGCAAATAAAAGTTATGACTCAAAAAATCCTTAATATATTTCTGATTTCCTTTCTTAATTTATACCATGGCAGTATTTGCTATTGTGTCCTCGGATGGGTTTATTCGTATTTGTGCTAGATTTTTTATCTACTCATCTCAAGGACTTCGATTGCGAAGTATCGACAAGATCCCGTGTCTCCAAGATGAAGATAAGTATGAATTAGCGAAAACAAAACTTTAATCAACATGTAATTGGAATTATAATCTTCCATTTACTTCTTATTTTTCATTTGACAAGAAACCGTTCAACTTCAATAGACATTTTTGGGGAAACTAACCCAATCTCTATACGACACAAAGTTATATTGTAAATATAGGAATTTCTATTTCTACATTGAAGAATAAATAATGCATAAATAAATATGATGATATGCACTATATTAAAGTTGCATAGATATACAAAATAAATTTCGGGCTTCAATCAAATAGGAAATAACAATTTATCGGATGACAGAAAATAAAAATTCATTGGAAATGAATTTTTTTGTTTTACTTTGTGTTTGACTAATTCGTATCTGTGTTTGACTAATTCGTATTTCAGTCCTACGAAAAGAATATGCACTCAAGTTTGTTAAATTAATTGAACGCTTACTCTTAAACGCTAGATTTCTAGCTAAGTTTTTTAAAATAATACATTTTTTATTGAATTTCACAAATAATACATAAAACGGGTAAATTGCAAATATGTTGGTCGGTCGACCGTTCAACAGACGAAACATTGCCTTCGTCCGTTGAATGGACGAAGGCTGCGTGTCGTCCGTTGAACGGACAAACGGGTCTGTCGTCTGTTGAACGGCCGACGGACCAACAGATTTGCAATTTGTCCGCTTCGTGTATTATTTGTGCAATTCAATAAAAAAATATATTATTTAAAAAAATAGCAGATTTCTAGCTATCTCTTGCACGTGTGCACCAGTGTTTGAAGATCGTTTGCAGAGCAACCTAGAAGACTCTCCATAGACTCTCTGATCGTCTTGAGTATTTTTTTTCTCTGACAGACTGTCACTCTGTCACGTGAAATTTCAGAAGGATAGGGCCACAACGCTGAGGCCCACCGCGAATCCCTGAGAACTTGGCCGTTAGATTAGCAGATTTGATGTTACAAGTTCTCCCACGTAGTTACATATTCTATTCCATGTAATACAGACCGTCGGATGGTAAAGATATAACAGCTCATATGCTTCAATGTCGGTACACTATATAGTGGTATAGATATAGATATAGATTTAACTCTAAACAATTCAAGCACACGCATGTGATGGTGTTCTATACGTCCTCCCCTCCCACTTCGGTAGGTACATGACCGGTCCACAGATTTTTCACGATCCTAGGGCACCACGACACCAAATACACCTCATTTAAAGTAGCACAGTTATACAGAGAGTCGGGAGGCAATGCCCCTCCTATTTTAGAAAATTGTTTAAATATATCTATAAATTTTATGATTTTTTTAGTATTACTTAAAGTTTAAATATAATTAGCGTTCTTATGCCTCTAAAAAATTATATAATCTGTACATAGATCCATGATCTTTAGAATTTCGGTGAATATATTAGAAATTAGTCATTTCTATTGATCGAGCAAAGTATATACATGATACTTATTTCTATCAACTGTTTATGTGTATACGTGTATATACATATGTACCTCTAGAATTAATAACAAACAAAATTCTGGAAGTAACATGTTCTTATGTATGTGAAAAAAATTAGTATAAGAGTAGACATATTAGGCACTGAATTAATAAGTGGATGAAATAGTCTCTACTACAATCAGGACGACGTGGACAAGTACTACCATGAGAATCGAAGGAGAGTTGTTTACGAAATAATATAGTTATGTGATTGCATCGTTAATTTACAGTAATAAATAATCACAACTTTGTAAAGGCACATAAGGGACGGTATTAAGAGGCCACATAAATAGTGGCATATAAAAAAAATACTAAAACATGTATAGATACATATGAATCTAGACAAATCCAAGTCATTTGTTTCTGTATGAAGAAAATACTTAGAAATACTAAAGTATTTATTTGGGGAAAGAGAAGTCAGAGTAGAGACACATTAGGCTACGGCTTGGGCCAACTATATTTTCAAGAATAATTCACTCATGTTCGGTCTGGAGAGTAGAAGACAAATATAGATACACATACAAGTGTTAGAGCATCTCCACTCGTTGAGCGAACGCAGGCTAAAATTCGCACCTTTTTTGGCCGGACGCAACTCGTTTTCGGCCTGGGAACGCTGAGTTTCCCACTCGCGTTCCCAGGCCGAGTTCCCAGGCGAATAGGAAACTGTGACATATTTGAATTTTTATCGTTTCCGTCGGCGAGAGCTCGGCCAAAAGGTGTTCGACAGAATTAACGTCCACAAGTTCGGCGACAGATTATTACAGAACAGGGTAAAAAAGCTCGGCCATCTCTCAGTCATCGATGGGGATAGGCTCCTGCGGCGTGGTCGATGCGGAGGGGTCGGGCGTCTCGCCGGCGGACGCCGACTGGTTGGAGGAGGTGGAAGCGGAGCTCGACACAGCGGTGGCGTCATTCGGCGCAGGGGCGTTCGGCGCAGGGGCATGCGTGATCTCGGCCTAGAGAATGGCCTGGCGTTGCGCCATGTACCAGGCCAGTGGGGGATACGACGCCGCCATCATCGCCGACCTTGTTGCCGCCGCCTGTTTCGCCCTCATGGTCGCCTGCTCTTCCGCCGCCGTCTCTTGTTCTTGTCGGATCTTCGCCCTCTCCTTTCTGACCTTCCGGTCGTCTGACACGATCTTCTTGGCGTGCTCCTTGGCCGCCCACTCGGCAGACATGCCCTCGGCTTGGCCGCCGATGTCAACCTCGCCTTCTTATCCCCAAAGCCTCGCCGAGGTTCGATCTGGGTTTGACGAAACCCTTGGGTGGCATGGTGGAGGGAGCTCGGGCGTGGCGGGAGTGGAATGGGAAGAAAGGCGGGAGGGAGAAAGAAAGGGAGCGAGCTGGCGAAGTGGCGGAGTTCGCCTTCTCTCGCGACAGAGCCGGCTCACGCCTGCTGCGTCTGGCCCCCCATGGCGTTCCGGGAACCTGGTACGGCTGGAAGCCCGGACAAAGTTCCGAATCCGGACGAAAAGGTTCTGGTAGCGGAGCCGATTTTCGGCGTTCAGACCTATTTTCAACGTCCTGGATAGCCAAGTGAAGATGCTCTTAGACCAAGCCCCTACCACCTTGAGGTCTACGACGACAGCCCCTCTGCCCGTCCTATGGGCCGGCCTTAGACGTCAGTGGGGAGTAATAGAGTAGTATACATGCGTTACTAATCAAGTTACTACCCTTATAGTAAAAATAACATATGTGGTCTCATGCAAAGGGTATTTATTGCAATATAGACTCATCTTGTCTTGAAATGTGTGATGTTATAGTAACATAGCTAGTTACCATCCCACAAACCTCTCTCAACATTTAATAAATGTCATGTCATCTAAACGCTAATTGGCAATACACGTAGGACTATGTTACTACTCAAGTTATTCCCACTATGACTAGCCTTAGTTAGATACCATGGGACCGTGGTAATCTGCCTAGCTTTGCGCATTGGCTATTATTGCCAATTTCCAAGTGCACTTGCGGCAGTAATGGCACTATGGAACACATGAGGCTAGTGTTGCCGGCAAAGGTTAGTCCTTGACTTGTTGTGACGGAATCGAGTACACCAATGCCTTGGTCCCGAGATCACCACCAACTCTTCTTCCCCACGCTGGGGAGAAAGAATATTCCAGCTCTTCTCACTATACCATTCACCACCGAACCCACGAGGCCATGGCGTGCGTGCCCGTGCCCGATCCGTGCAGTCATCCGTTTTGTGCGTGCAAGTGCAACGTTGTCATGGGGGGTGGACCAAGCGAGCGATGATGATGATCGCCAGTTGTGGCACCGTTTCGTATCTCATTCGCAAATGCAGGAGGACTCGGCAAAACTGTGGATGGGGGGTAGCGTCGTTCCTCCCGAAATGTGGCCAATCCTTGCTTGCTTCATTGCTCGTCGCAAGTACTACTACAAGTTTACATAGCCGTTTTTTTGTACTCCGTAGTAGTATAGACAATGGATTCTTAACACAAACTGAAACCTCCACGGTTATACTTCGTTGCGCCGAGCAAAACTACTTTGACGGCGACGTATCTAGGTAGTACCACGGCTGATGTGTACTGTTTTTTTTTGGTTTGAACTTTGATGTATACTGTTTACAAGCACCCAATCTGAGTATCGGACCGTACGTAGTACAGTATAGTATATAGTACTAGGAGTATATTGTTCGTCTAAAAAAAATGACAAACGACCAAAACGGGATCGTACGTCGCCAGGCATCTTGGATTCGTCATCCACTACACTCTGGGTGTGTGCAGGCTAACGGCGAATTAACAAGCAGAGAATATCACACAAACAAACAGGAGACCCCTGTCCCCTGACATCACAGTGATTTGGCCGATGCTGTGTCCGTCGTGTCACGGTCGTCCAAGAAGACCGTGGTATATATGCTGTGCTGTGTGTAGGCGACAAAGCTTTGTTGTTTTTATGGTGGACCAAAAGTTGAGCGGCGCCGCTCGAACGGCGGTAGATATATGCCCCGGCCGGCCGGCCACCGCGCGGCGGCTTTTCAGTGAGCCGTGCCGTTTTGTCCCGCCGACCGATGCCTTTTGGCTTTAGCTATGGCCGTACAGGCCGCCGTGTTTACGAGTTTAGTATTTCTCTACACTATCTATGATAGCTTGGGTCACTCGTGAAGAACGACATGGGTAGCTACATGTGACCTGCTAAGTGATGCTTTTTTTTTTCGAAATGGGAAGCTGAGTCCGGCCTCTGCATCAATAGGCACATATCTTTTTTACTGTATCGTTTAAAAAAGTATCATAGTCTTACAATCATGGATTAGATAGGGCCAATACATGTATCAATCATCTAAAAATATCTAAAAATAAGAAGCAACCAAAAACTATTCATTCTGAAGTCTGCTAGTATGCCGTCAGCATGTAGCCCAGAAATAGAAGTCCTGAGCGACCGTCAGGAGCTGGTTGCATCCGGAGACCATATCTTCCCGTTGATCTGCCGGAAGGAGGAAAACCATAGTTGAATCGAGTGCACCGCGAGCCAAAATAACCTGCAAGAAATTTGTACCCGCTTGTTTTTTAAAAACAATGTTATTTGTGGACGTCCAATTTTTTTTGGAAAGGAGCATATATTAATATTATACGATACCAATTACATCTAGCCAGAATAACGTATTATTCTACCACACGATGGATACACCAAAAAAAGAAAGAGAAATTACAAAAAAGAAAAATCCCGCTACAGTGACTTATTCATTGAAACAACAGTAGTACCACCACTAAGACAGCACCAGAAGTCCAGCTTCTCAAAAACGACGCCTCTAAGAAGGGAACAGTGCACAAACACCGTCATCGTCCGATCAAAGATCTAGCTTTTCACCCTGAAGAAAGTCCGTGCACTCAAAACAATACCTTCAATAAGGCCATTGCCAGACACAACCAATTAAGACCAAACCTGGGTTTTCATCCTGAGAGGTAGGACCATGAACCTCTCCTGTGCAGTCGTCCCCACTTGCATGCCACTGCTTCAATTCACAAGTCACCTAGCCAATTCCTCATCACCACCCAGACTCGAACCACCATTGTTTGTCCTTAGATCTCGGTCTCCATGACTTTCTCCGTTAGCACCATGGAACGAGAACATGCCACATGATAATAACAGCCAACAAAGCTTTGAAGCACATCCTCTAAAACCAAACGGTCAGGGTAAAACATGGGTGCGTACGGCCGAATTTAATCCTTTCAGCAAACTCACGGCATGATAGCACTTATGGAGTTCGCCATCGGAGCCTTTCGGAACACGACACAAAAACCAGATCAATGGAGACCAACATCTGGTAGATCATTGTCTTGGCTTGAGAGGGATCGAGGACCACCTCCTTTATTGAAACCAAGCGAGCAGCCTCCACGCCACCCGCCGGAAACTAGCAGGATCCGCCGCAAGACGGCAAGACTACCCGGCAGACCATTCTGACGGAGAAGGAGGCCACCACCACCATGCCGGGGGCCGATGCCCCAAGCGCCCTAGTGTCACGGACAAGACCTGGGTCGCCTGGGCGCCGACGTCGAGGCCAACGTATGGGACAGATCGCGGCTAGGCCCAGATCCCCGCCGCCGCCTACCGCTATCTGGGCCGAGGATCACCGGCCACCGCTCGCCACAACACCACCGCCAAGCCAGCCGGGACGGCCGCCGCCGCCTATCCGCCAGACCGCGATCAGGGACGTCGCCGCAGCCGTCACGCCCCCAGGTCTTTGCCTGGCGACGATCCGGGCGACGACGGCAGGGAGAAGAGACCACAGGATGGAGGTCTCGGCGGGGAGGGGAGGCCGCCCAACGCGGCGCGGCGTGGCGCCTCCGCTTGGGTGCGGGAGGAGGAGGAGGGGTCACGTACGGGAGGGTTGGCTCACGTCATGTCTCCTCTGGCCGTCCAAATGGACCAACATAAAGCCGAAACACCTATACTATTCTAGCTTTATAGTCATATTTAGACGTAGTAGTAAAATGTACGGGTAAGAGACGCGTTTTGTAAGGTCTCTTTACTAACGACGGGTTTTGAAAACACATGGATACAAAATACACAATGTTTTTTTTGCGGGTATAAAATACACAATGTTAGAGCGTCACTCTCACTCAAATATTGAAGGATTGTTGTAAGAGGTTTGAGAGTTGAGATTTGGTGCAGATGAGTGTTCCCTTTTTTAAAACAAAAAATCATATTTCTAGGTTTTTTTTAACATAAACCAAAATGTGGTCAGTGATATGTAACAACACAAACCTACAAACTATCACTTGAAAATAATATGTATTTTGACCTACATAAAAATGGAAAAACTGCGGATCCGAATATCATATTTTTAAAACTCCCCAAAAAACAGAGTTTTCATTTTTATTTAGCCAATAATAAAAATAATTTCAATTTTGCATGCTTGTAGGATAAGTCATTCACAAAGTTCAGAATTGTTTTCAAACTTCTTATAAATATGATTTTTAAATTTTAAATATAGAGGGATAACTGGAACTAATGGGCAACGAGAACTTTAACTATAAAACCCCTCCATCCCATAATAACTAGAATAATGAAATATTAATTCATCGGTCTTGTGTAAATACTACTATATATTCCCTCCATTTCACAATTCTTGTTATGATTGTAGTCTAAATTTGAACTAAAGGTCTAGCGTCAAAATGACACGCCTCAACGAGACCGATGGCTGGATGAAGTCATCTTGTGGCGCTTCTCTGTCAGGCGTGGTGACTCGTGAATTGTATGCAGGTCGTGCGTCACCGTTAATTAGCATACAAGTCAACACGGTGCCGGAAAGAAAAACAGGATGCCAACAAAAGGGAACCAACGACAGATCGAGTGCAAAGCACAGATCACAGTCACAGCTGCAATTTCCCTTCTACTTCCTCATGAGTCATGAGTGTTTCCTGTTGGCATGTGGATCGCATGCTTAGACCGTTCAGCGACTGAAAAACTGAGAACAACCAAGGCACCAGTAACTTGGCGGCAAAGTAATTTATCAGCACAAACTTTCTCCTCTTTTGCAGCCTCCCCGATTTCCTTGCAAAGCAAGCTGTTGTTTGGAGACCACGACCAGGGACATGCGGATTCGGAAGTCAGACTCTGGAAACGCCACACGTACGATCAGTTTTACTAACCTTCATTCCTGACTACTAGGTGGAAGTTTATGTGCAGTACTTATAAAATTGCAGGTCAAACTCTGTCTTCTGGAAGGAATTGGCAGATGACAAGAGAGCTGACCAAAATCAATATTTCATCTCTGTCTGACTGACGTACGACTGTGCGCGTACGGCAAACGGGTGAAGACCTGAGCTGATGTCATGGCATGCGTCATCAGAATCCTGCCAGGATGGACGGGAACAGTTCTGCCCGCCAAGATATCAATTTCGCGCGTGTGTGTGGGTGGGTGTATCTAGCTATCTCATCGGCAAAATATTACTCCCTGTCTTAAAATATATGTCCTAGATTTGTCAAATTTGAACGAAGCTAACACTCTTTAGTATATAGATTTATTCAAATTTTGACAAACCTACGGCATCTGTTTTGAGATGAAGAAAGTATATATTTTCTCAAAAACGTAATATAAGGACTGAGATGACATGTCTGGTTGAATATTATGGGGAATACAATTCCCATTGATTCATAGTTTGGAATGTGTGTCTTTTATTATGCGAAAAGACTAACAACTACTCTTACAAAAACACCTTCACAGAAATTCAAAGGTCCTCGGTGCTGCCTTTGGACCTCTGGAACAATACCGATCTAAGGATAACAGTGTTCTAGTATCGAGGAAAACACTGATGCAAAACCTAAAGATGTTGGCATCACAATGAGATTGTATCCCTAGGAAAAATATGTCGAAAAGGGCCCAAACCATGTCCCGACACGACAAGACGAAACTGGAGAACATAAACCGACCCAAAGAATGTGTTTTCCTCGAATAAAGTAACATGCAAACAAATGTATTAGATGTCAAATCTGGCTGAATTTGCATCTCACGTGATGTTGTTTTTGATGAGACAATGTTTCCCTTTGCTAATCTCCATCCCAATGTTGTCTCTCTCCTTCATCGAGAAATTATTCTCCTACCCGAGTCACTTCAACATCCATTGATGCACTGCCGAGCTTGCCAAGGAACGATGGGAGGGGGGCAAAACATAAATCTTGATTGTCTCGGGAAAATGCAACAATTTTCCTATTCTATGCCTTGTACAAAAAAAAATCTTCAGTACTTCTTTAAAACCATGAGGGGGGCGATGGCCTCCCAACCTAACATAGCTCCACCATGCATATATGTCATCTCATGACGGGGGTGGGGGGGGATTGCACTGATCTAACATCTAATGACTCTATTATGCCTAGTTTTTTTTAGTTCCTCTAGGACACATCACACAACAGTAGAAAATTTGGACCAACACAGAGTTGAAACGAGCCCATACATTGCAAATTTGCATCTCACAATCTTTGCATGGGAGACCAAGTACCTCTGGCACGGAAAACAGGACAAATCCACCTCGAACCGAGAAAAACCTCGGACAACAATGAGCGTCGAGATCCCGACTAGCGACGTGCTAACCACGTGACGCCACGTAATGCAGGACCGCGCATCAGACCTGTCCTCACGTGGAAACACGGTCATTTGGACCGAGTCTCTATTAGGAAAACTTGGAATTCAAAGAGACAAAACCTCATGTTTATGGTGTGAAAATATGTGTGTAACTTATCTTTCTGTTAATCCTAATTTTCATGCTAAAACCAAACATGTTGAAATAGATTTTTATTTTGTGAGAAAAAAAAAATAGAAAAACAAGCAAACAACTAGAGGTTAGATTTATTGCTTCTAAAGATCAAGTGGCAGATGGCTTCACCGGAGCATTACCAACTCGACAACTTGAGGAATTCAAACATAACCTCAATCTAAAAAGGTTGTGATCGAGGAGGGTTTTTAGTGATAAAAATCTTGTACACGTAGCCTCTCAAGTAAACATATCAGATCGATCCCTCAATTCTCTCCTAAAATGTTGTAACCTTTTCTTGTATCTATCCTGCCTATCATCGGCATATGTTAAGTTGTTAACACGCAACCGAGCCGAGGAAAAGGCATCGTTCCAACCAATCTCCATAGGGTCACAACTGCTACTACTATGACAATTCTTGAAAATTGTTTTTGGGGAGATTAAATTCTTTAAAATTGTAGATGGTCCACGTGACTGCTCACAAATGGGCAGAGGTGTGGTGTCCATATGGTGAAGCTCAGGGGTGGAGCACTGTCCAGGTACTACTGTCACGGCAGCTATGGGTTCGGAGGCTTCAATATCTGTAAAAACTTACTGAAAACCGACGTCAAGCGAGCTGGGGTCGACCGTCCGAGTAATGGATCGGAACAGGGCAGGGGCACACGCATGTGGAGGATGCATCGCCCATCGGTGCAGTGAACAGTTATGACATTGCCCATCCGGCAGTGCAGCTGCGGCAGGACACACTTGCAACGCACGAGGCTAGCTAGCTAGCTACCCGGCAAGGTAAACTGTTGTGACGGAGGCGAGTGGTAGATGCCTTGCCTCAACTCCCAGGTCACACAAACTATTCCTCTCCGAGATGGGGAGAAAGAATATGCCAGCTCCGTGTAGTACCATTCATCACCATGGAACCCACGAGGCCATGGCGTGCTTGCAGTCATCCATCGTGCGTGCAACATCAGCATGCAGGCAGTGGTTTGTTTGCAGGAGACCAAGATGGCGGTCATATCTGATCGCGTGGTGAGAGAAACTCTCGAACCCTCATTCGACAAGTTCTTCTTCCTGCCAGCGGAGGGGACACGTGGTGGGATACTGCTGGCCTGGCAATCTTGTCTGGTCTCCGTCACTCACCCCCACTACTCCAACAACGCAATCACGGCTCGTATCTCGTCGGGCGTGGATCATAGCTGGTGGTTCACAGGTGTCTACGGACCCCAGGGCGATGACGATAAGAGGGCGTTCCTCCAAGAACTCCAAGATATTCGGGACCTTCATGCTGGTCCGTGGATCGTGGCAGGTGACTTCAACCTCATCACCAACCCGGAGGACAAGAACCAAGGACCCTTGCATCGTCGCATGATGGCCAGATTCAGGCGCACTCTCGCCCTCCTGGAACTTAAGGAACTCTATCTCAACTGGCGTAGATTCACTTGGACGAACGAGCGAGCGCAGCCGACCTTGGAGAAGCTAGACAGGGTCTTCATAACAGTAGATTGGGATGCTCGCTACCCGGACGCCTTCCTATCTGCGCTATCCTCGGGTCCGTCCGACCACTGCCCCTTGCTGCTCTGCCTCACTCCAGACTTGCAGCGCGGCCATAGGTTCCAGTTTCAGTCCTTCTGGCCCAAAGTGGACGGTTTTATGGAAGTCGTTCAAGAGGCGTGGATCTCGGTATCATGGGACCCTAACCCGTTCAAGAGGCTGGATTTTAAATTGAGAGCCGTGGCCAAGAAGTTGTCCGGCTGGAGCACCAGATTCATTGGAAACGTCAAGACGCAAATCCTCTTGGCCACTGAGTTGATCCTTCGTTTCGATGTGGCTATGGAAAGTAGACAGCTCTCCCCAGCAGAGCGTGGGCTTCGTCGATTGCTGAAGAAGAAGCTCCTGGGTCTTGCCTCCCTTGAGAGGACGCTGGCACGACAAAGGTCGCGGCTTCTCTGGCTCCGGGAGGGCGATGAATGCACACGTTTTTTCCACACGCATGCGAGTCACCGTAGGCGGAAGAACTTCATCAGTCACCTCCTAGTGGATAATGTCAGAATCTCTGACCATGATGATAAGGCTGAGGCCGTGGATTGCTTCTTCACGAGCCTACTGGGAGAATCTGGGGACCGCCCTTTCTCGCTTGACCTAGACTTCCTGGGGCTACCGTCGAGGGACCTACAGCACATTGACGGCGAATTCACGGAGCAGGAGGTGCTGGCAGCCATCAGGGGCATGCCTCTAGACAAGTGCCCCGGACCGGATGGGTTCTCGGCCCGCTTCTTCGTGACTTGCTGGAGCATCATCAAGGATGATGTTATGGACGCCTTCAACTCACTATCTAGGTGCGACTGCAGAGGCTTTGGAGCGGTGAACGGTGCCCTTGTCACGCTCTTGCCCAAGAAGCCGGGTGCGGAGGAGATACGGGATTATAGGCCGATCAACCTTATCCACGGGGTCGCCAAGTGGGTGGCCAAGGTGATAGCGAACAGGGTGGCGCCCATTCTCCCTCAGATGGTGGGTGCCCACCAGAGTGCATTCGTGCGTGGAAGGTGTCTTCATGATAACTTCATGATGGTACAAGGGACGGCTCGTAAGCTTCACACCAGCAAGACCCCAGCAGTGCTCCTGAAGCTTGACATCACCAAGGCGTTTGACACGGTGGACTGGGCCTTCCTATTGGAGGTCCTGAGAAAGATGGGTTTCGGCGAACGGCTGCTCTCTTGCATCTGTGCGCTCCTGTCTACGACCACTACGCGCATCCTATTGAATGGATGTCCAGGCTCTAAAGTGGCAAACAGACGAGGCCTCCGGCAAGGGGATCCCCTCTCCCCACAGTTGTTCATTCTCATCATGGAGGTCTTTCATTTGATGGTCGTCAGAGAGGAAAGTCTGGGCCTCCTCACCAGACTCGCGGCATCGGGACTCCAGCACCGCGCCTCGATCTACGCAGATGATGTGGTGACCTTCCTAAGGCCGTCTGTGGTGGATTTCCAGGTGATCTCTGGGATCTTAGAGGACTTCGGGGTGGCATCGGGTCTACGGACCAATTTTGACAAATGCTCGGCAAACTTGATCCGATGCTCGACCACAGATCGTGACCTGGTTTCCCGGGAGCTGGGTTGTCCTATCTCTCAGTTCCCTCTACGCTACCTGGGGCTGCCGCTTTCCCTGCGGAAACCATCCGCAGTGCAACTCAAGTCGCTTGTGGATCAGGTGGCCGGTAATCTGCCATCGTGGAAGGCCTCTATGCTCAACAGAGGGGGCGGTTGGAGCTTGTGAAGACCACCCTCTCAGCCATTCCTGTCTTCACCATGATGTCCCTCGATATCCCGATTGAGATCATTATTGCGATCGAGAATATCATTCGTGGATTCCTCTAGAAGGGCCGAAAGAACGTTCATGGTGGCCACTGTCTGGTGGCATGGGACAGGGTATGCATGCCCAAGGAGTTGGGGGGGGGGGGTTGGGAATCCCCAACCTGCGTCTTCTAAACATTGCTCTCAGGGCAAGGTGGCTATGGTTGAGGCGGATGGAGTTGGATAGGCCCTGGCACGATCTCAGTATCCGGTACCGGCTTCTTGACAGATTTTTGATGCGGCTACCTCGTGCTTGGAGATGGAGCCGACACGCTTCGACGAACAAGTGGCTATCGTGTGGAAGACTCCGGGACGCTGCGCCGCACTTATTCGCGATGGTTCCGGCGGCTGCAGTCGCAACTCGCAGGGTTCGCGAGGGTCTGGCCGGGGCTTGGCTACATGATATCCCTCCTGACCTTAATGCCGCGGCTATCCCATAACTGCTCGAGGTCGCTGACCGTCTTGAGGAGGTCACCCTGACAGAGGGGACACGAGATATCCTCAAGTGGGCCTAGGACCCGTCTGGTTGCTACTCTGCAAAGTCCTGCTACCTGGCCATGTTTGCTGGTCGGACATCGATGGCGCTTCTGAGATCTGGCGCTCTCGAGCTGACCACCGCAAGGTCACCCTTTGGCTGGCTGTGAAAGAATGCAGGATCGCCGATAGGTTGAGCCGCCGCGGGCTGCAACACCCAGCGGCATGTCCTTTCTGCGACCAATGTGGTGAATCCATTGACCATCTCCTCATGGGTTGTGTCCTTACTCGTGAGGTGTGGAACACCTGCCTTGGCTGGTGGGGCAAGAGTCAGTGGCTGCCCGAGCATGACACAAAGTTGGTCAATTGGCTTCAGGGCACGCGTAGTGGAAAAGGTCGAACGCGATCTCGGCGGGGTTTCTCCGTGTGTTGGGCGCTGGCGGCACCGGAATGACGTCGTCTTCGAGGGTGCCTCTCCCTCGGCCGCAGTGGTCATCCAGAAGATCTCCAAGGAGGCAAGCTTGTGGATAGCTGCACAACTCTTTCAAGGCTGTTTGAGTCAGGTAGATAGGTGGAGATGTCGCGAGTAGTTGTCTAGTGTTTGTGTGCTATCCTGAGATAGCGTGGTTACGCTCGGGGCGCTTGTGCCGCGACGTGATGTAAAACTTAGCCTTGGCCCTCCTTCTATAAAAACGATACGTCTTACAGGACGTAACTTTGAAAAAACATCAGCATGCATGTGGACCGGGCCGGCGATGATGAGACGCTAGTTGCGGCACATGTACTATACGATACGGCACCACCCTGGGTCCTGAGACATCCCACTCGAGGTCGTGTACCTCTCTACCACCGGCGAATATTCGATGTCTCGTGGTATTTGGAAACGCAAGGGAACGAGATACTTATGCAAGGAATCTGCACAAGTCCCATCCGTGGGTGGCCATAGCTTGCCTCGATTCCTCCTCGCGTGTACATTCAGTACACTAGTGTGGTTTGCTTTGCTATTCAGTAGCTCTCGAGAAAAAAAAAAGCCATTGACATACTTCCTCCATCCCGGTTTAAAGGACATAATTTGCAAACCATGCAATCTCAAAATATTTAGAACAAAAACATTTAATTTTTGTAATTACTCTAGTGTGAAAAGAACAAAATACTTGCATGTACATGTGTGAACAAATATTAACGCTTTTATTGAGTCTTCTTCTCATCATGCATGTACTTCTTCTCGCTATAAACTAGACCAATTAGAGGACACCTGGGATCAAGAGAATTGCAAATTGTGTCCTTTAAACCCGGACGGAGAGAGTAGAAGGTTTAGGAAAGAAGCAAAATTGTTTAAATAAATGCGACTATCATGATACATCGTCCTGGCAGACGTGACGTAAACAAATAAAAAATCAATCAAATCTCTAACAAACTTCCTCTGTTGAGAGTGACTAGTCGTGCATCTTCGAAATGGGAGGTCGAGGTTAAAGTTCTCCTCCGGTACCACGAAAAAGCAAAGTTCCTTCGGCAGCAAGCCAAAACCAATCTTTTTCTTTTCTCCAAAGAAGTACTCCATAGGATAATAACCTGTTTAGCAAAGGCAGGAAAACAAATCTCGTACCTGCTTCGACGGCGGCTCGTCGAAATCAAGACCAGTGCTGGTGCTGTTTACCCTCTCCACTTTCTTCTACCAACCGCCGTAGTCCTGCGCATCTACTAGTACCAACTCCAAATAAAGTCCAAACAGACCGTCTGACAGCGAGCGAGCATGTTGGATTTGTCTCCCCTCCCGCTCCCGCTCCCGGATCACATACGTAGACGTCAGAGCCGTTCGTACTCGGGTCTCGCTGAGGACGAACGACGACGACACGAGACTGGAGTCCAAACTCCGATGTCACCCTGCAAAAAAAATATCTCCAATGTGTCAGAGTGATATGATATACTCGAGATGTTTTAGGTTAGTAAAACTAATGTATCTAGACATCTATACCCTAAAAGATATCTAGATACATCTCCTTCAGAAACCTTAAGCATCTTATATTTTTAAAGAGAGGGAGTATAACAAGAACAGAGTCCAATTAGACGGTAACGCTTTCACACGAGTGTGTAGGCGACAAATTTAAACTCCTTTTACCGGCAAGAAAATATTGAAGTTGAGCGGCTTCCCGGCGCTCTGCGCCTTTTGTACCGTGCTGTTTTGCCACGCACCGGCCGATAGATTCCTTTGGCGTTAGGGCAACTTCACCGGGTCTATCAAAGGTCCGAGCGCGTTTAAACTCGTCCGTCTTGACAGCGTCGGGCGCCCATCAAGACTGACTCATCTGGGCATAAAATCTGGGCAGACAAACACGGACATAGGCAGACCCAGATGCAGTCTCACAATATGTCTTCTTCTCTTGGGTTGGCATGTCCATTTTCGTCCGTTTAGATTGTGCCGCTGTGCGCGGCAGGCCGGACAGGCCGGACCACCTCAAATTGACCACGGCCCGATCCAAACGAACAGAAACCGGATGGATCAGCCTGGTGGATATGCCCTTAGCTATCATCGAGACGACACGCCGTCTTGGTTTGCGTGCTCTTTCTCGACCCGCTACCCTTTAGCTAGGACGATTAGAGCAACGCGTTGGATAGCTAGCTGCTCCTACTCCATGTTATGTTACCGGCGGAAAGCGATGCTAGAACGTTATTGTAAGCGGTAGCGGAGTACGTGTAAATGTGTTCGGGATTTGAATTTGTCGACCGGAACGAACATTCATATGATCGTTCATGCAGTAATTAAGCTAGCGCGTTAATTACTACTTCCACTATTCGGGATAGGTTATACGCGTATACCTAGGTTGTTAATTTGACCAATAAATATAAATTATATATCACAAAAGTTATATTATTACAAAATATAACCTCTAATGTTTCTAATGGTATATTTTTTATGCTATATTATTTATATTTTATTGTTTAAATTGGTAACCTAGTTATCCGCGCGGGATTATAATCCCAAACAGAGGGACTACTCCGATCGTTGAAGCGACAAGTCCCAAGTCCCAACTAAAGTACTACGTCGCGAGTGACTCGTGAAGTGGTTGCAGCTAGCTAGCTCGCGTCACTTGTGTAACCGTTGGCGTAAAATTACAGTCAAGATTGGTTTCACAATACTCAGTAACTTCCTTGCTGCTCTCGCGATGCTTAAAAACCGTTGAGGAACTGAAAGACCAAGAATAATCAAGCACTACGAACTTGGCGGCAAAGTAAATCTTATCATCACGTATACCAGTACGAACGTTCCGGTCTCCTGCCTCACCAGCTAATTCATTCATGGACTTCCTTGAGAAAGAAGCTGTTCCTGCTGCTGTTGCTTGGCCACCAAGGCCATGCGGAATCCGCTCGAGGAAGTCAAACATACTCCTAGTCCTAGCTAGATCTCGACGCACGTGTACGATCACTCATTTGATCCTGCCCTATAATGGAATATTCGACACAGAGTTTATACATTGCAAGGTCAACCTCTGTCTAATTGAATAACGGCACACCAACAACTTCTAGAAGATCAGTTAGCTGACCGAAAATGAAGCAATCGTGAACTAATTATATCTCGACGCGTGACACTACTGGTCTGTATTATCTGACCGACGTAGTACGCTCACTCCAGCGTCACATGCCTGTCCACATGCATGGACCTGGGTTCGTGTGACAAACGAGGATACATGAGATGACGTCAGGGCGTACGTGCATCATCTCCCTCCCTCCCTCCCTCCCTCTGGAGAGAAGGGAAGACTGTATATGTTGCATTGAAAATTAGCAGTGAGTGTTGCGGTGGAGGCTGATCTAAAATTAGCAATGTTTTGGTTGGACGATTCTTGCTGTTTTTTTCTCCCACTTGCGTTTGCCGGATCGATCATCGGTGGATGTTCCATACGTGTTGGTTCAATTACTGTTTCCCGACTCGATCTATCGGTCATAAACATCATTAACATGCTGCTGCTTTTCGCTTTTGTGTGGGTGGAATCGGTGTGGTATTGCATGTCGAGCGACAGTGTGTTGCACAGTCTGACGCCGACCCAGTTTGGCTAGGAGACATACGGCCGAGTCCGACGGTAGGTCAAACCAACGTCACGGCGATCGATCAGCCAAAATCTTCTCCCAGAAAAGAACGTGCGCGCGCGTCTTTCACAGCCGCGCTGTCGCGCTTCGCCTCGACAGAATCATTTCGGACGCGTTCTTTCTTTCGCACTTTTAGGACACTCGTTCGGTTCCTTTTCCAAAAAAAAAAGCACACTCGTTCGGTTTGCCTGGATGGACGATCGACGGGAGCTGGACCAATGGTCCGTGGAATCGTGGTGGGCTTTGAGCGCTCGAGCGAGGTTAAGGTTGTGGCGGGCTGGCGGCCCGGTCATCCTGTCTCTCGTCTTTTGTTTTGTTCTATCAGTGTGTGACATTTGCCTAATAAAAAAAATAAAAAAACCATCAGTCTGTGACATGAGGACAGATCAACGCGGCAGTCAAGGTTTTCATCAGAGAACCAGAGGTTATCTATTACGGATTTGCTAGTTCTCATGCGCCTGAGAACTTCTTAAGTCTCAGTCGCCTCTTTCACCATTCGATTTACCTCGTGATTCGTGCAAAATGGAAGTTACATATGAGTTGTAATTTGGGTGTAACTGAGAATTTAATGAGTTGCAACTAGGTTGTAACTGAGAATTAGTACAAATCATATGAGTTGTAACTAGGTTAGAACTGAGAATTAGCACAAATATTAGGATGACATCAGCGACTTAGACATAACTAGTTCTCAGGCGCCTGAGATCTAGGCACTCCCTATCTATTAATCTGCCATCTCTATCAGTATAGCAGATATCTACCGTGCATATATCTTTGGTATGCTCCGTTTTGCATGGTATGCTAGTTGCTACCAAAGATAAACTGATAAATGTTCCTGACAGTACACACAGGAGGTTCTACTGTGCTACCAGTACACAACATTCAGTTGTTTGAAATATTTCCTGGCAAATATGCATCTTGGAACAACAGAACCCAACTCAAGCAACAACGTGCGGCGTGTTGGTCAAAGCAGCATGCCACCGGGTTGGTACTTTGGACCCTGACAATTGCCTGAATATGAACAGAAAGCTACAGCAGACCTGCAAAATGGGCCCGTGACAATTGGATAGCCAGAAGTATGCCTTTCTATCATCCAGTTGGCACTTTTGTCAAAGAAACTTGTCTGAATATCAACAGAAAACTAGAGCCTGCCTGCTGAATGGGCTAATGATAAGAGCAAAGCAAACTCTACTCTAGATTGGGTAGCTAGAAGTGCTAAGGCCTGCCTGCAGAAAGCAAACTCTACTTAAGATTAGATAGCCAGAAGTATAGCTTAGTGCACACCGACAGTAGAGATCACTTGTGTAAGCTGAAGGCTGCAAACCAAATCTACAGTACCATCACTGCCACATTCTATACCAGCAAGGGGGCCAATCTTCACATAGAAATACAAAACCAAGGAAGAAAGTTATAGATCCCTGAAACACATCCCATGGTGTTGTGTTCTCTCACTATGCTTGCCCCACTTACCACGACGAAGAGCATATGAAGTACCAGCAGGAGGGAATATAGCTCAGCTAGCAAGCTTGAAGGCATCGATGAAGAGGCCATAAGTGAAACCCATCTTGAAATTGTTGAGGAGCGCGACAGGGAAGGTAACCTTGGGCCGGCTGTAGTAGAACTTGGTCACGTACTCGGTCAGGAGGACACACACGACTGCTGCTATAACATCATTCACGCCCAAAGCGCCGAATGACAGTGAAATCGTCTGAGCAACGTAAAAGCCACCCAAGATTGAGATGCCGCCAAAGAGAGCTCTCCTGGACCCGGTTCTGAAATAGTTTCTTGACAGCTCAGGGATGGTTCGGATTATGTCGATCAGCCTTCTACGGCCATCATTTCCTTGCAGGGCACGGACCTTGAGCAACTTGTAAGAGGATTTCCATGTGAGGCTCCTGTAGCTCGGTGAGAGTACCCTCGTCCCCGCATATAACCCATAGTTGTGAGGACCAATGGCAATTGAACTTGACGCACACGCCATAAGAAACACTGTTTTCTCCTGAAGATGATTTTCCATTACAAACAAGCATGTAATTAGACATGCTGCTGTTGCATCGATGGCAAAAATTTGTAGAAAACAAATGAATGAATAAGTCAAGGAAAGAAGAGAGACCAAACATGGTAGGAAGAGATCAAGATAAAATCAAGACAAACAATAACAAACACAAACAACAAGTAATGATAGTGTCACCTACAGGCCATGAAACTGAAGACACTGATAAAACAACAATGCAGAGATCTTAGGCTGTCTATTGCAAGTATGATAATTCAGATGTATGTTATGTCCTTGGAGATCATACTTGGTACAATACCAAAGCCATTTCTAACAGCTGAAGATGCTACCTCTAGGAGTCCAAATAACAGGGGAACACTTGCAGCGCTTCACGCTTTTTTCGTTGAGGAATTACAGCAGGAGAGGCCTCACAGTTCACACCTCACTGACGTCAAGCATGTTCACATGGATACAGCATGTCCTCGGAGAACATATGCTACGTTTGGAGTCCTTCCACACTGGCACATTCACTTCACACTGACTAAGCTCTAGATGCTCTGCAATGTTGCCTCAAGAAAAACTAAACCTAAGGTATGGTACGCAGTTAGAAAGCAATCTCAAAGTGAACATGGCTCAAGAGATAACGTCTCAGCCAACTCCAGCAGCCTACACCATCCCAGTTAACAGATCTGGCAAGAGGAACTATCACGCACCAGTGATTTCCAGAGGACAGTACAGTGAAATTGCAAACAGCGAAGCCTTTCCCAACACTAAGGATTAGTGAGTAACAAGGAAATACATGATTTGTTTCTTGGATGAAGTTCAAACTCACCTGAGCGACTCCAAATAATAGTGACGATTCTCAAGGGGAATTGCGTCGAACAGATGGCGCGCGAGCCCCAATCTCCGAAGAAACCAGGCGCAGGCGCTCCCCGGATTGCAATTGCAGGGGCAGATGCGCTGGATTAGCAAGACAAGAAAGAGAGCAGGAGTAATTACGAAAAAGAGAAGGATAATCAGAGGCGTGATTTCAAAGAAGAAATGGGGAGGGACTAGGAGGCAGGGCCAGGGATGAGGGAGGGGTGGTGGACTCGCATAGACTGCCACTTTGTCCCTGTGACTGGGACCCAAATCTGCCCAACGGGCCGGCCCGGCACGGCCCAGGCCCGGCACGTGCCAAACGGGCCGGCACGTCGTCAGCCGCGTCACGCACGCGTCTTCGCATGGCGCCCGAGCCGGCACACTGGCCTAACGGGCGCCATGACGACGTCAGCTTGGGCCGTGGCCTTTTTCTGCGGGCCCGTCAAAATTTAGCCTTAAAAACGTGTTAACCTGAACTAAAACAGCTAGAATTCATTGTGTGGCGTGGAAGACCAAGCGGTCCAAGGTTCGACCCCCTGCAGCACCTATTTTTGCATATATGTTTAGAATATCGCCGCCGCGCCCGCGTTCACGGCCGCGCTTTGCTGCCCGCGGGCCGGCCCGCCCAGGCACGGCCCGATGGCCAGGTTCACTGGGACCCCACCGTCGTCGGAGCTAAGCTTACAGAACATTGTTACGAAAATACCCTCATTCACTAGGGTTTATCGCCTAGCTCCGCCACCCCCAAAACCTCCATGGCCGGGGCGCCACCAATCCCCACCATCGCCGTCTCCGCCCCCGCCGCCGCCGCTGCCGCTGCCTCTGCCTCCATTTTGACTTCCCAACCACCGTCCCCACTCGCCCCCATCCCTGCCCCCGCCGACCCATGATCACCCGCCGTGTGGCGGCGGTAGCCCTACGCGCCTCGCTGCGACGCGCCTGCTCCTCCCACGCCGCCGACTCCGACGAACTCCTGCTTGGCCTCTTCGACGCCCCCGCGCCGCACCCCGAGCCCCGCCTCTCCCCCAAGGATTTTGCCTTTATTAAGGACCCCGCTCCTGCGCTCCCCGCCGCCGCCCTCCCACCCCCGGAGGCCGTCTTGATCTCCAAGGCGGTCCGAGCCTACGGGGCTGACTTCGAAGGAAAAGCGGAGCGTTTCCTGCGGCGGTACCGCGAGTTCCTGACTGATTCCGTCGTGGTCGCGGTGCTCAGGGCGGTGCGCTCCCCGGAGCTCTGCGTCAGGTTCTTCCTTTGGGCAGAACGGCAGGTGGGTTACAGACACACTGGCGCCTGCTACGACGCCCTCGCCGAGATTCTGGTTTTCGAAGACCATGCCAAGACCGCTGAGAGGCTGCTTAGGGAGATTGGGGAGGATGATCGTCTGGTGCTCGGCAGATTGCTCAATGTGTTCGTGCGGCGATGCTGTCGTCGCGGCCTGTGGGAAGAGGCGCTGGAGGAGCTTGGGAGGCTCAAGGACTTTGGGTTCAGGCCATCAGTGGTGACCTATAACGCACTGCTGCAGGTCCTGGCGAGCGCGAGGCAGGTGGAAATGGGGTTCCGGGTGCAGAAGGAGATGTCGGCGTCGGGTTTCTGCATGGACAGGTTCACAATCGGATGCTTTGCTCAGGCACTGTGCAAGGATGGACGTTGGACAGATGCACTTGACATGATAGAGAGGGAGGATTTCAAGCTCGACACTGTGTTGTGCACACACATGATTAGTGGACTGATGGAGGCCTCCCTCTTCAATGAGGCAATGTCATTTCTTCATAGGATGAGGTGCAACTCGTGTATACCGAATGTGCTAACGTATAGGACACTGCTCTCAGGATTTCTTAAAAAGAAGGAGCTTGGCTGGTGCAAGAGGATCATCAACATGATGATGACAGAGGGCTGCGATCCAAGTCCTTCATTGTTCAATTCACTTGTGCATAGTTACTGCTGTGCCGAGGATTATGCATATGCATATAAACTGTTTAATAGGATGAAGACTTGTGGTTGTCCTCCTGGTTATGTTGTATACAACATATTTATTGGAAGTATTTGTGGCCGAGAAGAATTGCCAAACCCTGAGTTGGTGGCTTTGGCGGAGAAAGTTTACGAGGAGATGCTGGTTGCTAGTTGCGTTCTTAATAAGGTTAACACTGCCAATTTGGTTCGGTGCCTTTGTGGTGTTGGCAAATTTGAGAAGGCATTTCAGATCATGAAGGAGATGATGAGGAAAGGTTTTGTTCCTGATGCAAGCACGTATTCTAAGGTGATCACTTTTCTGTGCCAGGCTAAGAAGGTAGACAAAGCTTTCCTTTTGTTTCAAGAGATGAAGAGGGCAGGTGTTAATGTAGATGTGTACACATACACAATTTTGATTGATGGCTTTTGTAAGGCTGGTCTCATTGAACAAGCCCAGAGCTGGTTTGATGAAATGAGAAGTGCAGGCTGCTCACCAAATGTAGTAACATATACTGCATTGCTTCATGCTTACCTGAAATCTAAACAGCTCTGTCAAGCTAATGCCATTTTCCATAGAATGGTTGATGATGCCTGTTATCCAAATGCCGTTACATACAGTGCGCTTATTGATGGGCTCTGTAAGGCGGGTGAAATCCAAAAGGCTTGTGAAGTATACGCCAAGTTAATAGGAGCTTCTGACAATGTAGAAACTGATTTCTACTTTGAAAGCAAGGATGCAGACACCAGTTCTCCAAATGTTGTCACCTACGGTGCACTCGTAGATGGTTTGTGCAAAGCTCAAAAGGTGGCTGATGCTCACGAGTTGCTAGATTCTATGCTATCAGCTGGCTGTGAGCCCAACCAGATTGTTTATGATGCTCTGATTGATGGTTTTTGCAAATTTGGAAAAATCGATAATGCTCAGGAGGTATTTCTGAGAATGACTAAGTGCGGTTACTTGCCTAGTGTGCATACATACACGTCCTTGATTGACCGGATGTTCAAGGATGGAAGAATTGATCTTGCGATGAAAGTTCTGTCTCAAATGCTAAAGGATTCCTGTAGTCCTAACGTTGTTACTTACACAGCTATGGTTGATGGGCTCTGTAAAATAGGTGAAACAGAAAAGGCCCTAAACCTGCTGTCATTGATGGAAAAGAAGGGGTGCAGTCCAAATGTTGTAACTTACACTGCTCTAATAGACGGACTCGGGAAAGCTGGTAAAGTTGATGCAAGTCTCAATCTTTTTACGCAAATGAAGACAAAAGGATGTGCTCCCAATTATGTTACATACAGATTACTGATAAACCATTGTTGTGCTGTTGGTCTTTTGGACGATGCCCACTTACTGCTCGATGAGATGAAACAGACCCACTGGCCAAAGTATTTGCAAGGATACGGCTGCGCAGTTATGGGTTTCAGCAAGAAGTTCCTCTCTTCTCTGGGTTTGCTGGAGGAGATGGAATCACATGACACAGCACCGATAGCTCCTGTTTATGGCATGCTCATTGATAGTTTTTCCAAGGCTGGTAGACTAGAAACAGCCTTGGAGTTGCACAAAGAGATGATGGAAGTCTCACCATCTCTAAATATGACCAGCAAGGGCATGTACACCTCATTAATTCAGGCACTTTGTTTATCCTCTCAAGTTGAAGAAGCGATTGCTTTACATAGTGAAATGACGAGGAGAGGCATTGTGCCAGATTTAAGTGTCTTTGTTTGCCTCATAAAGGGACTAATTGAACTGAATAGGTGGAATGAAGCCCTTCAGTTGTGTTATGGCATATGCCAAGAGGTCAGTCTACTTTTCACATATACTGTTCAAACACATCTCTTTATCATCTGCCCTTATTTTGCTATACATGTTCTGTTGTCACCCCCATAATATCCACCACCAATATCCTCCGCTTAGATAGCTTTCTTGGAAAACTTCTCGCATGTTTGTTGATGGAGCATACCTCGGGCCCTGGGCACAATTATACTGCTACTTTTTGTTCGCCTCCTTAAATTGTATATATCCAAACAGAAGAGGACATGTAATATGCCGTAAACACCGTCTACAATTTGGTTTCATATTGCATGTCCCACTTGGAAGAGCACACAAGCTTCCTTCCACCTTCCTGTTGTTGGATACTGAAGTTATTTTTAGAATTTGTTACATCCGATGCCAAGTTTCTTGCATAGTTTGATCTTTAATCTTTAGCTTATTTTTAGTTATGATTACTAATACTGTGTATTGGAACAGGGTGCGAACTGGCAGGGCAACAAATCCTTTGATGGAGGGTAGACCTGTGTTGTCTTACTGCATTAATGATTATAACTCCCTGTTCTCCCCTAAGGAGTCATATCTCTACATCTCGTGCTTTGCTAAGATGTGGTGTGACCCAGTCACCCTGAGACAAAAATGTGCAACTCATGGATGACTGGAGAAAATGAACACTGAGGACATGGAGTAGCATTGCACAGAGATCAGCTTGATTTATAAGGTATACATTGGCATATGGCATATATTGATGCTGAAGGATATGATGATGATGATCAGAAACCTTTAGTACACTGCTTACAGTCAAATTGCACTCATGTAATGAGAACCCTTTTTCGATAGGGACAACAGAACTTAATTTCTCAATGGTGGCAGCTAATTTAGGTTGTTAGTTGGTTAGCTTCATATACTGATAAATTCCGACTCTTCTATCTCCATTTTTTTTAATTTAGGGATGCCTGGTTCATCTTTGGATGGACAAAGGAATATCACTGGTTATCAAGATTAGGCTTTGTATATAAGATGGTGACGTTTACAGAAAAGTTTCCCTAGCGTTACTTGAAAGTTTCATAACCCTTTATTCATCATTTCAGTGTTTCATAACCCTTTATTCATCATTTCAGTGATATATACCAAATGGGGCCATACAAATTGCTTTAGTATGAACTTTGAGTACCCTTCTAGCTCCTTCATAGTCTGCTCTAGCGCTAGACCAACAGTGAAGTTCTGTGATCATAACAACATTCTGTAATATCTTTCAACCTTTTTTTTCTGAGCAATTTTTATTGTTTCATTACTTTGATATGATCTAATGCTATGTTTGGATGTCTGAATTTAAGCTTGGAATCGTTCGTTTGGAATTACCGGACCGAATTCGTTTGTTTGGAGAGGCCGTGGAAACGCACCCTGGAAACAGGAGGAGATTCCGAGCGACGGCCCCGCGTGAGCCTGCCCGGCCTCGGGACTTTCCGACCTTGGAGCCTCGGAAAGGCTCGGAATCTCCTCGCGTGGTACCGCTTCGACGCTGCGCTTCGTCCTCTCGACCCGCGACCAGGAGGCGGCCGCCGGCGGCTCCGATGAGTACCACCCTGCCCCCCTTCCCCGCTGTTCTTCCTCTTCCTATCACCCTCGTCTTCTCCCTCTCCCTTCCACCCTATCTCTGTCCCTTCCAAGACCACGCCCTGCACCCGCCCCCCCAAACCCTAGAGTCCCAGTGCGGCGGCCAGCGGATGGGGAGCGACGGCAGCCGCCTCCCGGTCGCCTCCTGGTCAAATAGTGCTCTCAAAACAATGTCACATCCAAACAGGATTTGGAATTTGGTGGTACTCTTTGATTCCAACAACAAATTCCATGTACATCCAAACAATGGAATTGAAAACAAAGGCCATTTCCTTTCCAACTAGGAATTGGAATTTTCAGGTCAATTCATTTCCAAGCTGACTTTCCTACATCCAAACACAGCATAAATGAAAATATACACTGACTTCTATCATAATGGAATATTCCTTCTATTTTTCCTTCGACATCAAAACTCTCCTTTGATATGGTCTATTTTTTCTCTGGCATTTTGTAACATTCCAGTCGTCATTGATCTTAGCATGTTTCAGATATTCCTTCCCGTTTTATTTTTTTCATATGGAATAAGTATATTTGCAACGAGTTGTGTTGGGACCTCTGAATCAACAATCTCTTTCTTGTTATTTTACTGTGGGAACTTGGCATATATTCAACTAGGTTGCAGAGGCTGGGTGTAATTGGTATCTCTTGATATTAATATATACTCCTTTCCAAAAAAAAAAATCAACTAGGTTGCTACATCCAGTGTGATGAAGATCTTGCAGCTAGATCTGCAGATGTATTCTGTGTCAGGAAGCATCATCAAGTTGATGGCTCAAACCATGCCAATCTTTGTATACTACTGATTTTACAAGTTAAATGAAGTACTTATGTGTAAATTATTTACTCAAGTATTATCTTTGTATGTTTATACATGCTTATGAATGCATATGTTTTCTAGATGCAGCTGCAACATCTGAGTTAGTATATTTCATTATTTCTAAATGTTAAGTACTGTACTTGTGTGCAAATTATTTACTCAAGTTATAATACTCCCTCTGTTCCACAATATAAGCCAGCGTGCTAAAAAGGCTTATATTGTGGAACAGAGGGAGTCTAAGTTAGTACTTTTTGGAAAAAGAATACCTTGCTTCTGTGGAACTTCTAACATTTATGCTTTTAAGTTCACATTACAGGGGAGACTGAGAACATACCAAAAAGATCCATGGCTCTTCATTGTATTTAGTAGCCAGGGTACCACTTTGCGATTGTATGGGGAATCGGTAAATTGCATGAATATTTTTTTGCATTTCATATTGTTTCTCTTGGTAGTTGCATCATTTCCTATTGTTTCTCTTGGTAGTTGCATAATTTAAGTGTTAAGGCTGCATGTAATTTCCAATAAGCATCATATCATTTTCCATGCCAAAAGAGAATTTTGCTCATGTCACCCCACTGAATGAAAATGAAAATTTGAAAAGAAAGCAATTATTTGCCATGGAATATGCCGTGCGATGCCTGCAGAGGAGTACTCTTAACAAATTATTTCGTGGTGGGAAATTTTGTGGAAAGTAAAAAGAAGAATTGTAGTAAGTGGGTATTGCATCACATATTCACAGATCTAGATGTTTTTATCAACTTATTATGAAGGTTCTGAAGCAGACCACTGTTCACTAAGGGTTATACATGAAATATTTTGGAGCGGACCATCATGATGACATGTTCAGTTGTTGATTGTGATGCAATCCATGAACTAAGGTCCCATATTATCGCACGGTTCATTCAAAATGGCCAATGCATAACACCAGATGAGGTGATACACTGGGACACGTCATGCATGTTTGCTGTTCGTGGAATATTGTTGACTGTTCGTTCTCCCTGAAGTTGGCCTCAGCTTTCTGAACGACGCCGGAATCTCAAAGTGATGGCCACTACTATCCGGCTGTTGATGAAGAATCATGAACACATTGCTGGGAACTTTGGCAACTGAGTTTATGCCTTTAATCTCGAGCAATAGGCTGGACCGGTCAAAAGTTTAGCGGACAATTTGGCGAATTTTTAGCCCCCATTACACAAGAATGTCGGCATTCTCTGAGAATTGATATGTGATCGTGATCTTTGATAAAAATGCTGCAATATAATTGCGCCGCTTTAGTCAGACAAAGGAAGATTTACTGAAGAAATATGTGGCAAAGGTGATACTTCTTCAGAACTGTATCATATCATCCGTGTGTTTGGAAAAAACAAGATTTTATGCATATATTTGCGCAGTATGTTATTGCAGCTTGCAGAGTCTAATTTAATAACTTTGATAAAATGCTGCAAAAATAATTGCGCCTTTTAACTGTCTCTTTAGTCGGACTGAAGAGAATTTACTGAAGAAAAAGGTGCGTCAAAGGTGTTACCTTTTCAAAGCTGTATCATATCATCTGTGTGTTTTGGAAAAAAAAAAGATATTATGCATATATTGCACAGTATGTTATTGCAGCTTGTGGTATCTAATTTAATAACTTCTGTGCAAGTTTCACTAGTAATAAATTCTTCCAAACATGTCACAGCTTAATTTAGGATCTGATTCCATTGCAATATTTTTGACCAATGCGATTGTTTTGCTGATGCAGTCACAGATTCATATCCACCACTTGCTAGATGTACCGTCCGACAAATGATCTCTCGGGACTAAAATTATAAAAACAGTCAACTAAGGTCGGATGCGGATGCATCCGACAACATGTAAAATTCTGAAAGCTACATTCCATATATCTTAAAGCTGCACTGTTAGAAATGTTCTTCTCGAACATCTCCCGGATGTGAACCTGTAAAACTAGTGCAGATAACAGATCCACGCATAGATCGTATAGGCCACTGACTCATTTATCATCTATGGAAGGAAGGTGATGAGATTGATATTCCACTATAGTGCTTTGCCCCCTAGTCTTAGTTGATATTCCAAAGATTTAATGATTAACAATCTTGTATCCATCAAAGTTCATGCAATTCTCAAAATAAAAATCGGTGCAATCCTTTCAAAATCAAGAACCATGCAATGTTACCAACAATTACCACTACTCTGCCAGTTTGGTAACCCATTGAAATAACCGTCGGCTCCTTCCCTGCCCCTGTGTGGCTTCTTTCGTGTCGACATGGAGCCTGAGGGTGTGTTCTCGTAGGCTTCGTTCACAAGATCTTGCTGGTTTATGTGCTCCAATTAGGGTTGCAAGCGGGGCGGGTAAGCGGGTACCGATTTAGTCTCAGCTCATGTCAGTTAGTATAATTTGTAGATCTGTTTTAACCTGTGTATGTAGTATAATTTGTATTAACTGTCATGTTTTGCGGGCCTAAGCGGGCACTGCATCTGCAACCCTAGCTCCAATGACGTCTTCTGTGACATTTTAGTACTACTTGAATACTTGATTCTTTGTCTTGAGCGGTGATAACAGATCCTATGCAGGTATTTGAATGCTGAAGCCTTTGTCTCGTCGCTGCAATCGAATTTCGAGTGCCGTGTTTAAGACCTCTTGGTGTTAACTTTGTTCGTGCAAAATTTCTGGCCAAATAAGAAGACATCTAGAAGCTCGTTTGTTCTCTGCTTGTATCTGATCGTTCTGTATTGTTCTTCATAACTGTTACTTTCCAAACTAAATTAGTTTGCTATGAATACGATCGATAAGGGGCGGCGATAGACGGACCCGTCCCTGACCCCCGCGTCGCCCGTCCTAGGCGACACGGGGGAGAACCCCGCCGTCGTCCCAGCGCGCCCTCCCTCGCCTCCTGCCCTGCGGAGGTCCCGCAAGCACAGGCCGGGCGGCGGGCGGGGCTCTCCGTGCTGCAGCGGCTCCCGCTCGGCCAAGCGGCGGCGGCGAGGTGCGCTGCAGTTCCCGCGGCGACACGGGTCCGGCGGCGATCGGCATGCGGCCTCCCGGCGTGAGGCGCCCTATGCAGTGGCGGTATGGGCTCGTCTGGCCTAGATGGGCTTGGGCGGCCTGCAGTTTGGGGCCCTGCAGATGGCAAGCGGTGGAGCCGTGGCGCTGCTGCTGGTACCGCGACGGTGCAGCCCGGCGGCCAGATGGGTTGGATCCCCTCCGTCCAGCCCCCGTTCTTCGGGTGATCGAGGTGGGACGGCGACAAGCACATCCTGCCCCGTCATCGACATTTCCGGCTCGCCTCTCGCCGGTGTTGGTTCCAAAAGACGGCTCCTTGCTGCACGTGATTCGGGCGTTGGGGTCGACGGCAGGGCCGGGAGAAATCCTCGCGTGATCTCCCAAGGAGCTTTGCCCTGTTGCTTTTTCTACTTCCTCCGGCCCATATTAATTGACTCAAATTTGTCTAGATTTAAATGAATCTGGACATTATTTAGTATATAGATTCATCCAAATTTTGATAAATCAAAGTCAATTAATATGGATCGGAGGGAGTAAGAAAAGATGCGTATTGTTCAAAGGACGTCTATCTAAAGGCCTGGCCAGATCTCACGGTACCTGCTTGTACTGCTCATCCACGAGAGATCACTAGTTTATCCCCTTGTGGACTTGTTTGGTAGTAGAGTATCCGTATGTATTAGAAGGGATAATCTCTATTTGTTGCTAAAAGTATGTCTATTTGTTGCTAAAAGAAGCCCCTCGTACGTAACCCCTGGCGCATCGCTCCCCAGGGCGACGCCAGGGCCCCCCGCGCCGCCGCCAGACCCCCCTCCCACGCCTGCCTCTCTCATCGTCACTGCTGCCGTCCCTTGCCGCGGTGGCGGCGGCCCCCAGCCTTCGAAGGAGGTTTGGAGTGGTGGTTGCCGGAGGTTCCTGTTGGATCTGTTGGGGCAAGGATCGTCGGCGTACTAACGTGCAGCGGCTAGGGCGGCGTCCCTGGTCGGGATGGTGGCGGAGATCCTCTCCCGGCGGCGCCATGGCCGGCAACGGAGGTGGGGGTGGACCTAGTGGCCATGGACGAAACCCTAGATTAAAATCTGGGTGTCTCCTGTGCCGTCCCCCAATTCCTCTTTGATGCATGGTTGGGCCGGATCCGATGGAGGGTCGATCCTGCTCTGCCAATGCCTTTCTCGATGCTAGCCTAGCCCAAGGGCTGCTGCTAGGGGTCGGAGCGACGGATCTTGCAGGTTGCCGGGCGGTGGCGTGGGGGCTGCCGGCTAGGCATGAATAATGGTGGTGGTCCTCGGATCTCTCGCACATCAAGACGAACATATACTTGATGCGTGCCTAATGGATATGTCTGGAGTGTCTAGTTTAGAAAGGCTCTGCCGGCGAACTCCCATGGGCTCATCATGCCTGGAGATTGCTAGATCAGAAGGAATTCGGTCGTGCGCACCTGTATTTTTTGCTGGCCGTTTGGTTTCAGATGGAGCGTGATGAAGCTCTGCTACCTGTTACCATCATGTGTCATGTCTTTGACGATCCAGGGTAAAGTCAGATGTGGATAATTTCATGAGGACATGAACATAAGGGCTAGCTATGGTGGATTGAGTCTTTGGGGTGTTGAGGATCTGGCTTGGTGATCTATGACTCGCAGCAGCGTTCGTTAGAAGGAGTGACAACACAGGAGATGTTCACAGTCTTTCCTTGCAGGGTGAAAACCCAAAGGTCTGGCCTTCATTGGTTGTGCCTGGCAATGGCCTTGCAGAAGGCATTGTTTTGCGAGCGAAGATTTCCTCCAGGGTGAAAACCTAGGATCTTCGATCGGACGACGACAGCGCTTGAGCATTGTTTCCTTCTTGGAGGCGTCGTTTTTGGAGGGGTTAGACTCTGGTGTTGTTTTGGTGGTGTTAGTGTCGCTTCTGCTAAGAATCTGATCGCTTTAGCGGGACTTTTTTTATAATTCGTCTTCTTTCTTTTTTGGCTGTGTGCATCCGTAATACCAATAGGGTAATGCGTTGTTGCAGAGACCGGGTGTAATTGGTATCGTGCGATATTAATATATGCTCCTTTCCAAAAAATGTTTATTTTAGAGTGTTAGGCTAGTTCAATCCTCATTCTTCTCCACTTTTTCCCAAATTTTAGTGTATTTTTTCTCTACATCCAATACACTACCTCTACCTAGTGGATTAGAGATTGGGGTTTTACGGGGATTAGTGGGGGTTTGGGTGAAGTTAGGGGTTTCACCCAATTACCATGGGGATTATCCCATCTAATTCTCACAAATACTCTAGTACTAAACAAGGCCAGATGGTTCCATGAGAGATCAAGGACATGTTACCAACATAATCACATGCATGTCTTGGAGACTATTTCTATATTTCCACCTTCCATTCTCTCTCCTACTCTCCTCTCCTTGAGAGTTGTCCCAGTCGTATCGGCTCCTCCCCCTCTCCTCCGACAGCCCCTTGTGGCGTCTGGCTTTATTCCATAGAGGTCCCTCTCACGAGGACCATCATGCGGTGATGGGAGATCGCCAAAGCAGTTCCCAGGTGGGCCGCCATGGTGGTGGCTTTGCATGGGGAAGTTGATGAGACCTTGGTCAATAAGCTCGCTAGAAAAGGTGGTGGACGAGATGGACAAACTCCAAAATCTAGAGCTATTAGGGATGGCGCAAATATGTGAATGTGAAGTACATCAGCGGAGTGTTCGAGCGAGAGCTATCGTCAGTCGAAGAGAAGGACACCCCGCATGCTGGTTCCTTGAACACTTGAGAATCTTTATCCCATAGCACGTATTAGGATTTCCCTAACCTTGATGCGGCATCGCACACCCACCCTACCCCAAGTGGCGCGGTCCTTGGCAACATGGCAGGTGGCCATTTCCTCAGGTCCCACGTCGATAGCGGTGGACAAGAAGAACTGGATCACGTTTTCACTTTCTTTCTGATGTCCTTTTTGAAGGGAATATGTCTTGAGAGGCAATAATAAAGTTGTTATTATGTATATTCCAAGAATATGATAGATGTTTATTTTGCATGCTATAATTATATTAATATGGAAACGTTAATACATGTGTATTTAATAAAAAAATGGAAAGTTCCTAGTTATGCCTCTCTTATAAACTAGCTCATTGATTAACAAGATGATCAAGATTTCCTGATCATGGACATTGGATGTTGTTAATAACGAGGTCACAACATTATTGGAATGGTGTGATGAACATGCATCCGAAGTATAGCATTACAATCAAAGTCATTATGTTTATATTGCTATAACATCATACGAAGTAATCCTAATCCTTAGACCATGATATCATGTCAATCACTAACACTAGAAGAATATCTTGATAATATCAAACGTCACACCGTAACAGGGTGACTATAAAGATGGGTTCAATGCTACGAAGGTGTTATTTTGAGGATCATGGATCAAGAGTGGAATTTTTCCATCCTGATGACGGAGATATATACTCTGGGACCTCTCGGTGATATCACATTAGTTAGCTTGCAAGCAAGTGATTTGATCACTAGAATGTTATATCACGGGAACTAGAAAAGGATACATGTCGGTAACGAGATCAAACTAGGTATGGAGATACCGATGATCGAATCTCGGACATGTAATATATCGCGAGACAAAGGGATTAAGTTTTTAGCGTAAAAGGTTCTCACGATCAGTCATCATTGAATGTGTGAGAGTCAGTGATGACCCACAAGTATAGGGGATCGCAATCGTCTTTGAGGGAAGTAAAGCCCAATTCATTGGTTCGACACAAGGGGAGCCAAAGAATATTTATAAGCCTTAACAACTGAGTTGTCAATTCATCTACACCGAGAAACAGTCTTGCTCTCAATAGTTTATCAGTAGCAACAGTTTTGTAGTAACGATAGCAAAGTAATAGCAGTAGTAACAATTATAGTAAAAACATGATTAAAGTGCGGTAGGCATAGGGATGGATGGACGGGCGTTGCATGGGCAAGACAATTCATGTAATATCAAGACCAAGGGAATTTGCAGATAAATAAGATAAAGCATCCAAGTACTAAGTAATCATAGACATGTGTTCCATATATAGTCATGCGTGCTCGCAATGAGAACTTGCATAACATCTTTTGTCCTACCAGCCCATTGCAGCGGGGCCTCAAGGGAATCTACTAGCAATAAAGGTACTCCTTTTAATAGAGTACCGAAGCAAATCATTAACACTCCATGAACACACGTGATCCTCATATCATAGCCATCCCCTCCGGTTATCCCGATTTCTGTCACTTCGGGGCCTCGGGTTCCGGACAATGATATGTGTATACAACTTGCAGGTAAGATCAAAAACAATAATATCATCATGAATCAATAACATGTTTAGATCTGAGATCATGACACTCGGGCCCTAGTGACAAGCATTAAGCATAACAAGTTGCAACAATGTCAAAAATCACTAATAATAGATACTAGGCACCATGCCCTAACAATCTTATGCAATTACATGAGAGATATCATCCAATCCCTACCATCCCCATAGCCTACTACGGGGGATTACTCAATCATGGATGGGGAATCATGGATGGTTGATGGAGAGGTGTTGGTGATGATGATGGCAATGATCTCCTCCAATTCCCCGTCCCGGCAGGGTGCCAGAACGGAGTTTCTGGTTCCGAATCGCGGTTTCTGGTGGTGACGGTGCAGCGGAACTCTTTCTAGAAAAACATCGAACCCCCCGGTGTTTTTAGGTTAGAGGCTATTTGTAGACGGAAGGAGAGGTCGAGGGGGAGACCGAGGCGGCCACACCACCCCCTGGCGTGGCCTGGCCTGACCCGCGCCACCAGGTGGTGTGGGCCCCTCGTGGCCCCTCTCCGTCTTGTCTTTTGGCTCTGTGAGTCTTCTGGTAAAATAGGAGTTTTGCTATATTTTTTGGGATTTTTCCTGAAAGTTGATTTCTTGCACAAAAACGAGACACCAAAGCAATTCTGCTGAAAACAGCGCCAGTCCGTGTTAGTTATATCCAAATCACAAAAAAAAGAGTATAAACAATATCAAAAGTGATCGGGAAAGTAGATACGTTTTGGACGTATCAACTCCTTCCAAGCTTAGCTTATTGCTTGTCCTTAAGAAATTCAGTTGAAAACTGAGTGCGATAAAAGAAACTTTCACGAACACATTTGCTTCATAAGATGTATATATTCTCAGCATATGATCAAATACTTAGGCAATTCATAATAAGGAGTATGCAACTAAGTCTACCCAATAGTCATGCAAGCTATGGAGATATTCCAACACAATAATAATAAGCAATATGAAAATAAGCATATGCAACATTGTAATTCTCATAAGAAAGTATGATAAAGTGGTATCCCTTTTGCCTTTGATTGTGGAGCAAAACATAAATGCCAAGGCACCTCTGAAGTTCAAATGAAGACTAGAAGTAAAAATATCAAAGATACAAGCATCAAAGTTAAGTCACAATTAACCGTGTTCTAGGACAAGCACATTATACTAAGAATGACAGCTATGCTCTCAGGAAGGTGCTCATAGAATAAATGGTGACTCGACATTGAAGTGAAATAAAAGATTAAAAAGTTTGAAAGGCTTCCAAATGCCTGAAAGTATGGTACTCATTAGCTTTGAGCTCTCATTGCCCCTATCATAAGCATCTTTAAATGGTTAAGGTTAAAGTGAGGTCAAATATGAGTTACATGCTTGACAGATCATAAGCTATAAATCTCATGCCCCTTGCATACGAGAACCGAACCTCATGCTACTCAACTTTAGTCACAAGCAAGTTCTTGTCATTGTAAGTATATGTGTATCATAGAGAACTGCCAACGGGGTACCCCTTGCCCCATGATACAGGAGCTATCCCATACCAAAATGACAAGGCAATAGACAATGAGCATCTCGGTGATCTTTTAATTTGCTATTTGCATAGGTTTTTATTGAGGATGCTTCACATAATGCTCATTATGGTTACGCTGTAAGTTTCCACCATGATTAGGCTAGCCGCCCAGGCGTTTCTCTAACACATATACAAACTCCATGGACTTACAAGTTCCCCTTTTATTTCACACCGCCGGGATCCATAAACAAAAGAACATGATATCAACTAAATAGAATAAGTGCAATGTTGAAAGCGTTCCCCATGAAAACATGGTTCTGCTAACTCCCAACTTATAATTTGCAAGCATATAGCTACATAGACAGTCACAATGGTTCAGGTTTATTAAGTGTAAGAAAATAAAGAGTGCCATCAATTTTGTGAGAGCTTTACTAACTAATTTTCACATAACAAGCAAGCATTTTTATTTGGAAGAAAACAAGGCATAAATAAATATACAAGGAATAGCAATGATGCTAATAGGTAGATATGGTGGACACTTTTTGATATCTTTGGTTTTGGGGAGTTGGATGCATAAGTGGAGCTCATATTCAGTGCAAGTGAAGGCTAGCAATAGAAAGGGAGCGAAAATCGAGAGAGCAGTAGCTGTCATAATCATACTTGTGATAAAACAAAATTAATTATGGCATAAAAGTGACACAAGTGCTCTGAGGGAAAATAAATCATCGAGGCTTAACTGACTTTTATTTAGTCATGTGCATGCGTGAGCATGCCAAGTCAATTCAAATAAACATTCAGAGGAGGATACCACAATGTCATACAGAGTTATGAATAGAACAATGCAAGCAAACATTTATATGACATGCTACAAACTATTAGCGAGTTGGAACTAATCATAAGAGAGCAAGAACTACTAAGCATCCATTAAATAACACACACCTTACATAAATAGACTAAGCATGCCCACAATGATGAGTATATGTACAAAAATGAAAACAAATAGAGTTCATACCAGCCTCTTACCACACCTCGAGTTGTCATAAATCGTCATTATTGCCTTTCACTTGTGTGACTTGAATAATAAGATAAAACCAAACTCCCAAGGAGTCATTGATGACTGTTGAACCCTGCAACGAACTTTACAAAACCAGAGAAGAACAACACATATTTTTGGGTTTTCGATTTTTAAAGACAAGAACTGAAGGAAAAAGTAAACAAAGCAAAATCTTTTTGTTTTTTTGAATAACAAACCAAAGCTAAAAATAAGGGCTAAGAAAACCAAGGCTAGAAAACAATGAAACAAACAAAGAGAAACAATGAAAATATTTTTGGTCTTTTTGTGTTTTGGAAAGCAGAAACAAAGCAAGAACAAAAACTAAAAAGAAAGTGAAACATGGATATGAAAAGTACCGACGGAACATGATATGTAGATGAGTGTGATGTTGGTATACCTCCCCCCAAGCTTAGGCTTTTGTCCTAAGTGGAGATCAATCCAACATGGCCAAGAAAGGGCGCCTCCATAATATGATGAAGAAGTGCCTTCGTCTAATATGAACTCTAGGATGCCCCACAGTGCGCGGAGTAGTCATAAGAGGCGATCCCCGGGTGCTTCCGTGGAAACCAAGAAAGCGGGATGATCGTCCATCTCCTCCTTGAGCGCGACATGGCCTCCGCAAATCTTGAACAAAGTAGATCATGCAAGGGAATTTCCCTCTCCTCTCCATCAGTAAACAACATCCTGTAAACTAAACTCTCAATGCTAGAGTTAGCAGTAACAAAGTGATGTGCTTTCATGGCAGCTAGATCAAGCCTTTGTGGGGTCAGCACTGTATCATTCGAATCAACAGGAAGGTCCAAGGCAACAACCATGTGTGCAGCAATAATGCCCCCATAAATAGGTCCTCTAGCAGCTGGGCGTCGAGCAATGAGAGAACCAAGATTATACTTGGTTTCATTATTAAGTGCATCAACAAGAAAAGCTAAATGATAGTTGGAAATATTGCTAGTGTTCTCCCTACCAAGAATGCTAGCGGCAAGATAATAAGCAAAATATCTGAGAGTTGGGAGTTGAATGTTTCTTATCTTCCCACGCTGGGATGTGCAGTCATCATCATTTGTTACCCCTCGGTAAAGCTCCAACAAATCAGTGGGTCGACCTTGGATCTTATTTATCGTCCCAATCATGCAAATGCCTATAATACTGCAAAATCTTTCCAATGACATGGTAATAGGACTATCATAGATTTTTAAGGAAATAGTTGACCTGAAAGGGGTGTTAGTGAAAGTGAAACTTTCAACAAAAGTTTTGGTGAGCAAAGCATATTGCTCACTCTCATCCCGCGTGTAAGTGGTTAGGCCAACCCTCTGAACACGAAGTAAGAAGTCATCAAGGATCCCTGTAGCTTGCAAAAAGGCAAAACAAGGGAAGGTAGATGGGTGTGCATCTCCATCATCTCCCTCATTGCCGAAGCACGGTGAAATAAGATCTTCATTATATGATGGCCTAAATTGAGAGGCTGATCTTGAGGGCCTTGTCCTCCTGGGTGTGTCTCTCTCAAACACTTCTCCAAAAGTGTGGTTATCCATCTCTCTTTTTCTGAAATTTTTAGACAAGCATCACAAAAAGTAGTTGCAAAGTGATTACATGATGATGGGCAGTACTATAGGGACTTGAAAGAGGGATACACATGAATCAAAATAATTTATCTAAGCAAAGAACAAGCATGCAAACTCACATAACCTATCACCTATAGTAGAAAAATACTCAAGATATAATTCACCAATCAAAAATCTAATTGGACAAGTGGAGGAGACACATACCGGAGAGCAAACCCTCCAAAAATCAGCAGATAAGGTGGGCCGAGCAAGGAGATCGAAAATAGAGAGCAAGAACAGCAATAACACGGGTTTGAGTCGATGAAATGGTGTTTTATCGGTTGAGAGAAAGAAGTGGCAGGGGGAGAGTAAGTGGAGGGCTAGGGGTGGCCCACACCATGGCCAGGCGTAGGGCTGGACTATCGAGCAGCTCGACTCGTTAAGGCTCGGCTCGTTAAGGCTCACGCTCGTTAAGGCTCGGATCATTAAACTCGTTAAGGATAACAAGCAAAAAGTAAAGCTCGGCTCAGTTCGTTAGATGTTATCGAGCACTCACGAGCTGCTCGTTAAGAAAATGCATAGACAAAGGCATACCGATAATTAAAAACGACAATTATAACCACATATATACCTGTATTAAAATACGACAGATAATTATCGATAGCAGTGCTTGGATGGCATCTTATGCTTATCCACGTGAATTGGTGTGAGTAGGGAGGCCTGGAACGGACGAGAAGGACTCCAGCCGGCAGGGCTCGGTCGGTGCCATAGTCAGCAGATCTAGATCGAGAAGGTGGAGATGGGGTATTCCTCAATGGGCTAGTTGTTTGTCTTAGATGGGATGCCGGATTAGACATGTAGCAACATAAGTGGGCCATACCTTGGTTGTTACCGAGCTTAACGAGTAGCTCACGAATATCGTTAACTCGATCATTTAGCTCATTAAGGATATCGAGCAAAAACTGCAGCTCGGCTCGAATCGTTAAGGAAACGAGTCGATCTCGAACGAGCCAAGCAAACGAGTGCTTGTTAAACTCGTCGAGTTTCGAGTTTTATGTCCAACCCTAGCCAGGCGCGCCCCTGGTCTGGCCATGCCACCAGGTGGTGTGCCTTCCTGGTGGGCCCCCTGGTCACTCCAGGTGAATATATTCCCCTTTTTTAGCGTAAAAATTTAATATGAATTTTCTAGAATTTTTCGAGAAACTTTATTTTGAGAAATTTTTAGGTATTGATAAATAATTTCCTCACAGAAAAAGGATTTTGGAAATATGCAAAAACTAATCAAGACTAAAACTACAGAAGTTCTAAGACACTCTAATATGCAAGCAACTAACAATACTAATATGAACAAGGTGAAGATAAAAGATTGGAGTAGAGAAAGTAAAAGTGAGCAAAAGGATAATCATGGTGAAAACATTGTTTTGTTCATCCAAAATCCCTTTGTTAACAAGGTTGATAAGGTCTTGTTACCAAAACAATTTTATATGAAACAAAACTTTGCATTTCACTAAATTATTATGTTACCTCAAACTTGATAGCAATAGTCCCAATCATAATAGTTTCATAATTTTCTTGTGGTATGGATAATATATTTCTCCAACTTTGATGCCCTCAATATTTTCAATTGAATTTATGCCATAACTCTTATCAATCTTCTTGGGGAAATAGACAGTATGCTCTTTTTCATTAATATTAAATTTTACTTTTCCTTGATTACAATTAATGACAGCACCTGCAGTATTAAGAAAAGGTCTCCAAAGAATAATAGACATATTATCATCTTCAGGCATTTCAAGCACACCAAAATCAGTTAATATTAAAAAATTATGAGCCACCTGTACAGGAACATTTTCACATATACCAATAGGAATAGTAGTAGACTTATCAGCCATTTGCAAATATATATAAATATCAGTTGGTATCATTTTTTCCAGTTGAAGTCTCTTGTAGAGAGAAAAGGCATAACACTAACTCCTGCTCCCAAATCACACAAAGAATTTCTAACATAATTATTATTAATATAGCAAGGAATAGTTGGAATCCCTGGGTCTCCAAGTTTCTTTGGATCCTTACCATTGAAGGAATAATTAGCAAGCAAATTAGAAATTTCCTCATTAGGAATATTCCTTTTATTAGAGACAATATCCTTCATATACTTTGAATAAGGAGGCAATTTAATAGCATCAGTCAAAGGAATTTGCAAAAATAAAGGTTTCATCCACTCACAAAACTTGTTATAGTGTTCTTCTTCCTTTGACTTGTGTTTCTTATCAGGAAAATGCATTGGATTTTGAACCCAAGGCTCTCTTCCACTACCATGTTTATTAGCAACAAAATCTTCCTTAGTGTACTTAGTATTCTTATTGTGCCTTTTAGGCTCCTCTTCAATTTCTTCCTTATCAGGAGCATCATTTTTATCTTTACCACTTTCAGTTTCAGCATCAGAGACAGATATAATATTAGGATCTATAGCAGGTTCAGAAGATTCCACAACTGTTTTATGTTTATTTTTCTTTCTCTTAGAAGAAGTACCACTATTTTCAACTTGTTGAGAATCCTACTCAATTCTTTTAGGATGTCCCTCAGGATATAAAGGATCCTGAGTGGAAGCACCACTCCTAGTTCTAATTTCATAAGCATGTTTTTCTCCAGAAGCATTAACTAGCAAATCTTTTTGTACTTTAGTAAGCTGATCAATTTGAGATTGAACCATTTGGAAATGTTTAACAAGCATTTTAATATCAATGGAGGTTATTTCCACAATATCTTTAAACTCATTAATAGCTCTAGAGTCTTCCATTAAATGCTTCTGCACTCTCTTATTAAAATTATCTTGCTTAACAATAAAAATATCAAATTCTTTTAAGCATTGATCAGGAGGTTTAGAATAAGGAATATCATCTTCATCAAAATGTTGGAGAGAGTGTACCTCAATAGTGGATGAGTGGGAGATTAGCTTACATAATTCTTCTATAGGAGGTAAATTCTTCACATCTTCAGATTTAATACCCTTCTTCTTAAGACATTTCTTAGCTTCCTTCATCACTTCATCATTTAGTTCAATTACTCCCCTCTTCTTTGGTGTTGGTGTTGGGGTTGGATCATACACAGTTGGTTCAGGTGTAGTCGGCTCAGGTGTAGTCCAATCATCATAATTCTTGCTTATTTTAGCCATTAATTCCCCAGCTTCTTTGGGAGTTCTTTTCCTGAAAACACAATCAGCACAACTATCCAGGTATGTCCTATATTCATCAGTTAGTCCATTATAGTATATATCAATAAGCTCATTTTTAGGTATTGGACATCTAGGATGTGCATGAATTAAAGCACAAAACCTTGCCCATGATTCAGGCAATTTCTCCTCTTCTCCCTATTTAAAATCAAAAAGTTCCTGCAAAATGGCATGTTGAGCACTAGGAGGGAAATATTTCTGAAAGAAATTATTAATCAAGCAATCAGGGCTATCAATAGATCCAGGAGGTAAATTATTAAACCAAGATTTAGCTTCTCCTTTCAATGAAAAAGGTTAAATTTTAGCAACAAAGTAGGTGTGCATCTTAATATCATCAGAAAATAAGCCACCCATGGTAGAAAGCTCAGTCATATGTGCTACAACACTTTCATATTCAGTCCCACAAAAAGGTTCTTCTCAACAATGGTTAAGTATGATAAATCTAGAGAGAAATCATAATCCTTATCTTTAATGTTTATGGGAGATGTGGCAAACTTAGCATCAGGAAATAGTTTAGGTCTAATAGTACGTCTCTCAAGAATACTTTTAATAGCACTTGCACCATGAGTGTTTCGACATTCTTCAATAAATTCATTAGTCAATTCAATAAAACCGTCATTAATATCATAGCTAGGACTCTCTCTAGACTCAGGTGAGCTAACATGTGTAGTAATATCTTCAAAAGGAGTTTCAGTGTTTCCCATTATAGTTCTAGAAATTGTAGCATCTAGGAAAGGACCTAATGAACCACTCTCATCAAGCATAGTAGAAGTAACATCATGAGTATCAGAACCAATTTTGGGTTCAGAAGGAGTAGCAGTATGTGTATGTGGTGGTGGTGTAAGGACCTTAATCATAACGGATGGTGAATCAAGATCAGCAGAGGTGTTCAGAACTGTACCTCTTCTTATAGTGGATGGTGATACGTCGAAAATGTATCTATAATTTTTTATGTTCCATGCTTGTTTAGTATCTACTTTGCTTTGTTTTTTCTACACTTTGAGATATTTTTATATATTTTCTGGTACTAACCTATTAACAAGATGCCACAGTGTGAGTTGCATGTTTTCTTCTGTTTTTGGTTCCAGAAAAGGTAGAAAATCAATATTCTCGGAATTGGACGGGACAAAAGCCAAAGTCATTATTTTACCCGGCACGACACGGAACCACGAAGCAGAGATGGAGGACACCAGGGTGGCAACACCGTAGGTGGGCAGGCCAACCACAGGGGTGTGGGCCTGGCCCTCCATCGACCTTGCCTCCTTCGCCTAAGAAGCCTCGACCCAAAAGCCTAAATGATCACAAAAAGCCATGAAAAGTTACAGCTCGCCACCATCGAAGGGAGATTCGGGGAGAAAGTCTCTTAGGCACCTCGCCGACGGGAAGTGCCCTCGGAGCCATCTCCATCGATCTCCATCACCATATTCATCACCGTTGCTGATTCCCATGATGAGGAGGCAGTAGTTCTTCCTCGAGGCTAAGGGCTCTACTGGTAGCTATGTGTTCATCTCTCTCTCTCTATGCATGATCATATTGTGGTCATGAGCTTTGTAATCAAGTAGATCTGCCTTGCTACTCAAGTGCTTTAATATATCTCTTCTCTCCCCACGTGTATGAAAGTGACAACATGCATACCGTGGTGTCACTTAGGCTAGATTCTACAATAATACTCATCATGCTTTAATAGATCTATGTTTTTCCCCATGTGTGTGAAAGTGACAGCATGCACACTGTGTGTGTGGCACTTAAGCTAGATTACATATATATATTTATCATGAGTTATATTTTCAGTTAGTTGTCTCTATGAAATTGTGGTGTTTGTTGGAACCATCTAGCGCTCAAGGTGACAGTGTGGGGTTATGTAGATGGGGAAGGCAGACTTTGAGGAGTGCTTTTATAGCCCTACCATGGATTAGAGTGTCCAACCGGAGAGTAGTTAAGAGTAGTATCGTGAAGAGAATATATTTATATGAGAGAGTGTTTGTAACATCCCAAAAATATTAATCAATGTTATCAAATTCTAATCACTCAAATTAAGAGTTAACAAAAACTTTTGTTAATTAAAATCATTATGAATGCATGTGTGTATGTGATGAATGCATGAATGCTTGAATGGACTTGTTTGATTAATGTGAATGGAAAGGATTGGTTTAAAGATGAAAACAACATCATCTAAATCAATTCCAAGCAGAATCAAATCAATAAAAATTCAAAAACAAACCAAATAAGAAAATGGTATTTTTTGCCAATCTTGCTCACTAGACCACTTTGAGTGTTTCTAGTCCAAGATTTCAAACAGAAACAAATCCAATTCTTTTCACCCCTTGCTAGACCAGGTAAAAGTGAACCCAAGACCACCTTGCAAACCCACAGAAACATTTGGCAACCCTATTCAAATGACATTTGAAAATTGAATCTAATTCATATGGTAAGATTACCATTTCTCAAAACCCAACCAAACCGGTGCACCTTGACAAATCCAATCAACCAGAGACTACCTAGTATATGACCATTACATCCACCAAGTTTCAACAAAAATTCAAATATGAAACTCTTTCGGCCATTTCATCAAACACTTGGAGATAGAAAACAAATTTGGCCAAACTTCACTATTTTGAGCAGTGATCACCCCAAACATTGTTCACCATTGATCACCCCTGTCTCCCCCAGTGACAACCATTGCATTGAACCAACCTAGCCCCTACCCAATGCACCATGCCATGCATGCGCGAGCCAACCCCGGCCAGCCGACCATGGCTAGCTAGCAGGAGCAAGCGCCACGCCTAGCCACCGTGTCCAGGAAGCACGCCACCGTCCATCGTCACCCCTATCTATCCCTGGAGCCTTGCCAAGCAGTGGACCACCAAGAACGCGCACGCCCAGTTTATCTCTGCCATGTCTAGAGCGCGCCAGCTCGCCGCGATCGACACGCTCGCACAGACCGCACCTCACCTCAGCCGCCCGTGCCTGTGATCACCATCGTCCGAGGAACCTCCCAGACATCCCCGTTCACCGCCGCGCGACCCGTAACCACTGCGCGTCATCAAAATCGCTGTCGGTGCCGCTCAGAGCACCAACGTATTCCGACCGAACCGCACCACCCCTTGCCGCGCCATCAAGCCGTTGAGGACCGCCAGGAGACAGTGCACCACCCCCTACCTTCAGCCATGCCCGTAGCTCGCTGTAACCCCGACCCCGACGAGCACTGCCCATGGCGCTCCGCCTCTCTCGCTCGGCTATAAAAGGAGGCCTCCCCCGCTTGTTTTCTTCACACCATCCCACTCCCCACCTCTCACTGATCCTTCCCACTTGTTCCCGGAGCAAGGCGAGCGCAGCATCACCGGAATTTCGCCGGAGCCTGGCGCTGCTGGAGGAGAAGGGTGTCGTTGATTGGATCCACCCCAGGAGGAGCCGCCAGTACCAGGAGAACTGCCATCGTCTACTTCGTCGTTCGCCCCCATCACCGACCATCGCCTGAGCCCCGGTGAGCCGCCACAGACCCCCACTGGCCATGCTAGGGTTCGAGCCCGTCGTGTTCTGTTCGATGAGGACGATGGCTGTGAGCCGTTGATCCTTAGTCTAATTCTACGGTCGTAATCGCCCCATACCCCTTCGCACCCCCTGTCCCACTAATGCGTGGGGACAACCACTTAACCAGCCTGCGCGCCTTTGTAGTGATGGGCGATCGATTAAATTCCTTGTGACCAGTTAGTTTGAATTTAGATTTATTTATTTAGTTTCAAACCCAGTCCTGGCAGTAGATTCAAAATTCAATTCAGAGAGATTCACTAAACCAAATTGGATGAAACCAATTTTTTTAGAAAGGTATGGAAATTCTTAATCCAAGCCCGTTGGATTCAAACCATTTGGATTTATAGATCACCTATAGTAAAAATAACAAAGAAGAGACTTTTCTGCACTTTAACATTTTTCAAAATTCAACCCTAAATGATTTTGAGTTGATTCCAACTCTCAAAAATCACATTTGATAAGACCTTTATGAATATATAAAAATATATAGGTTTACTTGTAGTAATAATGGACAAGTAATAAAAGAATGCCCCATAGGCATTTGTAGTCACATTAATTAATTAAAATAATAAGGTTAAACATTATTAAATTGTGACACCACTTTAAATCACATTCCCAATAATTAAAATATGTGGTGATGACATGTGTCAACATGATCCCATGTTTTAATTGGAGAATATTAAATCTTAAATAGTTTTTCAATGAGTAGAAATTACTTTTCTAAAATGAAATAAATAAAACTATTGCATTAATTCTTGTGATGATTCTGATGATGCTAGATCATCTAGTGTAAGCCTTTGTGTGCTAAATATAAGTAGTTAAGTATTATTTGGTGATTGTGTACTTCGTATTTATATATAGACGCTAGTGCGGAGCAAAGATACAAAGAGGAAGGAGACTACTACGAAGAAGAGGCAGAGGAGAACTTCAACCACTGCACTGCACAAGGCAAGCTAAACTAAAACCATGCAAGCTAACCCTTGCAAGCCCCACAATACCCATGAACCTATGCAATGCATTAGGCATGCTTTGGTTATACCACTTGATTACACCAAATCCAAGTTTTACTTGCAAGCTTGATTATTTTTATTTCTTTATCAAAGCTTTTTATTTATGTTTACTTAGTGACTTGTAGATTTTGGAAAGATATTAAAGTTAGCATAAAGAGCATAAAACTTGGCCTAAGTTAGATAGAACTTGATGTCATCCTGAGGCATGAGATTGAACTTAGGTAAGTCACACTTGATTATCACCCCTACCCTCAACTTTAGTGGCTAGTGCTAAGCTTAAAGCCTGATCACTTTATATGGGAATACTTGGTGAAAAGGGTTATGAAAACCTTAGAATGATGAGTCATTCTAATGAGATGTTTTGACATGTGCTATGATCACCAGATGATATTGATGAGGAAAATGTTGAGGCATGAGCCTTAGCCCTTTTTATAAAACTGATGGTTATGTCTGGATGCGATACCATTCCAATTTTACCGTTCAACCACAATACCCGAAATTGGGTAGGGCTTGACTGGAAGTTTATATACCTTAGTATGGGTTCCCTTGCAGCTGAGGTTTGAGATGATGCTACCTCATGATGATTGACCACCTGTGTAGTTCCCAATATGACAGATGGTCATGGTTGGGAGGCCAAACTCATAGGAGAGGTGCCTATACTAGGGTGTAATTGAAAGGTTAGGATTGATTATCGCATCTTGAGTATGGTGATTCAGGATTGTTCTGACGGATGTATCAAATATTGTGGTGAAAGTGTACCACCTCTGCAGTGTCAAACTATTGAATAGGCGTTGGTTATGGACAGTTGGAGTGGCCATATTGTTCCGTCGTCAGATGTTTTTAAAATGACTTGTGGAATGAATCATGACTTTTACTTGACCACAACAAGGTTGTGAACATGAAAACTAAGTTCCCACTTAGGTGTTATAAAATATTAAACTAGTTTTCTTTGCTTCTGAACTCAGTTAAGGTAAACCTGGATTTTTGCAAAACAACCTAGAGCTTAGGATTCCTACTTGAAACCACTTTAATTGTTAGTGATAGTTTGCGAGTACTTAAAAAGTACTCATTGCTTTGTCCCTGGCTATTCCCGTGGACAGACTATGAAGAGGACTATTAGGAGGATGGACCGCAGGAAGGTTACAACAACTAGGATCATCTCCCATCGTCAGCATTGCTTGTGACCATGAAGATCGAGCTTCGCCCATGCTACCGTTATTATATTATTCCTCTGCGGTTGATTGTATTAAGACTGGATCATGAGATCCTTTATTTGTAAGACCTATATTATGGTTTGTAATGGATGATGAACTATGGTACCAATATGTTATGTCTCGCAAAAATTGTAATCTTGGGATTGTGATGTATGGCATGACAGGCATCTGGGATTAAAATTCCGGGTGTTGACATGTTGGTATCAGAGCCATCCTTACTATAGGAGACCCTGGTTAGATGGACGCTAGAATCAAAAACTTAGTTTCAAAACAAAAGAAGTGAGTATTTATGAAAACCTATTCTCATTCTTATCACTTAGATTCTTTCATGAAAATTCATGTTCCTAAAAAATTCTTGCAAACTTACATAAAAATTGACACACTTGATCACTCTACTAACTTACTCATCCCACATTCTTATAGATGGACGTGAAGTATAGAAAGTTCTATCGGTTGGGCAATGGAGGAGAGCTCATCTTTGAGCGTGATTTGGATCAACTCTCGGAACTTGTGGAGCGCCCGCACCCCGATTTCTTTAGATCCTAGCTCAACGATCAGGAAGGAGGAGAATTGCAATGGCTGATTGTTGCAATTCTTAGAGGGAAGATTGAAGCCCCCACCTCAGAGGGAGTCCAATTCACCTTAAGAGAGAACAACTGGCTAGATGGACTACTTGGCCATGCAGGAAGCTCTTGCCCGTCTGTGTGGGCAAAGCATCAATCAGATCAAGGGCACCCACTTTGAGTATTACCCAAGGTGTGACTTTATGAGACAGCCACTGGAGGTACCACGTCACCCAGAGCTGAAGCATCAAGTGGACCATCTCAGCTTCATGATGTACAACAGGCAGGAGGAATTGTACAATGCCCATTCCTACGCCAACCACAACTATGCCATCGCAGTCAAGAAGGACCAGACCATTGCCATGCTTGTGAAGGATCGCTAGTCTCGCCGCCGTCAACTTTACAAGAAGGATCGCATCATTGCTCGACTTCGTCACAAGGTTATAGACTTGAAGGAGACCATCCACGAGCGGGACATGTAGCTTGAGGAGAGGGAGAATGCAGGGGAAGATATCCGTGGAGACCCCCTACTCCTACCTCAGTGATGATGATGACTTCCTGGAGGATCAAGCCATGGACTTCTTCACCGATGAGGATGACTTCGCCTTCATTGATGATGATGAGTATGATGAAGCCACCGATTCCGAGGAGTAGTAGCACCTGAGCACTTGCATTAGTGAAGATGTATCCGGTCCCACTATATCGTAGTTTCACAGAATGGTTCTTAAAACCATCTATTTCCTTGTTGTAGTGTGTGTTTGTACTGTGTGCTATGAATGAATGAAAACCAAGTTGCTAGAAAAATCTGAGTCAAACTTCAAAAACTTTTCAAAAACAAACCCCTGAACCTTAGAAATTTCCCTCTTGTCTCATGATCTATCTCAATCTTCAGATGCCTCGTGGAGGGAGTAGTTCATCCCTGGACCCAATGTTGCAAATCTTGCAAATGTTGGTTTCGGACCGCGAAGCTGAAAGAGCCGAACGTCAAGCCAACTTAGCCACCCTTCAACACATATCTCAGATGGCCAACAACAATCAAGGCCATGGAAACCAAGACAACCATGGATCCAAGCTCAAGAACTTTCAGAACACCAATCCACCCATCTTTACTAAGTCTGAAGAGCCATTAGATGCGGGTGATTGGCTGCAAATCATGGAGAACAACTTAGAAGTTGCAGGAGTGGAAGCCAACGAGAAAGTACTGTTTGCCACCCACTATCTGGCAGGAGATGCAAGAGCTTGGTGGAACAACATTCGTGCCATGAATGGAGGACATATGATGACTTGGGATGAATTCAAACTCTAGTTCAGCAGAACCAGTGTGCCACTGAGTTTAATCAAGAGGATGAGAGATGAATTCAGAGAATTGAAGCAAGGGAGGATGACAGTAGTTGAGTACCGTGACAAATTTCTGTCATTAGCTAGGTATGCACCAGATGAGATTGACACGGAAGCCAAGAAGAAAGAGAGATTCTTGAATGGTTTGCATGATGAGATGCAGACAATGCTAGTCAATATTACGTTTGCTGACACTGAAGCCCTAGTTGATTCTGCCATTCAGATGGAAGGCAAGATCAACGAAGCCAATGAGAATCGCAAGCGTCGAATGATGCATCAACCAAGAACCCACCATACCCCACAGTATCGCCCAAGAAACAATAGACCCTAGATGAACCGTCCAACCTATCCCCACCGTGGAGGAGGAAACCCAAGGCCCGGAGGAAACAACAACAACCCCGGTAACTCCAACAATATCAATCGTGCACCACCCAAGTTCAACAACAACAATGTCGCCACCAACACCAATAATGCCCCAAGGACTAGAAGCAATGTTGTTCTGTTGCGGAAAGGACAAGTCTCGGTGACTTGTTATGAATGCGGAACCAAGGGTCACTATTCCAATGAGTGCCCCAAGAAGCTTGCAACAGCCCCCAATGTGAATGCCCACTCGATGGCAGATCGTGTTCAGCCTAGAAGAAGATTTGCCCTAGGAAATTTGCTCAACCGCAATGGCGTCTGTTTCTCATGAATCTTGAAGAAGCCCAAGCGCCGGATGTCGTGCTAGGTATATTTTCTGTTAAATCAATACTCACAGGAGTGTTATTTGATTCTAGAGCATCGCACTCGTTTGTTACAGAAGAATTTGCATGCACTAGTAAGATTCAACCAACAAAACTGAAGCCTGTTATGATAGTTCAAATACCTGGTTCAACCACCAAAGCTAGACAAATTTGCAAGGCCGTACCTATCAGAATCCATGGAATAGATTTTTATGCTAATCTAATAGTACTCGGAACAAAAGGTTTGGAAGTAGTACTAGGAATGGATTGGATGTCAAAACATAAAGAATTAATCGACTGTGCCAAGAAAGCCATAACCATGACCAGTACCACTGGAGTATCGATGAAACATGTATAAAACCTTGCCGATCAATTCAAGTGCAACAAGAGTCTAGCCCAACCAACCATTGACCAGGTTAGAGTAGTCTGTGAATACCCTGACGTATTTCCAGATGATTTGCCTGGTATGCCCCCAGATCGGGATATCGAGTTTATCATTAAACTAATCGCTGGAACCGGACCCATAGCCCAGAGACCTTATAGTATGAACCCATCTGAATTAGTGGAGCTGAAGAAGCAACTAGATGCTATGCTATAGATAGGACTGATTCAACCAAGTGCGTCGCCATGGAGATCACCTGTTTTGTTGTGGACAAGAAAGATGGAGGTAACCATTTGTGTACGGATTATCGGAAGCTGAATGATGTCACCATCAAGAACAAGTACCCACTGCCAAAGATAGAAGATCTGTTTGACTAGTTGACCGGTGCCAAAGTGTTTTCTAAGATTGACCTTAGAACTGGTTATCGTCAACTCAAGATTCGTGCTGAGGATATTCCAAAGACTGCCTTTACCACCAGATATGGACTGTATGAGTACACTGTCATGTCCTTTGGATTAACCAATGCCCCCGCTTATTTCATGAACCTCGTGAATAAGATTTTTATGGACTTCCTGGATAAGCTTGTCGTTCTTTTCATCGATGACATTCTGATCTATTCCAAATCAGAAGAAGAGCATGAGCTACACCTAAGGACCATCCTTGGAACCCTTAGGGAACATCAGTTGTATGCCAAGTTTAGCAAATGTGAATTCTTGTTATAGGAAGTAGGATTCCTCGGACATATTGTGTCTGCCGGAGGAATTTCCGTTGACCCTGCCAAGGTTAAGGATGTTGAAGAATGGCAAGCCCCAACCACTCAAACCCAAGTTCGTGCATTTCTCGGATTAGCGGGATATTACCGCAAGTTCGTAGAAGGATTCTCGAGCATCACCAGGCCAATGACCCAATTGTTGAAGAAAGATAAGAAGTTTGAAAGGACGGACAAATGTGAAGCGAGTTTCCAAGAGCTCAAGAAGAGATTGATCTCAACCCCACTCTTGTTCATGTCGGATATCATGAAGCCTTTTGATGTGTTCTGTGACGCATCCAAGATCGGTCTCGGATGTGTGCTTATGCAAGAAGTCAAAGTCATATCATATCTATCCCGACAACTGAAGCAACATGAGCAGAATTATCCTACCCATGACCTTGAACTAGCAGCCGTAGTTTTAGCCTTGAAGACATGGCGCATTACCTCATGGGTAACCGTTGTGAGATTTATTTGGATCACAAGAGCCTGAAGTATATTTTCTCCCAGAAGGAGCTGAATATGAGGCAAAGGAGATGGATAGAGCTAATCAAGGACTATGATCTGGACATCCACTATCACCCTGGTAAAGCCAATGTGGTAGCAGATGCCCTTAGCAGATTGCCGTGTCACTTGAACTCCATGATTCTAAAGGAGCAACCATGTTTGCACAAGGAGTTGGAAGATTTCAGAATGGAGCTAGTAAGTGAAGGATTTTTGGCTAGCATAGAACTTCAACCCACTTTGACCAGTCAGATCAAGGAGGCGCGGAAAGGAAATGCTAGCATTGACAGAATCAAACATTGTATTGGTACATGGAAAGTACCCGGATCCACCAAAGATGAAGAAGGAGTTTTGTGATACAAAGGACGTATCTGTGTGCCAGCAGATTCAGAGTTGAAGCAAGCTATTATGAAAGAAGCCCATGATACTCTTTATTCTATCCACCCCGAAGGAACGAAGATGTATCAAGATTTGAAGGAGCAATTTTGGTGGCATAAGATGAAGAGAGAAATCGGAAGCTACATAGCCAAGTGTGATATTTGTCAGAGAGTCAAGGCGGGACATCAGAGACCTGCAGGACTGTTGCAACCATTGCAGATTACGGAATGGAAATGGGATTCCGTTGGAATGGATTTTATCACCGGTTTGCCTACATCTTGTAGGAGAAACGACTCTAGTTGGGTCATAGTGGATAGACTATCCAAAGTCGCCCATTTCTTACCTATCAAGACCACCTATCAGAGTTCGAAGCTAGCAGAGTTGTACATTGCTAGAATCGTCAGTTTGCATGGAGTCTCCAAGAACATTGTGTCGTTCGAGGAACCCAGTTTACCTCTAGATTTTGGAAGAAAGTACAAGAAGGATTAGGAGCCCGACTGGATTTCAGCACACCTTATCACCCTCAGACTGATGGACAAACGGAGCGAGTAAATCAAATACTCGAAGATATGTTGAGAGCCTGTGTGCTAGAATATGGATCAAAATGGGAAGACTGCCTTTCGCAGAATTCTCATACAACAATAGTTACCAAGCTAGTTTGCAAATGGCCCCATTTGAATTCATGTATGGAAGGAAGTGTCGTACCCCTTTGGATTAGTCGGAAGTAGGAGAGAGTCAGATTTTCGGACCCGACATCCCACGAGAAGCCGAAGAGAAAGTTCACAAGATCCGTGAGCACCTCAAGACCGCCCAATCCAGATAGAAGAGTTATGCCGACAAGAGACGTCGAGACCTAGCCTTCAATATCGGAGATTTTGTGTATCTCAAAGTGTCACCTTTGAAAGGAATGCAATGTTTTCAACTCAAAGGAAAGTTATCCCCCAGATATATCAGACCCTTCAAGATTTTGAATCATCAAGAAGAAGTATCGTATCAACTGGAACTGCCGGAGGAGATGTCAGCCATGCATAATGTGTTCCATATTTCGTTATTCTCAAGTGCCTAGAAGTCTCGGAGAAGACCGAAGTGTTCAAGAATATTGATCACCAAACCATAGAGATCAACGATGACCTGACATATCCCGAAGTACCCATTCATATTTTGGAGGAAGCTTTCAGAACCACCAGGACCCGGAGTATCAAGTTTCTCAAGATCCAGTGGAGTAACCACACTGAAGAAAAAGCTACCTGGGAGCGAGAAGGTTACATTAGGACGGAGTTTCCAGATCTCTTTAAATCCTAGTTTTCTATTTTTCTCAAATATCGGGATGATATTTTGTTTAATGAGGGAAGGTTTGTAACATCCCAAAAATATTAATCAAGGTTATCAAATCCCAATCACTCAAATTAAGGGTTAATAAAAGCTTTTGTTAATTAAAATCATTATGAATGCATGTGTGTATGTGATGAATGCATGAATGCTTGAATGGACATGTTTGATTAATGAGTGGCAAGGATTGGTTTAAAGATGAAAATAACAACATGTAAATCAATTCCAAGCAGAATAAAATCAAGAGAAATTCAAAAACAAACCAAATAAGCAAATGGTCATTTTTGCCAATCTTGCTCACTAGAGCACTTTGAGTGTTTCTAGTCCAAGATTTCAAACAGAAACAAATCCAATTCTTTTCACCCCTTGCTAGACCAAGTAAAAGTGAACCCAAGACCACCTTGCAAACCCACAGAAACATTTGGCAACCCTATTCAAATGACATTTGAAAATTGAATCTAATTCATATGGTAAGATCACCCTTTCTCAAAACTCAACCAAACCAGTGCACCTTGACAAATCCAATCAACCAGAGACTACCTAGTATATGACCATTAAATCCACCAAGTTTCAACAAAAAATTCAAATATGAAACTCTTTCGGCCATTTCATCAAACACTTCACTGTTTTGAGAAGTGATCAGCCCAAACATTGTTCACCATTGATCACCCCTGTCTCCCCAGTGACAACCATCGCATTGAACCAACCTATCCCCTACTCAATGCACCATGCCATGCATGCCCGAGCCAACCCTGGCCAGCCGACCATGGCTAGCTAGCAGGAGCAAGCGTCACGCCTAGCCACCATGTCTAGGAAGCACGCCACCCCCTGTCTAGCCCTGGAGCCTTGCCAAGAAGTGGACCATCGAGAACACGCATGCCCAGTTTATCTCTGCCATGTCTAGAGCGCTCCAGCTCGCCGCACTCGACACGCTCGCACAGACCGCGCCTCGCCTCAGCCGCCCGTGCCTGTGATCACCATCGTCCCAGGAACTTCCTAGACATCCCGTTCGCCGCCGACCCATAGCCAATGTGCGTCATCAAAACCGCCGTCGGTGCCGCTCAGAGCACTAACGTGTTCTGACCGAACCGCACCGCCCCTTGCCGCGCCATCAATACGTTGAGGACTGCTAGGAGACCACGCACTGTCCCGTACCTTTAGCCATGCCCGTAGCTCGCTGTAACCCTGACCCCGACGAGCACTGCCCATGCCGCTCGGCCTCTCTCGCTCGGCTATAAAAGGAGGCCTCCCCACTCATTTTCTTCACACCATTCCAATCCCCACCTCTCACTAATCCTTCCCACTTGTTCCCGGAGCAAGGCGAGCACAACATCACCGGAATTTCGCTGGAGCCTGCCGCTGCTGGAGGAGAAGGGCGTCGTCGATTGTAGCCACCCCAGGAGGAGCCACCAGTACCAGGAGAACCGTTGTCGTGACAACACAGGAGATGTTCACAGTCTTTCCTTGCAGGGTGAAAACCCAAGGTCTGGCCTTCATTGGTTGTGCCTGGCAATGGCCTTGTAGAAGGCATTGTTTTGCGAGCAAAGATTTCCTCCAGGGTGAAAACCTAGGATCTTCGATCGGACGACGACAGCGCTTGAGCATTGTTTCCTTCTTGGAGGCATCGTTTTTGGAGGGGTTAGACTCTGGTGTTGTTTTGGTGGTGTTAGTGTCGCTTCTGCTAAGAATCTGATCGCTTTAGCGGGACTTTTTTATAATTCTTCTTCTTTCTTTTTTGGCTGTGTGCATCCGTAATACCAATAGGGTAATGCGTTGTTGCAGAGACCGGGTGTAATTGGTATCGTGCGATATTAATATATGCTCCTTTCCAAAAAAAGTTTATTTTAGAGTGTTAGGCTAGTTCAATCCTCATTCTTCTCCACTTTTTCCCAAATTTTAGTGTATTTTTTCTCTACATCCAATACACTACCTCTACCTAGTGGATTAGAGATTGGGGTTTTACGGGGATTAGTGGGGGTTTGGGTGAAGTTAGGGGTTTCACCCAATTACCATGGGGATTATCCCATCTAATTCTCACAAATACTCTAGTACTAAACAAGGCCAGATGGTTCCATGAGAGATCAAGGACATGTTACCAACATAATCACATGCATGTCTTGGAGACTATTTCTATATTTCCACCTTCCATTCTCTCTCCTACTCTCCTCTCCTTGAGAGTTGTCCCAGTCGTATCGGCTCCTCCCCCTCTCCTCCGACAGCCCCTTGTGGCGTCTGGCTTTATTCCATAGAGGTCCCTCTCACGAGGACCATCATGCGGTGATGGGAGATCGCCAAAGCAGTTCCCAGGTGGGCCGCCATGGTGGTGGCTTTGCATGGGGAAGTTGATGAGACCTTGGTCAATAAGCACGCTAGAAAAGGTGGTGGACGAGATGGACAAACTCCAAAATCTAGAGCTATTAGGGATGGCGCAAATATGTGAATGTGAAGTACATCAGCGGAGTGTTCGAGCGAGAGCTATCGTCAGTCGAAGAGAAGGACACCCCGCATGCTGGTTCCTTGAACACTTGAGAATCTTTATCCCATAGCACGTATTAGGATTTCCCTAACCTTGATGCGGCATCGCACACCCACCCTACCCCAAGTGGCGCGGTCCTTGGCAACATGGCAGGTGGCCATTTCCTCAGGTCCCACGTCGATAGCGGTGGACAAGAAGAACTGGATCACGTTTTCACTTTCTTTCTGATGTCCTTTTTGAAGGGAATATGTCTTGAGAGGCAATAATAAAGTTGTTATTATGTATATTCCAAGAATATGATAGATGTTTATTTTGCATGCTATAATTATATTAATATGGAAACGTTAATACATGTGTATTTAATAAAAAAATGGAAAGTTCCTAGTTATGCCTCTCTTATAAACTAGCTCATTGATTAACAAGATGATCAAGATTTCCTGATCATGGACATTGGATGTTGTTAATAACGAGGTCACAACATTATTGGAATGGTGTGATGAACATGCATCCGAAGTATAGCATTACAATCAAAGTCATTATGTTTATATTGCTATAACATCATACGAAGTAATCCTAATCCTTAGACCATGATATCATGTCAATCACTAACACTAGAAGAGTATCTTGATAATATCAAACGTCACACCGTAACAGGGTGACTATAAAGATGGGTTCAATGCTACGAAGGTGTTATTTTGAGGATCATGGATCAAGAGTGGAATTTTTCCATCCTGATGACGGAGATATATACTCTGGGACCTCTCGGTGATATCACATTAGTTAGCTTGCAAGCAAGTGATTTGATCACTAGAATGTTATATCACGGGAACTAGAAAAGGATACATGTCGGTAACGAGATCAAACTAGGTATGGATATACCGATGATCGAATCTCGGACATGTAATATATCGCGAGACAAAGGGATTAAGTTTTTAGCGCAAAAGGTTCTCACGATCAGTCATCATTGAATGTGTGAGAGTCAGTGATGACCCACAAGTATAGGGGATCGCAACCGTCTTTGAGGGAAGTAAAGCCCAATTCATTGGTTCGACACAAGGGGAGCCAAAGAATATTTATAAGCCTTAACAACTGAGTTGTCAATTCATCTGCACCGAGAAATAGTCTTGCTCTCAATAGTTTATCAGTAGCAACAGTTTTGTAGTAACGATAGCAAAGTAATAGCAGTAGTAACAATTATAGTAAAAACATGATTAAAGTGCGGTAGGCATAGGGATGGATGGACGGGCGTTGCATGGACAAGACAATTCATGTAATATCAAGACCAAGAGCATTTGCAGATAAATAAGATAAAGCATCCAAGTACTAAGTAATCATAGACATGTGTTCCATATATAGTCATGCGTGCTCGCAATGAGAACTTGCATAACATCTTTTGTCCTACCAGCCCATTGCAGCGGGGCCTCAAGGGAATCTACTAGCAATAAAGGTACTCCTTTTAATAGAGTACCGAAGCAAATCATTAACACTCCATGAACACACGTGATCCTCATATCATAGCCATCCCCTCCGGTTATCCCGATTTCTGTCACTTCGGGGCCTCGGGTTCCGGACAATGATATGTGTATACAACTTGCAGGTAAGATCATAAACAATAATATCATCATGAATCAATAACATGTTTAGATCTGAGATCATGACACTCGGGCCCTAGTGACAAGCATTAAGCATAACAAGTTGCAACAATGTCAAAAATCACTAATAATAGATACTAGGCACCATGCCCTAACAATCTTATGCAATTACATGAGAGATATCATCCAATCCCTACCATCCCCATAGCCTACTACGGGATTACTCAATCATGGATGGGGAATCATGGATGGTTGATGGAGAGGTGTTGGTGATGATGATGGCAATGATCTCCTCCATTCCCGTCATAGGTGCGAACGGAGTTTCTGGTTCCGAATCGCGGTTTCTGGTGGTGACGGTGCAGCGGAACTCTTTCTAGAAAAACATCGAACCCCCCGGTGTTTTTAGGTTAGAGGCTATTTGTAGGCGGAAGGAGGTCGAGGGAGACCGAGGCCACACCACCGGGCGTGGCTGGCACGACCGCGCGCCACCAGGTGGTGTGGGCCCCTCGTGGCCCCTCTCCGTCTTGTCTTTTGGCTCTGTGAGTCTTCTGGTAAAATAGGAGTTTTGCTATATTTTTTGGGATTTTTCCTGAAAGTTGATTTCTTGCACAAAAACGAGACACCAAAGCAATTCTGCTGAAAACAGCGTCAGTCCGTGTTAGTTATATCCAAATCACCAAAAAAGAGTATAAACAATATCAAAAGTGATCGGGAAAGTAGATACGTTTTGGACGTATCAACTCCTTCCAAGCTTAGCTTATTGCTTGTCCTTAAGAAATTCAGTTGAAAACTGAGTGCGATAAAAGAAACTTTCACGAACACATTTGCTTCATAAGATGTATATATTCTCAGCATATGATCAAATACTTAGGCAATTCATAATAAGGAGTATGCAACTAAGTCTACCCAATAGTCATGCAAGCTATGAAGATATTCCAACACAATAATAATAAGCAATATGAAAATAAGCATATGCAACATTGTAATTCTCATAAGAAAGTATGATAAAGTGGTATCCCTTTTGCCTTTGATTGTGGAGCAAAACATAAATGCCAAGGCACCTCTGAAGTTCAAATGAAGACTAGAAGTAAAAATATCAAAGATACAAGCATCAAAGTTAAGTCACAATTAACCGTGTTCTGGGACAAGCACATTATACTAAGAATGACAGCTATGCTCTCGGGAAGGTGCTCATAGAATAAATGGTGACTCGACATTGAAGTGAAAGAAAAGATTAAAAAGTTTGAAAGGCTTCCAAATGCCTGAAAGTATGGTACTCATTAGCTTTGAGCTCTCATTGCCCCTATCATAAGCATCTTTAAATGGTTAAGGTTAAAGTGAGGTCAAATATGAGTTACATGCTTGACAGATCATAAGCTATAAATCTCATGCCCCTTGCATACGAGAACCGAACCTCATGCTACTCAACTTTAGTCACAAGCAAGTTCTTGTCATTGTAAGTATATGTGTATCATAGAGAACTGCCAACGGGGTACCCCTTGCCCCATGATACAGGAGCTATCCCATACCAAAATGACAAGGCAATAGACAATGAGCATCTCGGTGATCTTTTAATTTGCTATTTGCATAGGTTTTTATTGAGGATGCTTCACAGAATGCTCATTATGGTTACGCTGTAAGTTTCCACCATGATTAGGCTAGCCGCCCAGGCGTTTCTCTAACACATATACAAACTCCATGGACTTACAAGTTCCCCTTTTATTTCACACCGCCGGGATCCATAAACAAAAGAACATGATATCAACTAAATATAATAAGTGCAATGTTGAAAGCGTTCCCCATGAAAACATGGTTCTGCTAACTCCCAACTTATAATTTGCAAGCATATAGCTACATAGACAGTCACAATGGTTCAGGTTTATTAAGTGCAAGAAAATAAAGAGTGCCATCAATTTTGTGAGAGCTTTACTAACTAATTTTCACATAACAAGCAAGCATTTTTATTTGGAAGAAAACAAGGCATAAATAAATATGCAAGGAATAGCAATGATGCTAATAGGTAGATATGGTGGACACTTTTTGATATCTTTGGTTTTGGGGAGTTGGATGCATAAGTGGAGCTCATATTCAGTGCAAGTGAAGGATAGCAATAGAAAGGGAGCGAAAATCGAGAGAGCAGTAGCTGTCATAATCATACTTGTGATAAAACAAAATTAATTATGGCATAAAAGTGACACAAGTGCTCTGAGGGAAAATAAATCATCGAGGCTTAACTGACTTTTATTTAGTCATGTGCATGCGTGAGCATGCCAAGTCGATTCAAATAAACATTCAGAGGAGGATACCACAATGTCATACAGAGTTATGAATAGAACAATGCAAGCAAACATTTATATGACATGCTACAAACTATTAGCGAGTTGGAACTAATCATAAGAGAGCAAGAACTACTAAGCATCCATTAAATAACACACCTTACATAAATAGACTAAGCATGCCCACAATGATGAGTATATGTACAAAAATGAAAACAAATAGAGTTCATACCAGCCTCTTACCACACCTCGAGTTGTCATAAATCGTCATTATTGCCTTTCACTTGTGTGACTTGAATAATAAGATAAAACCAAACTCCCAAGGAGTCATTGATGACTTGAACCTAACTGTGAACTTTACAAAACCAGAAGAACAACACATATTTTTGGGTTTTCGATTTTAAAGACAAGAATCAAGGAAAAAAGTAAACAAAGCAAAATCTTTTTGTTTTTTTGAATAACAAACCAAAGCTAAAAATAAGGGCTAAGAAAACCAAGGCTAGAAAACAATGAAACAAACAAAGAGAAACAATGAAAATATTTTTGGTCTTTTTGTGTTTTGGAAAGCAGAAACAAAGCAAGAACAAAAACTAAAAAGAAAGTGAAACATGGATATGAAAAGTACCGACGGAACATGATATGTAGATGAGTGTGATGTTGGTATACCTCCCCCCAAGCTTAGGCTTTTGTCCTAAGTGGAGATCAATCCAACATGGCCAAGAAAGGGCGCCTCCATAATATGATGAAGAAGTGCCTTCGTCCTAATATGAACTCTAGGATGCCCCGGCGTAGTGCGCGGAGTAGTCATAAGAGGGCGCATCCCCCTGGTGCTTCCCGTGGAAACCAAGAAAGCGGGGATGATCGTCCATCTCCTCCTTGGAGCGCGACATGGCCTCCTGCAAATACTGAACAAAGTAGACTGCGGCAAGGGAATTTCCCTCTCCTCTCCATCAGTAAACAACATCCTGTAAACTAAACTCTCAATGCTAGAGTTAGCAGTAACAAAGTGATGTGCTTTCATGGCAGCTAGATCAAGCCTTTGTGGGGTCAGCACTGTATCATTCGAATCAACAGGAAGGTCCAAGGCAACAACCATGTGTGCAGCAATAATGCCCCCATAAATAGGTCCTCTAGCAGCTGGGCGTCGAGCAATGAGAGAACCAAGATTATACTTGGTTTCATTATTAAGTGCATCAACAAGAAAAGCTAAATGATAGTTGGAAATATTGCTAGTGTTCTCCCTACCAAGAATGCTAGCGGCAAGATAATAAGCAAAATATCTGAGAGTTGGGAGTTGAATGTTTCTTATCTTCCCACGCTGGGATGTGCAGTCATCATCATTTGTTACCCCTCGGTAAAGCTCCAACAAATCAGTGGGTCGACCTTGGATCTTATTTATCGTCCCAATCATGCAAATGCCTATAATACTGCAAAATCTTTCCAATGGCATGGTAATAGGACTATCATAGATTTTTAAGGAAATAGTTGACCTGAAAGGGGTGTTAGTGAAAGTGAAACTTTCAACAAAAGTTTTGGTGAGCAAAGCATATTGCTCACTCTCATCCCGCATGTAAGTGGTTAGGCCAACCCTCTGAACACGAAGTAAGAAGTCATCAAGGATCCCTGTAGCTTGCAAAAAGGCAAAACAAGGGAAGGTAGATGGGTGTGCATCTCCATCATCTCCCTCATTGCCGAAGCACGGTGAAATAAGATCTTCATTATATGATGGCCTAAATTGAGAGGCTGATCTTGAGGGCCTTGTCCTCCTGGGTGTGTCTCTCTCAAACACTTCTCCAAAAGTGTGGTTATCCATCTCTCTTTTTCTGAAATTTTTAGACAAGCATCACAAAAAGTAGTTGCAAAGTGATTACATGATGATGGGCAGTACTATAGGGACTTGAAAGAGGGATACACATGAACCAAAATAATTTATCTAAGCAAAGAACAAGCATGCAAACTCACATAACCTATCACCTATAGTAGAAAAATACTCAAGATATAATTCACCAATCAAAAATCTAATTGGACAAGTGGAGGAGACACATACCGGAGAGCAAACCCTCCAAAAATCAGCAGATAAGGTGGGCTGAGCAAGGAGATCGAAAATAGAGAGCAAGAACAGCAATAACACGGGTTTGAGTCGATGAAATGGTGTTTTCTCGGTTGAGAGAAAGAAGTGGCAGGGGGAGAGTAAGTGGAGGGCTAGGGGTGGCCCACACCATGGCCAGGCGCGCCCCTGGTCTGGCCATGCCACCAGGTGGTGTGCCTTCCTGGTGGGCCCCCTGGTCACTCCAAGTGAATATATTCCCCCTTTTTAGCGTAAAAATTTAATATGAATTTTCTAGAATTTTTCGAGAAACTTTATTTTGAGAAATTTTTAGGTATTGATAAATAATTTCCTCACAGAAAAAGGATTTTGGAAATATGCAAAAACTAATCAAGACTAAAACTACAGAAGTTCTAAGACACTCTAATATGCAAGCAACTAACAATACTAAGATGAACAAGGTGAAGATAAAAGATTGGAGTAGAGAAAGTAAAAGTGAGCAAAAGGATAATCATGGTGAAAACATTGTTTTGTTCATCCAAAATCCCTTTGTTAACAAGGTTGATAAGGTCTTGTTACCAAAACAATTTTATATGAAACAAAACTTTGCATTTCACTAAATGATTATGTTACCTCAAACTTGATAGCAATAGTCCCAATCATAATAGTTTCATAATTTTCTTGTGGTATGGATAATATATTTCTCCAACTTTGATGCCCTCAATATTTTCAATTGAATTTATGCCATAACTCTTATCAATCTTCTTGGGGAAATAGACAGTATGCTCTTTTTCATTAATATTAAATTTTACTTTTCCTTGATTACAATTAATGACAGCACCTGCAGTATTAAGAAAAGGTCTCCAAAGAATAATAGACATATTATCATCTTCAGGCATTTCAAGCACACCAAAATCAGTTAATATTAAAAAATTATGAGCCACCTGTACAGGAACATTCTCACATATACCAATAGGAATAGTAGTAGACTTATCAACCATTTGCAAATATATATAAATATCAGTTGGTATCATTTTTTCCAGTTGAAGTCTCTTGTAGAGAGAAAAGGCATAACACTAACTCCTGCTCCCAAATCACACAAAGAATTTCTAACATAATTATTATTAATAGAGCAAGGAATAGTTGGAATCCCTGGGTCTCCAAGTTTCTTTGGATCCTTACCATTGAAGGAATAATTAGCAAGCAAATTAGAAATTTCCTCATTAGGAATATTCCTTTTATTAGAGACAATATCCTTCATATACTTTGAATAAGGAGGCAATTTAATAGCATCAGTCAAAGGAATTTGCAAAAATAAAGGTTTCATCCACTCACAAAACTTGTTATAGTGTTCTTCTTCCTTTGACTTGTGTTTCTTATCAGTAAAATGCATTGGATTTTGAACCCAAGGCTCTCTTCCACTACCATGTTTATTAGCAACAAAATCTTCCTTAGTGTACTTAGTATTCTTATTGTGCCTTTTAGGTTCCTCTTCAATTTCTTCCTTATCAGGAGCATCATTTTTATCTTTACCACTTTCAGTTTCAGCATCAGAGACAGATATAATATTAGGATCTATAGCAGGTTCAGAAGATTCCACAACTGTTTTATGTTTCTTTTTCTTTCTCTTAGAAGAAGTACCACTATTTTCAACTTGTTGAGAATCCTACTCAATTCTTTTAGGATGTCCCTCAGGATATAAAGGATCCTGAGTGGAAGCACCACTCCTAGTTCTAATTTCATAAGCATGTTTTTCTCCAGAAGCATTAACTAGCAAATCTTTTTGTACTTTAGTAAGCTGATCAATTTGAGATTGAACCATTTGGAAATGTTTAACAAGCATTTTAATATCAATGGAGGTTATTTCCATAATATCTTTAAACTCATTAATAGCTCTAGAGTCTTCCATTAAATGCTTCTGCACTCTCTTATTAAAATTATCTTGCTTAACAATAAAAATATCAAATTCTTTTAAGCATTGATCAGGAGGTTTAGAATAAGGAATATCATCTTCATCAAAATGTTGGAGAGAGTGTACCTCAATAGTGGATGAGTGGGAGATTAGCTTACATAATTCTTCTATAGGAGGTAAATTCTTCACATCTTCAGATTTAATACCCTTCTTCTTAAGACATTTCTTAGCTTCCTTCATCACTTCATCATTTAGTTCAATTACTCCCCTCTTCTTTGGTGTTGGTGTTGGGGTTGGATCATACAGCTTGGTTCAGTGTAGTCGGCTCGGTGTAGTCCAATCATCATAATTCTTGCTTATTTTAGCCATTAATTCCCCAGCTTCTTTGGGAGTTCTTTTCCTGAAAACACAATCAGCACAACTATCCAGGTATGTCCTATATTCATCAGTTAGTCCATTATAGTATATATCAATAAGCTCATTTTTAGGTATTGGACATCTAGGATGTGCATGAATTAAAGCACAAAACCTTGCCCATGATTCAGGCAATTTCTCCTCTTCTCCCTATTTAAAATCAAAAAGTTCCTACAAAATGGCATGTTGAGCACTAGGAGGGAAATATTTCTGAAAGAAATTATTAATCAAGCAATCAAGGCTATCAATAGATCCAGGAGGTAAATTATTAAACCAAGATTTAGCTTCTCCTTTCAATGAAAAAGGTTAAATTTTAGCAACAAAGTAGGTGTGCATCTTAATATCATCAGAAAATAAGCCACCCATGGTAGAAAGCTCAGTCATATGTGCTACAGCACTTTCATATTCAGTCCCACAAAAAGGTTCTTCTCAACAATGGTTAAGTATGATAAATCTAGAGAGAAATCATAATCCTTATCTTTAATGTTTATGGGAGATGTGGCAAACTTAGCATCAGGAAATAGTTTAGGTCTAATAGTACGTCTCTCAAGAATACTTTTAATAGCACTTGCACCATGAGTGTTTCGACATTCTTCAATAAATTCATTAGTCAATTCAATAAAACCGTCATTAATATCATAGCTAGGACTCTCTCTAGACTCAGGTGAGCTAACATGTGTAGTAATATCTTCAAAAGGAGTTTCAGTGTTTCCCATTATAGTTCTAGAAATTGTAGCATCTAGGAAAGGACCTAATGAACCACTCTCATCAAGCATAGTAGAAGTAACATCATGAGTATCAGAACCAATTTTGGGTTCAGAAGGAGTAGCAGTATGTGTATGTGGTGGTGGTGTAAGGACCTTAATCATAACGGATGGTGAATCAAGATCAGCAGAGGTGTTCAGAACTGTACCTCTTCTTGTAGTGGATGGTGATACGTCGAAAATGTATCTATAATTTTTTATGTTCCATGCTTGTTTAGTATCTACTTTGCTTTGTTTTGTCTACACTTTGAGATATTTTTATATATTTTCTGGTAGTAACCTATTAACAAGATGCCACAGTGTGAGTTGCATGTTTTCTTCTGTTTTTGGTTCCAGAAAAGGTAGAAAATCAATATTCTCGGAATTGGACGGGACAAAAGCCAAAGTCATTATTTTACCCGGCACGACACGGAACCACGAAGCAGAGATGGAGGACACCAGGGTGGCAACACCGTAGGTGGGCACGGGCCAACCCTGGTGGCGCCCACAGGGGGTGTGGGCCCCTGGCCCTCCATCGACCTTGCCTCCTTCGCCTATAAGAAGCCTCTGACCCAAAAAGCCTAAATGATCGACCAAAAAGCCATGAAAAGTTCTGCAGCTCCGCCACCATCGAAGGGGAGATTCAGGGGATAGAAAGTCTCTGTTCCGGCACCCTGCCGGGACGGGGAAGTGCCCTCGGAGCCATCTCCATCGATCTCCATCACCATATTCATCACCGTTGCTGATTCCCATGATGAGGAGGCAGTAGTTCTTCCTCGAGGCTAAGGGCTCTACTGGTAGCTATGTGTTCATCTCTCTCTCTCTATGCATGATCATATTGTGGTCATGAGCTTTGTAATCAAGTAGATCTGCCTTGCTACTCAAGTGCTTTAATATATCTCTTCTCTCCCCACGTGTATGAAAGTGACAACATGCATACCGTGGTGTCACTTAGGCTAGATTCTACAATAATACTCATCATGCTTTAATAGATCTATGTTTTTCCCCATGTGTGTGAAAGTGACAGCATGCACACTGTGTGTGTGGCACTTAAGCTAGATTACATATATATTTATCATGAGTTATATTTTCAGTTGGTTGTCTCTATGAAATTGTGGTGTTTGTTGGAACCATCTAGCGCTCAAGGTGACAGTGTGGGGTTATGTAGATGGGGAAGGCAGACTTTGAGGAGTGCTTTTATAGCCCTACCATGGATTAGAGTGTCCAACCGGAGAGTAGTTAAGAGTAGTATCGTGAAGAGAATATATTTATATGAGAGAGTGTTTGTAACATCCCAAAAATATTAATCAATGTTATCAAATTCTAATCACTCAAATTAAGAGTTAACAAAAACTTTTGTTAATTAAAATCATTATGAATGCATGTGTGTATGTGATGAATGCATGAATGCTTGAATGGACTTGTTTGATTAATGTGAATGGAAAGGATTGGTTTAAAGATGAAAACAACATCATCTAAATCAATTCCAAGCAGAATCAAATCAATAAAAATTCAAAAACAAACCAAATAAGAAAATGGTATTTTTTGCCAATCTTGCTCACTAGACCACTTTGAGTGTTTCTAGTCCAAGATTTCAAATAGAAACAAATCCAATTCTTTTCACCCCTTGCTAGACCAGGTAAAAGTGAACCCAAGACCACCTTGCAAACCCACAGAAACATTTGGCAACCCTATTCAAATGACATTTGAAAATTGAATCTAATTCATATGGTAAGATCACCATTTCTCAAAACCCAACCAAACCGGTGCACCTTGACAAATCCAATCAACCAGAGACTACCTAGTATATGACCATTACATCCACCAAGTTTCAACAAAAATTCAAATATGAAACTCTTTCGGCCATTTCATCAAACACTTGGAGATAGAAAACAAATTTGGCCAAACTTCACTATTTTGAGCAGTGATCACCCCAAACATTGTTCACCATTGATCACCCCTGTCTCCCCCAGTGACAACCATTGCATTGAACCAACCTAGCCCCTACCCAATGCACCATGCCATGCATGCGCGAGCCAACCCCGGCCAGCCGACCATGGCTAGCTAGCAGGAGCAAGCGCCACGCCTAGCCACCGTGTCCAGGAAGCACGCCACCGTCCATCGTCACCCCTATCTAGCCCTGGAGCCTTGCCAAGCAGTGGACCACCAAGAACGCGCACGCCCAGTTTATCTCTGCCATGTCTAGAGCGCGCCAGCTCGCCGCGATCGACACGCTCGCACAGACCGCACCTCACCTCAGCCGCCCGTGCCTGTGATCACCATCGTCCGAGGAACCTCCCAGACATCCCCGTTCACCGCCGCGCGACCCGTAACCACTGCGCGTCATCAAAATCGCTGTCGGTGCGCTCGAGCACCAACGTATTCCGACCGAACCGCACCACCCCTTGCCGCGCCATCAAGCCGTTGAGGACCGCCAGAGACAGTGCACCACCCTACCTTCACCATGCCAGAGCTCAGAATCCCGACCCCGACGAGCACTGCCCATGGCGCTCCGCCTCTCTCGCTCGGCTATAAAAGGAGGCCTCCCCCGCTTGTTTTCTTCACACCATCCCACTCCCCACCTCTCACTGATCCTTCCCACTTGTTCCCGGAGCAAGGCGAGCGCAGCATCACCGGAATTTCGCTGGAGCCTGGCGTTGCTGGAGGAGAAGGGTGTCGTTGATTGGATCCACCCCAGGAGGAGCCGCCAGTACCAGGAGAACTGCCATCGTCTACTTCGTCGTTCGCCCCCATCACCGACCATCGCCTGAGCCCCGGTGAGCCACCACAGACCCCCACTGGCCACGCTAGGGTTCGAGCCCGTCGTGTTCTGTTCGATGAGGACGATGGCCGTGAGCCGTTGATCCTTAGTCTAATTCTACGGTCGTAATCGCCCCATACCCCTTCGCACCCCCTGTCCCACTAATGCGTGGGGACAACCACTTAACCAGCCTGCGCGCACTGTGCGCAGTGGGCCGGTCCAGTTAGAATTCCCGCGCGACCCAGTTAGTTTGAATTTAGATTTATTTATTTAGTTTCAAACCCAGTCCTGGCAGTAGATTCAAAATTCAATTCAGAGAGATTCACTAAACCAAATTGGATGAAACCAATTTTTTTAGAAAGGTATGGAAATTCTTAATCCAAGCCCGTTGGATTCAAACCATTTGGATTTATAGATCACCTATAGTAAAAATAACAAAGAAGAGACTTTTCTGCACTTTAACATTTTTCAAAATTCAACCCTAAATGATTTTGAGTTGATTCCAACTCTCAAAAATCACATTTGATAAGACCTTTCTGAATATATAAAAATATATAGGTTTACTTGTAGTAATAATGGACAAGTAATAAAAGAATGCCCCATAGGCATTTGTAGTCACATTAATTAATTAAAATAATAAGGTTAAACATTATTAAATTGTGACACCACTTTAAATCACATTCCCAATAATTAAAATATGTGGTGATGACATGTGTCAACATGATCCCATGTTTTAATTGGAGAATATTAAATCTTAAATAGTTTTTCAATGAGTAGAAATTACTTTTCTAAAATGAAATAAATAAAACTATTGCATTAATTCTTGTGATGATTGTGATGATGCTAGATCATCTAGTGTAAGCCTTTGTGTGCTAAATATAAGTAGTTAAGTATTATTTGGTGATTGTGTACTTCATATTTATATATAGACGCTAGTGCCGAGCAAAGATACAAAGAGGAAGGAGACTACTACGAAGAAGAGGCAGAGGATAACTTCAACCACTGCACTGCACAAGGCAAGCTAAACTAAAACCATGCAAGCTAACCCTTGCAAGCCCCACAATACCCATGAACCTATGCAATGCATTAGGCATGCTTTGGTTATACCACTTGATTACACCAAATCCAAGTTTTACTTGCAAGCTTGATTATTTTTATTTCTTTATCAAAGCTTTTTATTTATGTTTACTTAGTGACTTGTAGATTTTGGAAAGATATTAAAGTTAGCATAAAGAGCATAAAACTTGGCCTAAGTTAGATAGAACTTGATGTCATCCTGAGGCATGAGATTGAACTTAGGTAAGTCACACTTGATTATCACCCCTACCCTCAACTTTAGTGGCTAGTGCTAAGCTTAAAGCCTGATCACTTTATATGGGAATACTTGGTGAAAAGGGTTATGAAAACCTTAGAATGATGAGTCATTCTAATGAGATGTTTTGACATGTGCTATGATCACCAGATGATATTGATGAGGAAAATGTTGAGGCATGAGCCTTAGCCCTTTTTATAAAACTGATGGTTATGTCTGGATGCGATACCATTCCAATTTTACCGTTCAACCACAATACCCGAAATTGGGTAGGGCTTGACTGGAAGTTTATATACCTTAGTATGGGTTCCCTTGCAGCTGAGGTTTGAGATGAGGCTACCTCATGATGATTGACCACCTGTGTAGTTCCCAATATGACAGATGGTCATGGTTGGGAGGCCAAACTCATAGGAGAGGTGCCTATACTAGGGTGTGTAATTGAAAGGTTAGGATTGATTATCTGCATACTGAGTATGGTGATTCAGGATTGTTCCTGACGGATGTATCAAATATTGTGGTGAAAGTGTACCACCTCTGCAGAGTGTCAAACTATTCGAATAGCCGCGTTCGCGGTTATGGACAGTTGGAGTGGCCATATTGTTCCGTCGTCAGATGTTTTTAAAATGACTTGTGGAATGAATCATGACTTTTACTTGACCACAACAAGGTTGTGAACATGAAAACTAAGTTCCCACTTAGGTGTTATAAAATATTAAACTAGTTTTCTTTGCTTCTGAACTCAGTTAAGGTAAACCTGGATTTTTGCAAAACAACCTAGAGCTTAGGATTCCTACTTGAAACCACTTTAATTGTTAGTGATAGTTTGCGAGTACTTAAAAAGTACTCATTGCTTTGTCCCTGGCTATTCCCGTGGACAGACTATGAAGAGGACTATTAGGAGGATGGACCGCAGGAAGGTTACAACAACTAGGATCATCTCCCATCGTCAGCATTGCTTGTGACCATGAAGATCGAGCTTCGCCCATGCTACCGTTATTATATTATTCCGCTGCGGTTGATTGTATTAAGACTGGATCATGAGATCCTTTATTTGTAAGACCTTTATTATGGTTTGTAATGGATGATGAACTATGGTACCAATATTTTATGTCTCACAAAAATTGTAATCTTGGGATTGTGATGTATGGCATGACAGGCATCTGGGATTAAAATTCCGGGTGTTGACATGTTGGTATCAGAGCCATCCTTACTATAGGAGACCCTGGTTAGATGGACGCTAGAATCAAAAACTTAGTTTCAAAACAAAAGAAGTGAGTATTTATGAAAACCTATTCTCATTCTTATCACTTAGATTCTTTCATGAAAATTCATGTTCCTAAAAAATTCTTGCAAACTTACATAAAAATTGACACACTTGATCACTCTACTAACTTACTCATCCCACATTCTTATAGATGGACATGAAGTATAGAAAGTTCTATCGGTTGGGCAATGGAGGAGAGCTCATCTTTGAGCGTGATTTGGATCAACTCTCGGAACTTGTGGAGCGCCCGCACCCCGATTTCTTTAGAGCCTAGCTCAACGATCAGGAAGGAGGAGAATTGCAATGGCTGATTGTTGCAATTCTTAGAGGGAAGATTGAAGCCCCCACCTCAGAGGGAGTCCAATTCACCTTAAGAGAGAACAACTGGCTAGATGGACTCGCCAGGGCCATGCAGGAAGCTCTTGCCCGTCTGTGTGGGCAAAGCATCAATCAGATCAAGGGCACCCACTTTGAGTATTACCCAAGGTGTGACTTTATGAGACAGCCACTGGAGGTACCACGTCACCCAGAGCTGAAGCATCAAGTGGACCATCTCAGCTTCATGATGTACAACAGGCAGGAGGAATTGTACAATGCCCATTCCTACGCCAACCACAACTATGCCATCGCAGTCAAGAAGGACCAGACCATTGCCATGCTTGTGAAGGATCGCTAGTCTCGCCGCCGTCAACTTTACAAGAAGGATCGCATCATTGCTCGACTTCGTCACAAGGTTATAGACTTGAAGGAGACCATCCACGAGCGACATGTAGCTTGAGGAGAGGGAGAATGGGGGAAGATATCCGTGGAGACCCCTACTCCTACCTCGATGATGATGACTTCGAGGATCAAGCCATGGACTTCTTCACCGATGAGGATGACTTCGCCTTCATTGATGATGATGAGTATGATGAAGCCACCGATTCCGAGGAGTAGTAGCACCGAGCACTTGCATTAGTGAAGATGTATCCGTCCCACTATATCGTAGTTTCACGTAATGGTTCTTAAAACCATCTATTTCCTTGTTGTAGTGTGTGTTTGTATTGTGTGCTATGAATGAATGAAAACCAAGTTGCTAGAAAATCTGAGTCAAACTTCAAAACTTTTCAAAACAAACCCCGAACCTTAGAAATTTCCCTCTTGTCTCATGATCTATCTCAATCTTCAGATGCCTCGTGGAGGGAGTAGTTCATCCCTGGACCCAATGTTGCAAATCTTGCAAATGTTGGTTTCGGACCGCGAAGCTGAAAGAGCCGAACGTCAAGCCAACTTAGCCACCCTTCAACACATATCTCAGATGGCCAACAACAATCAAGTCCATGGAAACCAAGACAACCATGGATCCAAGCTCAAGAACTTTCAGAACACCAATCCACCCATCTTTACTAAGTCTGAAGAGCCATTAGATGCGGATGATTGGCTGCAAATCATGGAGAACAACTTAGAAGTTGCAGGAGTGGAAGCCAACGAGAAAGTACTGTTTGCCACCCACTATCTGGCAGGAGATGCAAGAGCTTGGTGGAACAACATTCGTGCCATGAATGGAGGAAATATGATGACTTGGGATGAATTCAAACTCTAGTTCAGCAGAACCAGTGTGCCACTGAGTTTAATCAAGAGGATGAGAGATGAATTCAGAGAATTGAAGCAAGGGAGGATGACAGTAGTTGAGTACCGTGACAAATTTCTGTCATTAGCTAGGTATGCACCAGATGAGATTGACACGGAAGCCAAGAAGAAAGAGAGATTCTTGAATGGTTTGCATGATGAGATGCAGACAATGCTAGTCAATATTACGTTTGCTGATACTGAAGCCCTAGTGGATTCTGCCATTCAGATGGAAGGCAAGATCAACGAAGCCAATGAGAATCGCAAGCGTCGAATGATGCATCAACCAAGAACCCACCATACCCCACAGTATCGCCCAAGAAACAATAGACCCTAGATGAACCGTCCAACCTATCCCCACCGTGGAGGAGGAAACCCAAGGCCCGGAGGAAACAACAACAACCCCGGTAACTCCAACAATATCAATCGTGCACCACCCAAGTTCAACAACAACAATGTCGCCACCAACACCAATAATGCCCCAAGGACTAGAAGCAATGTTGTTCCTGTTGCAGGAAAGGACAAGTCTCAGCTGACTTGTTATGAATGCGGAACCAAGGGTCACTATTCCAATGAGTGCCCCAAGAAGCTTGCAACAGCCCCCAATGTGAATGCCCCAGCTCAGTAGCAGCATCGTGTTCAGCCTAGAAGAAGATTTGCCCTAGGAAATTTGCTCAACCGCAATGGCCGTCTGTTTCTCATGAATGCTGAAGAAGCCCAAGAAGCGCCAGATGTCGTGCTAGGTATATTTTCTGTTAAATCAATACTCACAGGAGTGTTATTTGATTCTAGAGCATCGCACTCGTTTGTTACAGAAGAATTTGCATGCACTAGTAAGATTCAACCAACAAAACTGAAGCCTGTTATGATAGTTCAAATACCTGGTTCAACCACCAAAGCTAGACAAATTTGCAAGGCCGTACCTATCAGAATCCATGGAATAGATTTTTATGATAATCTAATAGTACTCAGAACAAAAGGTTTGGAAGTAGTACTAGGAATGGATTGGATGTCAAAACATAAAGAATTAATCGACTGTGCCAAGAAAGCCATAACCATGACCAGTACCACTGGAGTATCAGTAGAGCATGTATCTGAAACCTTGCCCAGTCAATTCAAGTGCAACAAGAGTCTAGCCCAACCAACCATTGACCAGGTTAGAGTAGTCTGTGAATACCCTGACGTATTTCCAGATGATTTGCCTGGTATGCCCCCAGATCGGGATATCGAGTTTATCATTAAACTAATCGCTGGAACCGGACCCATAGCCCAGAGACCTTATAGTATGAACCCATCTGAATTAGTGGAGCTGAAGAAGCAACTAGATGCTATGCTATAGATAGGACTGATTCAACCAAGTGCGTCGCCATGGAGATCACCTGTTTTGTTGTGGACAAGAAAGATGGAGGTAACCATTTGTGTACGGATTATCGGAAGCTGAATGATGTCACCATCAAGAACAAGTACCCACTGCCAAAGATAGAAGATCTGTTTGACTAGTTGACCGGTGCCAAAGTGTTTTCTAAGATTGACCTTAGAACTGGTTATCGCCAACTCAAGATTCGTACTTGAGGATATTCCAAAGACGCCTTTACCACCGATATGGATGTATGAGTACACTGTCATGTCCTTTGGATTAACCAATGCCCCCGCTTATTTCATGAACCTCGTGAATAAGATTTTTATGGACTTCCTGGATAAGCTTGTCGTTCTTTTCATCGATGACATTCTGATCTATTCCAAATCAGAAGAAGAGCATGAGCTACACCTAAGGACCATCCTTGGAACCCTTAGGGAACATCGTTGTATGCCAAGTTTAGCAAATGTGAATTCTTGTTATAGGAAGTAGGATTCCTGACATATTGTGTCTTAGGAGGAATTTCCGTTGACCGCCAAGGTTAAGGATGTTGAAGAATGGCAAGCCCCAACCACTCAAACCCAAGTTCGTGCATTTCTGGATTAGGGATATTACCGCAAGTTCGTAGAAGGATTCTCGAGCATCACCAGGCCAATGACCCAATTGTTGAAGAAAGATAAGAAGTTTGAAAGGACGGACAAATGTGAAGCGAGTTTCCAAGAGCTCAAGAAGAGATTGATCTCAACCCAACTCTTGTTCATGTCGGATATCATGAAGCCTTTTGATGTGTTCTGTGACGCATCCAAGATCGGTCTCGGATGTGTGCTTATGCAAGAAGTCAAAGTCATATCATATCTATCCCGACAACTGAAGCAACATGAGCAGAATTATCCTACCCATGACCTTGAACTAGCAGTGTAGTTTTAGCCTTGAAGACATGGCGACATTACCTCATGGGTAACTGCTAGAGATTTATTTGGATCACAAGAGCTAAGTATATTTTCTCGTAAGGAGCTGAATATGAGGCAAAGGAGATGAATAGAGCTAATCAAGGACTATGATCTGGACATCCACTATCACCCTGGTAAAGCCAATGTGGTAGCAGATGCCCTTAGCAGATTGCCGTGTCACTTGAACTCCATGATTCTAAAGGAGCAACCATGTTTGCACAAGGAGTTGGAAGATTTCAGAATGGAGCTAGTAAGTGAAGGATTTTTGGCTAGCATAGAACTTCAACCCACTTTGACCACCAGATCAAGGAGGCGGAAAGGAAATGCTAGCATTGACAGAATCAAACATTGTATTGGTACATGGAAAGTACCCGGATCCACCAAAGATGAAGAAGGAGTTTTGTGATACAAAGGACGTATCTGTGTGCCAGCAGATTCAGAGTTGAAGCAAGCTATTATGAAAGAAGCCCATGATACTCTTTATTCTATCCACCCCGAAGGAACGAAGATGTATCAAGATTTGAAGGAGCAATTTTGGTGGCATAAGATGAAGAGAGAAATCGGAAGCTACATAGCCAAGTGTGATATTTGTCAGAGAGTCAAGGCGGGACATCAGAGACCTGCGCAGGATCATGCAACCATTGCAGATTACGGAATGGAAATGGGATTCCGTTGGAATGGATTTTATCACCGGTTTGCCTACATCTTGTAGGAGAAACGACTCTAGTTGGGTCATAGTGGATAGACTATCCAAAGTCGCCCATTTCTTACCTATCAAGACCACCTATCAGAGTTCGAAGCTAGCAGAGTTGTACATTGCTAGAATCGTCAGTTTGCATGGAGTCTCCAAGAACATTGTGTCGTTCGAGGAACCCAGTTTACCTCTAGATTTTGGAAGAAAGTACAAGAAGGATTAGGAGCCCGACTGGATTTCAGCACACCTTATCACCCTCAGACTGATGGACAAACGGAGCGAGTAAATCAAATACTCGAAGATATGTTGAGAGCCTGTGTGCTAGAATATGGATCAAAATGGGAAGACTGCCTGCCTTTCGCAGAATTCTCATACAACAATAGTTACCATGCTAGTTTGCAAATGGCCCCATTTGAATTCATGTATGGAAGGAAGTGTCGTACCCCTTTGGATTAGTCGGAAGTAGGAGAGAGTCAGATTTTCGGACCCGACATCCCACGAGAAGCCGAAGAGAAAGTTCACAAGATCCGTGAGCACCTCAAGACCGCCCAATCCAGATAGAAGAGTTATGCCGACAAGAGACGTCGAGACCTAGCCTTCAATATCGGAGATTTTGTGTATCTCAAAGTGTCACCTTTGAAAGGAATGCAATGTTTTCAACTCAAAGGAAAGTTATCCCCCAGATATATCAGACCCTTCAAGATTTTGAATCATCAAGAAGAAGTATCGTATCAACTGGAACTGCCGGAGGAGATGTCAGCCATGCATAATGTGTTCCATATTTCGTTATTCTCAAGTGCCTAGAAGTCTCGGAGAAGACCGAAGTGTTCAAGAATATTGATCACCAAACCATAGAGATCAACGATGACCTGACATATCCCGAAGTACCCATTCATATTTTGGAGGAAGCTTTCAGAACCACCAGGACCCGGAGTATCAAGTTTCTCAAGATCCAGTGGAGTAACCACACTGAAGAAAAAGCTACCTGGGAGCGAGAAGGTTACATTAGGACGGAGTTTCCAGATCTCTTTAAATCCTAGTTTTCTATTTTTCTCAAATATCGGGATGAGATTTTGTTTAATGAGGGAAGGTTTGCAACGTCCCAAAAATATTAATCAAGGTTATCAAATCCCAATCACTCAAATTAAGGGTTAATAAAAGCTTTTGTTAATTAAAATCATTATGAATGCATGTGTGTATGTGATGAATGCATGAATGCTTGAATGGACATGTTTGATTAATGAGTGGCAAGGATTGGTTTAAAGATGAAAATAACAACATGTAAATCAATTCCAAGCAGAATAAAATCAAGAGAAATTCAAAAACAAACCAAATAAGCAAATGGTCATTTTTGCCAATCTTGCTCACTAGAGCACTTTGAGTGTTTCTAGTCCAAGATTTCAAACAGAAACAAATCCAATTCTTTTCACCCCTTGCTAGACCAAGTAAAAGTGAACCCAAGACCACCTTGCAAACCCACAGAAACATTTGGCAACCCTATTCAAATGACATTTGAAAATTGAATCTAATTCATATGGTAAGATCACCCTTTCTCAAAACTCAACCAAACCAGTGCACCTTGACAAATACAATCAACCAGAGACTACCTAGTATATGACCATTAAATCCACCAAGTTTCAACAAAAATTCAAATATGAAACTCTTTCGGCCATTTCATCAAACACTTCACTGTTTTGAGCAGTGATCAGCCCAAACATTGTTCACCATTGATCACCCCTGTCTCCCCAGTGACAACCATCACATTGAACCAACCTATCCCCTACTCAATGCACCATGCCATGCATGCCCGAGCCAACCCTGGCCAGCCGACCATGGCTAGCTAGCAGGAGCAAGCGTCACGCCTAGCCACCATGTCTAGGAAGCACGCCACCCCCTGTCTAGCCCTGGAGCCTTGCCAAGCAGTGGACCATCGAGAACACGCATGCCCAGTTTGTCTCTGCCATGTCCAGAGCGCTCCAGCTCGCCGCACTCGACACGCTCGCACAGACCGCGCCTCGCCTCAGCCGCCCGTGCCTGTGATCACCATCGTCCCAGGAACTTCCTAGACATCCCGTTCGCCGCCGACCCATAGCCAATGTGCGTCATCAAAACCGCCGTCGGTGCCGCTCAGAGCACTAACGTGTTCTGACCGAACCGCACCGCCCCTTGCCGCGCCATCAATACGTTGAGGACTTCTAGGAGACCACGCACTGTCCCGTACCTTCAGCCATGCCCGTAGCTCGCTGTAACCCTGACCCCGACGAGCACTGCCCATGCCGCTCGGCCTCTCTCGCTCGGCTATAAAAGGAGGCCTCCCCACTCATTTTCTTCACACCATTCCACTCCCCACCTCTCACTGATCCTTCCCACTTGTTCCCGGAGCAAGGCGAGCACAGCATCACCGGAATTTCGCTGGAGCCTGCCGCTGCTGGAGGAGAAGGGCGTCGTCGATTGTAGCCACCCCAGGAGGAGCCACCAGTACCAGGAGAACCGTTGTCGTAGACTTTGTCATTTGCCCCCATCGCTGACCATCGCATGAGCCCCGGTGAGCCTCCATAGACCCCCACTGACCGCGCTAGGGTTCGAGCCTGTCGTGTTCTGTTCGACGAGGATGGTGGCCGTGAGCTGTTGATCCTTAGTCTAATCCTACGGTCATAATCGCCCCGTACCCCTTCACACCCCCTGCCCCACTGACGCGTGGGTAAAGCCAGTTAACAAGCCCCTGCGCGCGCTGTGCCAGTGGGCCGTCCTAGTTATAATTCCTGCGCGACCCAGTTAGTTTGAATTTAGATTTATCTATTTAGTTTCAAACCCAGTTCTGGCAGTAGATGCAAAATTCAATTCAGAGAGATTCACTAAACCAAATTGCATGAAACAAATTTTCTTAGAAAGGTATGGAAATTCTTAATCCAAGACCGTTGGATTCAAACCATTTGGATTTATAGATCACCTATAGTAAAAATAACAAAGCAGAGACTTTTCTGAACTTAAACATTTTTCAAAATTCAACCCTAAATGTTTTTGAGTTGATTCCAACTCTCAAAAATCACATTTGATAAGACCTTTCTGAATATATAAAAATATCTAGGTTTACTTGCAGTAATAATGGACAAGTAATAAAAAAATGCCACATAGGCATTTCTAGTTACATTAATTAATTAAAATAATAAGGTTAAACATTATTAAATTGTGACACCACTTTAAATCACATTCCCAATAATTAAAATATGTGGTGATGACATGTGTCAACATGATCCCATGTTTTAAGTGGAGAATATTAAATCTTAAGTAGTTTTTCAATGAGTATAAATTACTTTTCTAAAATGAAATAAATAAAACTATTGCATTAATTCTTGTGATGATGCTAGATCATCTAGTGTAAGCCTTTGTGTGCTAAATAGAAGTAGTTAAGTATTGTTTGGTGATTGTGTACTTTGTATTTATTTATAGAAGGTAGTACCGAGCAAGGATACGAAGAGGAAGGAGACTACTACAAAGAAGAAGTAGAGGAGAACTTCAACCACTGCACTGCACAAGGAAAGCTAAACTAAAACCATGCAAGCTAACCCTTGCAAGCCCCACAATACCCATGAACCTATGCAATGCATTAGGCATGCTTTGGTTATACCACTTGATTACACCAAATCCAAGTTTTACTTGCAAGCTTGATTATTTTTATTTCTTTATCAAAGCTTTTTATTTATGTTTACTTACTGACTTGTAGATTTTGGAAAGATATTAAAGTTAGCATAAAGAGCATAAAACTTGGCCTAAGTTAGATAGAACTTGATGTCATCCTGAGGCATGAGATTGAACTTAGATAAGTCACACTTGATTATCACCCCTACCCTCAACTTTAGTGGCTAGTGCTAAGCTTAAAGCCTGATCACTTTAGATGGGAATACTTGGTGAAAAGGGTTATGAAAACCTTAGAATGATGAGTCATTCTAATGAGATGTTTTGACATATGCTATGAGCACTAGATGATTTTGATGAGGAAAATGTTGAGGCATGAGCCTTAGCCCTTTTTATAAAACTGATGGTTGTGTCTGGATGCGATACCATTCCAATTTTACCATACAACCACAATACCCGAAATTGGGTAGGGCTTGACTGGAAGTTTATATACCTTAGTATGGGTTCCCTTGCAGCTGAGGTTTGAGATGAGGCTACCTCATGATGATTAACCACCTATGTAGTTCCCAATATGACAGATGGTCATGGTTGGGAGGCCAAACTCATAGGAGAGGTGCCTATACTAGGGTGTGTAATTGAAAGGTTAGGATTGATTATCCGCATACTGAGTATGGTGATTTAGGATTGTTCCTGACAGATGTATCGAATATTGTGGTGAAAGTGTACCACCTTTATAGAGTGTCAAACTATTCGAATAGTCGCGTCTGCGGTTATGGACAGTTGGAGTGGCCATACTGTTCCGTCGTCAGATGTTGTCAAAATGACTTGTGGAATGAATCATGACTTTTACTTGACCAGAACAGGGTTGTGAACATGAAAACTAAGTTCCCACTTAGGTGTTATAAAATATTAAACTAGTTTTCTTTGCTTCTGAACTTAGTTAAGGTAAACCTGGCTTTTTGCAAAACAACCTAGAACTTAGGATTCCTACTTGAAACCACTTTAATTGTTAGTGATAGTTTGGAGTACTTAAAAAGTACTCATGGCTTTGTCCCTGGCTATTCCCGTGGCCAGACTATGAAGAGGACTATCAGGAGGATGGACCGCAGGAAGGTTACAACAACTAGGATCATCTATCATCGTCAGCATTGCATGTGACCATGAAGATGGAGCTTCGCCCATGCTACCGTTATTATATTATTTCGCTGCGTTGATTGTATTAAGACTGGATCATGAGATCCTTTATTTGTAAGACCTTTATTATGGTTTGTAATGGATGATGAACTATGGTACCAATATGTTATGTCTCGCAAAAATGGTAATCTTGGGATTGCGATGTATGGCATGACAGGCATCTGGGATTAAAAATCCAGGTGTTGACAGTGTTCACTAGTGAAAGTATGATCCCTAGGCCTTGTTTCTAAACATTGAAACACCGTTTGCATCTAGATCTATTGCATGTTTGCTTCCTTCCATCTTTATTTCAGTTTGCTTTTAGTCTCTCCCACGTCGACAAAAAGTCAGAAGGTCTTTTCTGGCACCGTTACCCCTTGTATTTTACCATATCTTCGCTGAACTAGTGCACCTATACACCTGACAAGTGTATTAGGTGTGTTGGGGACAGAAAAGGCTTCTTGTATCTTGATTGCAGGGTTGATTGAGAGGGATACCTTTGACCAATTCTTCCCTGTGTTCGATAAACCTTGGGTAATCCACTTAAGGGAAACTTGCTGCTGTTCTACAAACATCTGCACTTGGAGGCCCAACAACTGTCTACAAGAATAGAAGTGCGTAGACATCAAGCTATTTACTGGCGTCGTTGCCGGGGAGGTAAGGTAAAAGGTACTCACATCCTCCAGTGTGAGTGCTCGAAGTTATTTCCTTTAGATTCTGCAATTTTGTCTTTTTTCTTGTTTTCACTAGTTAGGCTTAATGTAAAACAACAACAAAATCAAAGAGCTTTATAGTATTTATCTTGAGTGAGGACATGAAGTGTTTGAAGAGAAAATTAAAAAACCTATGGAACTTTATTTGCATGCTAATAGCAATGTTATTAGTATGAATTCTTTGAACACCATTATTGCTAATGCTATGGAAACGTCTAAGCTTGGGGGAGGTAGTTTTTATTAAAATGAACTTTTTAGTTCACCAGCTTTGGAAGATAACTATTCTATTGCTTATGATGATACTAAACCTCCAATATATGATGATTACAATGATGAATATGATATTTTTAGTCCACCTAATATTGAGAAGAAAATTAATTGTGATTACAATATGCCTCCTATATTTTATGATTATGGTGATGAGAATAATAATGATAGCCACTTTGTTGAATTTGCTCCCACTACAATTAATAAGAATGACTATGCTTATGTGGAGAGTAATAATTATTTTATGCATGTGGCTCATGATAAGAATGTTTTATGTGATAGTTATATTGATGCTACTGAAAGTTATTATGAGAGAGGGAAACATGATTTTATGCATCTCAATAATATTAAGTTTCCCCTCTTTATGTTGAAAATTTTAAAGTTGCACTTGTTTTGCTTTCCTATGCTTGTTGCTTTGTGCTTTCATGACTTGTTTCTTTACAAGATTCCTATGCATAGGAAGTGAGTTATACTTAAATGTGTTTTGAATTTGCTTCTTGATGCTCTCTTTTACTTCAATTCATATTTGTTGTGAGAGCATATTCTCAAACTATCAAGCCTAACTTAAAGGTATTAAAGAAAGTACTTCTTGGGAGATAACTGATGACCCACAAGTATAGGGGGTGTATCGTAGTACTTTTGATAAATAAGAGTGTCGATCCCAACGAGGAGCAGAAGGTCCTAAACAGTGGTATGAAGAATGAAATCCCTGTGAATACTTAGCAAACGAATTTTTAGTGGTTTTCTAATAAGGAAACAAAACAAAGAGAAAGTAACAAAGACAACGAACAAACGGAGCAAGTGGCCCAATCCTTTCTTAGCAAAGGACAAGCTGGTGGAAATACTTATAAGGACCAAACATTTTCGAGGACACATGGGAATTCTGTCAAGTGCTTTCGCTTAAAATAGCTGAGTACTCTTCTCTGGTGTTGTAAGTGTTGTGTGGGTGAAACTGTGCTAACATACCGACCTTACTTGGACTAATACATACTTGTGATTAAACCCCCTTCAAACATCCGTAACTACAGGAAAGTAATTAAGATATAAATCTAACCGCATCCTTAAACTCTGATATCCTACACTCCCATGTGAAAAGGTGTCCTAACGGGGGTTCAGGTTTCTGTCACTCCGGCAACCCCACGATTAGTAGCCAAATTGTCACATCCCAAAATTTTCCAAATTTTGTAATGTGAAAAATAAATAAACAAAATAAATAATTGTTGAAATTTAGGGTGAAAAGAAACTTTTTGATTCCAAATGGGAACAACAAAACCTATTTTGAACAAATAGAATCCTAAAGGGATTTAAAAAGATAAACAAATATTAAATAGAATTATAAAAGTTAGAATCACCATTTTTTGGATCCTTAAATAAAAAGATATGGATTTTATAAGCAAAGGAAAAATAAATAAATAAATAAATAAGGACTATTTTATAAAAAAATCCAAATTAAATCTTGACCAAACAAATGAAATGAAAGTTTTTTTTGTTTAATAAAAAGAGTGAAGGATTATTTAAATAAAAATCATAAGGATTTATTAATATCCAATTTCATTTAGGTAAAGACATTTTCCCAATTTAAAATGAACACTAAAACATATTAAAGTATTTTAAATAATAATTGAAAGTGAAATTATTTTGTATAAATAAAACATACTGAAAAAGGTTTGGTAAAATTTAGAATTCAAATAGAGTTTTAAAACATATTTAAATCCTTTTTGAAATAAAGACAAATGTCAATTTTTAAATAAATAATAAACCATAAAATAATAAAGAAATTATTCCAAAATAGACTTAAAATAACTATTTAAAAACAATATAGAAATATACTGAACATTTGAAAAGGGTTTGAATTCAAACAAGGGTTTGAAATCATTTGAATAAAATCAAAACAGAAAATCAAATGGGAAAAAGAAAAAGAATCAGAAAAAAGGGGAAACAACCAACCCAAATAACCAGTCCAACTGCCCAAAGAAAGCCCATCTCCCTCTCTCCGAACTGTTTGCTCACTGAAACAACCCGCAACACCACTGACCGCTGGACCCCGCCTCTCTTCTCTCTCTCTCGCTGCCGCCAGGTCCCACTGCCCCGTCAGCTTCGTACTCACCCACGGTGACCACGCCCCCAACCCCTCCTCGTCATTTCTGGCTGTTGAAGATGGCATCAATTTGCGTTACTGCCTCCATTAATCCTCCCCGTGACCTTGCACACTTAAGCGCCCGTTCCCCCTCTATCCTTTCCCCCAGACCCCATTTCTCCTATGCCTCCAGGCTGCATCGATTTCTCGTTTGAAGCCCACTGCCCCGACGACTTCTTCCGGCCGATTCCGGCGAAGTCAGACCACTTCCACTCCCTTGCACCCACCAGCTTGCTCCCCAACCGTCAGGCGAACCTGCCCATAGCCCTAGCTTGGTCGCGCATGCCCCAGAGGCTCGGCAACTTCGAAGTCTGAGCGCCACCGTGGACCTCCCCAACTCCGGCGACCTCCCCAGGTGAACCCTGACCCCCCTCTGTCTCTCGATGACACTCAGATGTTCTCCGGTTTGACGCGATTCTAATGCCCCCTACCAATCGATTTCTCATGGTCTGCAGCCCCTTCCCCGTCGACAACAGGACGCGCCCGACGCTTTCATGAACTCCGGCGAGGAATCACCGGTGACTCAGTGCGCCCCTCGACAAACGACTGCCACGTTGAGCTTCAGCACGTCTCGACGAATATGGTGAGCCTCCCCATCCTCTTCCTCGCTTCCTGTAGCCACTGCAACGCCGTAGCCCGAGCGCGCCGCCGCTCGCCGTTGACCCAGCGCCGCCCATTCATGGTCAAATTGATTTGGAGCATTGGATCTTGATCCATTGGTTAGGATAGAACGACTTATCGAAGGGGTAAGATCGATTTTGTGCCGCACGATTCACTTTAAATCCTGCAGTCCACGTTTCTTGATCCGGAGGAATCGGTATGGCCCAATCAGAACTCACCACGTGACCAGCCTTTTGTTTTAAAAATAGAAACTATTCTAATATATGTTCAAACTTGCATAATTCATAACTTTTGATCCACACGTCCAAATTTTATAAATTTTATATCAATGGAATCATCAAAACAAGTACTTTCCAACTATGCACTTTGTTTAGTAATTTGCTTCTGTTAAATTGGTTGTTTTTAACGAAACTTGTATAGACATATTTTGTGTATAAAATTTATTCTAGAAATGTTTTTAGGATAAAATCTTTGACAAATGGTTTGTTTTGAACCTACTGACCATATAAAACAACTTGTGGAATTAAAAGTGTATTTTTGTGAATCTAAAGAATAAATCTTTGAATTAAAGCAATTCTAGTCAAATAAAAATATTGTTTATGTGTTAAAAATGCTTCTTGAGTAAAACCTTTGGAAAATGATTTGATTTAAACTCTCTGACCCTAAACACCAAGTTTTAGGATTTAAAAATATATTTGGTGAATCCTATAAAATTATTACCTTGTTTAAAGGCATTTCTAACAAATAAAATATTTCTTTGGTATAAAAATGGTTTATAAGTAAAACCTTTTGCAAATGGTTTTAATAATAAACACTTGACCTTAAAACACTAACATTTGTTTTTAAAAAATGTACTTGTCAAACACTAGAAAATATTACTTTGATTTGGAACCGTTTCTAACAAAACAAAAATGATTTAAATGGCCTTTTTTACTAACTTGATATCAAATGGTTTTACCACTTTTATAAATGACCAATGGGTGTTTTCAAATGTTTATGACCTAATAGAAACCATTTTTACAAATAAAACAATCTTTGACATGCTTGCATGCATTGCTTTGTTTTTATTATTCTATGTGATGATTGCTTGAAATGGTAGATTGAATATTTGCTTGCTTGATTGAATTGTAGTGGAATTTGAAGAGTGTGACTATTGCAAGATCAAGGAGTGAACTTATATTATCTACCAAAATGGCAAGTGATGCTTCATACTTTTGTCCCATTATTTTCACTATGCATTAGTGATATTTCTAAGTAGGACTTGCATGGAATTTTTGCTAAGTATAAACTATGCCATGGGAAATTCTAGTAGATGAAACCTTAGTAGAATTTTCCTAAGTCAAGATTCCTACTACTATCATGCTTAGCCTATCTAGTAGAAAACAAGGGTGGATTATATTCATGCTATGGAATATTTCTAAGTCAAGGACTTGTGTTTTGTTTAATAAAACGACTATGTGAATGAATCACCTGGGTGGAAAGGGACTTGCTTGGTGGTTTTTGGTTGAGTGGTTACACAAGGCCCATTTATATGGTTTACCTTGTGTATCTCACTTGTGGAATGCCACCTAGGAACAAAGAGATTTGAGATGTCAAATGTTGAGAAGATTCAAGTGCAACCACTTAGCATTATGGGCTCTGCCTGGATCATATAGGTTGCAATAACTTAGCCAAATGGACAGTTGGTGGTAGGGGAATGATAGGTTGGAGCACGTCCATTTTGGTCTAAGGGAAGGCTTCTGAAAGATCCTGTCTTGGTGAAAATAAAGTCTTGTGGGGAAAGTGCACCACCTCTGCAGAGTGTAAAATCTAAGTACTTAGCCATGTCCCTGGAAAAGGACAATTTGAGCATCAAGACATGGAAGCTATCAAGAATCTCCTCATCCCAATTTTCTAAGTTAAAACTTGTGGTTTAACAAGGGTGAAGGTTCACCAATTTCTATTGGTGGTTCCTTGGGAGTTTTTGCCAAACAAAAACTTAGTGTTTTCAAATGATAAGGAAAATCTATTTTGAGCAAAGCAAGCCTAAACTCCACTTAGCCAAATGCATATATATGATAGTTACCAATATACTACCATAGTATCACTTGCCAATACAATTCAAATGTATTGACCCTTCTGGCTGTAACTTATTATGTTGCAGGTTTGTTTGATGTTAGTGAAGTGTGTTGATTAGGATTACAAGACTACAACCAACATGATTGCTTGTGGCACTTTGAAGATGAAGGACTCCATGCTATAGTTATTTCTGTTGCATTGTAATGAGATAGCCAAATGAGTTATGTAAGATGTAATGAATTATTTTATTCCTGGTTATAGAGTTGTAATATGACCTTTGTTTCTTGATATTACATCTTAACTGTGGATGCTAGCTATTGATCCAGGGACTAGCATTGTAAACACAGGGATCTCTACCTTATTAAAGGTTGGGACCTCTACAGATGGTATCAGAGCACTGTGTTGCCTGTAGGATTGTAACCCTAGGATTGGACAACACCCCTTAGAAAAATAGAAGTTGTTTTTGTTCCAAAACTTATTTACAAACAATCTTGTAAACTCTTTCCCTAACCATTTTTGGTTTTGATTCTACATCTCTTCCTTTTCAAACTTGATGGACAAAGCCTCAACATGATAAAGACTTCAACAAGAACAAAGACATCAACTTGAGCAAAGGACTTCACCAACTCAATGACTTCAACTTCAACATCACCAATGACTTCAACTTTAGTTTCAACAAGGTCTTCAACTTGGACATCACTAAGGACTACAAGTGAGCCAAGAAATATTACTCAAGACTTGAAGACTAAGGAAATACAACTTAGAAGGAACCATCGTCACCTTTGAAGTTTTGTGACCAACACACAAGAAATTTTCCCAAGGAAACCATGATCTCATTCAAGAAGAAACAACAAATAAGAATGGGATGATCTCAAGTGAACCATATAGTTGGACCACCATGTTTAGTTTAAATCAAACACACCAACTTATGTGGTGTAGTAAAAATATTTTGTTGCCAAAATGTGCTTGAAACTTGTTGTTTGAGTGGAATGTTTGTTTGTGATTGCTTGCACATTTCTCTTGTAAATTGTGATGTGTGTGATTAGACTCCTTCCTTAGAAATATTTTGCCTATTCTAATCCCAATCCAACCCAAACAGATGACTTCACCAAGAGACTTCAACAACAAGAATGGTGACAACAACAACCAAGAGAAGCACATGAGAGAACTCATAGTGACCCAAACCCAGTTGAACCAAGTGACAACTCAATTTTTGGCCAACAACAGTGAGTTAGACCCAACCATGCAAAGTTTTATGGAAACCCAAACCTAATTGTTGCAAAGGGTGACAAATCAAATGATCAACATGGGAGACAACCCTTTACAAGGAGTTTGCGACAACAATGATGTCAAGGATGATATTATAGAAGGAACTCAAACTTGAAATATTTGTGAAGACATGGATCACACTTCCAAAGAGCATGAAGACCAATGCCCTAATTGTGAAGAGAAACATCCAACTAATAAATGCCCCACATCTCAAGCTACTTGTTTCCTATGTGAAGGAAATAATCATGTCCCTATCCAATGCCCCATCTATTCCATAGTTCAACAAAGGAAGCAAGGTGGAGTGCATCAAAAGTTTGAAAACCCCCAGGAGGAAACCACTTCTACCAAGAAGGATGAAGACAAAGGAAAATCTCAGCTTACACCTCCATACACTATGACCCACATTGATGGACAGAAGAAGAAACATATGTATTATCCAAGAAAAAGATTAAGGAGACAAGGAGACTTTCCCACCTTTGAGGTGAGATATGAAGAACATGAACTAGAAGAACTCCTGGCTTTGGAGAAACCCAAGAAGAAGAAGGACAAAAGCCAAGTGCAATGTTGCAATTGCAAAGAGATGGGACACTATGCCAATGAATGTCCAGAGAAGAAGAAGAAGTATAAGGAAATTAGCCAAGTGTGGCGGAACAACTGCAAAGAGCTAGGCCATTGTTTCTCAACTTGTCCACAGAAGATACGTGAAGAACTCAACCTTGTCACATGTGACAATTGTGGTGACCAAGGAAATTATGCAAGCAATTGTCCAGAAAAGATGAAGTACAAGAAAAACAAGCCTATGAGAGATCTCAGCCTTGTCACATGTTTCAAGTGTGGAAACAAAGGACACTATGCAGATGTCTGCCCACAGAAGTTTCTTCAAGACCCCAAGCAAGCCAAGATGTAATCTAGTTGGAAATTTTAAGGGTGGTAGTACCCTAGTTGCTTGAAGCCAACTTGTAACCTCTAGCCTTCCCAAATCTCGGGACGAGATTTCTTTTAAGGGTGGTAGCCTGTCACATCCCAAAATGTTCCAAATTTTGTAATGTGAAAAATAAATAAACAAAATAAATAATTGTTGAAATTTAGGGTGAAAAGAAACTTTTTGATTCCAAATGGAAACAACAAAACCTATTTTGTACAAATAGAATCCTAAAGGGATTTAAAAAGATAAACAAATATTAAATAGAATTATAAAAGTTAGAATCACCATTTTTTGATCCTTAAATAAAAAGATATGGATTTTATAAGCAAAGCAAGAAATAAATAAATAAATAAGGACTATTTTATAAAAAAAGCCAAATTAAATCTGGACCAAACAAATTAAATGAAAGTTTTTTTAATAAAAAGAGTGAAGGATTATTTAAATAAAAATCATAAGGATTTATTAATATCCAATTTCATTTAGGTAAAGACATTTTCCCAATTTAAAATAAACATTAAAACATATTAAAGTATTTTAAATAATAATTGAAAGTGAAATTATTTTGTATAAATAAAACCTACTGAAAAAGGTTTGGTAAAATTTAGAATTCAAATAGAGTTTTAAAACATATTTAAATCCTTTTTGAAATAAAGACAAATGTCAATTTTTAAATAAATAATAAACCATAAAAGAATAAAGAAATTATTCTAAAATAGACTTAAAATAACTATTTAAAAACAGTATAGAAATATACTGAACATTTGAAAAGGGTTTGAATTCAAACAAGGGTTTGAAATCATTTGAATAAAATCAAAACAGGAAATCAAATGGGAAAAAGAAAAAGAATCAGAAAAAAAGGGGAAACAACCAACCCAGCCCAACCAGTCCAACTGGCCCAGCAAAATCCCATCTCCCCCTCTCTGTAACTGTTGCTCACTCATGAAACAACCCAACACCACCGATTGGACCCGCCTCCTCTCTCTCTCTCTCTCTCTCTCTCTCTCTCTCTCTCTCTCTCTCTCACCCGCGGTGACCACGCCCCCAACCCCTCCTCGTCGTTTCTGGCCGTTGAAGACGGCATCAATTTGCGTTACTGCCTCCATTAATCATCCCCGTGACCTTGCACACTTAAGAGCCCGTTCCCCCTCTATCTTTTCCCCCAGACCCCATTTCTCCTCTGCCTCGAGGCTACGTCCATTTCTCGTTTGCAGCCAACTGCCCCGACGACCTCTTCCGACCGATTCCGGCGAAGTCAGACCACCTTCCACTCCTTGGCACCCACCAGCTTTCTCCCTACCGTCAGGCGAACCTGCCCATAGCCCTAGCTTGGCCGCGCATGCCCCAGAGGCTCGGAAACTTTGAAGTCTGAGTGCCACCGTGGACCTCCCCAGGTGAACCCTGACCCCCCCCCTCTGTCTCTCGATGACACTCAGATTATCTCCGGTTTCACGCGATTCTAATGCCCCCTCCCAATCGAATTCCCGTGGTCTGCAGCCCCGTCCCCATCGACAACAGGACGCGCCTGAGGCTTTCACGAACTCCGGCGAGGAATCACCGGTGACTCAGTGCGCCCCTCGACAAACGACTGCCACGTTGAGCTTCAGCACGTCTTGGCGAATCTGGTGAGCCTCCCCATCCTCTTCCTCGCTTCCCGTAGCCACCGCAATGCCGTAGGACGAGCGCGCCGCTGCTCGCCGTTGACCCAGTGCCGCCCATTTGTGGTCAAATTGATCTGGAGCATTGGATCTTGATCCATTGGTTAGGATAGAATGACTTATCGAAGGGGTAAGATCGATTCTGTGCCGCACGATTCACTTTAAATCCTGCAGTCCACGTTGCTTGATCCGGATGAATCGGTATGGCCCAATCAGAACTCACCACGTGGCCAGCCTTTTGTTTTAAAAACAGAAACTATTCTAATAGATGTTCAAACTTGCATAATTCATAACTTTGGATCCACTCCAAATTTTATAAATTTTATATCAATGGAATCAACAAAACAAGTACTTTCCAACTATGCACTTTGTTTAGTAAATTGCTTCTGTTAAATTGGTTGTTTTTACAGGAACTTGTATAGGCATATTTTGTGTATAAAATTTATTCTAGAAATGTTTTTAGGATAAAATCTTTGAAAAATGGTTTGTTTTGAACCTACTAACCATATAAAACAACTTGTGGAATTAAAAGTGTATTTTTGTGAAGCTAAAGAATAAATCTTTGAATTAAAGCAATTCTAATCAAATAAAAATATTGTTTATGTGTTAAAAATGCTTCTTGAGTAAAACCTTTGGAAAATGATTTGATTTAAACTCTGTGACCCTAAACACCAAGTTTTAGGATTTAAAAATATATTTGGTGAATCCTATAAAATTATTACCTTGTTTAAAGGCATTTCTAACAAATAAAATATTTCTTTGGTATAAAAATGGTTTATAAGTAAAACCTATTGCAAATGGTTTTAATAATAAACACTTGACCATAAAACACTAACATTTGTGTTTAAAAAATATATTTGTTAAACACTAGAAAATATTACTTTGATTTGGAACCATTTCTAACAAAACAAAAATGATTTAAATGGCCTTTTCACTAACTTGATATCAAATGGTTTTACCACTTTTATAAATGACCAATGGGTGTTTTCAAATGTTTATGACCTAATAGAAAACATTTTTCCAAATAAAACAATCTTTGACATGCTTGCATGCATTTCTTTGTTTTTATTATTCTATGTGATGATTGCTTGAAATGGTAGATTGAATATTTGCTTGCTTGATTGAATTGTAGTGGAATTTGAAGAGTGTGACTATTGCAAGATCAAGGAGAGAACTTATATTATCTACGAAAATGGCAAGTGATGCTTCATACTTTTGTCCCATTATTTTCACTATGCATTAGTGTTATTTCTAAGTAGGACTTGCATGGAATTTTTGCTAAGTATAAACTATGACATGGGAAATCCTAGTAGATGAAACCTTAGTAGAATTTTCCTAAGTCAAGATTCCTACTACTATCATGCTTAGCGTAGCTAGTAGAAAACAAGGGTGGATTATATTCATGCTATGGAATATTTCTAAGTCAAGGACTTGTGTTTTGTTTAATAAAACAACTATGTGAATGAATCACCTGGGTGGAAAGGGACTTGCTTGGTGGTTTTTGGTTGAGTGGTTACACAAGGACCATTTCTATGGTTTACCTTGTGTATCTCACTTGTGGAATGCCACCCAGGAACAAAGAGATTTGAGATGTCAAATGTTGAGAAGCTTCAAGTACAGCCACTTGGCATTATGGGCTCTGCATGGATCATATAGGTTGCAATAACTTAGCCAAATGGACAGTTGGTGGTAGGGGAATGATAGGTTGGAGCGCGTCCATTTTGGTATAAAGGAAGGCTTCTGAAAGATCCTGTCTTGGTGAAAATCAAGTCTTATGGGGAAAGTGCACCACTTCTGTAGAGTGTAAAATCTAAGTACTTAGCCATGTCCCTGGCAAAGGACAATTTGAGCATCAAGACATGGAAGCTATCAAGAATCTCCTCTTCCCAATTTTCTAAGTTAAAACTTGTGGTTGAACAAGGGTGAAGGTTCACCAATTTATATTGGTGGTTCCTTGGGAGTTTTTGCCAAACAAAAACTTAGTGTTTTCAAATGATAAGGAAAATCTATTTTGAGCAAAGCAAGCCTAAAATCCACTTAGCCAAATGCATATAGATGATAGTTACCACTATACTACCATAGTATCACTTGCCAATACAATTCAAATGTATTGACCCTTGTGGATGTAACTTATTATGTTGCAGGTTTGTTTGATGTTAGTGAAGTGTGTTGATTAGGATTAAAAGACTACAACAAACATGATTACATGTGGCACTTTGAAGATGAAGGACTCCATGCTATAGTTATTTCCGTTGCATTGTAATGAGATAGCCAAATGAGCTATGTAAGATGTAATGAATTATTTTATTCCTGGTTATAGAGTTGTAATATGACCTTTGTTTCTTGATATTACATCTTAACTGTGGATGCTAGCTATTGATCCAGGGACTAGCATTGTAAACACAGGGATCTCTACCTTATTAAAGGTTGGGACCTCTACACAATTACAAAATGCATTCCCCTAGGCCCATAAATGGTGAAGTAACATGTAGTCGACGTTCAGATGACACCACTAGAAGAATAGAACCACAACTTAAATACTAAACCATTGAATAATAACTCATCACAGATTCACTACTAACAACATGACTTCTCCCATGTCCTCAAGAACACAGCGAACAACTCACAAGACATCATATGGATCAAGATCAAAGATGATATGATAATGGATAACAATCTGAACATAAACAATAATCCAATGGTTCCACTCACAAGCATCAACTACAATAGTAATTAACACCGGGAAAGTTTCCCCTAAGAACTAAAGCAATATCCAACACAATTGTTACAGCGGGACGGAGTGGTGATGATGGTGCTGGTGGAGATGATGGTGTGGATTATGATGATGATCCCGATGAAGCCTATCTTGATGACAGTGTTGATGGCGATGGTCTCCCCTCTCCGGGAAGGAATTCCCCCAGCAAAAATCTATCTGCCAGAGAGATCTTTCTCTCTCGGTGTTTTCCTCCCCCTAGAGGCGGCGAAAATATATCTATGGTCGCTACCGAAGGCTTAGGGTTCCATAGGGAAGATATAGGCGAAGGGGTGGTGTCAGAGGCCGGGCAGGTGGGCCACACCTGCCCTAGGAGAGGGGTCAGGTGGGCCCGCGCCTAGGGGGGTGTGGGCCCCCTGCATCCCCTCTTTGCTCCTCCTTCTGGCTTCCTTCGTCTTCTAGTAAAATAATATGTTTCCATATTTTTCTGGTATTTTTCTGATCTTCGCGAAATTGCACCGAAATGCCTTATGTTCCATCAAAATCCAGACTCCAGCAGTTCATCCTCCAAGAATCTTCCAACATGCATAAACAGATGAAAAGCCATAAGTAATACCTCATAATAAGACAAATATCAATGAATAGAGGTAAATTATGATATATGTCTTATTATGGGGTATTACTTATGTCTTTTCCTCTATTTTTGCATGTTGGATGATTCTTGGAGGATGGACTGCCGGAGTCAGGTTTCTGATGGAAAAGAAGGTGTTTTGATGCAATTTCGCGAATATCAGAAAAATACCAGAAAAATGTGGGAACATTATATTTTCCCGAAAGACGAAGGAAGCGAAGGGAGTAGAAGGGCTGTGGGGCCCCACACCCCTAGGCGTGGGTCCCCACAGGTCAGGCCTAGGGTGTGTGGCCCACCCGCCGGCTCCCGACTCGCCTCTCGCCTATATCTTCCTCACGGAACACTAACCCTGTGGGAGCAACCAGATAGATTTCCACCGCCTCACAAGCGTAAAACACCGAGAGAGAAAGAGCCTCCGCTGCATGATTGCCAGGAAATTCCTTCCAGAGAGGGGAGATCGCCGCCATCAACACCGGCCATCAAGCTAGGCTTCATCGGGATCATCATCATCATCCACCATCATCTCCACCAGACCATCATCACCACTTCCGTCCTGTAGCCAGAAAGTAAATTGTGTTTGATCTTGCTTTAGTTCTTAGGGGAAACTTTCCTGGTGTTAATTACTATTGTAGTTGATGCTTGTGAGTGGAACCATTGGATTATTGTTTATGTTCAGATTGTTATCCATCACCATATCATATTTGATCTTGATCCATATGATGTCTTGTGAGTAGTTCATTTAGTTCTTGAGGACATGGGAGAAGACATGTTGTTTGGATTTGTGTTGAGTTATTATTCAATGGTTTAGTATTTAAGTTGTGGTGCTATTCTTCTAGTGGTGTCATGTGAACGCCGACTACATGATACTTCACCATTTATGGTCCTAGGGGAATGCATTGTGTAATGGGATACTAATTGCGGGGTTTCCAGAGTGACAGAAACCTGAACCCCCGTTAGGACACCATTGCACAAGGGAGCATAGGATCTCAGAGTTTAAGGTCGTGGTTAGGTTTATATCTTAATTACTTTCCTATAGTTGCGGATGCTTGCAGGGGGTTTAATCACAAGTATGTATTAGTCCAAGTAAGGTCGGTACATTAGCACGGGTTCACCCACACAACACTTACAACACCAAAGAAGAGTACTCGGTTATTTGAAGCGAAATCACTTGACAGAATTCCCATGTGTCCTCGAGAACATTTGGTCCTTATAAGTATGTCCACCGGCTTGTCCTTTTATAAGAAAGGATTGGGCCACTTGTTGCATTTGTTCTTTGTCTTTATTACTTGCACTTTGTTTTGTTGCTTTATCAGAAAACCCCTAAAAATCCGTTTCCTAAGTATTTACAGAGAGTTCCTGCTCCATACCACTAGTCAACACCTTATGCTCCTCGTTGGGATCGAAACTCCTATTTATCGAAAGTAATGCGATATAACCCCTATACTTGTGGGTCATCAAGACTATTGAAGAGTGGAACTGGTAAAGGAAACTTCTACTTTGAGTATTTCTTTTTACTGTTTGTTACTTTGTTTCCAATATGGATAACCCACTTGGTTTTCTATTTGGGAAAACTACTACCACAGTTAGGGTAGTAGATGAACCACCACCTGTTGAGATAGATCCTTTTAAGATACCCACAAGTATTATTGATCGTGGTATGGATAATTATTATTTTGGGGATGGAACTATCCATCCTGTTGATCACTTGCTTTTTATCCATGAATTATGCAGGTTGTAAGTGTGCAGGTATCACAATGGAACAAGTCAAAAAATAGTTACTCTCTATATCATTGAAAGGAAGAGCTGAAGAATGGTATAAGCTGCTAAAGAATGGACAATCCATGGAATGGGAGGAAATGGCATCTCTCTTTTATTCTAAATTCTATCCTTCCAGTGAGATTCATAAGGATACGGATATGATGTTGGGAATATGCCCTAGAGGCAATCATGTATGATGATATTTCCCATTGTATTCATAAAGTTATTAAGTAGTCCTTGTATAAACATCTGATGTGTATCATTGAATATGTGATTCAGTTGTGGAACTATGCATTCATGTTGCTTGTACTAAATATCCTTGGTCATTGAGGTTGTGCTGGACACACAACTTAGACCAATGTGAAAGTTGGCTTGATGACTCGGTTCCACTTGTCATGGGCATGGAGATGCTATTCCAACTTACACAGACTAGGCTAAAGAGTTTAGCGAGTCGGATTGACCCATATTGAGGTACAACGAACTAGTTGTCATTTGTATATCTCAATCAATGTAATCCTTAGACCTGAGGTTGTTGCATAGTCCGAGTTGAGGATCACCGACTTAGGTTACAAACGCTGATCCGTGAATCGGGCGCTTATAAAGGCAGGTTCGGTCGATCGAGAATCAAGTGCGTGATGTGAATAACCAAGATGGGATTTTGCCCTCCACTGGAGAGATATTCTCCGGGCCCTCTCGTGAGATATGATTGAAAGCATGGCCATGCGACTCGGTTAAGTGTTAACCGAGGCGATCGACTAAGAGTTAGTCGGGTGAATCACTTATCTCGGATCGAGAAGAGAGTTGGACTATTTAAGGGATGACATATATTCGCCTATAGTCGACAAGGTATATCGTGAGGCAAAAGGGACTCGACGTAAGTCGCATTGGAAAGGCAAGTCGTCATGACTCTTTGGTACTTGGGAATCGGTATGTTCGCTAGGAGCCGATGCCGATTGATCGATTGTGAGTTGGACTCAAATCGTGTCCAAGTAACCATGAGCTCTGGGTCACACACTTAAGAGCGGGAGCATGTTCGGATTGGATCTGAACATATGATCTGGTTGGGTTGGACCTAAACCAGATTAGGACTGAGTTAGTGAGTTGGACTCACGGTGACTAGTTTTATATGGGCTTTAGTGAATGGGTCGCACGAGCAGAGCCCACGTTCACTCCCTATATATAGTGGAGCACAGTAACCCAGATAGGTTAATCGTTAACCTAGAAAGGTGAATCGTGGTTCGGTTAGGTTATTCCATGTGTTGGAAACCCTAGCTCCACAGCAGTCCAGCCGCCGTAACGAACCTAGCAGTTCGCCGCCGGTGCTCCTCCTTGTACGTGTGGATACCAGCAGAGGTGTTGTACGATCAGCACCAGGACGATCGGATCGTGAGGATCGCCGCATCAACCGACGCTTCATCAAGAATCCGCAACTGCGTCTAGTGGTAAACCTCGTGGCCTTCTACCTCAGATCTTGGGATCACCACGTTAGAGGAAAAGTTTTGTTTTATCTCTGCGTGGCCCAACAAAGGGTATCGGAGCGATAGCTTCGGTTTTAGGCTCGAGATCTAGCATATGTGATATGCGAGGCTATAGATGAGATCTATGTGCTTTTGGTGGTCGATCTATGAGATAGATCGGTTTTGTATGAAGTTGATTGGATCAACTGCATCGGGGAATGGTAGATCTGATTTCCGTGATCATCTCGCGAGGTCGTGGAACGACATACCTACCGGCTTCCGCCATCGGCAGATCGTGACACGTAAATCCAGAAGCGGTGATCGAAGATCAAAAGTTTGATCGAATCGAACGATGGTCGGAATCCATGTTCGGATCGTAGATGAGATCTACATTTTCGGAAAAAAATCGTCGCTACTTGCATGACGCTGCCTTCGATCCCCGCCCGCTATCCGGCTAAGCGGGACCGCCGCTTCGCTGTCAGAAGCGCTTAGATGTCGCTAGTTTCACAACGCCGTAGATATTGTATCTATGCATAACTTGTTTTTGCAGGAAGTTGTGAATGGTATGGTTCATGTGCATGAGATGTATGTGTAATCCATACGTGATCTGCGAATCACGGTTTTTGTCTACCGGAGCCTAGGTGCTGTCATTTATTGTATAACGACCTGCGTGTCGGATTCTCTATGTAATTTACTTTACTAAGCTAGTGTAGCTGTTTGAGAACCCGGAAGGCATGCAAGGCGTTGTACATGTCGGCGACATGGAGTAAGACGGCAAGTGACAAGAGTTGGCACGAGTCGGATTACAAGCTTTATGGAGATGGAGATCGCCATGAAGAGAGCCATACCATTTCACATTATAATTGCTTTATTTTGTGTTATTGTTGTGTCTCAGTTTTACCTCTATTAGATAGTTGGTAAAATTTAATCCCTCAAAGAAGGTCTAGTCGGTTTTCCCGCCAGTGTTTGCACCATCACAAGTCGGACATTTTTGGTAGTGGGCTCATAAAATTGAGGTGCTGCCAATTCTTTTCGACTAGGTGTGTTCGAGTTGGACTCTTACTGCAGAAACACTTGGTAAGCTAGACGGGTCTATCACAACGGTTGTGGGACTCGGGGAAAGGTCGGATGGGAGCCGGGGCATGTGATGCCACCCGTCCAACAGGAGTCGCATGGGATGCGATTGACAAGGAGTTGTCTACCTAGATCACTTGACGGCTAGCGGTGATGCTAAAGCTCACTAGCCGACTTGCTTATTTAGGATCTGAATCACTAAGTAACCATCGGAGGGTGTTGGTTCTAGTGGGAGCATAAAATATTAAAATGTTTAATATGCTTGCTCTTTTATGAATACATGTCTTAAGTGTTTTGCATATTTTCTGTAGATCATGGCACCAAGTAGCGATCACTCTCGGTTATCCGTTTTGCTGAGAACCATTCTTGAGAAAGATAAACTGAACGACACTAATTTTACCAATCTGGTATCAAATCGAGAATTGTTCTCAAACAAGAAAAGAAGGACCATGTCCTAGACAACCCACTTCCAGATGAGCCGAATGAGAATGCATCGTCAGCCACCAATGCCTACCGGGCTAAGGATGAGTCCACGGATATTAGGCATCTTATGCTTGCTCACATGGAACCGGACTTGCAAAAGCAGTTCGAGCATGTTGAGGCCTACGATATGATCGAAAGCCTCAAAAGTATGTTCGAGCTCAAAGTAAGACCGAGAGGTATCAAGTCTCTCGTGCTTTGAGTTGCAAGCTTAAGGATGGTGATCCACCGAGCCCGCATGTGATCAAAATGGTTGGTTACGCGATCTCGGAAAGGCTTGGCTACCCCATAAGCGAAGAGTTCGCTAGATATAATTCTGAACTCTCTTCCTAGTGCATATGGGCAGTTCATTTGAACTACCACATGCATGGTATGGATAAGAAGCTCACTGAATTACATGGGATGCTCAAGCAGAGGCGGATCTCAAGAAGGGCACCATCAAGTGTTGATGGTGCGAATAAGGCTAAGTTCAAGAAGAGTTCTTGGACTAAGAAGAAGGCTAAGTCGAGGAAAGCGCTCAGGACCAGGTCCCAAGCGCTTCCTCGGGACTGCCATCTCCTTCACCGGATCCACTTGCTTCTACCGCAAGGATGGCCGGAAGAGGAATTGCAGCAAGTACTTGGCCGACAAAGCCAAGAGTGGAGGTATGACTTCCGACTCAGGTACACTTGTTTGCAATGTTATAGACATATATCTTCGATGCACCTAATAGTTCTTGGGTATATGATACGGATCGTTATTCACATCGCAACTCGTTGCAGGACGGTAAGAACTAGGAGCGTAGCAAGAGGCGAGGTTGATATTCGAGTCGGCAACAAAGCAAGAGTTGCTGCGTTGGAAGTCGACACGATGCAACTTCATTTACCTTCCTGATTCATTATGGAACTAAATAATTGTTATTATGTTCCAAAGCTACTCGAAACATTATTTCGCTTCATGTTTGATGAGGCAAGGCTATGAGTCGAATATCAAGAATAATGGTTGTTCTTTGTATTTGAATGATATGTTTCACGGCTTTGCACCCGCCCGTGACGGGTTATTTATTTTGAATCTTGATGGTGAGTCGGTTTATAACATAAATGTTAAAAGGTTGAAACCAAATGATCTGAATATGACTTACTTTTGGCACCGGCTTGGTCATATAAGTTGGAAACGCATGAAGAAGCTCCATGATGATGGACTCTAACCCGCTCGACTTGGAGTCGCTCGAGACATGCGAATCTTGCCTACTCAAAAATGACCAAGACACCTTTTGCAAAGAGTTGCGAAAGGGCGTCCGACTTGTTGGGACTAGTACATAGTGATGTATGTGGACCAATGAGCACGATGACGAGGTGGTGGTTATGAGTACTTCATTACCTTCATCGATGATTTGAGTAGGTATGGATATATCTACTTAATGAAACATAAGTCGGAAGCCTTTGAAAAGTTCAAAGAATTCCAGAATGAAGCACAGAATCAACTCGGCAAGAAAATAAAGTTTCTTCGGACGGACCGAGGAGGCGAGTACATGAGCCATGAGTTTGATGACCATCTGAAAAGTTGTGGAATAGTTCCTCAACTTACTCCGCCAGAACGCATACAAAGGAACGGTGTTTCGGAAAGGCGGAATCGGACCTTGTTGGACATGGTACGATCAATGATGAGTCGGACAGATCTGCCTTTATCATTTTGGGGTTATTGTCTAGAAACAGCGGCGTTCACACTAAACAAAGTACCATCAAAATCGGTAGAGAAGACACCGCATGAGATGTGGACAGGCAAAAAGCCGAGTTTGTCTTTTCTTAAGATTTGGGGTTGTGAAGCTTTGTCAAGTTTAATTGGTCGGACAAGCTTACGGCCAAGTCGGATAAATGTATTTTCGTGGGGTATCCGAGGGAAACCTTGGGTTACTACTTCTACAACCGAGAAGAGGGCAAAGTGTTTGTCGCTCGGAACGGTGTCTTCCTTGAGAAAGAGTTTCTCAGTCGGGGAGTAAGTGGGAGCACGCAACTCAAGAAATTCGAGAGGAATCGCTTATAGCGAATCGGCAAAAACCTTGGAGGATGAGCCGATCGTGGCGTATGAGCCGATAGCAGACCATTTACTTAAGATCGGCAAGATTACGAAGTGTTCGTGATGTGTTACATATGCTGATGAGCGCAAATTATTCGAAGCGATGGTGGGATTCGATTCGAGTCATGGCTTGGAGCCATGAGATCCGAGATAAAGTCCATGGATGAAAATCAAGTTTGGAACTTGGTTGATTCGCCAGACGGTGCAAGACCCGAAAGTGCAAATGGGTCTTTAAGAAGAAAACTGATATGGATGGAAATGTTTCAATCTATAGGCACGCCTTGTCGCGAAGGGGTTCCGACAAGTTCAAGGAGTTGATTACGACGAGACTTTCGCCCGTAGCGATGCTTAAATCAGTTCGGATCATGTTAGCTATAGCGGCCTATTTCGACTATGAGATATGGCGATGGATGTCAAAACGGCTTTCCTTAACGGAAATTTAACCGAGGACGGTATATGATACAGCCGAGGGTTTTGTCGATCCGCTAATGTCGACAAGGTATGCAAACTTCAAATCCATTTATGGGTTGAAGCAAGCATCTCGGAGTTGGAATATTCGTTTTGATGAGGTAGTCAAATGCTTTGGCTTCATCAAGAGTGATCATGATTCTTGTTTGTACAAGAAGTTTAGTGGGAACAAAGTAAATTTTCTAATCTTATATGTGGATGACATATTACTGATTGAAATGATGTCCAGATGTTGCAAGAAACCAAGGAATCATTGGAAAGGAGTTTCTCAATGAAAGACTTGGGTGAGGCAACATACATCCTCTAATCCGGATCTATAGAGATAGATCAAGGAAGCTGTTTGGATTGAGTCGAGTACTTATTTGGACAAAGTGTTGAAAAGTTCAACATGGAATCGCCTAAGAAGGGTTCTTACCGATGTCCCATGGTGTAAAACTTAGCAAGACTCGGTGTCCTTCGACAACCGATGAGCGAAGTAGGATGAGTGCGATTCCATATGCTTCAGATCGGATCCATCATGTACGCCATGATTTGTACTAGGCGGATGTTTCATATGCTCTAAGTGTTGTGAGCAGATACCAGCTGATCCCGGAGAGATCCATCGGATAACAAGCTAAAATATCCTAAAGTACTTGAGAAGGACTAAGGATATGTTCTTGGTTTATGGTGGTGAAGATGAACTCGGTGTAAAGGGTTACACGGATGCGAGTTATCTCACCGACTACGATGATTCTCGCTCAATCCGGATGCGTGTTTATTATAAATGGAGGTGCTGAGCTGGAAAAGTTCCAAGCAAGAGATCGTGGTCTGCCACAACAGAGGTGAGTATATTGTCGCCTCGAGGCAAAAGGAAGCTGTTTGGATGAGGAATTTCCTCATGGATCTTGGTGTGGTCAGGGCTCGTCCAATCCGTTGGACGTGTATTGTGACAACAATGGTGCTATTGCACAAGCCAAGGAACCTAGACAACACCAAGAACAAGCACATACTCATGCGGTACCACCCGATTCGCCATCAAGTGGATCAGGTGATATCAAGTTATGCAAGGTACACACGGATGCAAATATTGCGGATCCGTTGACAAAGCCGTTACCCCAGCGAAGCATGAGGCGCACGAGAGCCATGGGCATTAGATGCTTAGACATGTGATGTCAAAAGATTGACTCTAGTGCAAGTGGGAGATCTGGGAATATGCCCTAGAGGCAATCATGTATGATGATATTTCCCATTGTATTCATAAAGTTATTAAGTAGTCCTTGTATAAACATCCGATGTGTATCATTGAATATGTGATTCAGTTGTGGAACTATGCATTCATGTTGCTTGTACTAAATATCCTTGGTCATTGAGGTGTTGACACACAACTTAGACCAATGTGAAAGTTGGCTTGATGACTCGGTTCCACTTGTCATGGGCATGGAGATGCTATTCCAACTTACACAGACTAGGCTAAAGAGTTTAGCGAGTCGGATTGACCCATATTGAGGTACAACGAACTAGTTGTCATTTGTATATCTCAATCAATGTAATCCTTAGAACTGAGGTTGTTGCATAGTCCGAGTTGAGGATCACCGACTTAGGTTCTGTCAAACGCTGATCCGTGAATCGGGCTTATAAAGGCAGGTTGGGTCGATCGAGAATCAAGCTGCGTGATGTGAATAACCAAGATGGGATTTTGCCCTCCACTCGGAGATATTCTCTGGGCCCTCGTGAGATATGATTCGAAAGCATGGCCATGCGCGACTCGGTTAAGTGTTAATCGAGGCGATCGACTAAGAGTTAGTCGGGTGAATCACTTATCTCGGATCGAGAAGAGGGTTGGACTATTTAAGGGATGACATATATTCGCCTATAGTCTGACAAGGTATATCGTGAGGCAAAAGGACTCAGACGTAAGTCGCATTGGAAAGGCAAGTCGTCATGACTCTTTGGTACTTGGGAATCGGTATGTTCTGCTAGGAGCCGATGCCGATTGATCGATTGTGAGTTGGACTCAAATTGTGTCCAAGTAACCATGAGCCTGCGGGGTCACACACTTAAGAGCGGGAGCATGTTCGGATTGGATTCGAACATATGATCTTGGGTTGGACCTAAACCAGATTAGGACTGAGTTAGTGAGTTGGACTCACGGTGACTAGTTTTATATGGGCTTTAGTGAATGGGTCGCACGAGCAGAGCCCACGTTCACTCCCTATATATAGTGGAGCACAGTAACCCAGATAGGTTAATCGTTAACCTAGAAAGGTGAATCGTGGTTCGGTTAGGTTATTCCATGTGTTGGAAACCCTACCTCCAAAGAGTCATTACCGTGAATCTAACCTAGCGATTCGCCGGTGCTCCTCCTTATGCAGGATACCAAGAGAGGTGTTGTACGATCACCACCGTGACGATCGGATCGTGAGGATCGCTTGCATCAACCGACGCTTCATCGCAGAATCCGCAACCGCTGCCTAGTGGTAAACCTCGTGGCCTTCTACCTCAGCTAGATCTTGGGATCACCACGTTAGAGGAAAAAGTTTTGTTTTATCTCTGCGTGGCCCAACATATGATATATAACTTTTGGCCTTGTGATGGAGAGAGTACAGCTCAAGCTTGGGGGAGATTGAAGTTACTAATGCTTAAATGTCCTATTCATGAACCCCCTGACAATATTATCAATAACTTTTATGCTAGGCTTTCTCTTCATGATAAAGATTTACTAGATGCTTCTTGTGCTGGATCATTCACACATATGAAGGAAGAAGCTAAATGGGATCTCCTAGACCGTATTCAAGAGAATACTGAAGCTTGGGAGAATGACAAAGGAAGAAAGTCGGGTATGAACTATGATTATGAATGCACTAAATATTTTATGGGAACTGATGACTTCTGTGATATTAGTAATGAGTATGGTCTTGATTCTCAAGTTCTTGCAAAGTGTTTTAAGGTTTTTGCCTCTTATATTGAAATTCCCAAGAAAGAGTGGGACAAGTACCATGCTCCTTGTAAAGACATTGTTACCCATGTTCATGCTAGCGTAGAGGTTTGTAGTGTTGATCCTATTTTGCCTGAGCCTTATGTTGAGAAAATCCCTTTTCCTGCTAAGGTAAAGAAGAATTCTATTATAACTAATGTGGTTATCAAAAGTGCAAAGAAAACTGTGGAGCCCAATGAGCTTATTAATATTGAGCCTGTGGTAGCTATTGTGAAAGATCTTGACGCTAGAAATATAGAGGATGAGCATATTGTCTTCTGTGGAGATGTTTCTAATATTGTCTCTCATCCTATTAAAGCTAGAAAATCTAGTGTTCCTGTGCTTTCTGTTAAAATTGGTGATCATTGCTATTATGGTTTATGTGATATTGGTGCTAGTTCTAGTGCTATTCCTTATGAGATCTACAGGGAAATTATGCATGAAATAGGTCCTTGTGAGCTTGAGGACATTGATGTGGTTATTCACCTTGAAAATAAGGAAACCATTTGCCCTATTGGTATTGTAAGAGATGTGGAGGTTCTTTGTGGTAAGATTAAGTATCCTACTAATTTTCTAGTGCTTAATTCAGTAGCTAGCAAAACTTGGCCTATCATTTTTGGTAGACCTTTCTTGAACACTTGTGGAGCTATTATAGATTGTAAGAAGGATAAAGTTTTAACTAAGTTTGATGGAGATTCTTATGAGTTTAACTTTTCCAAATTTGCTAAAGCTCCTTGTGAAAATAGCTTGCCTAATGAAGATTTCAGGATGGAACAACTTGCTTCTATTGATCTAGTTTATGACCTTGGACCTATTTTTGGTGATAGTAAGTATGATCATTCTTATGATAAATTTTTGCCAATGACAGTTATATTATCAAATTTATTCAAGGTACTAATGAAAGTTATTATGAGAGAGGGAAACATGGTTTTATGCATCTCAATAATGTTAAGTTTCTCTGTTTTATGTTGAAAGCTTTGAAGTTGCATTTGTTTTGTCTTCCTATACTGGTGGCTTTCTGTTTCAACAATTTGTTTTCTCATCACACCCCCATGCATTGGAAGTGGGTTATACTCAAATGTGTTGGTTATTTGCTTCTTGATGCTCTCTTTCATTTCAAATTTTTATCTCTTTAGTGAGCATCTTCGAAAGTTTCAAGCCTAACTTAAAGGCATTAAAGAAAAGTACTTGTTGGGAGATAACCCAAGAGTTTCGTTGAGTCTTGGAAGTTATTACTTCAGTAATAACCGCTCCTTATCCTATTTGTTTTTGGTTTTTGTGTCAAGTTCAACTACTTTTGAGAAGTAGAGGAGTTGTGAAAAGTGGCTGTCTTGGGACAGATTTTTGTGCTGCATTGTAAAAATTCGTGAGGGAGCTCAGTATGTCGGATGGAGCTATATTTTTCTTATCTTGTTCTCCAAGTTGTTACCCAACTTTTATTAGTTTTGCACTTTTTGATTTGAGTAACAGAAGGTTTTTGAAAAAATCCATCTTTACCTGCTGGTCTGTTTTGACAGATTTCTGTTACCATTTGCATTTGCCTCTTATAGAAGCCTTTGTTTTGATGGATTTCAGTTGAAGTGTGAACCTAAAGGTTAATTGTTTTTGCTTACACTAATTTTTCCATTGAGGTTTGTGTGAGACCTTGTAGGAAAGAAAATTCTAGGAGAAGGAGAAAAGGAGTCTGCAGAGTTCGTCTTTGAATAGGTAAAAGTGGTGAAAACAGAAGGTTCGTGAAACCCTAATCTTTTTATATTTTTGATATTTTTAATACATAAGGGAAGTTACGAGACGGAACAAAGGAGGAACCGGAGGCCGGGGTGGCCAAACCCACCCCAGGCACGGGCCCTAGTTGGCCGCGTCTGGAGGGGGTGAGACCACCCCGAACTCCGACTCCGCCTCGTTTTCGTATCAAAACCTTCCTTATGCTTTGAATCGTCACAATATATAACCCCCCGGATCCCCAAGGTTCGGGCATCGTATTCTCGTCGTGTTTTCGTTTCGATCTGTTTCTGTCAGGAAAACTTCTCAAGTTTAGAGAACCATGGTTGTAAGATCCCTCCCTTTATAAAGGTAAAGAATCCCTATGATTGCAATGCTAGTCCCTGGATCAATGCTAGCATCCACAGTTTAAGATGAAGTACACAGAAACAAACGTCATTATTACATATCACTCCAGATACATACATAGTATTTTACAAACTCCATGTCCACAGGCCTAATACAAGAGTTCAAAAATATAATAAGATAAATAAGTCTTCATCTTCATGTGCCATAGGCAAGCATGTTGAGTGTAGACTCATAACCCCTAACCATCATCAGAATAACCTGCAACATCACAAGTTACAGCCACAGTGGGTCAATACATTGGAATAGTATTGGCAAGTGATACCTTAGTAGAATATTAGAAATCTAGATACTATATGCATTTGGCTAAGTGTAGCTTAGGCTTGGTTTGCTCAAAATAGGTTTTACCTATCAGTTGAAAACACTAGTTTTTCTTTGATAAAAGTTTCCCAAGGAATCACCAATAGACATTGGTGATCCTTCACCCTTGTTCAACCACAAGTTTTAACTTAAAAATTGGGACGAGGAGATTCTTGATAGCTTCCATGTCTTGATGCTCAAGTTGTCCAATACCAGGGACATGGCTAAGTACTTAGATTCTTCCATCTGCAGAGGTTGTGCACTTTCCCCACAAGACTTGATTTTCACCAAGACAGGACCTTTTAGAAGCCTTCCCTTAGACCAAATGGACGCGTTCCAACCTATCATACCACTACCACCAACTGTCCAAATGGCTAAGTTATTGCATCCTATGTGATCCAGGCAGAGCCCATATTGCCATGTGGCTGCACTAGAAGCTTCTTAACATATGGCATCTCAAACCCCTTTGTTCCTGGGTGGCTTTTGACAAGTGAGATACACAAGGTAAACCATAGAAATGGGCCTTGTGTAACCACTCAACACAAACCATTCTTTCCATTCCACCCAGGTGTTTCATTCACTTAGTTGTTTTATTAAGCAAAACACAAGTCCAAAGACTTAGAAATATTTTCACATAACATGAATATATCACCACCCTTGGTTGCTACTAGCTAGGCTAAGCATGGCAATGGTAAGCATATTAACTTAGAAATTTCTAGCAATTCTACAACTACTAGGATTTCCCAAGCATAGCATATAGATCAAAATATTCATGCAAGTCCATACAAAATATTTCTAGTGCATAGTTGAAGAATATAGGAATAAAATCATGAAGCACCACTTGCCTTGGTAGTTTGGGGAGTAGCAAGAATCTTCACAATCACAATCACTATTTGCACCAAAATCTACACATAAAATAATGACACCAAAATCACATATCAAAATATACAAAAAAAAAATATGAATTTATGCAAATGCCATGTGATGATTTTTCTACATCAAACAAGACAAGTAAACAGTACCAAAACTTAAACAATTCCAAGATACTTAAAATAGAATTTATTTGATTTTTAAAACATTTTTCAATTCATTTCTATAACCAAAATAAGCCTATACAAGTTTCTGCAGAAACAACCATTTTTTAAAAAGGCAAAACATTAAACACATTGCATAAACAGATAGGATTTTCTCTCCTGATTCCAATGATATAAAATTTGCAAAATTTGAACGTGTGGATCAAAAGTTATGAATTTTACAAGTTTGGTTAACTAATAGGTCAAATTTCTGTTTTAAATTTAAACACAGGCCACACGGTGCTTTCTGATTCGTCGGTACCGCTTCGCACGGATCGACCAGCGTGGACTGCACGATCTAAATGAAATCGCACGGCCAGATATGTCTCGTACCCCTTCGTTTAAGTGTTCTATCTAATGCGTTGGATCTGGATCTAACGGTTGCCGATCAAGCGACCAAAGTCTGGCGGCGCTGGCGACGGTGGCGCGGTGGCGGCGCTCTGTTAGCGATGCTCCTGCGAATACAGGAGGGGCTGAGGTGTGTGGCGTGGCTTACCAGACTCGCAAGGTCACGAGGAAGCTCAACGTGGTCTTTGCTTGGACAGGGGCGCACTGGCACGGCCAGAAATCCTCGTCGGAGTTTGCTTTCGCGTCGGGTGTTCACTGCCGGAGACGGAGGCGACGTTCTACAGCATAATAAGATGAACGAAAGGCATTAGGAGATGCACAGAGGAGAGGCGAACATAGTCATATGAACTAGGGGTCAAGGGGCGGTCTGGTTTTACCGTGATTGTTCGTTTGAGTCCAAGGCGGCGCTTCATTGCTCATGGGCTCAACGAGACGACACTGGGTGTTATAGAGCAAACCAAAAGTGTGAGAATATGCACATGGGCATGGAAGAAAGCTTGCAAGAATGAGAGGTGAAGGGGAGCACGGGGTTCACCGGAATAGGTCGACGGAGTGCGTCAGGCAGCGGTGTTGCAGCTCGGTGCGGCGACTGGTGGCGGAGTGGGGTGCCGAGTGAGGGTGATACAAAGTGAGGGGTTTAAGTAGGCAGGGGATCGGCAGGAAATGCCTGCAGAATCAATGGCAATTACGTCGCGCGATCAACGCCAGCAACGGCAGCGGCGACGTGTTCTTCGTGGGATTTGGGGAAGATGACGGTGACGTGGACGGGGCCCCGTAGTCAGCGAGGGGGGTGGGTTCTGCGCGGGTGAGGAAATACAGAGAGAGGAGTGGCCCGGGTGGGCTGTTTTGGCTGTTGGGCTGGAATGGTGGCGCCAGGCCCAGTTAGATTTCTAATTCTCTTTTCTTTTTCTAGAATGATTTTCAGGATTCTTTTTCAAACAAATTAAAAAGCATTTGAAATCCAAACCTTTTCTGGATTTTTGTAAAGTGTAAACTTCATATTTTTGGGCATAAAACATTGCTCTATCATTAGACTTGCTTGGTCCTTTTGAAAATTCAAAATAAACAGTGCCTCTCCACAAAGTTTGATAAAGATTTGAAAATGGTTTTAATATCAAATTTTGTTTTGGAAAAATTTGTCCAAGCTTGGAACTCAACCAACCAATCCTATGAACTCATAACCATGGTTTTAAAACAAATATTCCCTCACTAGAGAGTGGCATTGAATCAATGCTTGTTTACATAAAATAATAAGCACCCAAATGCTTCTGTTTTTATAAGGACTTTGAAATTGAATCCTAAATGATCATGAATGCATGGATGATATGCAAAGCTTTAAAAACATGATTTTAGGGATGTTACAAATCTAACCCCCTTAAGGTGAATCTCGCCCTAGAGATTCGGGTTGGCTAGAAAATAGGTGAGGGTGGTCTTTCCGAAGATCATCTTCTCTTTCCCATGTTGCTTCTTCTTCGGAATGATGGTTCCATTGAACTTTGCAGAATTTGATAGTCTTAGTCCGATTAACTCTTTCTGCAGTCTCAAGAATCTTGATGGGTTTTTCCTCATAAGTGAGGTCACTCTCCAATTGGACCTCCTCCAAAGGTATAGTATCCTTCAAAGAAGTCTCTTCCATTTCTGGATGACATTTCTTTAGCTGACTCACATGAAACACATTGTGAACAGCAGACAATGATTCTGGAAATTCAATCTCATAAGCTACTTATCCTTTACGACTTAGAATCTTGAATGGTTCAACATATCTTGGGGCCAATTTTACTTTGACTCCAAATCTCTTCACTCCACGAAGTGGTGACACTCTAAGATAAGCTCTATCACCCACTTCATAGGTGACTTCTCTACGCTTAGGATCTGCGTAACTTTTATGTCGAGACTGTGCTATCTTCAATCTGTCCTTAACTAGCTTGACTTTCTCTTCGGCCTCTTTGATTAGTTCTGGTCCGAACAAACTTCTTTCTCCCACACCATTCCATAACAATGGGGTGGTACACTTTCTCCCATAGAGAAATTCAAATGGTGCCATCTCAATACTGGCTTGATAGCTGTTGTTGTAAGAGAATTCTGTGTAAGGCAGACTTTCATCCCAACTAGCTCCATAGTCTAGAGCACATGCTCTCAACATATCTTCAAGTATCTGGTTGGTCCTTTCTGTTTGTCCATCAGTCTGAGGATGAAAAGCAGTGCTGAATTCCAACCTCGTTCCCAATGACTCATGTAGTTGCCTCCAAAAATGAGAAGTGAACTGAGTTCCCCTATCTGACACAATACTCTTGGGTACTCCATGCAAACATACAATCCTACTCATATAGATTTTGGCTAACTTAGCACTTGTGTAGGTTGTCTTCACGGGTATGAAATGAGCCACTTTAGTTAGGCGATCCACTACTACCCAAATAGAATCATATCCTGACCTGGTCCTTGGCAGTCCAGTGATGAAATCCATGCCAATATTGTCCCACTTCCAATCAGGAATAGGTAGTGGTTGTAACAATCCTGCTGGCTTATGATGTTCCGCTTTCACTCTACTACATACATCACACAAAGCAATATGTTCGGCGATGTCCTTCTTGAGATTATTCCACCAAAATCTTTCCTTCATGTCCATGTACATTTTGGTGTTACCCGGATGAATGGAATACGATGAGTTATGTGCTTCTTGTAAAATCAGTTTCCGAAGCTCCGGATCTTGTAGAACACATATACGTTTTCCATACCATAAAGCACCATGTTCGTCTTCATGGAACCCTTTGGCTTTTCCTTTGCCAATCTTTTCTTTGATCTCTTAATTTTCCTTATTTGTCTTTTGGGCTTCTTTGATTTTGTCCAACAAAGTGGGTTGAACATCCAATGACATGAGATGTCCTTCAGGAACAATCTCCAATCTGAGATCTCTAAATTGGGCACACAGATCATCTGGCAATTCTCCCTTAGTAAGGCCATTCACAAAAACCTTACGGCTTAGAGCATCTGCTACAACATTTGCTTTACCGGGATGGTATTGCAAACTCAAGTCATAGTCCTTGATGAGTTCTAGCCATCTTCTTTGTCTCATGTTGATTTCTTTCTGGGTGAAGATATACTTCAAACTTTTGTGATCTGTGAACACTTCACATCGCTTTCCCAAAAGATAATGTATCCATGTTTTGAGTGCATGGACAACAGAGGCTAACTTTAAATCATGAGTAGGGTAATTTACCTCATGAGTTTTGAGTTGTCTCGAAGCATAAGCCACAACTTTCCCTTCTTGCATTAGCACTGCACCTAATCCATGATGAGATGCATCACAATACACTTGGAAATCCTTCTCCAAATCTGGCAGACATAAGACCGGTGCTGTCACTATTCTCTTCTTCAATTCTTGGAAACTGAGTTCACAACCTTCCGACCAAGCAAATTTCTTGTCCTTCTTTAGCAACTCTGTCATTGGCTTAGCTACGTTAGAGAAATTCTCAATAAATCTTCTGTAGTATCCTGCCAAGCCAAGGAAACTGCGAACTTCTTTTATTGACTTAGGGGATTCCCATTCAGTTACAGCTGACACTTTAGTAGGATCAACTGCTACCCCATCTCCTGACACAATGTGTCCAAGAAATCCAACTTCATTCAACCAAAACTCACACTTGCTGAATTTGGCATACAACTTATGCTCTCTAAGCTTCTCAAGTATCAAACGCAAATGTCCTTCATGCTCTTCTTTGCTCTTGGAGTAGATCAAAATGTCATCGATGAAAATGACAACAAACTTATCAAGGAACTCCATGAACACCTTGTTCATCATATTCATGAAATAAGCTGGTGCATTGGTCAAACCGAATGGCATCATGGTGTACTCATACAATCCATACCTAGTGGTGAAAGCTGTCTTAGGTATGTCTTGTTCCCTTATCTTAAGCTAAAAGTAACCTGATCGGAGATCAATCTTTGAGAACACACAGGCTCCTTCTAACTGATCAAACAAGTCATTGATTCTAGGCAAAGGGTATTTGTTCTTGATAGTCACCTCATTGAGTGAACGGTAATCTATGCATAACCTTTGACTTCTATCCTTCTTTTCCACAAACAACACTGGTGCTCCCTAAGACGAATAACTTGGTTGAATAAATCCTTTCTGCAACTGTTCTCCAAGTTGTTTCTTGAGTTCTTTCAACTCATCAACTAACGTCTTGTACGGTCTCTTTGCTATTGGTCCAGATCCTGGTAGCAAATCAATAAAAAAATCCACATCTCTATCTGGTGGCATTCCTGGTAATTCTTCCGGAAACACATCCGGATATTCACTCACAATTGGCACACTGTCTATGCTAACCCCCTTAAGAGAATTTATCTTACTCCCTTTTGATTCAAAGTTGGTCTTGAATCTAATCCTTTTGTTTTCTGGAGTTGTGAGTGCGACAGTATGGTTGGCACAATCTAGCACTCCTTTGTTCTTAGTCATCCAGTCCATCCCCAAAATGACATCCAATCCTTGGGAATTTAGGATTATCAGATTAACGGGAAACTTATACTTCCCAAACTCTATGACTAGATCATGACATCCTGAGTTCACTATCATTTCTCCGCCAGGAGAACTTACTTTTATAGGACACCCAATAGTTTCTACCGGTAGTTCATTTATTTCAACAAATGTTCTTGATATGAATGAATGAGATGCACCAGTATCAAAGAGAACAAATGCTGGAACAGAATTGAGTTTGAACTTACCAGCAACAGCGTCAGGTCCCTCATAGATCTCTTCCACATTGATGTGGTTCACTTGTCCCTTTTGGAAAGGGTTGGGCTTGTTGGGTCCTTCAACTTTCTTTTCTGGGCATTTATTTGCATAATGCCCCATATTATTGCACTTAAAACATTCAACCTAACTAAGATCCTTCTTGACATGCTGGCTTCCATTACCATTTTCACTTCCAGTGGTGGTTCTTGTACCCACTCTTGTGATTCTTGTACTTGTCATTATCATGACTACGGTGATGCTTGTTGTCATGATGACGGTTGTGGTTGTAGTGGCTGTTGTACTTTCCATGCTTGTGGGATCCAGAACTCCCACTATCATCATAATGGGAACGCCAGAGATAATGCCGAAATGCTTGTCGAGTGTTTCCTCTTCACGCTTTCAACCTGTTTCATCTTGCTCTCCAAGATGGCAGCCTTGTCACAAAGAGATTGATAAGGGGGACATAGGCCATAGATAGTCGCAGTTCAGTTCATCGTTCAATCCTTCGAGGAACTTCTCTTCCTCTTAGCATCGTTTCAACTTCATCCGGTGCATAACGCATGATTGTTTAACTCCTCAATATATTCAGCCACTGCTCGGTGGCGCCGCTTAAGTTATGAAATTCTTCTTCTTCAAACTCATCACCGATGAGATGTGAGCTGTACGGAAACCATCTTCAAAGATAGCCCATGTCACATCCTCAATAGGAGTGGTGATCTGGAAGTTATCCCACAATGTAGCCGCTGGTCCTTCCAACAAGTGTGCTGCAAATATGACTTTATTTTCATCAGTACAGCCAACAGTTACCAAATCCTTGTTCACAGAGAGTAGCCAATCATTGGCCACCATGGGATCAGTAGTTCCTGAAAACTTTGCTGGCCTCGGTCTTAAGAATCTGGTAAGCATGTCAAACCTGGAGGATTGTTCTGATTATTGTTGTTGTTATTATTGTTGTTGTTGTTATTGTTGTTGTTGTTGTTGTTCTAATTCTGCATAAAGGTGGTCATCATCTGCATCAGCTGTGTCTGAGCTGTCATCAGCTGCCGCATCTCTAGGGTGACATTGTTGTTGTTCGGGTTGGGATTGGCACGTCGAGGAGGCATCTGTGGTTTTCAATAAGGATAAGAATGAGATACCCATATATGCTTAACATGCACAATACATCACATAGACAATCACCAAACAAGCATCAAAATAACATAAAGTTCAACGACATAACAACAAGTTTGAAAAGTAAACACACCAATAGCAAGCCATCCACATGTTGGATGGTCATTGCGACTCAATAATCAAAAGTATGGTAAATGATAGATAAATGAGTAGTCATCACTACTCCTATGCATCAACCTCCTCATCAACAAGTGTAAGACCTGCATTCTCCATAGCGGTCTTGTATTCCTAGACATTGGTGGTCAAGGCCTCTACCTTGGCTTTGAGAGCCCTCTTCTGTGAACGAAGTCTCTCAATCACAGTCTGCTAATGCTCGAGCTCGAAGTCCTTGGTCTCTAGTTCTGCAGTCATATCTCGAATCGTCTTGTTCCTATCTTGGACTCTTGACTCTTGAACTTTCTATCTTGACTCTCAAACTTGGCCTCCATTTCCTTGATTATCACATCTTGATCCGCGAAGAGCTTGTCCTTCTCACGAAGCTGCACCTGGAGTTCGTCATTGCTAAGCATGACGTTTGTCCTATCAGTATCTAGGTGCCTAAGAAGAACCTCTAAGTCCTGGAGGTATAGACGAATCGGCCATGTCGTCTCTCTAGCAGCATCCTCGAACTCAATAGCCTCACCATCGTCGTCGCGTCTCCCAAAGGCGTGGAAGTGAGTACCTCTAAGCTCCCGAGAGTGTCTCCCTAACAGACGCGTAAGTAAATCCTGCATGACTACCTCTAGGCCTCTCTCCCTGTCGTCATGCATGAACTTGAAGATGATTGCCTCCGTAGTAGGCTCAGTCTGGCGTCCTGGCTGATTAACCTTGAAGCCCCAAAGGTCTTTCCTCTCAAACTTGGTGAGGGGAAGCACCATGATGCTAGGAAGCGGAAGATTGAGAAGACTAGTGAGCTCAATAAGACGAGTGCCAAATTGAGTTCCCTTGAACTCTTCAGCCGTGCTGATAGTAACATTAGGCATCTATTTTATAAGATAGAAAAAGTTAGAATCAACATACATAGAGATGAATCACAAGACAAGGCATCACATGCATATCTTTGACAATCAAAACACACAAGTCATGGCATACATAAATCCATTACAAGCATCCAAGGTTCAACTTATTTTAAACAACTTTTTTGGGAAATAAAACGATAAGTGTGGTGGTCCAACTAACGAAGTACGTTACAATCCCATCTCACTTGCCAAGTTAGCTAACAGGGCATCCCTAGAGGCAATCTGTCGATCCTGATCACATGACTCCATTGCTAAGTCTTTGATGTCCTCTATTAAACGTTGGTTGGTAGCCTCTAACTCGTGGGTATGCTTCTTTTCTTCCTTAAGGTCATTTTGGGTGTTAGCATTCTAGACTTGAGTCTATCACCAAGCTCCTTGATGGCCTTCCAAGCTGCATCCCTTGCAGAGTCAAAGAATGTGGTGTGCATCGCTGAGTTGGTGACCATGCAGAATCCTGATTCCTTGTGGTTGTCTTCCTTGATTTTATACAAGTGAAGTTGCACCCACCAGTACTCAACTCCTTCATCCATCACGGTAAAACCTTTGTACACAGCTGCACCATGTATTCCCATGGCAACCATGAGGTCCTTGAAAGCCTTAGTCATGAGTGGTCCCTTCCTCACGGCTTCGTTGATGGAGTTCATCTACAAATAGAGATGAGAAAGAAGATTAGAAAAGTTTACGAGAAGAAAAAGCCAAGTGTGGAAGTTGTTGAATTTTTTTCCTTAGTGGTTTTCCAATCCTAGGGTTATAATCCTACAAGCAACACAGTGATCTGATACCATCTGTAAGATCGCTCCCTTTATAAAGGTAAGGAATCCCTGTGATTGCAATGCTAGTCCCTGGATCAATGCTAGCATCCACAGTTTAAGATGAAGTACACAGAAACAAAGGTCATTATTACATATCACTCCAGAGACATACATAGTCTTTTACAAACTCCATGGCCACAGGCCTAATACAAGAGTTCAAATATATAATAAGATAAATAATTCTTCATATTCATGTGCCATAGGCAAGCATGTTGAGTGTAGACTCATAACCCCTAACCATCATCAGAATAACCTGCAACATCACAAGTTACAGCCACAGTGGGTCAATACATTGGAATAGTATTGGCAAGTGATACCTTAGTAGAATATTAGAAATCTAGATACTATATGCATTTGGCTAAGTGTAGCTTAGGCTTGCTTTGCTCAAAATAGGTTTTACCTATCAATTGAAAACACTAGTTTTTCTTTGATAAAACATTCCCAAGGAATCACCAATAGACATTGGTGATCCTTCACCCTTGTTCAACCACAAGTTTTAACTTCGAAATTGGGATGAGGAGATTCTTGATAGCTTCCATGTCTTGATGCTCAAGTTGTCCAATACCAGGGACATGGCTAAGTACTTAGATTCTTCCATCTGCAGAGGTTGTGCACTTTCCCCACAAGACTTGATTTTCACCAAGACAGGACCTTTCAGAAGCCTTCCCTTAGACCAAATGGACGCGTTCCAACCTATCATACCACTACCACCAACTGTCCAAATGGCTAAGTTATTGCATCCTATGTGATCCAGGCAGAGCCCATATTGCCATGTGGCTGCACAAGAAGCTTCTTGACATATGGCATCTCAAACCCCTTTGTTCCTGGGTGGCTTTACACAAGTGAGATACACAAGGTAAACCATAGAAATGGGCCTTGTGTAACCACTCAACACAAACCATTCTTTCCATTCCACCCAGGTGTTTCATTCACTTAGTTGTTTTATTAAGCAAAACACAAGTCTAAAGACTTAGAAATATTTTCACATAACATGAATATATCACCACCCTTGGTTGCTACTAGCTAGGCTAAGCATCGAAATGGTAAGCATCTTAACTTAGAAATTTCTAGCAATTCTACAACTACTAGGATTTCCCAAGCATAGCATATAGATCAAAATATTCATGCAAGTCCTATACAAAATATTTCTTATGCATAGTTGAAGAATATAGGAATAAAATCATGAAGCACCACTTGCCTTGGTAGTTTAGGGAGTAGCAACAATCTTCACAATCACAATCACTATTTGCACCAAAATCTACACATAAAATAATGGCACCAAAATCACATATCAAAATATACAAACAAAAATATACGAATGTATGCAAATGCCATGTGATGATTTTTCTACATCAAACAAGACAAGTAAACAGTACCAAAACATAAACAATTCCAAGATACTTAAAATAGACTTTATTTGATTTTTAAAACATTTTTCAAATCATTTCTATAACCAAAATAAGCCTACACAAGTTTCTGCAGAAACAACCATTTTTTACAAAGGCAAAACATTAAACACATTGCATAAACGATAGGATTTTCTCTCCTGATTCCAATGATATAAAATTTGCAAAATTTGAACATGTGGATCAAAAGTTATGAATTTTACAAGTTTTGTTAACTAATAGATCAAATTTCTGTTTTAAATTTAAACACAAGCCACACGGCGCTTTCTGATTCATCGGTACCGCTTCGCACGGATCGACCAGCGTGGACCGCACGATATAAATAAAATCACACGGCCAGATCTGTATCGTACCCCTTTGTTAAAGTGATCTATCTAACGCGTTGGATCTGGATCTAATGGTTGCAGATCAAGCGACCAAAGTCTGGCGGCGTTAGCAACGGTGGCGAGGCGGCGGCACTCTGTCAGCGATGCTCCGGCGAATACAAGAGGGGCTGAGGTGTCTGGCGTGGCTTACCAGACTCGCAAGGTCACGAGGAAGCTCAATGTGGTCTTTGCTTGGACAGGGGCGCACTAGCACGGCCGGAAATCCTCATCGGAGTTTTCTTTCGCGTTGGTTGTTCACTGCCGGAGACGGAGGTGATGTTCTACAGCGCAATAATATGAACGAAAGGCATTAGGAGATGCACAGAGGCAGGCGAACACAGTCGTATGAACTAGGGGTCTAGGGGCGGTCTGGTTTTACCGTGATTGTTCGTCAGAGTCGGGCGGCGCTTCGATCGTTCGTGGGGATCGACAGAGACGACGACCTGGGGCGTTATAGATCAAACCAAAAGTGTGAGAATATGCGCACGGGCATGGCAAGCAAGCTCGCAAGAATTAGAGGTGAAGGGGAGCACGGGGTTCACCGGAATAGGTCGACGGAGTGCGTCGGGCAGCGGTGTTGTAGCTCGAATTGCCGGCAGCCTGGTGGCGGAGTGGGGGTGCTGAGTGAGGGGAAAGACTCGCGGTGCGGAGGGGTTTAAGTAGGTAGGGGATCGGCAGGAAACGCCTGCAGAATCAATGGCAATTACGCCGCGCAATCAACGCCAGCAACGGCAGCGACGACGTGTTCTTCGCGGGATTTGGGGAAGACGACGGTGACGTGGGCCCGATGAGTCGCCGAGGGGTGGGTTTGCGGGTGAGGAAAGACAGAGAGAGGAGTGGCCCGGGTGGGATATTTTGGCTATTGGGCTGGAATGGTGGCGCCAGGACCAGTTAGATTTCTAATTCTCTTTTCTTTTTCCAGAATGATTTTCAGGATTCTTTTTCAAACAAATTCAAAAGCATTTGAAATCCAAACCTTTTCTGGATTTTTGTAAAGTGTAAACTTCATATTTTTGGGCATAAAACCTTGCTGTCTCATTATACTTGCTTGGTCCTTTTGAAAATTCAAAATAAACAGTGCCTCTCCACAAAGTTTGATAAAGATTTGAAAATGGTTTTAATATCAAATTTTGTTTTGGAAAAATTTGTCCAAGCTTGGAACTCAACCAACCAATCCTATTAACTCACAACCATGGTTTTAAAACAAATATTTCCTTACTAGAGAGTGGCATTGAATCAATGCTTGTTTACATAAAATAATAAGCACCCAAATGCTTCTGTTTTTGTAATGACTTTGAAATTGAATCCTAAATGATCATGAATGCATGGATGATATGCAAAGCTTTAAAAACATGATTTTAGGGATGTTACAATGGTCTCCTCCAACGACAAAGGCAAGAAGCCCGAGGAAGATGATCCTCACAAACCCAAGGAGGAGGAGATTTTGGTAGGTGATGAAGAAGACATGGAGGAGGACAAGCAACCGGACACCCGCTCTACCGTCGCAAGCATTGGAGTGGTGGCAAAACCTATCAAGATTAGGAGGACAACACGAATGTCTACAGGAGGGAAACCTCCACGTCATACCCTCTCTCCACGGTCACCTCCTCCAAGTACCAACAAACCCTTCCACACTGGTATACATGAGCGTCAATATCAACATATGCCCAAAGGGAACTTACCCTCGATGTGGGATATGCCTCGTTCTAACCATGCGGGGAGGAGCATACTAAGAAGAAAGAGTGGGGAAATAATAGCAAGGACTGGAATTCTCTGTCCGATATGATCATGAACTGCATTGAGAAAAATTCGGAGTTGATTCGTACTCTGAACTTTGATATTGAGGAGTTGAGGAACCTGATTGTCTTGGTATTACCGACGAGTACGCCATGGAGGGGTCCTCACAGTGCGTGTTTAGAGACGTGGGGGAAGGAGGACGATTGATGGGTACGAGGTAACACAACTTACCCAGGTTCAGATCCTACAACGGTGGCAGAATCCTACTCCTGCTATAAATCACTATAAGGGCAATACACCGAGTTACAGGGATTGGTTCGCTGTGTGAGGTGACTAGAGAGTCTAAGTTATCATTGTGACTTGTGCCCTAAAGGCTCCCATAGGCCCGACTTATATAGTCTCCAGGTCCTAGGGTTACACGGAAAAGTCCTAGACAGACAGGTTACAGAGTCATACACTGCATACAACTAGTCTAGCGTGTCTTGCACTCCAAGGCTCCGGGTATGTCGGTGATTCCTCTGTAGCCTTCCTTTATCCCGCATGGGCCTCCCTTCTAGATCCATCTAACTAGGCCGCCCAGCAGGTCATGTGCCATGCTACCAACTGTGGGACACCCGGGTTATCCGGATAGGAGACATGCTATGAGGATACCCATATAGCATATCCCCAACAGTAGCCCCCGGAGAACTCCGTGATCTTGCGCCGTCTTGCCTTTTCAGGTTGAATGCTCCGTCTAGATGGATGTTGGCAAATCGTCAAGCAATATCTTGTAGTCCTCCCAAGAACCCGGCAAGGTTTTTCTCCGTCTTCAACTTGTAAGTCGGATAATTGCTGAATCTTTCATCGTACTCTTCCGTAGCCGGACTGGATCCGTCCATGCCAGAATCTTCCGATGTGATGGTTCACCTGCTAGTGACAACTAGGACGACGTATACATAGGTCAGCGACGCCTCGTAACTCACACATGCAGAGAACACAATCATGTCAGTTTTCCCGCGCGAGCGATACGAACCGTTGGCTGCGATGGTTGGGAACATGGCGAAATTTCCACGCACGTGCTTGCACACGTCGTCCATGCGCCTACCATTCGATCGTATTGCACGAATCTTGATGCCAGGGGTTATAAATTGTAACTGCGGTGGATTTTTACTTTTCACCTCGTTATCCTCCTACATTGTCTTCTTCCTCCAGCGAACTCCTCCTCGAGCTCTCCATGCGTTTCGTGAAAAACCCTAGCCCTTCAATCCTTCCAGTCACCACCTCAACCCTTCCAATGGCAAGTAGCAGCTCTGCTCCCTCCATGGCGGCGCCAAGCGATGCCGCGGCAAAGACGGCGAGCACCGTTCATATGCCCGCAGAGGGCCTGGTGATCCCCAAGTCTACGGTGGTCGTATCCACCGGCGGCGACCACAATCCAGCGGCGCTGGAGTTGTTGGAAGAGGAGGGTGATTCCCACAAAGGGGACTAGCACGGCTCGGACATCACAGACCGCGACATCAAGGAACTGCTCGTCGAGGGATACCTCCCCGTGATGGAGGGGCTCTTCTGGCGGGCGGCATCGGCCGGCGAGGTCACCCCTTCTCCCCAAGCCGAAGAGAAGGTGTACCTCAAAGCCTAATTGGTACACGGCGTTTCCCTGCCCATCTCTAATTTCTTCCTAGCTGTCCTTAGCCATTACCGAGTACAGCCTCAGAACCTCTCCCCCAATATCATCCTCGCGCTTAGCAACTATGCGGCGCTCTGTGAGGGTTACTTAGGGATTAGGCCTAGGCTAGATCTCTTTATTTACTTCTTCACCGTCAAGAGGCAAGCTGGTGCTGTCAAGGACGAGCTCAGGAACTGTGGGACAATTAGTTTTAAGATCCGGCCTGGCCGGTGGTTCCCTGACATTGTCGGCCATGGGTCTTGCAAGAATTGGCAACAGATGTACTTCTACAGCCCAGATATCCCTCTGGCCGGCCGAGAAGAAACATATCTGGACTTTGTCGACGGAGTCGCTGCTGAAGCCCTGACATGGAGATCCCAAGCCACCCTTCCCTCTGACAACGAAGCCTCCCGCGCCATTAGGCGGATAGATTGATTTGTAGATACGGGTCTGACCGGGTTGGACCTAGCCATGTGCTGGTTCGTCAGGCAGATCCAGCCTCTGCAGCACCGCTCCAAGATGATGCACGAGTACTCTAAGGAGAGGAAGGATAGCCTTTGCATCTACGAGAATAACTTCTCGAGCGACTCGGTCAAGCTCCGCCTTAAGGACATCGTCAAGATGAAGTACAGGAAGCGTGGCTTCGCCATCACCTATGACATGTTCATGGAGGGCAAGTGCCTAGAGGTACCTGTTTATTTTCCGTGTATGACATATACTCCAGTTCTTCTATCTAACCATTACCATCTCATCTAACACTTTTTGGGATTTCACTTAACAACTCAGCTGTCTAGACGGGGATAGCATGGCTGTCCAAATCTATGACCCAAAGATGAAGGAAGTCACCGTCGTGTCCGACGATGATGTCCCACTGGTGCAAAAGCGGAAGAGCTCCACCTCTGACGCTGCCGATGGAGGCAAGAAGAAGAAGACGGAGGGTGGAGCCTCCAAGAAGACTACCGCCTCCCTGGAGGAAGAGAAAATAAGAGTTACCGGGATTACTTTTGCCAAAGCACCCCCTGTTGTGTAAGCCTCTTTCTCTCCTACATTTGTCCATTGCTCGTCTTTTTCCTGTACTTATATTTTTTGCACGTTTCAGGAAGAAGGCCGCTAATAGTTTGAAGAAGACCTTCAAAACTTTGGGAGCTTCTAGAAATATTAAAGATATGTTGCACCGTCACGTGCATCCCCATGCATCTCCCGCCATCACCCCTGCCACTCCCAGCGTCCAGCATACACCTGCCCCAACAAGCTCACAAGCCAAAGATGCATCTGGCCTTCCGCCATGGAAGTGGACTCAGGTGCCTCCGTGGAGCTCATCGTTGTCGGCGAATAGGCGACGCAAGAAAGTACCGCAACTCAAATGGATGAAGCTCCGACTAAGGATGCCATCGGTAGCGGTAAGGCGGTAGTGGTGGGTGGAACATCTGCTGAAGGCGGCGCCTCCGCACCCAGGACAATCATAGAATTCCCGAAGATAGTCTACCCGGCACTTACGCCGATTAGCTCCGCTTTGGTTCATGGTGCAGTGCCGACATCTCCAACCTGCGGTCTTGAGGAGCTTCTTCGACAAGCAGATATCTTGCGAGGAAACAACCTTTCTTTTGGCAAGTTGCTTGCTGAGAGTGCTACCAACCTCAAGATCATCGCAATTGTAATTTTTATTTGCCTTTTGCATTTCATATGAGTATCCCACTGTAGCCCCCTGAGGATTTAGACAGAAAACCATAGGTTTTTGCATCTGAATGCCCTAAGAGTTACTAAGCTAGAAAACTTCTCACTTTAGCCCCCAAGTATTTAGTTTGAATGAATTATTTCGACTAGATACTTTCAGAGTAGCATACGCAGTGTTTGTGAATTTCGATACTGTAGCCCAAATTTTCTAGGTGTAACTGAATTAGTTCCGACTAGATACTTAAAGAAAGACTAAGTATATGACTGAGTTAAAAAACTTTATACTGTAGCCCCCAAGCTTCTAGTTGAAAACTGGATCAGTTCCGACTAGATGCTTAAAAGAAAGACTAAGCATATTGCCAAGTTAAAAAACTCTCAGTGTATCCCCCAAGCCTCTAGGTGGATAGTTATCCGGCTAGATGCTCCAAGTAGACTAAACAGCTTTAAATTTTCTTTCCACAGAATGAGAATGCTCGGAGAGGCAAGGCTAACGACAAGTTCTAGAAGATGCGTGCGGATTTGGACGCCGAAAAGGGTAAAACTGCCTTCTTTAAGGAACAAATCATCAAGAGCAAGAGTCTGTTTTTCCTTTAATTTTCGTACTCCGACTTGGTCTTGTGCCGCCATTCTCCGAGTACTCAACATGCACTGTTCTTTCTCCATCTTGCAGAAGCCATTGACAAGGCCAAGGACATTGTGGAGCAATCCAAGCATATTCAGTCGCTGGACAGCAAAAACAAGATCCTTAAGCAGTAGAGGCAGGATATGCTGAAGATGCATGAGGACTCCATGAAGGTCCTACAGGAATCTGCTAACACGGAGATGAACCGCTTGAAGGAGGAGATCGCGATGCTGAAAGAGCAGAAGAGAGCTGTCGATGAGCAAAATCAGTGCAATCTTGAAGCATACAAGATCCTCCGACAAGAACGGGACTCCATGTCGGATACCCTCTAGCAGGCTGAGATTAGCATCTTCAGTAAGCGATTCTCCGTCTTGTACTTCTGTAAGCTAGATACTTTGAATTTTTTGTGTTATTGAACTCATGTGTTCCCTTGTCGGAATTTTGTAGCTCCTATTGGTTTGACCCAGTTGCCTCCTCCGCCAAAAGAATGCATGGTCCTTGCCGATAACTTTATCAACACTGCCATCAAGCAGGCCAAGGAGATAACCAAGAACCTCTAGATCAACATCAAAGCGGTGGATTCTGTGATGAAGTTCTCGGAGATCTTGCGCCAAGCCCCCGAGCGTATTGTAAGCTGGAAAGCTTCATGTACCCGAGCTGGCGTGAGGATGGCGCTGCCAATGGTCAAGGCGCATTATGAAAACACCAACATCGACACGGTGACCTCCGGTATCCTCGACGTAGACGACGATGGCCAGGAAATAGATCATAAAGCTATCTTGGCGTCGCTCGTGGGTTTTGATACTAGAGTCGCCGAGTTAGTCGACCCTAACGTCTTCGTGCCCATGGAGATTATTGACGGCGACAACCAAAGCTCCTCCGAGTCCCTCAAAACTGCCGACTTCGAGGAGGATGGCTCTCCTGCTACTGATGATGCTGCGTTCAAGTCAACTGCGCCAGAGGAATGAAAAATTAATATGTAATATTTGTTTCCTCTAGGATTTGTATGCGGAAAAAACTACTTGTTAACTTAAGGCGGAAAAACAGTTGTTGTTTATGTCCTGCTACTCAAGAACTGGTTCTAGCATGTATATATTTTTAAGCAAGTGCTGGCTTATCCATTATTCTGGTTTTTATGCTTGACCTTTCATGAGTTGGAAGACTCGTTGTTGGAACTATGCGCTCAGGCGATGATGCCCAATGGCACCGTTAATAACCTAAGCACAAAATCCCCGACAATAAGTGCCAAAAGTCACTACTCCAGAATCCACATAAAACAACAAAGAACGTGTAGACCAGAAAACTTAAGCTAACACCTATAGACAGAATTTTTACAAGTGCAATCGCAAAACTTGTGCATAAAGGTTTTATACGATCCAAAAATGAACACTAAAGGAGGTAAAATACTCAGAAATATAAGTGAATCAGAGAGCTTTATTTTATTTATCATATAAGAGGTACACAATAGATAAAAAATGCTAAGTGTATAAAGGACGTAGTTGTGCTATGTTCCATGGCCGGTCAAGCTCCGGGTAGTCATCATACGGGTCATGTCGCTTACGCTTATGATCCTCGTTGGGTCTATCCTTCAGCTCACGATTGTCAACGAGGTAGTAAGACCCATTAAGTAGCTCATTGCTTATGATGAACGGTCCTTCCCATGGCGGGGATAATTTGTGTGACTTCTTCAGCTTAAGTTGGAGCACCAGGTCCCCCTCTTTAAACGAGCGATGACGAACGCGGCGACTATGGTAGCTGCATAGCTTCTACTGGTAGATGGCGGATCTTTGGCATGCCAATACGTGCTCCTCCTCGAGAAGGTCCACATCTAGGCGTCTGGATTCTTCAGCGTCATCTTCGTCGTAGGCGGCAACTCTTGGTGCATCATGGAGGATGTCGGAAGGCAAGATGGTTTCTGCTCCATATACCATGAAGTAATGGGTGTAGCCGGTGGATCTGTTGGGTGTAGTTCATAAACTCCACAACACAGATGGTAATTCCTCTGCCCAGGCCCCAACTGCTCTATGCAACGGTGCTTCTAGACGTGGCTTGGTTCCCTACATAATTAATCCATTGGCTCGCTCAACCTGACCATTGGACTATGGATGCGCCACAGATGCAAGGTCAATTCGGAGGCCCTTCTCCCAACAATAAGCTTCCACTTCTCCGAGTGACAAGTTGCTTCCGTTGTCGGTGATAATGCTATGTGGGAGACGAAAATCTCACCACTAGATCCTAGACAAACCTAAGGGCAATTGCCCCATCGAGATTTCTAATGGGTTTAGCTTTGATCCATTTGGTGAATTTATCAACTGCTACTAGCAGATGCGTAAACCCACATGGTGTCGTCTGCAACGAACCAACCATGGCCAGCCCCTAGACTGCAAACGGCCAAGTTATTGGTATTGTTCACAATTCTTCAGCTGGAATATGTGGTTGCCGGGCATAATACTGGCATCCCATGCATGTATCAACCAGCTTGTCGGCGTTCGCCTTCACGGTCAGCCAGTAGAATCCTTGCCGGAAAGCTTTGGCAACCAACTAGCGGGGAGCGACATGATGACCGCAATCTCCGAGATGGATTTCGCGGAGGATTTCAATACCTTCTTGCTGGGAAACACACTTAAGGTATACACCAGTGGTCCTTCTTTTGTAGAGTTGTCCATTGATTCTGGTACATCCCTTTGCTCGACATACTATTTGTCGTCTTTTGACTTTGTCGTCGGGCAAAGTTCTGTGTTCGAGATATTCCATGAGCGGTTTTGTCCAAGCCAGAGGGACCTTTGTCACCATGTGAACAAAAGAGTCAACTCTGTCTGGGTTGTCCACATCCGCCCCCTTCACGGATGGTGTCCGTAGATTCTCCAAGAAAACGCCAGGCGGAATTTGTTTGCACCCTGATCCAAGCTTAGACAACAGATCATCCGCCTCGTTTTGCTCCCTAGGTACATACTTGACCTCGTAGCCCAAGAAGCTCTTGGCTATCTCGTCCACTTTGTCACGATATGCCGTCATCATAGGGTTCCGCGCGTTCCAGGTGCCAGCCACCTGCTGGGCAACCAAGTTGGAATCTCCACAGCAAACTATGCGCTTGATGCCAATATCCTTGGCTACGCGTAGTCTGTGAATGAGTGGTTCATACTCCACCATGTTGTTTGTAGCCTCAAAGTGGATCTGCAGAACGTAGTGTAGCTTTTCCCCGGTTGGTGACTGTAATAGTACACCAGCCCCCGAGCCATTGAGTAGCTTTGATCTGTCAAAGTGCATCACCCAGTATTCTGGCTCTGGCATTGGGGTATCATCTGGCATCTCCGTCCAATCTGCGATAAAATCCGCCAAGGCTTGTGACTTGATAGAGTCACGTCTCTTGTAGGTGATCTCGAAGGCGGCAAGTTAAATGCCCCACTTCGTGACCCTTCCTGTAGCGTCGTTGTTGTTAATGATGTCGGACAGTGGAGCTTTGCTCACAACTGTGATAGGGTGCTCTTGGAAGTAGTGCCTCGGCTTCCAAGAAGCAAGGAATACTCCATATGCTATCTTTTGGTAGTTCGGGAAACGTTGCTTGGACTCCGTCAAGACCTCGCTTACATAGTAAACTGGTCGTTGAACTCCGTACTCATGGCCTGGTTCTTTCTGCTCTACCACGACGACGATGCTGATTACCCGGTTGGTGGCCGCCATGTAGATTAACATAGGTTCCCCAGGCTCGGGTGCTGCAAGGATAGGCGCTGAGGAAAGTATCTCCTTGAGATGCTTCAATGCTGCATATGCCTCGTCCGTCCACGTGAATATGTCCGCCTTCTTCAGCAACTTGTACAACGGCAGAGCCTTCTCTCTAAGTCGGCTGACGAACCGACTAACTGCTGCAATGCAACCTGTTAGCCGTTGTATGTCCTTTAGGCATGTCAGACAGTTTATGTTTAAGATGGCCTTGATTTTCTCCGATTTGACTTCGATTCCACGCTGGGAAACGATAAAGCCCAACAATTTTCCGACTAGAACCCCGAAGACGCACTTCTTAGGGTTAAGCATCATGTTGTATTTCTGAAGATTATCAAAGGTTTGTTTTAAGTCGGAGATTAAGTCGTTTGACTTTTTATACATCACCGCTATATCGTCCACATAGGCATGAACATTTCGACCAATTTGATCATGTAGACAATGCTGCATTGTCCGCTGGTACGTAGCACCTGCATTTTTCAGCCCAAAGGGCATCGTGACATAGCAAAACGTGACGTATGGTGTAGTGAACGAAGTGGCCAATTGGTCCGACTTCCTCATCTTGATCTGGTGGGATCCTGAGTATGCATCGAGAAAACACAAAAGCTCTGAGCCAGCCGTCGACTCAATGACTTGGTCAATGCGAGGCAAAGCAAATGGATCTTTGGGACATGCTTTGTTCAAGCCGGTGTAATCAACGCACATTCTTAATTCTTTGGTTCCCTTTTTGGGGACAAGTACAAGATTGGCCACCCATCGGGTGTGAAGGACTTCTCGGATAAAACTAGCCTTAAGTAACCTAGCTATCTATTTGCCTATGGTGAGTCTCTTCTCGTCTCCGAAGCGTCGTAGAGGTTGTTTCACTGGTTTACATTTTGGATCAATATTCAAGCTGTGCTCAACAAGTTCCCTAGGTACACCTTTCATGTCGGCAGGTTGTCAGACAAAGATATCCCTGTTCTCACGAAGGAACTCGACGAGCGCGCTTTCCTATTTAGGGTCTGGGTTTGTCCCAATGGTGGTGGTCTTGGAGGCATCGCCTACCACAAAATTCCACCGGCTTGGTCTCGATGGCGGCCTTGAATGCTGGGGCGGAGTCAGAAATCTGTTTCTTCAACGCGGGCATCTCCGAGGCATCGACCTTGCTCTGGATCTCCTTGAATTCTTCGTTGTAGAGGACAGGTTCCGCAAAGGCTGCTTCTCCAATCTCACAGTCCCTTGCCTTGGTAAAGCTTCCGGATACGGTGATGACACCGTTTGGTCTTGGTATCTTGAGATTGTTGTAGACGAAGCATGGCTTGGCCATAAAGGTATGGAAGATGTCGTAGCCAAATATGATGTGGTACACGCTCTTGAAGGGGACCACCTCAAAGGTCATGCGTTCTTGGCGGTAATTATTGGCATTGCCAAAAGCGACCTGAAGTGTGATGCACCCAAGGGACCGAGCCTCCCGACCAGGAACTACGCCATGGAAGATGGTGCTGGTCCGCCTTAGGTTTGCATGCCTTCGTCAAGTTCATCTTGTGCAGTGTATCCACGTACGTGATGTTGATGCTGCTTCCACTATCCACCATACATTTGGTGAACTCATTGCCGTCAATCAGGGGGTTGATGATCATGGCGTATTGGTTCTCTGTAGGGATGAGGTCTGGGTGATCCTTCCTGTCCCAAGTAATTGGAATCTTCGACCATCGTAGGTATTGGGGAACTGGGGGTAGAGTGGCCATCAGTATCCTCATGGAGGTCTTCCGTTGTCGGACGGTGGGGGTGCCAAGGAAAGTGTGGAAAACTGTCGCCTTCTTTTCAAAGGTTTTTTTCCATTGTCGTCGCTCTTGGCGGCGTGCTTGGGGTCAACATCCTCGTCCATGTCACTTGAGTCCTTGGACTCCTCCTCCTTCTTCTTCCCCTTGCCCTTGCATCGTGGTTTATTCTTTCGAATTCGCTTGTAGCCGGACTCTGGGTCCTCCTTGAGGTCGTTGACGAACTTGCAATGGCAATTGGTGTGTGTGGCCTTGCCGTTGGCGTCGAGGTGTACGAGGCACGGCATATCGCAGTACTCCTCGTAGGTCTGGGGAACGCGGAGCGCTGCCGAGGTTGTTTCACTACCTCGCTGCTGCCCACGACCAGCCCCCCGTCCTCGGCCACGTTGTCCACTATCACCTCATCCTGCAAAAGTCATGGCGACCATGTCGGAGGTTTGCTTTTCTTCTAGCGGGCTCTTACACTTGGTGCTACTGTTCCTCCGAGCTTGAGTTGGAACGGCCGTTGCCGGCAGGGAGCCGCGAGCGTCGTCGGCGGTGGCCGCGAACTCACTAGCCAACTGGATCATCTGGTTGAGATCCAGCTGGTGGTTGTCATGCAAGCGCTTCAACGTATGTCGGAGCAACGTACCTCTTTGCAAACCATCGATGAAGGCGAACATGGCGGTTTGTGAGTGCACTCCTGCGCAGGAATTCTTCATATCCAGCCAGCAGGAGAGGTAGGCGTGAGATGATTCGTCTTTCTCCTGCACGCACCACTGTAGGTCGCCAACAATACAGGGACGCTTGTACGTACCCTCGAAGTTCTTGGTGAATGCTTCTTGCATGTCCAGCTAGTTGCAGATAGATTTCTCCAGCAAGTCGTCAATCTATTATCGGGCCGTGCCTGCCAGCATCAATGGGAGGTACTTGACGGCAACGTTGGGGTTTCCCCCAGCGATCTCCACCGCGTTGTCGTAATCATGTAACCATGTTGCTGGCTTTGCGGTGCCATCATAGGGCTTGATGGTCCTGTTAATCCGGAAACCCTTGGGTAAGCTGTGGTCCGTTTTACAGGTCCAAAGCAGCGTGGTCCCAGGTATGCTCCATCCCGGGCCTCGTGGATCTTGTCCAGACGTGATCGTGCGTCATATGGATCCGGGCTTCTTTTCTTGTTTTTGCCATCAGGGGATGGGCTGCGTGAATGACGCGGGCCTCCTCCGCCATGGTGGATGCTGGGTGGCGACGGAGGCGGAGGTGGCGGTGGGTTAGCCTTCTTGTTGTTACCCTCCTACGACGCCTCACGCTTGTCACGGTTGCTTGTTGGACACGGTGGGTCATGACGTGACCTGTTCTTGTGTCCTTGGTTGCTCTCCCCATCATGACGGGTCTGCTCCGTGTTGTCGCGGATGACGATGCCGCGTTGCCTAGGCGGAGGCATATCCGTACGATGGTGAGATTTGGGGTCTTCACGATGTCGAGGAGAGCGGTGTGGTGGAGATGGGAGACGTGGTTGAGCCTTCCCTCCATGGTTGGAGGATACGGGGATAACATATTTCCTGTTCCGCGCATCCCTCTGTCTTCGTTCTAACGAACCCGTCTAGGACCCGACATCATGAGGAGATCTGTCCCTTGGCGGCTTATGCTGGCTAGACTGGCAGAACGCTGGGTCGGACTCAAGCCTCTGAGAGGTGGCTTTTTCCTGCTATTTCACTGCCTTGGCCACTAGGTCATAGACCTGGTTCACCGCTTCGGGTGATCTATCCTGCTCCAGAAGGGTCTTGGTGACGGCAAGGTTGAGAAGAGGAGTAGGCATCACCTGCCTGCCTTCACTGTCAATGTATGGCTTAGCCTGTGCCGGCTTTGGGGAGCCCATCCTAGGTTTCACCATACACCAGGATCGTTGATGACGCGAGCCAGAGCTTTCTTAGCCTTCTGCTACTGTAGCAGAGTCTTGTACTCGGCCTCCATCGCTATAGCTTTCTCTATTGATTTCTGCATGTTGGCTAGATCTCGATCTAGCATTGCGCCTTGCTCCGCGATGGCCTACGCTTCCTCCAGCATCTACTGGTGTTTCTCGTCGAGCTGGACGACATTGCGGATATGATCCAAAGTCATAGGCTCGACGATGAGGTTGCCGTACATCACTCTATCAGCTGGAGTGACTTGGGCCACAGCAGACGTAGACGCTGGAGGCGGCGGGTTTGCGGTGTTGTTGTTGTTGCTCGGACCGGTGTCGAGTTCTTGCGAATGCTGCACTGGGTTAGGCGGAGGGGGCATGACCTTTGCACGATCATTGTCGGCAGCAACAGGTGGTCCCTTCCCTTTGTCCAGTGCAGTAAGCGGAGCTCGTCCGGGCTGATCTTCATCCATTGCCGTCCCAATGGCGACAAACACCTCTCGGGACGTGACGGCGTTGTTGGCCTGTCCGTCGCGTTTGTAATCCTCCTCCATCTCCAGCATGGCAGAGTCTAGCTCCTGTGAGCTGAAGTCTATCTCCTCTGAATCTGCGCTGATGTCGGCGTAGAGCACGTCAAGCATGGAGTCGGAGGGTGTCGGGGCTTCCTCGATGACGGGCGGTGGAGGTGCAACGACATCGACGATGACTAGAGGCGGTGGCGCAGATGCGGCGATGACGATCGGAGGCGGTGGTGGCGGTGGCTGAGGCGGAGGGGCTCCGCCAACAAGCGTGCTTTCTATCTGAGCTTCCTCCTCGGCCTCCGCATAGCTGTTGACGGTGTTCACCATGCTTTCAAAAGTAAGGCGTCCCGAAGCCTGCTTCCGCCTTAGCGTATGCCGGAGAAGCGTACCTTGGTCCAGTTATTCCACAAAGTGATACATAGCATCATCATTGGGGTAGTGAGCCAAGTCGGCCCGTATACGGAGCCACCTAGTGAGGTAATCGCGGGGGTTTTCGCCCTCTCTCTGAACGCAGCATGCCAGATCGAAGATGGTAACCACGCCGACGAATTTGGATCTCTGTTATCCAGACGCACGGGCGAAGCCGGCGGATTTGCAGTGATCTTCCATCGTTATATCCAGCACAGGGGTGGTTTGGGTGGGCCTTGAATTTTTCCGATCGTTGCCGGCAAACTCCAAGAAGATATCCGACATCAATCCTTCCGCAAACATATCCTTCCCGTAGGCGGTATGTGCGGGTCTTGATGCTCCTCTGACTCCCAGGGAACTAGTGCCCGAGTCGGTTTCGCCGATGAAGAGGTGGATATCTCCGATGGGGGCGACCGAGCACCGATAGGGTTCGTCTTCGTCGGGATCCAGAACTCGTTGGTAGGGACGATTGGAACGTTGTCGGAGAAGAGAACGCGACCGATGGCTACGGTTTCGCCGATTCCCGCGAAGATCTTGGTCCTCGCCCGCTGAAGAGCCTGAAGCGCCTCTTGCCCCATGGTGGGCGCCAACTGTCGTGGTATTGCCGACGGGTACGCCATAGAGGGGTCCTCACAGTGCGTGTTTAGATACGTGGGGGAAGGCGCACAGTTGACGGGTACGAGGTAACACAACTTACCTAGGTTGAGATCCCATAACGGTGGCAGAATCCTACTCCTGCTATAAATCACTATAAGGGCAATACGCCGAGTTACAGGGATTGGTTCGCTGTGCGAGGTGACTAGAGATTTATAAGTTATCGTTGTGACTTGTGCCCTAAAGGCTCCCATAGGCCCGACTTATATAGTCACCAGGGTCCTAGGGTTACAGGGAAAAGTCCTAGCCGAACAGGTTACAGAGTCATACACTGCATACAACTAGTCTAGCGTGTCTTGCACTCCAAGGCTCCGGGTACGTCGGTGATTCCTCCATAGCCTTCCTTTATCCGGCATGGGCCTCCCTTCTGGATCCATCTAACTGGGCCACCCAGCAGGCCATGCTACCAACTGTGGGCCACCCGGGTTATCCAGATAGGAGACATTCTATGAGGATACCCATATAGCATATCCCCAATACTGATTGAGGAGCTTATCAAGAGAACACCACCACCACTGAAGGAGTAATTTGTCATCAGGTTTGGCATCTCCTTGGCTTGTTCCAAGCTTGGGGGAGTGTCGCGGTATCACCACCATTATATTTTACCTTTTTACCTTTTTAGTGGATTCATATATTTGGTAGAGGTGTTATCTTATAGGGTGGTTTGCATGTGGAAGTATCTCTCCTTTAGTTGATTATCTATGTATCCCTTGGTGTGAGTGCCTTTATGGAATATTTATGAGAAGTTTCATCTTTTACTTTTTGCACTTCTTATTTTAGTTTGCAATCTCTATTATATGATGGATCTTGTTGATCAGTATTGGCATCGCTTTGGGAGCATCAAGTAAATCTAAATTGGTTTTGGCAAACCGAGCTCTAGTCAGTAGCAACACTTTTTGAGGTTTGAAGGAAAAAGAAAAAAGCTTACAGGTATTTCGTATCATTAATTTTCTTTCTTTTTGGCTCATAAGCTTAGTATTCTTTATTTAAGATCTTTTGTGTCTTCAAGGAAGATTGCATGTTTGGCTTTATCACTTGTAGATTTTCTTGTTTCTTTCAACTCTTTTGCTTGCCCAGCCTTGCTAGCCAAAAACCTGTTTTGAGAAGGCATACTTCTCATGTTTCCAATCCCTTTGAACCAAAACCTTTGCCATTTCTGTCCACCATATATACCTATTAGCAATTGCTATTCCAAGCAAGTTCTGAAGTTTCATCTACCTTTCGAATTAAAAACTATTTTGTTATGTGAAAACTAGTTAGTAAAGCTCTCATGAACTTGATGGCACACCTTATTTTCTTGCCCCTAATAGACTTGAACCATTGTGTCATCGAAGTTGTATATGCTTGCATCTATACGTTGGAATTAGCATAACCGTATTGTCACGGGGAACGCTTTCAACATTGCACTTGTACGTTGTACACAATTGATATCATGTTCTTTTGTTTGCGGATGTCGACAGTGTGAAATAAAGAGGGAACTTGTAAGCAGGGATGGAGCCACCTAGTAGGATTGAAGGGGGCTTAATCATGTTGGAGGGGGGAAATTGCTTAGAGTCACTCTCAAGAAAATAAAATCATTGGGGGTGGCTTAGCCCCTGCTCGTCCCCCCTTCCCTCTGTCCCTGCTTGTAAGTCCATGGAGTGATGCATGTGTGTTAGAGAAACGTATGGGCCGCTAGCCTAAGCCATGCCTAATCATGGTGCAAACTTGCAGCATCACTATATGTTAGACCCCTCCTTTATCAAGGAAAGGATCCCTGTGATTGCAATGCTAGTCCCTGGATCAATGCTAGCATCCACAGTTTAAGATGAAGTACACAGATACAAAGGTCGTTTATTACATTCATTCCAGAGATAAAACATAGTCTTTTACAACTCAGGGCCAAAGGCCTAATACAAGAGTTTATGGAATAAGTAAATAAACACAAGTCTTCATCTTCATGTGCCACAGGCTAACATGTTGAGTGTAGACTCATGACTCCTATTCATCATCGGAGTAACCTGCAACATCACAAGTTACAGCCACAGAGGGTCAATACTTTGGAATAGTATTGGCAAGTGATACCTTAGTATATTTTAAGTGGACTATATTACTATATGCATTTTGGCTAAGTGTAGCTTGGCTTGCTTTGCTTGAAAATAGGTTTTTCCTATTAGTTGAAAACTCCAAGTTCTTCTTTGTCAAAAACATTCCCAAGGAACCACCAATAGACATTGGGGTCCTTCACCCTATTCACCCACCAATTTTATTTAGAAGTTGGAGTGATGAGATTCTTGTAGCTTCCATGTCTTGATGCTCAAATGTGTCCATTTCCTTGGACTAGGCTAAGTACTTAGGTTTTCCATCTGCAGAGGTTGTGCACTTTCCCCACCAGACTTGGTTTCCCAAGACAGGACCTTTCAGAAGCTTTTCCTTAGTCAAATGGACGTTCCAACCTATCATCCCATCTACCACCAACTGTCCAAAAGACTAAGTTCTAGCAACATATATGATCAAGGCAGAGCCCATATTGCCAAGTGGTTGCTTTGTAAGCTTTCTCAACACTTGGCCTCCAAATCCTGTGCTGGGTGGCATACCACAAGTGAGATACACAACCCAAGTCCATGGCCTTGTGTAACCACTCAACATAACCCAATCATTCCATTCCACCCAGGAGGTTCATTTGACTTAGTTGTTTTATTAAGAAAACATAAGTCTCTTGACTTAGAATATTTTCATCATAACCCATATAGATGTTCACCACCCTTGTTTTCTAAGTAGCTAGACTAAGCAGAATATGGTAACCTAACTTAGGATAATTTCCCTATCAATTCTACTATTCCTTTCTACTTAGGATTTCCCATCTTAGCACTAGGCAAAATATATCATGCAATATTTTAGCAAAATATCTAATGCTAGTACAAAACATAGGACAAAAATATTGATGAGAATATCACTTGCCTTGGTAGTGGGGAGAGTAGCACTCTTCACAATCACAATCACTAGCAAAATCTACACAAGAAATTATAGCATACAATTACACACAATTATATACAAACAAAAATAATATGAATGCATGTGTGATTTTTTGAAAATTCTACCAAGTATGCTCATGAGTTCAGAAACTTAACATAACACAAAATTTGCCAACTAAACTTATTTGGCACTAATATAATTTACCTAATTAAATCTATATCTAAAATAGCCTTAAACTTGTTCTACAAAATAAAAACATTTTAACTGTTACTATATGCTTCCCAAGGAACCACCAATAGACATTGGGGTCCTTCACCCTTGTTCACCCACCAATTTTTATTTAGAAGTTGGAGTGATGAGATTCTTGTAGCTTCCATGTCTTGATGCTCAAATGTGTCCATTTCCTTGGACTAGGCTAAGTACTTAGGTTTTCCATCTGCAGAGGTTGTGCACTTTCCCCACCAGACTTGGTTTCCCAAGACAGGACCTTTCAGAAGCTTTTCCTTAGTCAAATGGACGCGTTCCAACCTATCATCCCATCTACCACCAACTGTCCAAAAGACTAAGTTCTAGCAACCTATATGATCAAGGCAGAGCCCATATTGCCAAGTGGTTGCCTTTGTAAGATTTCTCAACACTTGGCCTCCAAATCCCTTTGTGCCTGGGTGGCATACCACAAGTGAGATACACAACCCAAGTCCATGGCCTTGTGTAACCACTCAACATAACCCAATCATTCCATTCCACCCAGGAGGTTCATTTGACTTAGTTGTTTTATTAAGAAAACATAAGTCTCTTGACTTATAATATTTTCATCATAACCCATATAGATGTTCACCACCCTTGTTTGCTAAGTAGCTAGACTAAGCAGAATATGGTAACCTAACTTAGGATAATTTCCCTATCAATTCTACTATTCCTTTCTACTTAGGATTTCCCATCTTAGCACTAGGCAAAATATATCATGCAATATTTTAGCAAAATATCTAATGCTAGTACAAAACATAGGACAAAAATATTGATGAGAATATCACTTGCCTTGGTAGTGGGGAGAGTAGCACTCTTCACAATCACAATCACTAGCAAAATCTACACAAGAAATTATAGCATACAATTACACACAATTATATACAAACAAAAATAATATGAATGCATGTGTGATTTTTTGAAAATTCTACCAAGTATGCTCATGAGTTCAGAAACTTAACATAACACAAAATTTGCCAACTAAACTTATTTGGCACTAATATAATTTACCTAATTAAATCTATATCTAAAATAGCCTTAAACTTGTTCTACAAAATAAAAACATTTTAACTGTTACTATATGCTAAATAAATTGGATATTCTGAAAGGCCTTGTTTCACTGAATCCAACGGTATAAAGTTTGCAAAAATCTAACGTGGCATTCAAAAGTTATAAGCATTTGAAGTTTGAATCTAAATCAGGTTTTAAATTCTGTTTTTAGTCTAAACCTTGCCACGCGTCGCAACCTCACTGGCGTGCACCGCTTTGCGCGGATCACCCTTCTGTGTCGTTGGATCTAACTAACGCTGCACGGCTCAGATCTGTCCATACCCCTTCGTTAAGTGAAATGTTTCTACGCGTAGGATTCAGATCTGACGGCTAAAAATCTCCTAACAAAAAAACGAGCGGCGCTACCGGCGGCGACAGGCGGCGGCGCGTCAGTCAGTGGCGGTGCCGGTGTTCTAGGTCGCCCGGGGAAGGGAGGAGATGCTTACCAGAACCGCAGGAGGCTGCTGATGCTCAAGGTGGCAATGGCTTGGGAAGGGGCGCACGGGTTCGTCGGAGATTTCTCGCCGGAGTTCGTGAATGCGTCAGACACGGTCAGTCGTCGACGTTGGCGAGGTTCCTCGTCGTGCTAAGCCAAAATAGGTGTTAGACCCCTCCTTTATCAAGGAAAGGATCCCTGTGATTGCAATGCTAGTCCCTGGATCAATGCTAGCATCCACAGTTTAAGATGAAGTACACAGATACAAAGGTCGTTTATTACATTCATTCCAGAGATAAAACATAGTATTTTACAACTCAGGGCCAAAGGCCTAATACAAGAGTTTATGGAATAAGTAAATAAACACAAGTCTTCATCTTCATGTGCCACAGGCTAACATGTTGAGTGTAGACTCATGACTCCTATTCATCATCGTATTAACCTGCAACATCACAAGTTCTGACCACAGAGGGTCAATACTTTGGAATAGTATTGGCAAGTGATACCTTAGTATATTTTAAGTGGACTATATTACTATATGCATTTTGGCTAAGTGTAGCTTGGCTTGCTTTGCTTGAAAATAGGTTTTTCCTATTAGTTGAAAACTCCAAGTTCTTCTTTGTCAAAAACATTCCCAAGGAACCACCAATAGACATTGGGGTCCTTCACCCTTGTTCACCCACCAATTTTTATTTAGAAGTTGGAGTGATGAGATTCTTGTAGCTTCCATGTCTTGATGCTCAAATGTGTCCATTTCCTTGGACTAGGCTAAGTACTTAGGTTTTCCATCTGCAGAGGTTGTGCACTTTCCCCACCAGACTTGGTTTCCCAAGACAGGACCTTTCAGAAGCTTTTCCTTAGTCAAATGGACGCGTTCCAACCTATCATCCCATCTACCACCAACTGTCCAAAAGACTAAGTTCTAGCAACATATATGATCAAGGCAGAGCCCATATTGCCAAGTGGTTGCACTGTAAGCTTTCTCAACACTTGGCCTCCAAATCCCTTTGTGCCTGGGTGGCATACCACAAGTGAGATACACAACCCAAGTCCATGGCCTTGTGTAACCACTCAACATAACCCAATCATTCCATTCCACCCAGGAGGTTCATTTGACTTAGTTGTTTTATTAAGAAAACATAAGTCTCTTGACTTATAATATTTTCATCATAACCCATATAGATGTTCACCACCCTTGTTTGCTAAGTAGCTAGACTAAGCAGAATATGGTAACCTAACTTAGGATAATTTCCCTATCAATTCTACTATTCCTTTCTACTTAGGATTTCCCATCTTAGCACTAGGCAAAATATATCATGCAATATTTTAGCAAAATATCTAATGCTAGTACAAAACATAGGACAAAAATATTGATGAGAATATCACTTGCCTTGGTAGTGGGGAGAGTAGCACTCTTCACAATCACAATCACTAGCAAAATCTACACAAGAAATTATAGCATACAATTACACACAATTATATACAAACAAAAATAATATGAATGCATGTGTGATTTTTTGAAAATTCTACCAAGTATGCTCATGAGTTCAGAAACTTAACATAACACAAAATTTGCCAACTAAACTTATTTGGCACTAATATAATTTACCTAATTAAATCTATATCTAAAATAGCCTTAAACTTGTTCTACAAAATAAAAACATTTTAACTGTTACTATATGCTAAATAAATTGGATATTCTGAAAGGCCTTGTTTCACTGAATCCAATGGTATAAAGTTTGCAAAAATCTAACGTGGCATTCAAAAGTTATAAGCATTTGAAGTTTGAATCTAAATCAGGTTTTAAATTCTGTTTTTAATCTAAACCTTGCCACGCGTCGCAACCTCACTGGCGCGTACCGCTTCGCGCGGATCACCCTTCTGTGTTGTTGGATCTAACTAACGCTGCACGGCTCAGATCTGTCCATACCCCTTCGTTAAGTGAAATGTTTCTACGCGTAGGATTCAGATCTGACGGCTAAAAATCTCCTAACCAAAAACGAGCGGCGCTACCGGCGGCGACAGGCGGCGGCGCGTCAGTCAGTGGCGGTGCCGGCGTTCTAGGTCGCCCGGGGAAGGGAGGAGATGCTTACCAGAACCGCAGGAGGCTGCTGATGCTCAAGGTGGCAATGGCTTGGGAAGGGGCGCACGGGTTCGTCGGAGATTTCTCGCCGGAGTTCGCGAATGCGTCAGACACGGTCAGTCGTCGACGTTGGCGAGGTTCCTCGTCGTGCTAAGCCAAAATAGGGGTACTGTCAGATGCGCAAGATGATGAGGATTCTAGGCGTATCAGTCAGAGGGCAAGGGGCGGTGGCTACTTACGGAGGGAGGTCGCCGGAGTTCGTGCAGAAGACGGTGGCGGCCAGTCGTCGACGTTGCAGAAGCTACGGGTCATTCGAAGGTAAACGGAGGGTGTCAGAAGGTGCACAGAGACTCACTGAACAAGATAAAGTAAACGAGAGACCGAGGGGAACTCTATGCTCACCGGAATTGGCCGACGCAGTCGTCGGAGACGGCGGGGTTGCAGAGAGCAATGCGCTCAGCCTGGTGCGCTCTGGGTTCGGGTTTTGGGGGAGAAGAAAGAGGGGACAGAGGGGGTTCTTATAGCATGGTCACGAGCGAGAATCACTCGGCCAATAACTCGAATTGACGCGAATTAAATGTAAACGCCTGCGTTGATTTGGGGATGAACGGTCGTATGCGGGTGGAGACGATGCCGACGTGAGGAGGCCCGTTTGTCGGCTGACGCGCGCGAGGTGGAAGTGGGTCGCTTGTCGGGTCAACGTCAGGTTTCAGCGTGAGAGAGGAAAGGAAAGTTCCGGGTAGGCTTGGCTGCTCGCTTTTCACTGGGATGATTCGGCCATGGCCTTTTATTTTGTTTAAGTCTTTTTCTTTTCTAATTCTATTTCCTGGAATGATTTTTGATATGAATTCAAATCCTTTTGAATTCAAACAAAACTGGGGATCTTTGCAGGGTTCTGTGGTTTCAATTTCAGACATTTAACTAAGTAGTTACCTTGTAAGGTCCTGGTCAAGCTTGGGTGTTGAACAAAACAAGTTTTGTCTTTAGTTTGTGAATGAATGAAATAAGGTTTAGAAAATATTTCCAAATTGGAAATTTGGGTAAAATGCTACACCTGAACTTTCCAACAATGGATGCAAGTAATCAAGTTCCTAAACAATCCAATCCCAAAGGGTGTTGGCCAGTTGAGTTGAATTTGCACACATGAAATCATAGCCCAAATTTCTGTCTCCAACTGATTTTAAGAAAAACCCTAAATGGATAAATGATGCAAGGATGCTATGAATGAGTTTTGGAATATGAATTTAGGGATGTTACAATAGGGGTACTGTCAGATGCGCAAGATGATGAGGATTCTAGGCGTATCAGTCAGAGGGCAAGGGGCGGTGGCTACTTACGGAGGGAGGTCGCCGGAGTTCGTGCGTAAGCGGTGGCGGTCGTCGACGCTGCGGTTACTGGTCATGCGAAGGTAAACGGAGGGTGTCAAGGTGCAGAGACTCTGAACAAGATAAAGTAAGCGAGACCGAGGGAACTCTATGCTCACCGAAATTGGCCGCGATCGTCGGAGACGCGGGTTGCAGAGATCAATGCGCCACTGGTGGCGCCTGGTTCGGTTTTGGGGAGAAGAAAGAGGAGAGGGGGGTTCTTATAGCCTGTCACGGCGAGAATCACTCGGCCAATAACTCAAATTGACGCCGAATTAAACACGAAACGCCTGCGTTGATTTGGGGATGAACGGTCGTGGTGGAGACGATCTTGGACGTGGAGGAGGCCCGTTTGTCAGCGACGTGCGCGAGGTGGAAGTGGGGTCTTCTTGTCAGCGGCTGAACGCGTGCGCTCGCGCATGAGAGAGGAAAGGAAAGTTCCCGGGTGGGCTTGCTGGGCTCGTTTTTCTGCTGGGCCAGATTCTGGCCGCGCGGCCTTTTTCTTTTGTTTAAGTCTTTTTCTTTTCTAATTCTATTTTCTGGAATGATTTTTGATATGAATTCAAATCCTTTTGAATTCAAACAAAACTGGGGATCTTCTGGAGGTTCTCGTGGTTTCAATTTCAGACATTTAACTAAGTAGTTACCTTGTAAGGTCCTGGTCAAGCTTGGGTGTTGAACAAAACAAGTTTTGTCTTTAGTTTGTGAATGAATGAAATAAGGTTTAGAAAATATTTCCAAATTGGAAATTTGGGTAAAATGCTACACCTGAACTTTCCAACAATGGATGCAAGTAATCAAGTTCCTAAACAATCCAATCCCAAAGGGTGTTGGCCAATTGAGTTGAATTTGCACACATGAAATCATAGCCCAAATTTCTGTCTCCAACTGATTTTAAGAAAAACCCTAAATGGATAAATGATGCAAGGATGCTATGAATGAGTTTTGGAATATGAATTTAGGGATGTTACAAATCTAACCCCCTTAAGATGAATCTCGCCCTCGAGATCCGGGTTGGCTAGCAAATAGGTGAGGGTGGTCTTTCCGAAGGTCATCTTCTCTTTCCCATGTTGCTTCCTCTTCGGAGTGATGGTTCCATTGCACTTTACAAAACTTGATAGTCTTGGTCCTGGTAACTCTTTCTGCGGTCTCTAGAATCTTGACAGGCTTTTCCTCATAACTGAGATCACTTTCCAGCTGAACTTCTTCCAAAGGTATGGTATCCTTCAAAGAAGACTCTTCCATTTCTGGGTGACATTTCTTAAGCTGACTCACGTGAAATACGTTATGGACTGCTGATAGAGATTCCGGCAATTCAACTTCATATGCAACTTCTCCTTTGCGACTCAGAATCTTGAATGGTCCAACATATCTTGGTGCCAACTTTCCCTTGACTCCAAACCTTTTCACTCCACGAAGTGGTGATACTCTGAGGTAAGCTCTATCCCCAACTTCGTAGGTGACTTCTCTACGCTTAGAATCCGCGTAGCTTTTCTGTCGGGACTGTGCTATCTTCAATCTGTCCTTAACCAATTTGACTTTCTCTTCGGCGTCTTTGATAAGATCTGGTCCAAATAAACTTCTTTCTCCCACACCATTCCATAACAATGGGGTGGTACACTTCCTTCCGTAGAGTAACTCAAACGGTGCCATTCCAATACTAGATTGATAACTGTTATTGTAAGAGAACTCTGCGTACGGTAAACTTTCGTCCCAACTTGCTCCATAGTCTAAAGCACAGGCTCTCAACATGTCTTCAAGAATTTGGTTGGTTCTTTCTGTTTGTCCATCCGTTTGTGGATGAAAAGCAGTGCTGAATTCCAATCTCGTTCCTAAGGATTCATGAAGCTGTCTCCAAAAGTGAGATGTGAACTGGGTTCCTCTATCTGATACTATACTCTTAGGCACACCGTGAAGGCATACAATTCTGCTCATGTAAATTTTAGCTAACTTGGCACTTGTATAGGTTGTCTTCATGGGTATAAAATGAGCCACTTTAGTTAGGCGATCCACTACTACCCATATGGAATCATACCCTGACCTGGTCCTTGGTAATCCGGTAATGAAATCCATACCAATATTTTCCCACTTCCATTCAGGAATAGGCAGTGGTTGAAGTAAACCTGCTGGTTTCTGGTGTTCTGCTGACTGCTACACATCACACAAAGCAATATGTTCTAAGCGTCCCTTTTAGATCGTTCCACCAAAACCTTTCCTTCATGTCCATGTACATCTTGGTATTTCCCGGGTGAATAGAATACGGAGAGTTGTGTCCTTCTTGTAAGATCAGTTTCCGCAACTCTGGGTCTCGTGGAACACATATACGTTTCCCATGCCATAAAGTACCCTGTTCGTCAACGTGGAAAATCTTAGCCTTCCCTAGACTAATATTTTCCTTAATCTTTCCAATTTCCTCATCAGTCTTCTGAACTTCTCGGATTTTGTCCAATAGAGTGGGTTGAACATCTAACGACATGAGATATCCTTCTGGTACAATCTCCAATCTGAGTTCTTTGAATTGCGTACACAAGTTATCTGGCAATTCTCCTTTTGTAAGGCCATTTACAAACGTCTTACGACTTAGAGCATCTGCTACTACATTTGCTTTACCGGGGTGGTATTGCAAACTTAAGTCGTAATCCTTGATAAGTTCTAGCCATCTTCTTTGTCTCATGTTGATTTCCTTCTGGGTGAAGATATACTTCAAGCTTTTATGATCGGTGAACACTTCACAACGCTTTCCCAAAAGGTAATGTCTCCATGTTTTGAGTGCATGGACGACAGAGGCTAATTCCAAATCATGAGTAGGATAGTTTACTTCATGAGTTTTGAGTTGTCTCGAAGCATAGGCTACGACTTTACCATCTTGCATAAGTACGGCACCCAGACCTTGATGAGACGCATCACAATATACTTGGAAATCCTTTTCCAAATCTGGCAGACATAGAACTGGTGCTGTTACAAGTCTCTTCTTCAATTCTTGGAAACTGACTTCACAACCTTCAGTCCAAGCAAACTTCTTGTCCTTCTTTAGCAATTCTGTCATTGGCTTGGCAACCTTCGAGAAATTTTCAATGAACCTTCTGTAGTAACCTGCTAAGCCGAGGAAACTACGAACTTCTTTCACATTCTTGGGTGATTCACATTCTGTCACAGCTGAAACCTTTGCAGGATCAACTGCCACACCATCTTTTGTCATCGCATGACCAAGAAAACCAACTTTCTCTAACCAGAACTCACACTTGCTGAATTTGGCATATAGTTTATGTTCCCTCAGTTTCTCAAGTATCAAGCGTAAGTGTCTTTCATGCTCTTCCTTGCTCTTGGAGTAGACCAAGATGTCATCGATGAAAACGACAACGAACTTGTCAAGGAATTCCATGAACACCTTGTTCATCATATTCATGAAGTATGCCGGAGCATTGGTTAAACCAAAGGGCATCACGGTATACTCATACAATCCATACCTTGTGGTGAAAGCCGTTTTTGGTATGTCTTGCTCTCGTATCTTGAGTTGAAAATAACCTGACCGGAGATCAATCTTCGAGAATACACATGCTCCTTCTAGCTGATCAAATAAGTCGTTGATTCTTGGAAAAGGATATTTGTTCTTGATAGTAACCTCGTTGAGAGAACGGTAGTCAATACATAACCTTTGTGTTCTATCCTTCTTCTCCACGAACAATACTGGGGCTCCCCAAGATGAAGAACTTGGTTGAATAAACCCTTTCAGAATCGTTTCTCCTAGCTTCTTGAGCTCTTTCGGTTCATCAACGACATTTTGTACGGTCTCTTAGCTATTGGTCCGATCACGGCACCAAATCTATCGAAACTCCACCTCTCTATCCGGAGGCATTCGGTAGCTCTTAGGAAACACATCCGGATACTCATACTATTGGTACATTGTCCATGCTAACCCCTTAAGAGAATTCAGCTTACTTCCTTTGGATTCAAAGTTTGACTTAAATTTTATTCTTTTCCTTCGGAGTTGTGAGGTAAGCATACGATTGGCACAATCTAGTATCCCTTCATACTTAGCCATCCAATCCATTCCCAAAATCACATCCAATCTTGGGAATTCAGGATTAGGTTCACTGAAACTTATGTTTTCCAAACTCTATGACTAAGTCATGACATCTGAGTTTACTATCATTTCTCCCCCTGGAGAACTTACTCTTATAGGACACCCAATGGTTTCTACCGGTAGTTCATTTCTTTCAACAAATGATTTTGAGATGAATGAATGTGATGCACCGGTATCAAAGAGTACAAATGCCGAAATTGAATTGAGTCTGAACTTACGATCACGATCGTGCTCCTCATAGACCTCCTCCACATTGATGTGGTTAACCTGTCCTTTCTGAAAAGGATTTGGCTTGTTAGGTCCTTCAACTTACTTCTCAGGGCACTCATTAGCATAATGCCCCAGCTTTTTGCATTTGAAGCACTCAACCTGACTGAGGTCCTTTTTAGGAGGTTGGCCTCCACTTCCACTACCATTTCCACCATAGTGGCTCTTATGTCCACCCTTGTGGTTCTTGTACTTGTCCTTGTCATGACTGCGGTGATGCTTGTTGTCATGACGGTTGTGGTTGTGCTTGCTGAATTTCCCATGTTTATGGGATCCTGAGCTGCCACTGTCATCATAGTGAGATCGTTTGTGAGACGATCCCGAGCTGTGCTTATCGGACTGTTTCCTCTTTCTACTCTCGACTTGCTTCATTTTACTCTCCAAAATAGCAGCCTTGTCACACAAAGACTGATAGGTTGGAACATATGCCACAACCAACTGTAGATTCAGCTCATCATTTAAGCCTTCCAGAAATTTTTCCTTTCTTTTGGCATCTGTATCAACCTCATCCGGTGCATAGCGCGCCAGATTGTTGAACTCTTCTATGTATTACGCCATCAGGTGGCTACTGCTCAGATTGTGAAACTCCTTCTTTTTCAGACTCATCATTCCTGATGAGATATGAGCAGTGCGAAAGCCATCTTCAAAGATAGCCCAAGTCACCTCATCAATAGGAGTGGTGATTTGGAAGTTGTCCCACCATGTGGTGGCTGGCCCTTCCAACAGATGTGCTGCGAATCTGACTTTTTCAAAGATCCGTCCCACGGTCACTAAGTCCTTGTTCACGAACGAGCTAGGTCATTGGCCACCATGGGATCAGTTGTTCCCGCAAACTTTGCTGGTCTCAAACGCAGAAATCTGGTGAGCATATCAAAACCCGGAGGGTTGTTGTTGTTGTTATTGTTGTTGTTGTTGTTATTCTGGTTCTGGATGAATGTTGTCATCATTTGCATAAGCTGTGTTTGCGCGTTCATCATTTGTTGCATTTCCGGGGTGATGTTGTTGGGGTTGGGGTTTGCGCGACGGGGAGGCATCTGTGGTTTGTTCAAATAGATAAGAATGAGATACCCATAGATGTTTTATGCACAATACAACATAAGCAAACACATAACAAGCAACATAAGAATAAAGGTTCATCAACCACATAATAAGCTCATGAAGTAAAACACACAAGTGGCAAGCCATCCACATGTCGGATGGTCCAATAACAAGTTCACAATAACAGGTATGAATAAGGAAGGTAAACGAGTAGTCAAGTCTACTCATCAGCGTCAATCTCCTCCTCGACGAAGGTAAGACCTGCGTTCTCCATCGCGGTCTTGTTCTCCTCAATCGTAGTGGTCAAGGAATCGACCTTGGCCTTGAGAGTCCTCTTCTGGGAGCGAAGCCTCTCAATAACCATCTGCTGCTGCTCAAGCTCGAAGTCCTTGGACTTAAGTTCCTCGGTCATGTCCCGGATCTTCTTGTTCCTATCCTGGACGCGTTTCTCTTGACTCTTGAACTTGCGGTCCTGGGCCTCGAACTTTGTCTCCATTTCCTTGATCATCTCATCCTGCTGCGCAAAAAGCTTGTCCTTCTCGCGAAGCTGCACCTGAAGCTCGTCATTACCTAGCATGACGTTCGTCCTATCCGTATCTACGTGCCTGAGAAGAGTCTCTAAGTCCTGAAGATAAAGACGTATCGGATCCGCAGTGCTCCTCGAGTCGTCCTCAAAGTCGATGGACTCTCCATCAACATCACATCTTCCAAAGACGTGGAAGTGAGTGCCTCTAACCTGACGGGAGTGACGGCCTAACAGTCGTCCTATCAGATCCTGGATGACTACCTCCATGCCTCTCTCCCTGTCATCGTGCATCAGCTTGAAGAGGATGGCCTCCGTAGTAGGCTCAGTCTGGCGTCCGGGCTGGTTCACTTTGAAGCCCCAGAGGTCCTTCCTCTCGAACTTGGTGAGTGGGTACACCGTGATGGTAGGAAGAGGGAGATCAAGCAGAGTGGCTAGCTCAATGATACGGGGACCAAAACGAGTAACCCGAAACTCCTCAACAGTGCTGATGGCAATAGGCATCTATTTATAAGATTGAAAAAGTTAGAACAACATAATTCAAGGTAAATCAAGACAAACATTCATACATATCCATGAAACATAATTGTCACACAAGTCATGCATACATAAGTCTATTACATCACTCAAGGTCCATACTTATTTAAAACATCTTTTGAAATAAGGAGATAAGTGGTGGTCCAACTAACGAAGTTTCTTACAATCCAATCTCACGGGATCTATTATTAAACACAATGTTCCTAGAGGCAATCCACCAATCTTGCTCTCTTGACTCTATCACTAAGTCAATAACATCTCCCCTTATCTCTTGGTTGGTGTCTTCCAACTCTTGAGTAAGCTCCTTCTCTTTCTCTAAGTCCTTTTGGAGGTTGAGCATTCTGCACTTGACTCTAGCACTTAGTTCCTTGATGGTCCTCCAAGCTGCATCCCTGGCTGACTCAAAGAATGTGGTGTGCATTGTTGTGTTGGTGTACATGCAGAATCCCCTTTCTTTGTGGTTGTCTTCCTTGTTTTTGTACAAGTGAAGTTGCACCCACCAATACTCCACTCCTTCATCCATCACCGGAAAGCCCTTTTACACTGCTTCACCATGTGCATCCATTGCCTCCATGAGGTCCTTGAGAATGTTGGGAAACTCAGTCTCACACTCCAAGGTCATGGTCATGAGTGGTCCCTTCTTCACGGCTTCGTTGATGGAGTTCATCTACAAAGGAAGTTGAAAGAGATTAGAAAAGTTTTACGAGAAGAATAGACAAGTGTAGAAGTAGTTGAAAAACTTTTTCCTTAGTGGTTTTCCAATCCTAGGGTCATAATCCTACAGGCAACACAGTGCTCTGATACCATCTGTTAGACCCCTCCTTTATCAAGGAAAGGATCCCTGTGATTGCAATGCTAGTCCCTGGATCAATGCTAGCATCCACAGTTTAAGATGAAGTACACAGATACAAAGGTCGTTTATTACATTCATTCCAGAGATAAAACATAGTCTTTTACAACTCAGGGCCAAAGGCCTAATACAAGAGTTTATGGAATAAGTAAATAAACACAAGTCTTCATCTTCATGTGCCACAGGCTAACATGTTGAGTGTAGACTCATGACTCCTATTCATCATCGGAGTAACCTGCAACATCACAAGTTACAGCCACAGAGGGTCAATACTTTGGAATAGTATTGGCAAGTGATACCTTAGTATATTTTAAGTGGACTATATTACTATATGCATTTTGGCTAAGTGTAGCTTGGCTTGCTTTGCTTGAAAATAGGTTTTTCCTATTAGTTGAAAACTCCAAGTTCTTCTTTGTCAAAAACATTCCCAAGGAACCACCAATAGACATTGGGGTCCTTCACCCTTGTTCACCCACCAATTTTTATTTAGAAGTTGGAGTGATGAGATTCTTGTAGCTTCCATGTCTTGATGCTCAAATGTGTCCATTTCCTTGGACTAGGCTAAGTACTTAGGTTTTCCATCTGCAGAGGTTGTGCACTTTCCCCACCGGACTTGGTTTCCCAAGACAGACCTTCGGAAGCTTTTCCTTAGTCAAATGGACGCATTCCAACCTATCATCCCATCTACCACCAACTGTCCAAAAGACTAAGTTCTAGCAACCTATATGATCAAGGCAGAGCCCATATTGCCAAGTGGTTGCACTGTAAGCTTTCTCAACACTTGGCCTCCAAATCCCTTTGTGCCTGGGTGGCATACCACAAGTGAGATACACAACCCAAGTCCATGGCCTTGTGTAACCACTCAACATAACCCAATCATTCCATTCCACCCAGGAGGTTCATTTGACTTAGTTGTTTTATTAAGAAAACATAAGTCTCTTGACTTAGAATATTTTCATCATAACCCATATAGATGTTCACCACCCTTGTTTGCTAAGTAGCTAGACTAAGCAGAATATGGTAACCTAACTTAGGATAATTTCCCTATCAATTCTACTATTCCTTTCTACTTAGGATTTCCCATCTTAGCACTAGGCAAAATATATCATGCAACATTTTAGCAAAATATCTAATGCTAGTACAAAACATAGGACAAAAATATTGATGAGAATATCACTTGCCTTGGTAGTGGGGAGAGTAGCACTCTTCACAATCACAATCACTAGCAAAATCTACACAAGAAATTATAGCATAAAATTACACACAATTATATACAAACAAAAATAATATGAATGCATGTGTGATTTTTTGAAAATTCTACCAAGTATGCTCATGAGTTCAGAAACTTAACATAACACAAAATTTGCCAACTAAACTTATTTGGCACTAATATAATTTACCTAATTAAATCTATATCTAAAATAGCCTTAAACTTGTTCTACAAAATAAAAACATTTTAAATGTTACTATATGCTAAATAAATTGGATATTCTGAAAGGCCTTGTTTCACTGAATCCAATGGTATAAAGTTTGCAAAAATCTAACGTGGCATTCAAAAGTTATAAGCATTTTAAGTTTGAATCTAATTCAGGTTTTAAATTCTGTTTTTAATCTAAACCTTGCCACGGGTCGCAACCTCACTGGCGCGTACCGCTTCGCGCGGATCACCCTTCTGTGTTGTTGGATCTAACTAACGCTGCACGGCTCAGATCTGTCCATACCCCTTCGTTAAGTGAAATGTTTCTACGCGTAGGATTCAGATCTGACGGCTAAAAATCTCCTAACCAAAAACGAGCAGCGCTACGTGGCGATAAGCGGCGCCTGTCGATCGGTGATCTTGGCGTTCTAGGTCGCCCGGGAAGGAGGAGATGCTTACGAGAACCAGAGGCTTTGATGCTCAAGGTGGCAATGGCTTGGGAAGGCGCACGGGTTCGCGGAGATTTCTCGCGGAGTTCGCGTCGTCGAGACCGGTCGATCGTCGGCGTTGGCGAGTTCCTCGTCGTGCTAAGCCAAAATAGGGTACTTGCCGATGCGCAAGATGATGAGGATTCTAGGCGCGATTCGAGGGCAAGGCGGTGGCTACGGAGGAGGTCGCGGAGTTCGTGCGAAGACGGTGGCGGCAGTCGACGCTGCGAAGCTACGGTCATGCGAAGGTAAACGGAGGGTGTCGGAAGGTGCAGAGACTCACTCGAACAAGATAAAGTAAACGAGACCGAGGGGAACTCTATGCTCACCGGAATTGCCGGCGATCGTCGAGAGCAGGGGTTCTGAGAGATCAATGCGCTCAGCCTGGTGGCGCTCTGGGTTCGGGTTTTGGGGGAGAAGAAAGAGGGAACAGAGGGGGTTCTTATAGCCTGGTCACGAGCGAGAATCACTCGGCCAATAACTCAAATTGACGCCGCGAATTAAACACAGAAACGCCCGCGTTGATTTGGGGATGAACGGGTCGTGCGGGTGGAGACGATGCTGACGTGGAGGAGGCCCGTTTGTCAGCGACGTGCGCGAGGTGGAAGTGGGGTCTTCTGTCACGGTCAACGCAAGGCCGCGCATGAGAGAGGAAAGGAAAGTTCCCGGGTGGGCTTGCTGGGCTCGTTTTACATTGGGCGATTCGGCGCGCCTTTTCTTTTGTTTAAGTCTTTTCTTTTCTAATTCTATTTTCGAATGATTTTTGATATGAATTCAAATCCTTTTGAATTCAAACAAAACTGGGGATCTCGAGGTTCTGTGGTTTCAATTTGACATTTAACTAAGTAGTTACCTTGTAAGGTCTGGTCAAGCTTGGGTGTTGAACAAAACAAGTTTTGTCTTTAGTTTGTGAATGAATGAAATAAGGTTTAGAAAATATTTCCAAATTGGAAATTTGGGTAAAATGCTACACCTGAACTTTCCAACAATGGATGCAAGTAATCAAGTTCCTAAACAATCCAATCCCAAAGGGTGTTGGCCAATTGAGTTGAATTTGCACACATGAAATCATAGCCCAAATTTCTGTCTCCAACTGATTTTAAGAAAAACCCTAAATGGATAAATGATGCAAGGATGCTATGAATGAGTTTTGGAATATGAATTTAGGGATCTTACACTATAGTGAGCATTCTGTGAAGCATCCTAAATAAAAAGCTATGCACATAGTAAATAAAAAGATCGTTGAGATGCTCATTGTCTGCTTGCCTTGTCATTTTGGTTATGGGATAGCTCTTGTACCATCTGCAAGGGGTACCCCGTTGGCGGTTCTTTATGATACACATGTACTTACAATGACAAAAACTTACCGGTGACCAAAGTTGAGTAGCATGAGGAGCGGCCCTCGTACTCAAGGGACATGAGATTGCCAACTTATATTTTGTCAAGCATATACTCCATCTTTGTGCACTTTAACCTTAATCATCTCAAGATGCCTATGATAGGGGCAATAAGGGCTCAAAGCTAGTAAGTACCATAATCTTTTGAAAGATATTTATGACTTGAAATCCCTGCTACCCTCTATGAAGGGATCTTTCTTCTATTTTCTGAGTTGAGTCAGTAAACCTACTTCCTGTCTATCTCCAGCAAGCATTTGAGTTGGTGTGTTGCAAGCATTCATATGGTGATTTATTCAATCATGTTATTTATCTTCCTTGTTTGCACAAGACTCTTATCTATTGGGTATTACTTTGAAAGCCTTCATTGTGAAAAACCTTTTTGCGCAAAGAGTGCTCCTGTTATAAAACTTCTACAAAAAGCTTTTTGTGAAACTGTTTGCCAACTGTTTTCTGACCAGGAACAAAGTTTTCCAATTCCAATTATGATTTATCTTTATGCATCTCTATTGAGACTCATATACTTGTTGCAAGCTAAGTTATATAATGGTGAGTTGCTTTCTTCTATGAGTTGTGTAATGGTAAGTGTGATGCTTCTTGTCCGTGTTCTTTTATCGACACTTCACTCCATAAACCTATGGACATGTTTACTGATCTCATTTTTCACTTGGGGATAAGCGAAGCTCTAAGCTTGGGGGGAGTTGATACGTCCAATTTGCATCACCATTGTATATCATAATTTGCCTCTATTCTTTGATATATGTCTTATTATGGGGTATTAATTATGTCTTTTCCTCTGTTTTTGCATGTTGGATGATTCTTGGAGGATGGACTGCCGGAGTCAGGTTTCTGATGGAAAAGAAGGTGTTTTGATGCAATTTCGCGAATATCAGAAAAATACCAGAAAAATGAGGGGCGTGGGTCCCCCCTAGGTAGTGCCTAGGGCAGGTGTGGCCCACCTGCTCGGCTCCCGACTCTGCCCTCTCGCCTATATCTTCCTCATGGAACCCTAACACTAGGGGAGCGACCACAGATAGATTTTCGCCGCCTCTGCGGGGCGGAAAACACCGAGAGAGAAAGAGCTCTTCGGCAGATAGATTTCTGCTGGGAAAATTCCTTCCCGGAGAGGGGAGATCATCGCCATCAACACCGTCATCAAGCTAGGCTTCATCGGGATCATCATCATCATCCACACCATGATCTCCACCAGCACCATCATCACCACTCCGTCTCGCTATAACAATTGTGTTGGATCTTGCTTTAGTTCTTAGGGGAAACTTTCCCGGTGTTAATTACTATTGTAGTTGATGCTTGTGAGTGGAACCATTGGATTATTGTTTATGTTCAGATTGTTATCCATCACCATATCATCTTTGATCTTGATCCATATGATGTCTTGTGAGTAGTTCGTTTAGTTCTTGAGGACATGGGAGAAGTCATGTTTTTAGTAGTGGATTTGTGTTGAGTTATTATTCAATGGTTTAGTATTTAAGTTGTGGTGATATTCTTCTAGTGGTGTCATGTGAACGTCGACTACATGATACTTCACCATTTATGGGCCTAGGGGAATGCATTGTGTATTTGGATACTAATTGCAGGGTTGCCGGAGTGACAGAAACCTGAACCCCCATTAGGACACCATTGCATAAGGGAGCGTAGGATCCCATAGTTCAAGGCTGTGGTTAGGTTTATATATTAATTACTTTCCTGTAGTTGCGGATGCTTGCAGGGGGTTAATCACAAGTATGTATTAGTCCAAGTAAGGTCGGTACATTAGCACAGGTTCACCCACACAACTCTTACAACACCAAAGAAGAGTACTCAGTTATTTGAAGCGAAAGCACTTGACAGAATTCCCATGTGTCCTCGAGAACGTTTGGTCCTTATAAGTATTTCCACCGGCTTGTCCTTTTCTAAGAAAGGATTGGGCCACTTGTTGTGTTTGTTCTTTGTCTTTATTACTTGCACTTTGTTTTGTTGCTTTATTAGAAAACCCCTAAAAATCCGTTTGCTAAGTATTTACAGAGAGTTCCCGTTCCATAACACTAGTCAACACCTTCTGCTCCTCGTTGGTATCGACACTCCTATTTATCGAAAGTACTATGATACACCCCCTATACTTGTGGGTCATCATAGATCTGCCTTGCTACTCAGGTACTTTAATAGATCTCTGCTCTCCCCACGTGTATGAAAGTGACATCGTGCATACCGTGGTGGCACTTAGGCTAGAGTCAACATAAATACTCATCGTGCTTTAATAGATCTATGCTTTTCCCCATGTGTGTGAAAGAGTGACAGCATGCACACCGTATGTGGCACTTAAGCTAGATTACATATATATTTATCATGAGTTATATTTTGAGTTGGTTGTCTCTATGAAATTGTGGTGTTTCTTGGAACCATCTAGCCCTCAAGGTGACAATGTGGGGTTATCTAGATGGGGAAGGCAGACTTTGAGGAGTGTTGTTATAGCCCTAACATGGATTAGAGTGTCCAACCGGAGAGTAGTTAGGAGTAGTATCATGAAGAGAATATATTTATATGAGAGAGTGTTCACTAGTGAAAGTATGATCCCTAGACCTTGTTTATAAACATTGAAACACCGTTTGCATCTAGATCTATTGCATGTTTGCTTGCTTCCATCTTTATTTCAGTTTGCTTTTAGCCTCTCCCACGCCGACAACAAGTCAGAAGCTCTTTTCTGGCACCGTTACCACTTGTATTTCACTATCTCTTTGCCGAACTAGTGCACCTATACACCTGACAAGTGTATTAGGTGTGTTGGGGACAAAAGAGACTTCTTGTATCTTGATTGTAGGGTTGCTTGAGAGGGATACCTTTGACCACTTCCTCCATGAGTTCGATAAACCTTGGGCAATCCACTTAAGGGAAACTTGTTGTTCTTCTACAAACCTCTGCACTTGGAGGCCCAAAAACTATCTACAAGAATAGAAGTGCATAGACATCAGATGGTAATATAGGAACTTTTCCATCATGAGTTTTACCCATGATGAATGGATAACAGCGAACAATAATAATTCCAAGTGAACTTTATAAATATAGCTATGCTCCCCGGCAACGGCGCCAGAAAATAGTCTTGATTACCCACAAGTATAGGGGATCGCAATAGTCTTCGAGGGAAGTAAATCCCAATTTATTGATTTGACACAAGGGGAGCCAAAGAATGTTTATAAGCCTTAACAACTAAGTTGTCAATCCAGCTGCACCTGGAAACAGTATTACTCGCAATAGTTTATCTGTAGAAACAGTTTTGTAGTAACAATAGCAAAGTAACAACAGTAGTAAAATAAATGCAGTAGTAACAATTGTAGTAAACGGCGGGATTAAAGTGTGGTAGGCATAGGGATGGATGGACGAGCTTTGCATGGACAAGACAATTCATATAATATCAAGACCAAGGGCATTTGAAAATAAATAAGATAAAGCATCCAACTACTAAGTAATCATAGGCATGTATTCCATACATAGTCATGCGTGCTCGCAATGAGAACTTGCATAACATCTTTTTTCCTGCCATCCTGTTGCATCGGGGCCTCAAGGGAATCTACTGGCAATTAAGATACTCCTTTTAATAGAGTTCCGGAGCAAAGCATTAACACTTCGTGAACACACGTGATCCTCATATCATAGCCATCCCCTCCGGTTATCCTGGTTTCTGTCACTTCGGGGCCTCGGGTTCCTGACAATGATATGTGTATACAACTTGCAGGTAAGATCACAAACAATAATATCATCATGAATCAATAACATGTTCAGATCTGAGATCATGGCACTTGGGCCCTAGTGACAAGCATTAATCATAACAAGTTGCAACAATGTCAAAAAGCACTAACAATAGATACTAGGCACCAAACCCTAACAATATTATGTAATTACATGAGAGATCTCATCCAATCCCTACCATCCCCATAGCCTACAGCGGGGGATTACTCACTCATGGATGGGGGAATCATGGATGGTTGATGGAGATGCGTTGGTGATGATGATGGCGATGATCTCCTCCAATTCCCCGTCCAGGCAGGGTGCCAGAATGGAGTTTCTGGTTCCGAATCGTGGTTTCTGGTGGTGGCGGCGCAGCGGAACTCTTTCTAGAAAAACGTTGAACCCCCGGGTGTTTTTAGGTCAGAGGCTATTTGTATGCGGAAGGAGAGCTCGAGGAGGACACACCACCCCCTGGAACGACCTGGCCTGGCCTGGCCCGCGCCACCAGGTGGTGTGGGCCCCTCGTGGCCACTCTCCATCTCGTCTTCTGGCTCCGTGAGTCTTCTGGTAAAATAGGAGTTTTGCGATATTTTTCAGGATTTTTCCTGAAAGTTGATTTCCTGCAAAAAAACAAGACACCAAAGCAATTCTACTAAAAACAGTGTGAGTCCATGTTAGTTATATCCAAATCACAAAAATTAGAGGAGAAACAATAGCAAAAGTGTTCGGAAAAGTAGATACGTTTTGGACGTATCAGTCAGTATGGATCTCCAGGTCCCACTTCTGATTATTGATCCGAGAGGGGTTTCGATCATGTCTGCATTATTCGCGAATTGTAGGGTGACACACTTAATATACACCGACACCATTTGGAACAAATAGTTTCTAGACAAAAAGATTTACAAAGCGCAGGAATTTATTTCACTAGACACCGAAATTGTTTTGGGTGAAATTGCTGAAATTGTTTCTACATGTGAAATAGAATACTAGTAAGGGGTTTTATCTGAATGTTTGTTAATTAATGTAATTGACAAAATCCTGAATAAATAAATAAAAGGAGTTTTATTTAAAGATAGATTGCATTAAATTTGGTGGAAATTTAATGGGATTTTTGAGTGGGATTTTGAATGGAGAAATGAAGAGGCATTTTGTGAGTGGAATCTCCACCCACATGAATGGAGGGAGGGCAAGGGGCAGCCCCCATGCGTCGGCCACCCCCTTGGGGTCCCCCCTCCTCCTATATAAGGCCTCCCTCTTCCTCTCTCACACTCACACATCCTCGTGAAGGATCTCTCTCCCCCTCTAGTTCATCCCCCATGGTCTCGGACTAGCGAGATACATGTTCCCAGTGGCTTTTCATTTGGAAAGAGTTGTTTCTTCTGTTGCATCGCTAGAGCGAGTAGGCGGAGGTTGATCGGTGGCTTGGACGTGTGTGCGAGCACGGATGCGCTGCTGATTTGCGGCGTTGGACTTCTTCTCGATCTTGAGATCGGCAAGCGTTCGTCTACATCATCCACGAGTACAAACTCGTTAAATTTCATCGGTATACAAGGGTATGTTCTCTATGTATATATATCCACCCGTTTCTTGTATCTAGTAGATAGATCTTGGTACATAGTTATTCCCATCGTAGGAAATTTTTTGTTTTCTATGATGTGAACCCTACAGTGGTATCAAAGCCGGATCTATGCTTAGAGGCTTTGCATGGGTAGTACACATATGAGTATGTGGGTGATGATAATCATGTTATTGCTTCTTGTTTGTACTTAGGATATTGGTGGCATAGTGGGATGAAGCGGCCCGGACAAACTTTATATGTACTCGCACATGAGACCTGTTCCACGCTTGACATGCAACTAGTTTTGCATAAGTGGCTAGCGGGTGTCTATCTCTGCTAATATAGCCAATATCTAATTTACAACGAGTTGTTAATAATTTGGTTATCCTCGTTGTGGTTCCATGTTCGTAGGTAAGAATGGTTCTATATTTGAAAGCTCTAAGCCACATAAAACTTGCAATGGATAAATTAGAAGTGTCTATTTTAGATTATTGTTGGGCTAGTGTCATGATATGGTAATGTTGTAAGTAAATGTATAGTTGATACTCTTACAACACACCTAATGTGTAAGTTCCATAGACCTTGGCCTTACACACAAAGGAATGATAAAGATCATACCACGATGCACAGATAGTGATCAAGTGCAAGAACCATATCATTTCACTTTTAACATATGATGTTTGTTGCATCTTATATTGCTTATTTGGCATTTTATTAGCATAATAAGATGATCCCTCATTTACATGTCAAGATAAAAATGTGTTCTCCCTTAACTATGCACCGATTATGTTTTTCCGCTTCAAGACATCACGTGATGATCGGGTGTTCTTGAATCCATGATCATATTTCGGGTGTAAGACAGTTTTACACATGCTAAATACTAAAGTTCTTACTTGGTGAGCCTAGAATGTACAGACATGGCCTCGGAACACGGACCAAAAGGTTAAGCATGAGTCACATGTTGATATGATGAACATATAGATGCTCTCATTTGAAGCTACACCGACTCACATGATGATCGGACTTGGTGTAGTGGATTTGTTTCATATAATCACCAAAAAGACATGAAGGATGTCATTTTTGAGTGGGAGTTCATTCATAATTTGGATTAGTTGAACTCAATCTATCATAAACTTAGTCTAAACTTTACAAATTTTGTGGTAGATGGCACCACCTGCTTTTAATTTCAATGTGTTCATGGAGAAAGAGAAACTTGCGACGAATAGTAGCAACTTTACCAACTGGGCCATGAATTTGAGGATTCTCCTCTCTGCTGCACAAAAGCAATATGTTATAGAAGCGTCTCTAGGCCCCCCACCATTCGATGATACCCCTGACGAGAAAAAGAATGCCTATCAGACTCGTCAGGAGGACCACAACTTAGTTCATTGCAGCATACTGTATGGGCCGGAGCCAGAACATCGAAAGCGTTTCGAAAATGGCAATTCCTTTGATACAATGGGTGAGTTGAAAATGATTTTCGACACCCATGCTACTTTAGAGAGTTATAATGCTTCTGAAAAACTTTTTAGTTGCATGATGGAAGAGAACAGCTCTGTTAGTGAGCACGTACTCAAAATGTCTAGGTATGATGATAAGCTTGTGTCCTTGGGAATATCGATTCCCATTGACTTAGGCATACATCGTGTTCTCTAATCTCTGCCACCTAGCTACAAGAGCTTCGTGACGAACTATAACATGCGGGGCATGAAGAAGTCTCTCCCGGAGCTTTTGTCAATGCTTAAGACTACAGAAGTGGAGATCAAGAAAGAACATCAAGTGTTGATGATCAATAAGGCCACCGGTTTCAAGAAAGACATGAAGGGTAAACAGAAGGAAAAGAAGGGCAGCAAATCGGTTGCCGCACCTGAAAAGAAATCCCGAGCTGGCCCTAAGTCTGATACCGAGTGCTATTATTGTAAAGGGACTAGCCATTGGAAGCGCAACTGCTCCAAGTATTTGGCAGACAAGAAGGTTGGCAAGGCAAACAGAGGTATATATGATATACATGTTATTGATGTGTACTTGACTAGTACTCGCAGTAGCACCTGGGTATTTGATACCAGATCGGTTGCTAATATTTGTAACTCGAATCAGGGGATACGGAACAAGCGACCGCTAGCAAGGGGTGAGGTCAAGATGTGTGTCGGCAATGGATCAAGTCTTGATGTGATCGCCGTCGAAACGATGCCTCTCCACTTACCGTCGGGATTAGTTATAAACCTAAATAATTGTTATTTGGTTCTTGCACTAAGCATGAACATTGTATCCGGATCGTGTTTGATGCGAAGTGGTTATTCAATTAAATCTGAAATCAATGGTTGTTCGATTTATATGAATGATTTCTTTTATGGTCATGCACCTGCGATGAATGGTTTATTTCTATTGGATCTCGATAATAGTGTTACACATATTCATAATGTTGGTGCTAAAAGGATTAAACTTGATGATGATATATCCGCATATATGTGGCACTGCCGTCTAGGTCATATTGGCGTTAAACGCATGAAGAAACTCCATTCATATGGACTTTTGGAATCACTTGATTTAGAATCATTTGATACATGTGAGCCATGCCTTATGGGTAAGATGACTAGAACGCCGTTTTTTGGTTTAATGGAACGGGCGACAGATTTATCGGAAATCATACATTCTGATGTATGTGGTCCAATGAGTGTGTCGGCACGAGGTGGATATCGTTATTTTGTTACTTTCACGGATGTTTTGAGTAGATACGGTTATATCTACTTGATGAAACACAAGTCTGAAACCTTTGAAAAGTTCAAGGAATTTCAGAATGAAGTGGAAAATCATCGTAATATAAAGATCAAATTTCTATGGTCTGATCGTGGAGGTGAGTATCTAAGTTACGAGTTTAGCACACATATGAAAGAGTGTGGGATAGTTTCACAACTCACATCTTCTAGAACACCACAGTGAAATGGTTTGTCGGAACATCATAATCGTACTTTACTGGATATGGTTCGATCTATGATGTCTCTAACTGACTTGCCACTGTCATTTTGGGGTTATGCACTAGAAACAGATGCATTCACTTTAAACGGGCACCATCTAAATCTGTTGAAAAGACACCATATGAATTGTGGTTTGGAAACAAACCTAAGCTATCATTTCTTAAAGTTTGGGGACGTGATGTTTATGTGAAGAAACTTCAGACTGATAAACTCGAACCCAAAGCGGAAAAATGCGTCTTCATAGGATACCCTAAGGAAACTATTGGGTATTCCTTCAATCACAGATCCGAAGGCAAGGTTTTCATTGCCAAGAATGGATCCTTTCTAGAGAAAGAGTTTCTCGCGAAAGGTGTGTGTAGTCGAAGGTAGACCTCGAAGAGGTTATTGAACCTTCTCTTCATAATATGGCGAGTAGCACAGCACCGGAAGCTGTTCCGGAGTTGACTTCACCGAATGAAGAGGGAACTAATGATAATAATCATGAAACTCTGAAAGAGAATACTATCAAACCTCGCAGGTCAAGCAGGACGCGTGCAGCTCCTGAACTGTACGGAAATCCTATTATGAATTTCATGGTTGATGAAATAGATGATCCTGCGACGTATGACGAAGCGATGATTAGCCCGGATTCCAACAAATGGCTAGAAGCCATGAAATCCGAGATGGAATCCTTGTACAAAAACCAGGTTTGGACCTTGGTGGACTTACCTCACGATCGAAAGGCCGTGGAGAATAAATGGATTTTGTAAAGAAAAATGGATGTTGATGATAATATAACCGTTTATAAAGCTCTACTTGTTGCAAAGGGGTTTCGACAAATTCAAGGAGTTGACTACGATGAGACATTCTCTCCCGTAGCAATCTGAAATCAGTTAGGATTATGTTAGAAATTGCTGCATATTTCGACTATGAGATATGACAGATGGATGTCAAAACTGTGTTCCTCAATGGCAACATTGAAGAAGAGTTATATATAATACAACTGTTATGGGGTCCCAACCTGATAAGGTAGAGTCCTCCTGTGTTTTACAATGCTAGTCCCTGGATCAATAGCTAGCATCCACAGTTAAGATGTAATATCAAGATACAAAGGTCATATTAGAACTTTATAACCAGGAATAACATAATTTTATTACATCATACATAGCTCATATGGCTATTACATTACATTGTTGAATAACTATGGTCAAGTGGTCCTTCATCTTCAAAGTGCCACAGTGTATGTTGGTTGTAGACTTTGTAAATCCTAATAAATCAATCTTCACTAAAATCAATCAAACTGCAACATACAAGTTACAGCCACAAAGGGTCAATACATTTGAATTGTATTGGCAAGTGATACTCTTAGTAATATGGTGGAGTCTATCATCTATATGCATTTGGCTAAGTGGAGTTGAGGCTTGCTTTGCTAAAAATAGATTTTTCCTTAACGTTTTGAAAATAAGTAGTTTTGTCAAAAACTTTTCCAATGCTTCTCTCAATCAAAATGAAGATCCTTCTCGAGGCATCTACAAATCAAAGACTGAAATGCTTGGTAAAAATCATTTTCCTCAATCCAAGATTTCAAGATCCTTATATCAAGCCATCTTTCCATCAAAGATTGAAGAATACACACAAACCCTTGTTCACCCACAAGTTTTATTTAGAAATTGGAATGATGAGATTCTTGATTGCTTCCATGTCTTGATGCTCAAATTGTCCTTTACCAGGGACATGGCTAAGTACTTAGATTTTACACTCTGCAGAGGTGGTGCACTTTACCCACAAGACTTGGTTTCCCAAGACAAAATCTTTCAGAAGCCTTCCCTTAGACCAAAATGGACGCGTTCCAACCTATCAAACACTACCACCCACTGTCCATTTGGCTAAGTTCTTGCAACCTATATGATCATGGCAGAGCCCATATTGCCAAGTGGTTGCACTTGAAGCTTCTCAACACTTGACATCTCAAATCCCTTTGTTTCCTGGGTGGCATTCCACAAGTGAGATACACAATCCAAGTCCATGGCCTTGTGAACCACTCAACCATTCTCCACCAATCTATTCCATTCCACCGGTGATTCATTAACATAGTTGTTTTATTAGACAAAATCACAAGTCCTTAGACTTAGAATATTTTTCCATAGTGTGAATATATATTCCACCCATGTTTTCTATTAGCTAGGCTAAGCTTGGTAGTAGTAGGAATCTCAAACTTAGGAAAATCCTACTAAGGATTCATCTACTAGATTTTCCTATAGCAAGATCTATACTTAGCAAAATCCATGCAAGTTTACTTAGCAAAATCACTAATGCATAATAAAAGTATTGGGATAGAAAGTATGTAGCATCACTTGCCTTTTTGGTAGAGTATAGGTTCACTTCTTGATCTTTGTAACAATCACACTCTTCAAGTTACTACAAATAAATCAAGCAAGACACAAACTCAATCTACCAATCAAGCAAAACAACACACATAAATAACAATGTCAAAGAAATGCATGTAAGCATGCCAAGCTTTGTTTTGTTTGAAAAAGTGGTTCCTAGTGGGTCATAGTCATTTGGGTACATCTAATGGTCATTCTCTAAAGTGGCCAAGTCATTTGCAAAAGGTTTCACCTTAAAACCATTTTCAAAACAAAGTGTTATTTTATGTGGTGTAGAAATATTTTACTAAGGCATTAGCCCATAGGGTTCACCAAATGAGTTGCTATTGCAAAACTTGGTGTTTTGGTCAGTAGGTTTGGTCCAAACTATTTTCTCAAAGTTTTCTTTTCAAAACCATTTTTCATAATCAAATCAATAGTTTTATTTAGCTAGAAAGGGACTAAATCAAGTAATCCATTCTAAATCTTTCCAAAACATTTATAAGGGCATGGTTTGGTTCCTAGGGTCAGTAAGGTCACAACTAAACATTTTGCAAAGGTTTTACTCCTAAATTCAATTTTACACAATTTTTATACTCTAAACAAGCTCACAAAAGTTTCTGCAAATTCAAACAAGCTAACAAATACTATTTGACAAACTAAGGGTAGGGTTGGTTAGGTCTTGTTCTCCTGAATCTTTTGATATAAAGTTTGTCAAATTTGGACGTATGGTTTGAAAGTTATAGGGGTTCAAAGTTTGCAAATAAATCTGATTCAAAAATCTGTTTTTAACTCAACACCGCCACGTCGAGCTGTGATTGGCTGATAACGGTTCGGTTGGATCGCGTGGTGTGGACCGCAGGATTTAAGTGGGAGTGTGCGGTGCAGATCAAACGTACCGGTTCAGTTTAGTGATCTATCGCGTGCATAGGATCTTGATCTAACGGCTAATATCGAATCGCCGAAACTGGCGGCCTTGATAACGGGCGAAGCGTGAGCGTCGGCGGCGGCACTAGCGATGCGAGAAGCGAGAGAGGGAGGATGCTCACCAGGTTCGACGTCATGAAGCTCAACGGTAATGTGTGGGTGAAGGGCGCCTTGGGCGGAATTGCTCGCCGGAGATGATCTTCGGCGACGGCTCGGTCGACGACGGGGACGTTGCTGTGGTCCATGAGAAGACAAACGAAAGGCTGGGTTAGACGCAGGAGGTCACGGATGATGTGAGCATGCACCGGAAGAAGAGGCGATGGGTTCTACCTGGGCTCGTCGGAGAAGGCGGCGACGGCGCTTCGATCCTTGTCAAGTTGACTTCTGGGACGCCCGCGGATGAGCGGTTGGTACAGGAGGTGCTCCAGGAGTGGAATGCTGCTAGGATGCTCGAGAAGGGGGGTGGAGTGTGTTGGTCGGAATTTGCGAGAGGGCTCGGGGTCGAGGAGGTGCGAAGGAAATGGCAACAGTGGCGAATAGAGGAATGGCGTCGAGGGAAACATGAGAGAGGAAGGAGGCGATTAAGAAGGAGTGGTCGCTGGTGAGGATTACTCGGCCAGTAAAGGGAATTTACGCTGGCATTCAACGGCAGTAACGGCGAGGAACGGTCGCTGCGGGTGGAGAAGAAGAACAGGGGAGTGGGGTCCTCTGTCAGTGAGTGAGAGAGAGAGAGAAAACGGGCCACTGATCAGTCTCGGTGGGGGTCGGAAACAGAGTGAGGAGAAAACGGTTCGGGGAGAGAGAGGGGAGCTGGGCTGGCTTGCTGGGCCTTGTTGGGCTTCTGGGTTGGATTTGTTTTCTTATTTTTTTTTTTCTGTCTGATTCCTTTTCCTTTTTCTGATTCTATTTCCTGATTTGAAATTTAAACAACCAAACACATTCAAATCAATTCAAACATTCAGCAAACTTTGATCTTTGTCTTTTGGTTCAGTTTATCAACATAAACCAACAATCCAAAATAAATAATATTTTTATTCCTTTTTAGGATCTATTTAATATAAAATAGATCATAGTTATTTAATCAAATAGGGTATGATTTATTTAATAAATCTCCAATTTAATTCCAAATGTTTTCAATTCAAATCAGTAGGTTTTATTTGTTAATAAAGAATATTTTGAAAACTTGTTTTAAAGTAATATAATCCTTTTACTTTAGGGACCATTAACAATTAAATAAAATGGGTCTTAGTTATTAAATCAATTAGAGTTTGATTTTATTATTAAAATCTTTATTTGAAACCTAAATATTTATAAAATCAAATTAGTAGGTTTAATTTGGGAAATATATAATATTTGGAAATTTGTTTTAAAACAAAATAACCTTTTATTTTAGTATCCATTATTAAGTATTATAATAGACTTTCATTATTAAATCCAATAGGATTTGTTTTATTAAAACTTTTATTTTGAAATCTAAATTAAAGCCAAAACACTTTAGTAGGTTTTATTAGAGAGAATATAAAATACTTGGAAAACCTATTTTAAATACTTTAATAAGTTTTGATGTTTCAATTAAATTGGTAAGACCTTTTATTTAAAAAGAGTTTGGATATTAATTATTTTATTTAAGAAATCCTTTAATTAAACCTTTGCTATTTCATAAAATGTTTTTAATTCAAAAACTTGGCCAAGTTTTATTTTGGTTTTATAAAATAATTCTTATTTGTAAATCCATCTTTTCTTTTGAATATCAAATCCTTTTATTAAAAGATCCAAAATAGTAATTCCAAAATATTTTAATTTCCTTTATTTAAATGTTTATCTTTAAGAATCCCTTTAGTATTTTATTTAATTCAAATGGGTTTGAGGTTCCATTTGAATTCAAAAAGTTTCTTCTGGCTCTGAAAATCAAACAAAGTTTTATTTTATTAATTTATTTTCACATTACAAGATTTGGAAAATCTTGGGATGTGACAGGCTACCACCCTTAAAATAAATCTCGTCCCGAGATTTGGGGAGGCCGGGGTTACAATCAAGTTCAAACAACTAGGGTACTACCACCCTTAAGATTTTTCAAACAAAATTTACATATTGGCCTTCTTGGGTCCTGGAATTTCTCTATGTTAAACTTTTGCTTTATTCCTATGCTTGACTCATGGACCAAGATTGAGCTTCTCCATAGGCTTGTTCAACTTGTTCTTCATCCTTTCTGGACAGTTGCTTGCATAGTGTCCTGGATTCTTGCAGTTGAAACAATTAATGTCCTTGAGTTCTTTGCGTTGTTCTTTTGGGCAAGTTGCTACAAAGTGACCTGGTTCATTACAATTGTTACACCACACTTGGTCAATTCCTTTATTCTTTATGTTCCCTGGGCATCCACTAGAATAGTGTCCCATTTCATTACATTTACGACATTGTACAAGGCTCATGTCTTGCTTGGGCTTCTTGATTTTCCTTGATCCTTTGAATTGGGTTGTCTTGCTTGGAAGTAGTAGTGGTCCTTTCCCTTTGGTAGACTTGGATCCTTCTTGTTTCCTTTGTTCTACCATGGCATAAATAGGACATAGACCAGGAGTATGATCACTTCCTTCACAAAGATAGCAAGTAGCTTGAGAGGTAGGGCATTCTCCAACAGGATGATCTTCATCACAATTTGGGCATTGTCCTTCATGCTCTGTGGAAGTATGATCCTTGTCTCCACAAATAATGCAAGCTGGGGCTCCATCTAGAACAACATTCTTTTCGTCCTTGCTATCATACTCTCTTCTAGGTAAGTTTTCTTCCATGCTAATCATTTGATTAGTCACCTTAAGCATCAATTGGGACTGTTCCTCTAAAAACCTTTGTAATGCTGGATCTTCATTACTATTGTTGGCTAGGAACTGAGCTGTCAATTGATTCAATTGATGTTGAGTTGCTATGAGTTCTCCCAGGCTGTCAGCTTGGTTGGTGTTGGTGTCATCAACCTTGGAATCCTTTGGGGTAGTCATCTGTTTGGGTTTGAAGGGAGATTAGAATAGGCAAAATATTTCTAATGAGATATTTTTTAATCACACATATCTCAATTCACACAAGCAATGTGCATGTAATCACAAACCAAACATTTCACTCAAACAAGGTTCAAGCACATACTTAGGCAACAAAATATTTTTGTTACACTACATAAGTTGGTGTGTTTGACTTAACTAAAATATGGTGGTCCATCTATATGGTTTACTTGTGATCTTTCCTTCCTTTCTTGGTTTTTCTTACTTGAGATCATGGTTCCCTTGAGAAAACTCTTAGTCATAATACTTCAAAGTTATTGATGGTTTCTTCTTATTTTGCATTCCCTTAGTCTCTCAATCTTGAGTAGGTTTTCCTTGTCTCACTTGTAGTCCTTAGTAGTTTCCAAGTTGGAATTCCTTGGTGAATATGCTGAAGATGTTGAAGTCATTAGATTTGAAGAAGTTGAAGAAATCCTTTGCACATGGTGTAGTCTTTGGCCATGGGGTAGGCTTTTCCATCAAGTTGAAGTGGAAGAGATGTAGAGCTGAATCCAAAATGGTTGAGGAAAGAGTTTACAAGTGTTTTGTAAATAAGTTTTCGGAACAAAATATCACTCCTATTTTTCTAAGGGTTTTTGTCCAATCCTTGGGTTTACAAATCCTATAGGCAACACAATGCTCTGATACCATCTGTTATGGGGTCCCAACCTGATAAGGTAGAGTCCTCCTGTGTTTTACAATGCTAGTCCCTGGATCAATAGCTAGCATCCACAGTTAAGATGTAATATCAAGATACAAAGGTCATATTAGAACTTTATAACCAGGAATAACATAATTTTATTACATCATACATAGCTCATATGGCTATTACATTACATTGCAGCGGAATAACTATGGTCAAGTGGTCCTTCATCTTCAAAGTGCCACAGGCAGATGTTGGTTGTAGACTTTGTAAATCCTAATAAATCAATCTTCACTAAAATCAATCAAACCTGCAACATACAAGTTACAGCCACAAAGGGTCAATACATTTGAATTGTATTGGCAAGTGATACTCTTAGTAATATGGTGGAGTCTATCATCTATATGCATTTGGCTAAGTGGAGTTGAGGCTTGCTTTGCTAAAAATAGATTTTTCCTTAACGTTTTGAAAATAAGTAGTTTTGTCAAAAACTTTTCCAATGCTTCTCTCAATCAAAGACTGAAGATCCTTCTCGAGGCATCTACAAATCAAAGACTGAAATGCTTGGTAAAAATCATTTTCCTCAATCCAAGATTTCAAGATCCTTATATCAAGCCATCTTTCCATCAAAGATTGAAGAATACACACAAACCCTTGTTCACCCACAAGTTTTTATTTAGAAATTGGAATGATGAGATTCTTGATTGCTTCCATGTCTTGATGCTCAAATTGTCCTTTACTGGACATGGCTAAGTACTTAGATTTTACACTGCAGAGGTGGTGCACTTTACCCACAAGACTTGGTTTCCCAAGACAAAATCTTTGAAGCCTTCCTTTAGACCAAAATGGACGTTGCTCCAACCTATCAAAACACTACCACCCACTGTCCATTTGGCTAAGTTCTTGCAACCTATATGATCATGGCAGAGCCCATATTGCCAAGTGGTTGCACTTGAAGCTTCTCAACACTTGACATCTCAAATCCCTTTGTTTCCTGGGTGGCATTCCACAAGTGAGATACACAATCCAAGTCCATGGCCTTGTGAACCACTCAACCATTCTCCACCAATCTATTCCATTCCACCCAGGTGATTCATTAACATAGTTGTTTTATTAGACAAAATCACAAGTCCTTAGACTTAGAATATTTTTCCATAGTGTGAATATACATTCCACCCATGTTTTCTATTAGCTAGGCTAAGCTTGGTAGTAGTAGGAATCTCTAACTTAGGAAAATCCTACTAAGGATTCATCTACCAGATTTTCCTATAGCAAGATCTATACTTAGCAAAATCCATGCAAGTTTACTTAGCAAAATCACTAATGCATAATAAAGGTATTGGGATAGAAAGTATGTAGCATCACTTGCCTTTTTGGTAGAGTATAGGTTCACTTCTTGATCTTTGTAACAATCACACTCTTCAAGTTACTACAAATAAATCAAGCAAGGCACAAACTCAATCTACCAATCAAGCAAAACAACACACACAAATAATCAAAGTCAAAGAAGTGCATGCAAGCATGCCAAGCTTTGTTTTGTTTGAAAAAGTGGTTCCTAGTGGGTCATAGTCATTTGGGTACATCTAATGGTCATTCTCTAAAGTGGCCAAGTCATTTGCAAAAGGTTTCACTCAAAAACCATTTTCAAAACAAAGTGTTATTTTCATGTGGTGTAGAAATATTTTCACTAAGGCATTAGCCCATAGGGTTCACCAAATGAGTTGCTATTGCAAAACTTGGTGTTTTTGGGTCAGTAAGTTTGGTCCAAACTATTTTCTCAAAGTTTTCTTTTCAAAACCATTTTTCATAATCAAATCAATAGTTTTATTTAGCTAGAAAGGGACTAAATCAAGTAATCCATTCTAAATCTTTCCAAAAACATTTATAAGGGCATGGTTTGGTTCCTAGGGTCAGTAAGGTCACAACTAAACATTTTGCAAAGGTTTTACTCCTAAATTCAATTTTACAATTTTTATACTCTAAACAAGCTCACAAAAGTTTCTGCAAATTCAAACAAGCTAACAAATACTATTTGACAAACTAAGGGTAGGGTTGGTTAGGTCTTGTTCTCCTGAATCTTTTGATATAAAGTTTGTCAAATTTGGACGTATGGTTTGAAAGTTATAGGGGTTCAAAGTTTGCAAATAAATCTGATTCAAAAATCTGTTTTTAACTCAACCGCCACGCCGAGCTGTGATTGGTGATAACGGTTCGGTTGGATCGCGTGGTGTGGACCGCAGGATTTAAGTGGGAGTGTGCGGTGCAGATCAAACGCGTCAGTTTCTTTAGTGATCTATCGCGTGCATAGGATCTTGATCTAACGCTAATATCGAATCGATCGGCGGCTTGATAGCGGCGGCGGGCGATCGGTTGAGCGGCGGCACTAGCGATGCAGGAAGCGAGGGAGAGAGGAGGATGCTCACCAGGTTCACGACGTTCGCTGAAGCTCAACGTGCGTGTGGGTGAAGGGCGCCTTGGGTTGGGCGGAATTGCTCGCGGAGATGATCTTGGCGACGCGGCTCGGTCGACGACGGGACGCTTTGTGGTCCATGAGAAGACAAACGAAGGCTGGGTTAGACGAGGAGGTCACGGAGATGATGTGAGCATGCACCGAAAGAAGAGGGCGACTGGGTTCTACTCATGGGCTCGGAGAAGCCGGGCGTGACGGGCGCTTCCGATCCTTGTCGAGTTGACTTCGGGACGCCTGCGATGAGCGGTTGGTACAGGAGGTGCTCCAGGAGTGGGAATGCTGCTAGGATGCTCGAGAAGGCAGGGTGGAGTGTTGGTCGGAATTTGCGAGAGGGCTCGTCGGGTCGAGAGGAGGTGCTGAAAATGGCAACAGCCTGGTGGCGAATAGAGGACGGCGTCTGAGGGAAACATGAGAGAGGAAGGAGGCGATTAAGAAGGAGTGGTCGCTGGTGAGGATTACTCGGCCAGTAAAGGGAATTTACGCTGGCATTCAACGGCAGTAACGGCGAGGAACGGTCGCTGCGGGTGGAGAAGAAGAAACAGGGGAGTGGGGTCCTCTGTCAGTGAGTGAGAGAGAGAGAGAAAACGGGCCACTGATCAGTCTCGGTGGGGTCGGAAACAGGGTGAGGAGAAAACGGTTCGGGGAGAGAGAGGGGAACTGGGCTGGCTTGCTGGGCCTTGTTGGGCTTCTGGGTTGGATTTGTTTTCTTATTTTTTTCTGTCTGATTCCTTTTCCTTTTTCTGATTCTATTTCCTGATTTGAAATTTAAACAACCAAACACATTCAAATCAATTCAAACATTCAGCAAACTTTGATCTTTGTCTTTTGGTTCAGTTTATCAACATAAACCAACAATCCAAAATAAATAATATTTTTATTCCTTTTTAGGATCTATTTAATATAAAATAGATCATAGTTATTTAATCAAATAGGGTATGATTTATTTAATAAATCTCCAATTTAATTCCAAATGTTTTCAATTCAAATCAGTAGGTTTTATTTGTTAATAAAGAATATTTTGAAAACTTGTTTTAAAGTAATATAATCCTTTTACTTTAGGGACCATTAACAATTAAATAAAATGGGTCTTAGTTATTAAATCAATTAGAGTTTGATTTTATTATTAAAATCTTTATTTGAAACCTAAATATTTATAAAATCAAATTAGTAGGTTTAATTTGGGAAATATATAATATTTGGAAATTTGTTTTAAAACAAAATAACCTTTTATTTTAGTATCCATTATTAAGTATTATAATAGACTTTCATTATTAAATCCAATAGGATTTGTTTTATTAAAACTTTTATTTTGAAATCTAAATTAAAGCCAAAACACTTTAGTAGGTTTTATTAGAGAGAATATAAAATACTTGGAAAACCTATTTTAAATACTTTAATAAGTTTTGATGTTTCAATTAAATTGGTAAGACCTTTTATTTAAAAAGAGTTTGGATATTAATTATTTTATTTAAGAAATCCTTTAATTAAACCTTTGCTATTTCATAAAATGTTTTTAATTCAAAAACTTGGCCAAGTTTTATTTTGGTTTTATAAAATAATTCTTATTTGTAAATCCATCTTTTCTTTTGAATATCAAATCCTTTTATTAAAAGATCCAAAATAGTAATTCCAAAATATTTTAATTTCCTTTATTTAAATGTTTATCTTTAAGAATCCCTTTAGTATTTTATTTAATTCAAATGGGTTTGAGGTTCCATTTGAATTCAAAAAGTTTCTTCTGGCTCTGAAAATCAAACAAAGTTTTATTTTATTAATTTATTTTCACATTACAAGATTTGGAAAATCTTGGGATGTGACAACAACCAAAGGGTTTTGTCGATCATAAGGATGCTGACAAGGTATGTAAGATTCAAGGATTTATCTATGGACTGAAGCAAGCATCCTGGAGTTGGAATCTCTGCTTTGATGAGGTGATCAAAGAGTTTGGATTTGTCCAAACTTATGGAGAGGCTTGTATTTACAAGAAAGTGAGTGGGAGAGATGTGGCATTTCTGATATTATGCGTGGATGACATATTACTGATCAGAAATGATGTAGATCTTTTAAACAGTGTTAAAAGTTATCTAGACAGCAAATTTTCAATGAAGGACCTAGGTGAAGCGTCATACATATTAGGCATAAAGATCTATAGAGATGGATCAAGGAGCCTAATAGGGCTATCACAGAGTACATACCTTTATAAGATTTTAAAGAAGTTTAAAATGGACAAAAGTAATAAGGGGTTCTTACCTATGTTGCAAGGCAAGACATTGAGTAAGACTCAAAGTCCGGCTATGGCGGAAGAAAGAGAGATAATGGACAAGGTCCCTATGCTTCAGCCATATGCTCTATCATGTACGCCATGGTATGTACAAGACCGGATGTGGCACATGCTATTAGGTTGACTAGTAAATACCAATCTGATCCAGGATCATAACACTGGATAGCGGTCAAGAATATCCTTAAGTACTTAAGAAGAACTAAGGAAAGGTTTCTCATGTACGGAGGTGAATAAGATCTCATCGCTAAGTGTTATGTCGACGCTAGCTTCGACACCGATCCAGATGACTCTAAGTCTCAATCCGGATACATATTTCTCATGAATGGAGGAGCGGTTAGTTGGAGGAGTTCCAAACAACCCGTGGTGGCAGGATCAACAACGGAGGCCGAATATGTTGCTGCTTCGGAAGCGGCTCAGGAAGCAGTTTGGATGAAGGAGTTCATAACCAAACTAGATGTGGTTCCTAGTGCGTTGGACCCAATGGTGATCTATTGTGACAACAATGGAGCCATAGCCAATGCCAAGGAACCAAGGTCTCACAAGAATTTCAAGCATATTAAGCACCGGTTTCACTCTATTTGTGAACATGTCAAGGATGGAGATATAAAGATTTTTAAAGTACACACAGATATCAATGTAGAAGATCCGTTGACTAAAACTCTCCCTAGGGCAAAACATGATCAACACCAGAACTCCATGGGTGTTAGATTTATCACTATGTAACTAGATTATTGTCTCTAGTGCAAGTGGGAGACTGAAGGGCATATGCCATAAGAGGCAATAATAAAGTTGTTATTATGTATATTCCAAGTATATGATAGATGTTTATTTTGCATGCTATAATTGTATTAATACGGAAACGATAATACATGTGTGTTTAATAAACAAATGGAAAATTCCTAGTTATGCCTCTCTTATAAACTAGCTCGTTGATTAACAAGATGATCAAGGTTTCCTGATCATGGACATTAGATGTTGTTAATAACAAGGTCACAAAATTATTGGAATGGTGTGATGCATTCATCTGAAGTATAGCATTACGATCAAAGTCATTGTGTTTATATTTATATAACATCATACGAAGTAATCCTAATCCTTAGACCATGATATCATGTCAATCACTAACACTAGAAGAGTATCTTGATAACATCAAGCGTCACACCGTAACAGGGTGACTATAAATATGGGTTCAGTGCTATGAAGGTGTTATGTTGAGGCTCATGGATCAAGAGTGGAATTTTTCCATCCCGATGACAGAGAGATATACTCTGGGCCCTCTCGGTGATACCATATTAGTTAGCTTGCAAGCAAGTGATTTGATCACTAGAATGTTATATCGCGGGAACAAGAAAAGAGTACATGTAGGTAACGAGATCAAACTAGGTATGGAGATAACAAGAAAAGAATGTTATACCGATGATCGAATCTCGGACATGTAATATATCGCGAGACAAAGGGATTAAGTTTCTTGTGTAAAAGGTTCTCACGATCATAAGAAGTCATCGTTAAATGTGTGGGAGTCAGTATGGATCTCCAGGTCCCACTTATGATTATTGATCCGAGAGGGGTCTCGATCATGTCAACATTATTCGCGAACCGTAGGGTGACACACTTAAGAGACACTGACACCATTTGGAACAAATGGTTTCTAGACAAAAAGATTTACAAAGCGCGGGAATTTATTTCACTGGACACCAGAATTGTTTCAGGTGAAATTGCTAAAATTGTTTTTGCATGTGAAATAGAATACTAGCAAGGGGTTTTATGTGAATGTTTGTTAATTAATGTAATTTACAAAATCCTGAATAAATAAATAAAATAAGTTTTATTTAAAGAGAGATTGCATTAAATTTGGTGGAAATTTAATGGGATTTTTGAGTGGGATTTTGAGTGGAGAAATGAAGAGGCATTTTGTGACTGGAAGCTCTACCCACATGAATGGAGGGAGGGCAAGGGGAATCCCCCATGCGCCGGCCACCCCCTTCGGGTCCCCCCTCCTCCTATATAAGGCCTCCCTCTTCCTCTCTCTCACACTCACACATCCTCGTGAAGGATCTCTCTCCCCCTCTAGTTTATCCCCCATGGTCTCGGACTAGCGAGATACATGTTCCCAGTGGCTTTTCGTTTGGAAAGAGTTGTTGCTTCTGCTGCATCGCTGGAGCGAGGAGGTGAGGTTGCTCGGTGGCTTGGACGTGTGTGCGAGCATGGATACGCTGCTGATTTGCGGCGCTGGACTTCTTATCGATCTTGAGATCGGCAAGCGTCCGTCTACATCATCTATGAGTACAACCTCGTTAAACTTTGTTGGTCTATAAGGTTATGTTCTCTATGGATGTATATCCATTCGTTGCCTGTATCTAGTAGATAGATCTTGGTACATAGTTGTTCTCCTTCTGGATGGACAAAATTGCCTTCCGGATGATTTATGGAGAAAACACAAACTTGTGCTGTCATTGGGTTATCTCCTAATGGTTACTGTATCAGGAAGAGAAGATCAGCTTATTATGAGAATATCCCTCGGGCGTTGATATGTCGGAAATGTATCTATAATTTTTTATGCTCCAAGATTGTTTAGTATCTACTTTGCTTTGCTTTGTCTACACTGTGAAGTGTTCTTATATCTTTTCTGGAACTAACCTATTGACAAGATGCCACAGTGCCAGTTGCCTGTTTTCTTCCGTTTTTTGTTCTAGAAAGGCAGAAAATCAATATTCTCGGAATTGGACGGGATAAAAGCCAAAGTCAATAACTTTCCGTGAGGGACATGAATCCAGAAGGAGGGACGGAGAGGCACCAGAGGGTGGCCAGACCCCCCTAGGTGCAGCCAAGCCTGGCCTGCGCCTAGGGAGGGTGTAGGCCCTCTAGTCGCCTCCTCGGCCTCCCCCTTTGCCTATAAGAAGCCTCTGACCCAAAAACCCTAAATAATCCATAAGAAATCCACGAAAACCTCCGTAGCACCGCCTCCACCGAAGGGGAGATTCGGGGGAGAAAGTCTCTGTTCCGGCACCCTGCCAGGATGGAGAAGTGCCCCCGGATCCATCTCCATCGATCTCCACCACCATCTCCATCACCGTTGTTGATTCCGATGATGAGGAGGGAGTAGTTCTTTCTCGAGTCTAAGGGCTCTACCTGTAGCTATGTGTTCATATCTCTCTCTATGCATGATCTTGCTGTGGTCATGAGCTATGTAATCAAGTAGATCTACCTTGCTACTTAAGTGCTTCATTAGATTTCTGCTCTCCCCATGTGTGTGAAAGTGACAGTGTGCACGCCATGGTGGCACTTAGGTTTGAGTCTACATAAATACTCTTTGTGATTTAATAGATCTATGCTTTTCCCCACGTGTGTGAAAGTGACAGCGTGCATACCGTGTGTGGCACTTTGGCTAGATTGAATATTTGTTATGAGTTATATTTGGAGCTGGATGTCTCTATGAAATTGTGATGTTTGTTGGAACCATCTAGCGCTCAAGATGACAGTGTGGGGTTATCTATATTAGGGAAGGCGGACTTTGAGGAGTGCTGTTATATCCCTACCGATGATTAGAGTGTCCAACCGAAGAGTAGTTAAGAGTAGTATCATGAAGAGAGGATATTTATATGAGAGAGTGTTAACTAGTGAAAGTATGATCCCTAGGCCTTGTTTCTAAACATTGAAACACCGTTTGCATCTAAATCTGTTGCATGTTTTCTTTATTCCATCTTTGTTCCGTTTGCTGGGGAGGTTTTGGGCTTTTACCTTTCCTCCACGCCATCAGCTCTTTTCTGGCACCGTTACCCCATGTCAAAAATAAGTCAGAAGCTATTTTATGGCACCGTTACCACTTGTATTTCACAATATCTTCGCCGAACTAGCGCACCTATACACCTGACAAGTGTATTGGGTGTGTTGGGGACACAAGAGACTTCTTGTATCTTGATTGTAGGATTGCTTGAGAGGGAATACCTTTGACCACTTACTCCCTGAGTTCGATAAACCTTGGGTAAGCCACTTAAGGGAAACTTGTTGCTGTTCTACAAACCTCTGTACTTGGAGGCCCAACAACTGTCTAGAAGAATAGAAGTGCGTAAATATCAAGCTCTTTTCTGGCGCCGTTGCCGAGGAGGTAAGGTAAAAGGTACTCACATCCTCCGGTGTGAGTGCTCAAAGTTATTTCCTTTAGATTCTGCAGTTGTGTCTTTTTGTTTCTTGTTTTCACTAGTTAGGCTTAATGGAAAACAACAACAAAATTAGAGAGCTCTATAGCATTTATCTTGAGTTAGGACATGAAGTGTTTGAAGAGAAAATTAAAAAACCTTTGGAGCTTTGTTTGCATGCTAATAGCAATGTTATTAGTATGAATTCTTTGGACACCATTATTGCTAATGCTATGGAAAAGTCTTAGCTTGGGGAAGCTAGTTTTTATGAAAATGATCTTTTTAGTTCCCCAGCTTTGGAAGATAGCTATTCTATTGCTTATGATGATACCAAACCTCCAATATATGATGAATACAATGATAAATATGATATTTTTAGTCCACCTACTATTGAGGAGAAAATTTGTTGTAACTACAATATGCCTCCTATATTTGATGATTATGGTGGTGATAGCTTTTTTGTTGAATTTTCTCCCACTCCGACTAATAAGAATGACTATGCTTATGTGGAGAGTACTAATTATTTTATGCATGTGGCTCATGATAAGAATGTTTTATGTGATAGTTATATTGTTAATTTTATTCATGATGCTATTGAAAGTTATTATGAGATAGGGAAACATGGTTTTATGCATCTCAATAATATTAAGTTTCCCCTCTTTATGTTGAGAGTCTTGAAGTTGCACTTGTTTTGCTTTCCTATGCTTGTTGCTTTGTGATTTCATGACTTGTTTCTTTACAAGATTCCTATGCATAGGAAGTGGGTTAGACTTAATTGTGTTTTGAATTTGCTTCTTGATGCTCTCTTTTACTTCAATTCATATTTATTATGTGAGCATCTTCTCAAACTATCAAGCCTAACTTAAAGGCATTAAAGAAAAGTACTTGTTGGGAGATAACCCAAGAGTTTTATTGAGTCTTGGAAGTTATTACTTTTGTAATGACCTCTCCTTATCTTTTTTGTTTTTTTTGTGTGCCAAGAATGACCTCTAATGAGAGGGAAGTAAGATTTGGGGGGTTGCTGTCTCGAAAAAGATTTATGTCCTCCACCATAAATATTCTTGAGGACTCTTTGTAAGTTGTATTGAGCTGAAATTTTACGAATAAATCCCCCAGTATGTTATCTAACTTTCGTTAGTTCAACACGTTTTTATTTGAGCAATAGAAGATATTCGAAAAAATCTTTCTACCTGCTGGTCTGTTTTGACAGATTTCTGCCATTATTTGCATTTGCTTCTTATTGATTCCTTTTTAAGTTCTCTTTAGGTGAATTGAGATTTTTGAAGGAGTCACTATAGTAGCTTGTGTTTTTAGTGAAAATCCTTGATGTTCCAAAGCTTTGCCAGAGGTCTACTATCTTTTGAATACACTGATGTTGCTAATTGTAGAGGTTCCAATCTTTGATAAGATAGAGCCCCCTGTGTTTACAATGCTAGTCCCTGGATCAATAGCTAGCATCCACAGTTAAGGTGTAATATCAAGAAACAAAGGTCATAATATAACTTTATAACCAGGAATAACATAATTTTATTACATCATACATAGCTCATTTGGCTATTACAATACATTGCAACAGAAATTTATAAGCATGGGGTCCTTCATCTTCAAAGTGCCACAGGCAGACATGTTGGTTGTAGACTTTGTAATCCTAATCAATCAATCTTCACTAGAATCAATCAAACCTGCAACATTACAAGTTACAGACACAATGGTCAATACATTTGAATTGTATTGGCAAGTGATACTATGGTAGTATAGTGGATTCTGTCATCTATATGCATTTGTCTAAGTGGAGTTGAGGCTTGCATTGCTCAAAATAGATTTTCCTTAACATTTTGAAAATACTAAGTTTTTGCTTGGCAAAATCATTTTTCTCAATCAAAGATTTGAAGATCCTTTAACCAAGGCATCTCTCAATCAAAGATTGAAGATTTCAAACAACCCTTGTTCAACCACAAGATTTTAACTTAGAAATTGGAATGATGAGATTCTTGATTGCTTCCATGTCTTGATGCTCAAATTGTCCTTTACCAGGGACATGGCTAAGTACTTAGATTTTACACTCTGTAGAGGTGGTGCACTTTCCCCACAAGACTTGGTTTCCCAAGACAAGATCTTTCAGAAGCCTTCCCTTAGACCAAAATGGATGCGTTCCAACCTATCAAACACTACCACCAACTGTCCATATGGCTAAGTTCTTGCAACCTATATGATCATGGCAGAGCCCATATTGCCAAGTGGTTGCACTTGAAGCTTCTCAACATTTGACATCTCAAATCTCTTTGTTCCTGGGTGGCCATCCACAAGTGAGATACACAAGGTCAACCATAAACATGGGCCTTGTGAACCACTCAACCAAAACCACCAAGCAATTACCATTCCACCTGGTGATTCATTAACTTAGTTGTTTTATTAAACAAAACATAAGTCCTCGACTTAGAATATTTTTCCATAGTGTGAATATATATTCCACCCAAGTTTTCTATTAGCTAGGCTAAGCTTGATAGTAATAGGAATCTTAACTTAGGAAAATCCTACTAAGGATTCATCTACTAGGTTTTCCTATAGCAAGGTCTATACTTAGCAAAATTCCATGCAAGTTTTACTTAGAGAAAACACTAACGCATAGTGAAAGTAATAGGATAGAAAGTATGAAGCATCACTTGCCTTTTGGTAGAGGGTATAGGTTCACCTTGTCCTTGCTACAATCACACTCTTCAAGTCACTACAAATCAATCAAGCAAGGCACAAACTCAATCTACCAATCAAGCAAAACAACACATAAAATGACAAAGTCAAAGTAATGCATGCAAGCATGCAAAAGATGGTTCTATTTGCAAAGGTGGTCTCCACTAGGCTTATAAACTTTGTAAAATCAAAAGTGGTCATTTTCCAAAGTGGCAATATCATTTGCAAAAGGGTTTTGATCCATAAACCATTTTTTAAAGCTAATCATCATTTTATGTGGTGAAAATTATTTTTATGAAAGCAAAACTTTATGTTTTTCACCAAATGAGTTGCTATTGCAAAACTTGGTGTTTTGGGTCAGTAGGTTTGGTCCAAAACATTCTCTCCAAAGTTTTTTACTCAAAATCATTTTCATAAACAAAACAATAGTTTTATTTAGCTAGAAATGGAATAAACCAATTAATCCATTCTAAACTTTTCCAAATCCATTTTCCAAATCATAGGTTGGTTCCTAGGGTCAGTAAGGTCACAACAAGCCAATTTGCCTAAGTTTCAAACTCAAAAACACTTTGGAATCATTTTTCTAATCTTAACAAGCACACAAATGAATCTGCAAAAACAAGTAATTTAACAGATACTATTTACTAAACCAAGGGTATGGTTGGCTAGGTCTTGCTCTCCTGAATCCATTGATATAAAATTTGTAATTTTTGGACGTGTGGTTTGAAAGTTACAAGGGTTTCAAAATGGTATTTAAATCTGGTTTCAAAATCTGTTTTAATCAGAACCTGGCCACGTGGCTTGCTCCTATTCGCCAGTACCGGTTCGCACGGATCGGTCGCTGTGGAGCGTTGGATTTAAATTAGATCGAGCGGCTCAGGATCTATCTTACCCCTTCGTTTAAGTCATCTGTTTCTACGCGTCTGATCTAAATCGAACGGTCCTGATCCAATCAACCACAAAGTGGCGGCGCTGGCGGCGGTGGTTGGCGGCGGAGCGGCCAGTCGATGACGGCGCCGGCGGTACAGGAAGCAAAGGAGGGTGGGGAGATGCTCACAGTGATCGCCGTGGAATGCTGGTGCTCAACGTGGTCGTCTCCGTCGAAGGGGCGCTTGGGGTGGACGGCAATCGCTCGCCGGAGATGAGCTGGGCTTCGGTCGGGAGGTCGTGGGCGAGGATAGGGGCGCCCTAAGACCAGTAGATTGCACCGTTAGGTTCGCCAGAGGGAGGCGAGTATGTGTGCATCACAGGGAGGTGAAGAGGAATTCTGGTCTCACCTGCAGATGCTGCCGGAGTTGGAGAAGGAGGTGGTGGCGTGCTGGTGTCGTCGGGGGCGACGTCCTGGGGCGTGCGCTAGTGAGCTACCGCCACTGGGAGGTACGCCTGGTGCTGGCGAGCACGCTCGTGTGCTCCCTGGGTAGTGGGGTTGTCGGGTTCCGCCGGAATTCGAGCAGGACCTCGTCGGAGTTGGTGAGGTTGCAGCGACCAATTGGAGTAGCCCTGGGGCGGAGAGGAGCTGGAACCAGAGGGAAAATGGAGAGGAGGGAGAGGCGAGTTAACGAGAGTAAACGCGGGTGTATTTGCTGCAGCGTTTATGACGAATTTACTCGGTGAAAATTCGGCAGAAACGACGAGGAGAAGAACTGGTCTGCGGGGGGGGTGAAGGAGACGATGATGTGGCGTGGGGTCATCTTGTCAGCGTTAGAGGAAGAAAGGGAGTTGGGTCCACCGGTCAGTTCCTGTGTGGGTGCGGTTCTGAGTGGAAAAGAAAACGCTTCGGGGAGGGAGAACTGGGCTGGACTGGGCCGTTGGGCCATCTTGTTGGGCTGGGTCTGTTTTCATATTTTTTTCTTCCTGTTGGCTTTTTCTTTTTTTCCAAATCTTTTTCTGTTTTGAAATTCAAACAATTATTCAAACATTCAAACCATTCAATCAATTCACCATACTAGTAATGAGTTTTTGGTTCTGTTTATCAACATAAACCAATCCCAAAATAAAATAATATTTTTATTCTTTTTAGGATCCATTCATTAATTAAATAAAATGGATCATTAGTTAAATAAAATAGGGTTTGATTTAATTAATAGAATCTCCATTTGAAATCCAAATATTTTCAAAACCAAATTAGTAGGTTTTATTTGGAATTTAAGAATACTTGGAAACTTGTTTAAAACAAAATAACCTTTTATTTTAGGTCCATTAATAAATAAATACAATAGACCCTCATTATTAAATCAAATAGGATTTGTTTTATTAAAATATTTATTTTGAAATCTAAAATAGGACCAAAACACTTCAGTAGGTTTTATTTGAGAATATAAAATACTTGTAAAACTTATTTAAAACAAATAAATAAGTGTTAGTGTTTATTTAAAATGGGAAAAGCCTTTACTTTAATAAAATGTGGATAATAAATCCTTATTATTTTATTTATATAAGCCTTTGTTATTTTTATTCAAAACAAAATGTTTTAATTCAAAATCTTGGCCAAGATTTAATTTGGCTTTATAAAATAATATTTATTTATAGAATTCACTTTTTCTTTTGAAAGCCAAAACCTTTTATTTAAAAGATTCAAAATAGTAAGTCTAAATATTTTGAAGTTTATTGTTTATTTAACTTTTTAAATCCCTTTAGGATTTTATTTGATCCAAATAGGTTTTGAAAGTTTCCAAATGGTTTCAAAAAGTTTCTTCTGGCCCTGAAATTCAACAAATTTTATTTTATTAATTTATTTTTCACATTACAAGATTTGGAAAATCTTGGGATGTGACAGGCTACCACCCTTAAAATAAATCTCGTCCCGAGATTTGGGAAGGCTGGGGTTACAAGAAGGTTCAAAACAACTAGGGTACTACCACCCTTAAAAATTTTCAAACTAAATTACATCTTGGCTTGCTTGGGATCCTGGGAAAAATTTCTCTAAGCAAACATTTGCATGGTGTCCTTGGTTTCCATACTTGACTCATGGGCCAAGGTTGAGATCCTTCATAGACTTTTTTAACTTGTTCTTCATCTTTTCTGGACAATTGTTTACATAGTGGCCTAGTTCCTTGCATTTGAAACATGTTATAAGTTTGAGGTCTTGAGGTGGCTTTTCTAGACAATATGATGCATAATGTCCTAACTCCTTGCAGTGTTTGCACATCACTTGGCTAATATTCTTCCTCATCTTGGGTTTCACTAGCTTTTGTTTGTCTTCTTGGCTCTTCTTCTTTTCTGGGCATTCACTGGCATAGTGTCCCATCTCTTTGCAATTGTAACACTGCAACTGGCTTATGTCCTTCTTCTTCTTTTTGGGTCTCTCCAAAGCTAGGGGTTCTTCTAGTTCATGTTCTTCATAGGTGGGAGATCTTTCTCTCTTCTTGAGGCATTGATCTTCATGCTCCTTGGATGCATGATCCTTGTCTCCACAAGTATTGCTAGCTTGGGTTCCTTCTAGATTAACATCTTTGTCATCCTTATTGTCTTTAGCTCTTTGGGGAAAGTTTTCTCCCATGTTGATCATTTGAGTAACCATTCCTTGCAACATTTGGGATTGAAGTTTCAAAATCCTTTGTATGGCTGGGTCTAGTCCATTATTGTTGGCTAAAAGCTGAGTTGTCTCTTGGCTCAACTGATTTTGGGTTGCTATAAGTTCTCTCATGTTGTCCTCTTGGTTGTTGTTGTTGTTGTCATTATCCTTGATGTTGGAGTTTCTTGGAGAAGTCATCTGTTTGGGTTGAATGGTAATTAGAATAGGCAAGATATTCTATGGAAATATTTCTAATCACACACATCACAATTCACACAAACAATGTGCATGCATTCACAAACAACTTTTCACTCAAACAACAAAGTTCAAGCACATTTTTAGGCAACAAAATATTTTTGTTACACCACATAAGTTGGTGTGTTTTGACTTATCTAAAATTATGGTGGTCCATCTATATGGTTCACTTGTGATCTTTCCTTCCTTCTTGATTCTTCTTGTATGAAATCATGGTTTCTTTGAGAAAAACTCTTGGTTGCAAAACTTCAAGTGATGTAAGCTCTTTCTAACTTTTGCATTCCCCCAGTCTCTAATTTCTTGAGCAAGATCTCCTTGTCTCACTTGTAGTCCTTAGTGATATCCAAGTTGGAAGTCTTTGGGGAATATGCTGAAGATGTTGAAGTCATTAGAGTTGAAGAAGTTGAAGTCATCCTTTGCACATGGTGTAGTCTTTGGCCATGGGGTAGGTTTTTCCATCAAGTTTGAAATAGAAGAGATGTAGAGTTGAAACCAAAATGGTTGAGGAAAGAGTTTACAAGTGTTTTTGTAAATAAGTTTTTGGAACAAGTATAACTCCTATTTTTCCAAGGGTTTTTGTCCAATCCTAGGTTTACAAATCCTACAGGCAACACAATGCTCTGATACCATCTGTAGAGGTTCCAATCTTTGATAAGATAGACCCCCTGTGTTTACAATGCTAGTCCCTGGATCAATAGCTAGCATCCACAGTTAAGATGTAATATCAATAAACAAAGGTCATAATATAACTTTATAACCAGGAATAACATAATTTTATTACATCATACATAGCTCATTTGGCTATTACAATACATTGCAGCAGAAATTTATAAGCATGGGGTCCTTCATCTTCAAAGTGCCACAGGCAGACATGTTGGTTGTAGAGTTTGTAATCCTAATCAATCAATCTTCACTAGAATCAATCAAACCTGCAACATTACAAGTTACAGCCACAATGGTCAATACATTTGAATTGTATTGGCAAGTGATACTATGGTAGTATAGTGGAGTCTGTCATCTATATGCATTTGGCTAAGTGGAGTTGAGGCTTGCATTGCTCAAAATAGATTTTCCTTAACATTTTGAAAATACTAAGTTTTTGCTTGGCAAAATCATTTTTCTCAATCAAAGATTTGAAGATCCTTTAACCAAGGCATCTCTCAATCAAAGATTGAAGATTTCAAACAACCCTTGTTCAACCACAAGATTTTAACTTAGAAATTGGAATGATGATATTCTTGATTGCTTCCATGTCTTGATGCTCAAATTGTCCTTTACCAGGGACATGGCTAAGTACTTAGGTTTTACACTGCAGAGGTGGTGCACTTTCCCCACAAGACTTGGTTTCCCAAGACAAGATCTTCGAAGCCTTCCTTAGACCAAAGCAGACGGCTCCAACCTATCAAACACTACCAACTGTCCATATGGCTAAGTTCTTGCAACCTATATGATCATGGCAGAGCCCATATTGCCAAGTGGTTGCACTTGAAGCTTCTCAACATTTGACATCTCAAATCTCTTTGTTCCTGGGTGGCCATCCACAAGTGAGATACACAAGGTCAACCATAAACATGGGCCTTGTGAACCACTCAACCAAAAACCACCAAGCAATTACCATTCCACCCAGGTGATTCATTAACTTAGTTGTTTTATTAAACAAAACATAAGTCCTCAGACTTAGAATATTTTTCCATAGTGTGAATATATATTCCACCCAAGTTTTCTATTAGCTAGGCTAAGCTTGATAGTAATAGGAATCTTAACTTAGGAAAATCCTACTAAGGATTCATCTACTAGGTTTTCCTATAGCAAGGTCTATACTTAGCAAAATTCCATGCAAGTTTTACTTAGAGAAAAACACTAACGCATAGTGAAAGTAATAGGATAGAAAGTATGAAGCATCACTTGCCTTTTTGGTAGAGGGTATAGGTTCACTCCTTGTCCTTGCTACAATCACACTCTTCAAGTCACTACAAATCAATCAAGCAAGGCACAAACTCAATCTACCAATCAAGCAAAACAACACATAAAATGACAAAGTCAAAGTAATGCATGCAAGCATGCAAAAGATGGTTCTATTTGCAAAGGTGGTCTCCACTAGGCTTATAAACTTTGTAAAATCAAAAGTGGTCATTTTCCAAAGTGGCAATATCATTTGCAAAAGGGTTTTGATCCATAAACCATTTTTTAAAGCTAATCATCATTTTATGTGGTGAAAATTATTTTTATGAAAGCAAAACTTTATGTTTTTCACCAAATGAGTTGCTATTGCAAAACTTGGTGTTTTGGGTCAGTAGGTTTGGTCCAAAACATTTTCTCCAAAGTATTTTACTCAAAATCATTTTCATAAACAAAACAATAGTTTTATTTAGCTAGAAATGGAATAAACCAATTAATCCATTCTAAACTTTTCCAAATCCATTTTCCAAATCATAGGTTGGTTCCTAGGGTCAGTAAGGTCACAAAAAACCAATTTGCCTAAGTTTCAAACTCAAAAACACTTTGGAATCATTTTTCTAATCTTAACAAGCACACAAATGAATCTGCAAAAACAAGTAATTTAACAGATACTATTTACTAAACCAAGGGTATGGTTGGCTAGGTCTTGCTCTCCTGAATCCATTGATATAAAATTTGTAATTTTTGGACGTGTGGTTTGAAAGTTACAAGGGTTTCAAAATGGTATTTAAATCTGGTTTCAAAATCTGTTTAATCGAGAACTCGCCACGTGGCTTGCTCCTATTCGCGATGCCGGTTCGCACGGATCGGTCATTTGTGAGCGTTGATTTAAATTAGATCGAGCTGCTCGATCTATCTTACCCTTCGTTTAAGTCATCTGTTTCTCGCGTCTAATCTAAATCGAACGGTCTGATCCAATCAACCACAAAGTGGCGGCGGTGGTTGGCGGCGATCGATGACGGCGCCGCGATGAGGAAGCAAAGGAGGGTGGAGATGCTCACAGTGATCGCTGGAATGCTGGTGCTCAACGTGGTCGTCCATCGAAGGCGCCGGGGTGGACGACGCTCGCCGAGATGAGCCGGGCGGTTCAGAGGTCGTCGTGGGCGAGGATAGGGCGCCCTAAGACCAGAGATTGCACTGTTAGGTTCGCCAGAGGCGAGTATGTGTGCATCACGGGAGGTGAAGAGGAATTACGGTCTCACTGCAGATCTGCCGGAGTTGGAGAAGGAGGTGGTGGCGTCTTGGTGTCGTCGGGCGACGTCCCGGGCGTCGCTAGTGAGCTACCGCCAGGGAGGTACGCTGGTCTTGGCGAGCACGCGTGTGCTCCACAGGTAGTGGGGTTGTCGGGTTCCGCCGAATTGAGCAGGACCTCGTCGGAGTTGGTGAGGTTGGCGACCAATTGGAGTAGAGGCTGGAACGGAGGGAAAATGGAGAGGAGGAGAGTTAACGAGAGTAAACGCAGGTGTATTTTGCTGGCGTTATGACGAATTTACTCGGTGAAAATTCGGCAGAAACGGCGAGGAGAAGAACTGGTCTGCGGGGGGGTGAAGGAGACGATGATGTGGCGTGGGGTCGTCTTGTCAGCGTTAGAGGAAGAAAGGGAGTTGGGTCCACCGGTCAGTTCCTGTGTGGGTGCGGTTCTGAGTGGAAAGGAAAACGCTTCGGGGAGGGGGAACTGGGCTGGACTAGGCTGTTGGGCCATCTTGTTGGGCTGGGTCTGTTTTCATATTTTTTTTCTTCCTGTTGGCTTTTTCTTTTTTTCCAAATCTTTTTCTGTTTTGAAATTCAAACAATTATTCAAACATTCAAACCATTCAATCAATTCACCATACTAGTAATGAGTTTTTGGTTCTGTTTATCAACATAAACCAATCCCAAAATAAAATAATATTTTTATTCTTTTTAGGATCCATTCATTAATTAAATAAAATGGATCATTAGTTAAATAAAATAGGGTTTGATTTAATTAATAGAATCTCCATTTGAAATCCAAATATTTTCAAAACCAAATCAGTAGGTTTTATTTGGAATTTAAGAATACTTGGAAACTTGTTTAAAACAAAATAACCTTTTATTTTAGGTCCATTAATAAATAAATACAATAGACCCTCATTATTAAATCAAATAGGATTTGTTTTATTAAAATATTTATTTTGAAATCTAAAATAGGACCAAAACACTTCAGTAGGTTTTATTTGAGAATATAAAATACTTGGAAAACTTATTTAAAACAAATAAATAAGTGTTAGTGTTTATTTAAAATGGGAAAAGTCTTTACTTTAATAAAATTTGGATAATAAATCCTTATTATTTTATTTATATAAACCTTTGTTATTTTTATTCAAAACAAAATGTTTTAATTCAAAAGCTTGGCCAAGATTTAATTTGGCTTTATAAAATAATATTTATTTATAGAATTCACTTTTTCTTTTGAAAGCCAAAACCTTTTATTTAAAAGATTCAAAATAGTAAGTCTAAATATTTTGAAGTTTATTGTTTATTTAACTTTTTAAATCCCTTTAGGATTTTATTTGATCCAAATAGGTTTTGAAAGTTTCCAAATGGTTTCAAAAAGTTTCTTCTGGCCCTGAAATTCAACAAAGTTTTATTTTATTAATTTATTTTTCACATTACAAGATTTGGAAAATCTTGGGATGTGACACTAATGAAGATTGTGTGAAGTTTTGTATGAAGGGAAAATTTCAGGTGTAGAGAGAGAATGATGTAATGAGATGAAGAATGGAAAAAATCTCAAGCTTGGGGATGCCACCCTGGTGTCACCCCAAGAAATATCCAAGAGGTACAAGCGTCAAAGCTTGGGGATGCCCAAGGCATCCCCTTCTTCATCAATAAAAAGCTCAGGTCTGTCTAGACACATCGTTTTTATTATTTCATGCACAAGTTGTGTTGTTCTTGGAGCGTCTTAGTTTTTGTTTGTGGTTTTCGTTTTCTTAGTTTGCTTGAGTTAGTTGGTTGGTCCCATCACACTTATTTTGGAGAGAGACACACTCTGTTTCCATTGCCTAGAACACTCTAGTTTTCACTCTTATTGTTTTGTGAGTGTTCTCTTTTACTAGCACTCTGTTTAGCCTTAGTTTTCTTGTGCTTTCAGCTTAGAACTTTTTAGTTCTTATTTGTGGATTTGTGAAACAATCTCACTGGTCTTTTTTGATTATTATCTTTGTGAGTTGTTTCAAATAAGTTGCTTGGTGTTGGAAAGGAGTAGAAAGTTCTTGCTTGATAAGTGCAAGAGGAGCTTGCATTGACTATGACTTAGACTTTAGCATGACATTCTAGATATTTTTTTGACCTTATGCATAGTGATTATTACTGTAGCTTGTCTTGTTCCAAACAATTGGGATTGCTTAGTGTGCCTTGAAGAAATTATGCGTTGTTTTAGCATGAAAAAGCATAGTATTGTGGTATTCTCCTTTGATGCTTTGTTTGGGTTGAATTGGCACATGCTCACACCATGTTATGACTATGACAAGTCACCATAGCCTCTATGATCATTTAGTCCTTGACTTGTAGTACCATTCTATGCTTTGATTAGTAATGCTTTGTTGCTCCGCATGATTATGGCCATTATTGCTCTCTTAGTTGGTTGCTCCCAGTCTTTTGCTAACCTCCACTTGTATGAGTAAGCTCTACTCATGCTTCCAACTCCCAAGAAACCAAGTTATTCCAAAGTGTACACTATAAACTCCTATGCATGGTGTGTTACACCATTCCAAGTATATTCTTATTTTCAGCTACCATCCAAATAAAAACTATTTTGTTATGTAAAAACTTAGTGATCAAATCCCTCACGAACTTGATGGCACACTTTATATTCTTTGCCCCTAATAAACTTGAACCATTGTGACAACTTTGTTGTATATGCTTGCACTTATACGTTGGAATTAGCAGAACTCTTTATCACGGGAACGTTTTCAACATTGCACTTGTACTTTGTACTCAGTTGATATCATGCTCTTTTGTCTATGGATGTCACCGGTGTGAAATAAAGAGGGAACTTGTAAGTCCATGGAGTTTGTATCCTGTGTTAGAGAAACACCTGGGCCGCTAGCCTAAGCCATGCCTAATCATGGTGGAAACTTGCAGCATCACCATAGTGACATCTATGAAGCATTCTTCTTATAAAAAACGAGACACATTGAGAAAAGAGGAAAGAGAGAAAAAAGCACCATATTCCCATGGTAAATAAGAAGATTGCTAAGATGCTCATTGTCTGCTTGCCTTGTCATTTTGGTTATGGGAAAGCTCTTGTACCATGTGCAAGGGGTACCCCATTGGCGGTTCTCTATGATATGCAAATACTTACAATGACAAGAACTTGCATTTAACTAAAGTTGAGTAGCATGAGGTGTGGCCCTCGTATTCAAGGGACTTGAGATTGCCAACTTATACTTCGTCAAGCATATACTCCATAGTTTGTTCACTTTAACCTTAATCACTTCAAGATGCTTATCATAGGGGCAATGAGGGCTGAAAACTAACAAGTACCATAATTTTTGGAAGCTCTTTTTGAAACTTGAAATCCCTGCTTCCCTTTGTGAAGGGCCTGCCTTCCACTATTATTTGAGTCTCCACCTTCTACCTTTAGGCACCATTAAGAGAGCATAGTTGTCATTCTTTGTGCAGTGTCCCAAAACTTATTTATTGATGCATATTGTGATATTACTTGTTCTTGTGCTATTTGTTGCTAGTCACCCTTGTGAACTTTGAAGGTGTCCTATGCATCTATTTACTACTCTATGAGGGACAAGCAGATTGTCACTATGTTATGTTTTCTGTATGTGAAACAAACAAACGTTTTTCAATGCATGTTATTCATGATCTTTGTTTGTAGCCTTTCATGTTGCATGCATAGTTACTATATCCTACTGTTAGAACTTCTTCTTTCATGCACATGTTTAGAGTTCTTTGATCCCAACTTTCAATGCTTGCAAATGGTTTGATCTTGGTTTTGATTGTGCATGTCACCTCAAAAATTATTCTTTTTATCACTTACCTACTCGAGGACGAGCAGGAGTTAAGCTTGGGGATGCTTGATATGTCGAAAACGTATCTATAATTTTTGATGCTCCAAGCTTGTTTAGTATCTACTTTGCTTTGCTTTGTCTACACTGTGAGGTGTTTTTATATCTTTTCTAGAACTAACCTATTGACAAGATGCCACAGTGCCAGTTTCCTGTTTTCTTCTGTTTTTGGTTCTAGAAAGGCAGAAAATCAATATTCTCGGAATTGGATGGGACAAAATACAAAGTCAATAACTTTCCGTGAGGGACATGAATCCAGAAGGAGGACGAGAGGCCCGGAGGGTGGCAGACCCCCTAGGCGCGTGCAGGCCCGGCCCACCGGGAGGTGTGGGCCTCATCCGCCTCGGCCTCCCCCTTCGCCTATAAGAAGCCTCCGACCCAAAAACCCTAAATAATCCAGAATAAATCCACGAAAACCTCCATAGCACCACCACCGAAGGGGATATTCGGGGGACAGAAAGTCTCTGTTCCGGCACCCTGTCGGGACGGGGAAGTGCCCCCGGATCCATCTCCATCGATCTCCACCACCAACTCCATCACCATTGATGATTCCCATGATGAGGAGGGAGTAGTTCTTTCTCGAGGCTAAGGGCTCTACCGGTAGCTATGTGTTCATCTTTCTCTCTCTATGCATGATCTTGTTGTGGTCATGAGCTTTGCAATCAAGTAGATCTACCTTTCTACTCAAGTGCTTCATTAGATCTCTGCTCTCCCCATGTGTGTGAAAGTGACAGTGTGCACGCCATGGTGGCACTTAGGTTTGAGTCTACATAAATACTCTTTGTGCTTTAATAGATCTATGCTTTTCCCCACGTGTGTGAAAGTGACAGCGTGCATACTGTGTGTGGCACTTTGGCTAGATTGAATATTTGTTATGAGTAATATTTGGAGTTGGATGTCTCTATGAAATTTGGTTTTTGTTGGAACCATCTAGCGCTCAAGGTGACAGTGTCGGGTTATCTAGATTGGGGAAGCCGTACTTTGAGGAGTGTTGTTCAAGCCCTACCGATGATTAGAGTGTCCAACCGGAGAGTAGTTAAGAGTAGTAGCATGAAGATAGGATATTTATATGAGAGAGTGTTCACTAGTGAAAGTATGATCCCTATGCCTTGTTTCTAAACATTGAAACATCGTTTGCATCTAGATTTGTTGCATGTTTGCTTGCTTCCATCTTTGTTCCGTTTGCCGGGGAGATTTTGGGCTTTTACCTTGCCTACACACCATCAGCTCTTTTATGGCACCGTTAGCCCACGTCAACAACAAGTCAGAAGCTATTTTCTGGCACTGTTACCACTTGTATTTCACTATCTCTTCGCTGAACTAGTGCACCTATACACCTGACAAGTGTATTGGGTGTGTTGGGTACACAAGAGACTTCTTGTATCTTGATTGAAGGATTGCTTGAGAGGGAATACCTTTGACCACTTCCTCCCTAAGTTCGATAAACCTTGGGTAATCCACTTAAGGGAAACTTGTTGCTGTTCTACAAACCTCTGCACTTGGAGGCCCAACAATTGTCTACAAGAATAGAAGGGCGTAGACATCAGGCGTGGGTATTAATCTATGAAGTTGGACCCTTTTGGTAAGTTCCATATCAAGCAAGAAATTTCTCATGGTCGCAAAAGTCCCCTTTTGCTAGGTCAAGATCTACTAAGATATTTACAAACAGACATCTAGACTTAGTTCATAATATGAGTTCAATTCATAATTGAGCTCCCACTAAAATATCCATCCCCTGGACGATTTTAGCGATCACACGATCCCAATTCACTATGAAACCCCTGATCATCACGGCTGGCAACATAGCTTCAAAGTTAGACATTCTCCAATTTCAATCACATCATCCATGTGACTCATGCTCGATCTTTCGATCTCTTGTGTTCCGAGGCCATGTATGCACATGCTAGGCTCGCCAACTCAAACTTGTGTGTATTGTAGTGTAACCTTTCTTACACCCACTATATGCGAATGTAGATATGTCTAGCCCCCGATCGTCATGGTCGGCTTCATAATGAAAAACTTTCTTGGTGGTGCACACACAAGGGGAACACTATTATTGGAATTTCGAGGCCATGTATGCACATGCTAGGCTTGCCAATTCAATATTAGTTTTAATAGGGATCATCTTATCTATGCTACCGTTGAGTATATAATACTAGCACACAATAAGATGCAAAACGGGTATCTACATCATATGTATATTGTGATATGATATGGTCCTTCTTGTGCCTTGATCTCCATCGAGCGCTCCGGCATGATCTCCATCGTGCCACTGGCATGATATCCATCGTGCCACTAGCATGACCTCCATCGTGCCACCAGTTTTGATGCCAAGTCCACGATGCCACCAGTAGGTCGTCCATCGGAATGATGGCTATTACTACACAACTTAGTAACATAAAAGTAAACTACTTTACCTTCGTAACGACCATGACCATATCAAATTACATGCCCCTCCTGCAAAATAAAGTTATACGCCTCTATTTTATCTATTGCAAGTTTTGCGTGGTTGTTAGGGATTTCATAATAGAACTGTTTCTAAACTATGAACTTTCCAACCACAACATGGATCCATACAGTTGTCTCTACTACACCCCTTTTGGGGCCCTCCGTTGTAAATTCTATATCAACTATTGTAAGAGAGACAGACACTCGCTAGCCACTTATACGGAACAAGCCATATGTTGAGCATGGAACCAGTCTCGCGTAAGAGTACGCATAAGGTCGGTCCGGGCTGCTTCAACATAATATGTATATTGTGATATGATATGGTCCTACTTGCACCTTGATCTCCATCGAGCGCTCCGGCATGATCTCCATCGTGCCACCGGTTTTGACGCCAAGTCCACGATGCCACCAGTAGGTCGTCCATCGGAACGATGGCTATTACTACACAACTTAGTAACATAAAAGTAAACTACTTTACCTTTGTAATGACCATGCCCATATCAAATCATATGCCCCTCCTTCAAAATAAAGTTAGACGCCTCTACTTTATATATTGCAAGTTTTACGTGGTTGTTAGGGATTTTGTAATAGAACTATTTATAGTATATGAACTTTCCAACCACAATATGAATCCATAAAATTGTCTCTACTACACCCCTTTCGTGGCCCTCCGTTGTAAATGCTATATCGACTATTGTAAGAGAGATAGACACTTGCTAGCCACTTATACGGAACAAGCCATATGTTGAGCATGGAACCAGTCTCGTGTAAGAGTACGCATAAGGTCGGTCCAGGCCGTTTCATCAAATAATCCTGCAATCTAAACAAGTACACATGATAGGCTAACAACTATAGCATCAATTCCTGCACAACACATGTGTGCTAGTCGTACAACACTACTATGCATAGATCGGCTCTGATACCACTGTTGAGGTTTTGGGGCAGAAAATCAAAAAATTTACTATGCGGTAAACCCCGAATACCCAAGATCTATCTACGAGTAATGCATTAACGGCCAAGAGGTTTCGGATACATACCCTTATAGTCCGAAAGCGGTTAACATTCTGAGAGGAACGTGGTTGAAGTAGTCGTGCTCGTAGCCAACCTCAAGGTCACGAAGCTCCTCGCAGGTCACCCTTCCTCCATCACCATGCAGCAGTCCGGATTATAACATCCAAAGTGCCCCAAGTGTTGCACCTCATGGATTCATACACATACAGTGTACGACAAGAACCTCAGTCTCCCCGATCACACCGGGAGTATGTTGCGAAAGTAGATCTCCGACTATGGAATCCTTGCATCCTAACGGCATGTTGCGGATGCGTCGTCTCTTGCGCGAATAGCCCTGGGCTATGCCAGCATGCGAAGACAACTAGAGAGAGATATTGGAGAGGAGGAGGATTTCCCAACTCATGGGATCAATCATATTGGTGTGTACTCCAAAGGGGAGAGGGGGGCCTCTTTATATAGGGGGAGAGGGAAGCCTTGCCCCTCCCCCAAGCCAACTAGGCGGCGGCCAAGGGGGAGGGCAGCCCTAGGGAGCCCCAAACCCTAACCCTAGATGCCAGCCAGGGAGGGGGCAGCCCTAGGCGCCAAACCCTAGGCGCCAAGGCCCTTCTCCCTTCCAGTTTCCCTCATGGGCCCTTTTTCCCTAGGGAAGTTGGCCCATTAGTGGAATAACCCTTCAAATTAGATTTCAATATTATATTTAATATTAATTACATTAATTAATATGTAAATACATATTACAAAATCCTATTCGACCTGAAACACCTTTTGGTTCCCCTTCTATATCCTCCGAACAGCTTCGAAACTTCCGGAACAATTTTGGTCCTCTCACCGGAACTTTTCCGGTTTTCTTTCTTTCTCTGAACAACTTCGAATCTATCTCCGTGGAACCAACTTACAGATAATATCAAGCTCGTCGCACCCTTAAGTGGATCCCCTCATGGCTCGGGAACGACATAGACATGACCAAGACTCCTCTTGCGTCAATGATCAACATCGGGACCATGATGTACATAATGATCCCTGTGCATTCCAGATTGACGATGGCGTTTGAACCATAAGCGTCGAGTCCATTTCCACTTGTTTCTTCGATACTACTTGTCCGAGATCCGATCGTTAGGTATCTCCATACCTTGTTCAATCTCGTTATCGACAAGTACTGTTTACTTGTTATCGTGATATTACATCTCTGTGACCTAGTCACATGTTGCAACATTATGGATGTAATCTCATGAAGTCGGTCTAATTGTATCTTACATGTCACTGGGTGAACAAATCCCAGTATTGATGCATAGGCCACAACCTGTTCCTCTGGATACCCAACATACACCTTTATAGTCACCATTTCACTGAGTGACGTTTGATGTAGTCAAAGCAGCCTCGGGAGATGGTGATTAATACGATCTCTTGGTATAATGAGAAGGAGACTTTGTTTCTGACTATTGCAACAATGAACTTTGTGACTTGATCGTGACGCAATCTTTGAGGAAAATGTCCCATCACATCATTCACCAATGATATGACCTCGTTGTCAACTTGGTGTCAAAGAACCAACATGATCAGGAAACCTTTGATCATCAATTGACCATTGAACTAGTATGAATAGAGGCTACTAGGGACATCTATTTTATATCACACATGTATCAATGTTTCCACTTGATACAGTTATAGCACAATATAAAACTATTACAAACTTATTGGGATATGACAATAATAAACCTTTTATTATTTGCCTCTAGGGAATTTTCCCTTCAGTCAGGTCCCTGCACCATCCACTTCTACATCGACAAACACGATGGCAAAAAGAAAGCCAATAATCTGCTCAAGGACTGCAGGGAGTTCCAGAAGCTCCACAAGGGATACACCCAGTTGTGGCGTGATGCAGTGAATCAGGGGTTCGGCTCCGCCCATGGGGCCATCACATATGGCGCCCCACCACCACCTAGAGGTCCCGCATAGCCCGCGGCTGCGCCGGCCTAGAATAACGGCGTAGAGCAGTATCCACGACAGTTGGGTACGATACTGATACAAAAGGGGCGTCCATCCAACAGGATCCAGAAGATGATCACCCGCCAGATAAACCTGGCCGTCACTTCTCCACCCACCATACCTGAGTACCTCAGCGACTCGGAGTCTTGCATCACCTTCGACAGATCCGACCACCCTCGCCAAATTCCTTGCCCAGGCAACTCTGCCCTGGTGCTTGAGGCTCAGATCGGCGGATTTGAGATGAGTCGCGTGTTCATGGATGGAGGCAGCAACATCAACCTTATGTTCGCCAGTACACTCGAAGCTATGTGGATCCCGCTATGAAGCATGGAGGCATCCGATATAGCCTTCCATGGCATTGTCCTAGGAAAAGGAGTGTACCCCTTGGGCAAAATATGGCTTGACGTCATCTTCGGCACTCATAAGAACTTCAGGCATGAGTGGCTTGAGTTTGAGGTGGTCGACTGGCCCTCACAATACCACATCATCCTCGGTCATGTGGCATTCGCAAGATTCTTGGCAGTACCGCACTATGCGTACCTCCTGCTGAAGATGCCCGGACCCAACGGAGCCATCACCATCCCAGGAAGCTTCACCAAGTCTAATAGTTGTGACAGAGACTTCAATAGAATCTCCTAGTCCTTCGGCACGCAAGAGGAACTCGCATGGTTAAAGGAGTCAACAGACAATAGTTTGCCCCCTGTGACCAAGCAGAACGCACCGGACCTGTCTTTCGATTCCACGGTCAATACCAAGGCGGTGCAGGTCCACCCGACGGATACCACCAAGACGGCTCTGATTGCCACCAACTTGAGTCCCGCATAGGAACTCGCGCTCGTCGAATTCCTCCGTGAGTGCTGGAGAATCTTCGCCTAGTGTCATGCGGATATGTTAGTAGTTCTCAGGAAATTCGCTGAGCACGCACTCAACTTTTATCTGGATGCGCGTCCAGTTAAGCATACAATGCGTCGATTTTCCGAGGGAAAAGCGGAGGCAATTGGTATTGAAGTCAATAGACTCCTCGATGCTAATTTCATAAGGGATATTAAAGAGAGCACCTAGGTAGCTAACCTCGTGCTAGTCCCCAAGAAGGACACGGACATCCTGCGGATATGCGTGGACTTTACGGCCCTTAACAAGCATTGCCCAAAGGACCACTTCCCTCTACCGCGGATCGACCAAATCATCGAGTCCACCGCGGGATGCGAATGACTCTCATTCGTCGACGCCTACTCAGGCTACAACCAGATTCGACTGAAGGTCGAGGATCAAGAAAAGACGGTGTTCATTACGCCGTTCGGGGTCTTTTGCTACAACACAATGCCTTTCGGGCTCAAGAACGCAGGCGCAACCTATCAAAGGTGCATGAAAGCATGCCTGAAGGATCAAATTGGTCAAAACATCTAGGTCTATGTCAACGACATAGTGGTAAAGACCAAGGAGAGACGAATATTTATCGATGATCTCCGCGAGACGTTCGACAACCTTGATCGATACAGGATCAAGCTAAACCTGGAAAAGTGCGCCTTCGGCGTCCCATCCAAACAATTGCTCAGGGTACTTCATCTCCGAGAGGAGTATTCTGGGGCCTAAACCTTCCAGTGAACTCGTTCACATTGTACCTGGTTGTCCTGAAGGGCAGAAGAAACCTAGAGCGACAACCATATCCAGCATCTTAGGTAGAACTTCCCATGAGGTATATTGATCCCATAAGGTCTAGACATGTTGTCAGCATGGATGGTTGAATCATGGGTTGATGCTTTCCAACCAGCTTGCACATATGTGAACTTCACATCGAAATCACAAGCAACAATCACATTCTGGCTAGTGAAGTGCTTCCTTCCCCTGTAAGTTGCAGATTGTGATATCAGAACTCTAGCAGTGACATGAGTACCATCAATTGTACAAATACAATCATGTTACATGAACAAAATAAAATAATGATTTTGGCAAAATATAAACTTGTGATGCAATGAAAAAAAGTTCAATTCATCACCTTGAAATATGGCCACCACCTAGGGTGGTTGCAAATCTTGGGAGGTGTTTGACCCGTTGGAGACTTGATCATCTCTTCTCTAAGCTCCCTGGTTGCATACAACACTCGCTTGAAATTGCTTGATAATGTCTCCATGCTTCTTCTGGATGTGTTGTGGATGACCCTAAACCTCTAGTTATCACCTACCACATGAAGGAACATGCAGTTTATCTTCGACAGATGTGTGGATGTTGTCCTTCAACAAACCAATCCCACGTAACCTTGTGACAGTGCAAAGGAGGCTCTTTTATATGGAGCATCTAGAGAGCCTCTATATCGTTGAAGTTGAAGATATAGTTCAAAGTAGCCATCCTCCCCTAATCTCGGGCCAACATAACCATACGTCAGTCGAGAAAAGGCGGCGCACCTAACAGCTCTCTTATGCAATGGCAAGATCCAAGACTGAATGATAGTTATAAGTGCAACTGCATGATAGATAAGTGTCATCCTATCGACCTAATGTGGTGGTTCTACCATGAGTTATTCCTAAATTGATACTGCATCCAGAGTCGAAACAGTAGGAGAGAGGGATTCATAGTGGTTTACCTCTACCATGGCAGTCGGGGGAGTATGTAGCTGGGGAGAGGAATGGAGATGCGCGACGGATCTCTTGGCCGTCGCTCATCTGCCAAAGTAGGAGGAAGCAGCTGGTATGGTAGATCTGCGTCTCAGCCGCTAGCATCTCGCCGCCACCGCCACGGGTGAAAAAGGTTTTTTTGGGAGGGCCGATGAAGAGAGGTGAGCGACTGAAGCAGGTGAGGCTACTCGTGAGCGCCTCAAGATCAACTCATTTTTTAGCTCGACTCGGGATCGAATTAAAAAGAAATAAACCGAGTATGAGTGTCTTATAGAACTCGATTGAAAGACAAGTTGATATTGAGCCAACAGTGGCTCGCTCGATTTAGCTTGATAGCTCGAATTTTTTAATTATGTATAATATTTATGTTGTATATAATACTTATATAGTGTGGGTGATATTTATTCCAATGAGGATTGGATTTAATTAAAATGTTAATTTATTCCTTCTATATGGGGTGGATGAGATTTTGCGTCCCTCTACATGCAACCAATATTTAATTTTTTTTATTAACTCGAAACTAGCTCTAAAATGACTCAGAGATCGTTGCAAGCTCAGCTGAGTATGAACCAATTTTCACAGCTCGACCTTCAACTCGAATGAATGTGACGTCGCTAGAATTTTAGTATGAAGTATGAACTGAGCCGAGCCAAGTCTAACTCGCTCGAACCTGACTCGTTTGTAGTCTACATGACATGACGGTCGTTTGCATATGCTGTGGGTGAGATTTATATTACTTCTAATATGGATGAGATTTAATTAAATGTTAATTTATTAGTTAAAGATGAGATTTTTCATCCTTATATATGCAAACAATATTTAATTTTTCTTAACTCGAAACTAGCTTGAGATTCGAGAACATCTCAGGATCGTTGCAAGCTGAGTATGAACCAACTTTCATAACTCCACCTTCAACTCGAATGAATATGAGATCGCTGGAATTTTAGTATGAGCTGAGTCATGCCAAGTCTAACTCGCTCAAACTAGACTAGTCTTCAGCCCGGTGGCTTGCATATGAACAAATCTCCGGCTCTTTCCGTCATAGTGGCATCGTCGGCATGGAGTACGCCAAGATATGGCTTTGTGGGTATGGTCAACCAGGGTTTTCATATGTTTCGACCTTCACAGGTCTAGGTCTTCGTCTCCAGGCTCTAGCATGTTTGTAGCAGCAACGCCTGGTTAGACGAATTTCTGATGCAGTGAGCCAGTGATTGTAGCTGGTCGAAGGCGATCCAAATCCGTGAAGAGTTACAGTAAAGAACTTGCATGTTTTGGTTGAAACCATGGCAATCTTGCTTTCCTTGATAATTAATATTCCCTCCGTCCTAAATATAAGACGAATTTTGAGTGTCTAAATTCAAGTTTTTTATGGTTATTACTAATATCTATGTTTTGTTCGTACTAAAATCATTCATATACAAGTATTTCAAAATATTGTGATTTTTTAACCATCAACTAAATATTGTAAGTACTTCCGACTCAGATTTATCTTGAATCACATGTATCTAGACGTGTTTTAGTGTGTAGATACATGTGAATTTAGACAATCCGAGTCACTTGTTTACTGCCATAACATGTGAAATTTACTGCTATAACATAAATTTGGGTATTCAAAATGCATCCTATATTTTAGAACAGAGACAAAATATCAAATATGTTTGTTGAAGAAAATAGAATAAGCAATTTGACTTTGATGAGTTTGATCCGAAAACGATTCGAGCTCGGGTGGTGACACTGCAGGCCACACCTCAGCTAGAGGACGGTTGCTGTCCACGTACGTACGTTTTCTTTGCCATCAATCCATATCCATGTATCCCAGCAGAGATAACGATTTCCAGTACAAACTAGCGTCCTTTTCTGATCCAACGAGCCAATGGCATGGAGAAGAAGAACAATCCAGACAATGATTTTTGGTACGAACAAGTGTCGTTTTCTGATCCGAACGAGCCAATGGCAGGAGAACAATCTTTTCTGCCGTTTTCGGCAGCTTTGCCCTCTCACGGTCATCTCCGGCGATTCTTAGCAGTCCATCACTAGAATCCTGGCCGCCGCCTGGCAGGCCGGACGGCGTCGGCGATGACCCACGACAGACCATTATTTCGGCGAGTCCTATCGGCTTGGGGGCGAATGCGGAATGGGATGCTGTGCCACGTGAAAGGTGGGGTTGCGCATTGTTCTCCTCCATCTCCAGTCAAGATTATCATGCTAGCTACAGTCAGGTCCACGGATTCTTCTTTCCTCAAGCCTGACGTTCGCTTCTTCCACGTAACTGAATTCTTTGCCTTTCCTGCTCTGTGCCTTTTCCTAAAGAGTTCATGCATATCTTAGTGGTTAGACAACAGAATTATGGGATTCCATGTAGCACGTAAGTTTTCGACAGATTAGATATTGCAGGGTCTGAAAGACAAAAAAAAAAAAAAAAAAAAAAAACCTTTCTAGAGAACACTCGCTTGTTTTCTATCAATGCATCAAGACACACGCCTTTTGTGTTTTGCCAAGTAAGAGAAAATGAACAACCATTTAGTTAGTAGCACTAATAGTCATCACAATTACCTTTCAGCTGGTCGCGTTTGTTTGCTCCAAATGATACCAAGGCAATATTATCACTCCAATTTCTGGAACTCCTGCATCGATGATTGTGAGAACCAAGAAATCACGGAGGATTCTTCAGTAGTAGTACAACTGAAGGTATACGCTCTGCAAGTGGGAACACGATATCAGAAGACATAAAAGCCATGGTGCAAAATAAAGGAATAAGATGGGATTCCGTGGACCCCTATTAGTCAAGAACAAATATATATTATAACTTATCTATGCTTTCCGCCTTCTCTTTTACCTAAAGTGTATCAAACTACAGATATATTCCTGTTATGATATGTAGACTTTCAAAAAAAAAATCCTGTTATGATAGAAAGATTAGGACACTGTATTTCACAGATCACAATATCAAAAAAGTTGGAAGGACAGTCTGAACGTACATCTCAAAGAGAGAGAAATGCATCTTTGTGTGTACTCGTTCGTAGGAAGCTACACTAAGACCATACCCTCACTCCTTAGAGATCATATTCTACTAGGCAATCTGGGGGAGACGTAAGGAGTACGACCAACTTCGTAGAAAATTCACTAGCAGCACATGTGTCATGTGTGTTATACATCACAATCAATGGCCCTTGAATGAATTTTTTAGTTTGGCATGCAATCTTGTATCCTTAGTTACCCAAGTGACTCAAGGAGCTTTCCATTCAATGGTATATAAATATTAGTTCGGGTGCAGCTAACCTCAAATTTATCGGAACACATAGCATGATATGACGGGTGACATTAGAAAACTATAGGAGCATAGAATGGTAAAACTTTCAAGATTAGAAAACAAAATAATTTATAGGTTTATAGGTCTATAGTCCCTAGTACATCAATTAGACAGATAAGCCAAAAATGATTTTCAGTTTTTTATGGTACTGTAACTTTGAACAGGAAAATCACTGTGGAAAAACTGTCACTCCAAACTCAACTGCGGGACCTTAGTCACATTATGCTTCTTTGAGCATTTAGTACCCTGAGCTAGACCTCATTTGAAAGAGTAATGAACAACCATAATCTCACTTGAAAGAGTATTAGAGTAATGAACAATCATAACCGGGAATATGTATACAAAAAAGTCAATCTGCCACCTCATCATTATCTAAACTACCACTCTATTTTTTTGAACTATAGCCTGATTCTGTATTCTAGATGTTGGGATGCATCGAAATAAGCCATACACCTGTACCACTAATTTGCTTCAAAAGCCTACTTAATGGCAGCACTACCAAAGAAAATTATATTGGGAGACCAACAATGAACAGGTGTCAGTAGAAATCCAGTAACCACTTTATATCGTTGTGCTATAATAATATTCCTAACCAATCATGCTCTAAAAATGTCTTTTGCCATTCATCATTACTTAGTTGATCATGGCTGCAATACCATTAAAGTAAAATCATATCTAGTACTCGCTCTAACTTGTATACCGCAGCTAAATATAACATTGGCAAGTACTAGGCCTGTTTATGCTACTTATCCCATTTGCCTACAACTATTATTGAGGAAGAGGGAGGGAAAGTTCCTGTTCAGAATGAAGAACATAAGTTGTCAATCTGAAAGACAAGTCAAAAGGCAATCAACTTTTCACAAGGAATGTATCATGCCTACGGTTCCAGATATAGGGAATAAGTGAGCGTGGCCATGCGATTTTATTCCATCGATGTGGAATTGCATTGGGCACTCCTTCCAATTTGTGTAGGCTTAGAGAGTAGACAGACCTAAATATTTCTAGTGATAGCGACCAATATCATACTCTACCTTAAAGTTAGATTCCAAGGCGTCTGGAGCTCATAACTCCTGATCATGAATGCCTTCAGCACTTGGATTGTTAGTATATATAGGACATGCAGCTGCACTCATTAGTTCACCCAAGTTCACATTTCAGACTAAGTTAGCTTGTCCAGACCACAACCTAATCTTACTCAATTCCTGAAGATAGTTAATCTCCACTAAACCATGTCAGAGGCACTTGCCATAGGACATGTTGTTGGGGATATTTTGGACCCATTTGTCAAAGCAGCGTCACTTAAGGTTATATACAACAGCAAGGTGCTAACCAATGGGTCTGAGCTCAAGCCGTCACAAGTAGCAAATGAACCAAGGATTGAAATTGCTGGGCGTGACACGCGGAACCTTTACACTCTGGTAAGTCCATAACTATGGCATACTACATTGAGCAATATTATGTTTGTGGAGGCATATTTGTGGTCTAGCCAAATAAGAGTGCTTAAATTACAGAGGCTCCAACATCACAAGTCAAACTCGACATTATTGTTTGTCTTGTTAAAAGTAGTAAAAGTAGTATTCCATTTCTCATCCATAGCATGAGGTTTTGGAGTACATGCACTCCAGTTGTTATCAGCACGTATCTAACACTGAAAGCAAAGAATCTCAACGTTCCGTAATTTATACAACCTCATCTGTATGGATTGAAAAAGACCTTTGCACTTCTGCTTCTTTAGAGATGCTATTCTACTTATTATTTTAGTGTCTGCACATATACCTGCATCTTTTCATTCGGTGCTGACTGGAAATCAAAATAATGCACGTCACCCATGAAGTACAAGAATATTAGTCATCATGACTAGATGTGGCAATAAATGATTACAATATGAATCTACACAATTGGCTTGCGTCATGAAGGTGCTCTAGTAGCAATGGTACCACTGAAACTGGCAAAGTAACAGCATGAAAGTTATTTAGCTTTGTTTTATTTTTAGAATGTTATTATTTAGCTTTGTCTGAAAAGCATCAAATTAATAGTAAACTTATATTTTCTTAATGCTGTTCTAAAAGTTGACCGTGTACCCACCCACTAGGCCTCCTCCACCTAGCCTGCCTAGCCAAAATGTACCGCCTAGGCTCACCTAATTCGTGGTTATGCGCTAGGCACTGGTTTTCCTCCCGGCTAGTACCCAGCACCTTCATGGGTAGTGTTTCTTAATACAAGGCCAAAGTACATTTCAGGAAGTGTATATCTGGCTATTTACAGAAATATCATTGTTTGCTTCTTTGGCAATTACATTCTTAGGATAAGAACATTTTTTTCCTAAAATAACAACTTAAGTTACTATTAGGTGATGGTGGATCCAGACTCACCAAGTCCAAGCAACCCAACAAAAAGAGAATACCTTCATTGGTAAGACCTGGAACATATCGTAACTAGTAGAAGTTACTCAACTTTGTTACTCTCTATTTGTACAATGTAACAACTCCAGAGTTAAAAGTGTTCTTATGGTTGTATACATGTCACAGGTTGGTGACAGACATCCCAGAATCAACAAATGCCAGTTACGGTGCGTTCTTCAAGTTCTCTTTCCTTGTTATTAGAATTTTCTGATGAGTTGAGAAGTTACCTAAGATTCTAAGATAAATGTAAATTAAGCTGGTTCGGAAGTACGGATGAAATTGAGAAATCACATGTAGCTTTCTTTGATTAATAACAAAAGCATATCATCGAGGATTACATAGGGAAGAAAAAAACTGAAGAAGTGCTTAAAGTGAAAAATAAAAATAAAAGGCACGCAAATAGCATACCTGGATATAAGCAGCACATTTGCCCTGTCTTTCACACCAATTCATGGCAGAAATTTCTTCGAATTTACATACTAGAATGACCTCATGTTAACATGTTAGTGCACATTTTGTTACAGGAAATGAAGTTGTCAGTTATGAAAGCCCAAAACCAACTGCAGGAATACATCGCTTTGCTTTTGTACTCTTCCGTCAATCTGTCCAGCAAACTGTATATGCACCAGGGTGGAGACAAAACTTCAATACAAGAGACTTCTCAGCACTTTATTCTCTTGGACCTCCTGTGGCGGCAGTGTTCTTCAATTGCCAAAGGGAGAATGGATGTGGAGGCAGGCGGTACATTAGATAAATATGGACGCATTACTGTCCATCCTCTACAGGCAGGAAATTTAACTAAAAGGTGAGAAGATAAACAAGGTCAACATCGTAATCAGTTAAAAAAGGGTCCCACATGGCAAAGCATAGTAAATGCTGGACTTTTTCAATGTATCTTAATTAAATATTTACTCTGGCATGTATGCACTAAATAGGGTGCTTTCAGAATGAATTTAAATTACGGCCATCGAAGTACTAAACAGTGTGCTTTTGGAGTGAATTTAACCTACACTCTCACCTTGAACAACACTTTCTCTTCTTTGATGAGGAATATGTGATTATGACATATCCAACAACTGTCCCCCCGTCATGTTCAAAAGCAGATACCCTTCATTAGTTAAGAAGTTGAGTGCAGGACAGAAGAACCCAACAACAAATGATATCCATATTCCTTCAGAACGCTTCAGGCCTCCTAGGCCTCAGGAGAACGTCACAGACTAATCCCCAGCAATCTGTTTAGAATGCTGGTATGTTTAGCTGTGCATAGCTCTTGGTGTAATTATGTGCATAGTATAAATTCTAGGTCTTGACTCAAATCTGATCTAAAAGGTTTGGCAACTTTTTGCCTCGCCTGGTATAAAATGATTGCTTTACAACTAAGTCTTGGTTTCTTCCACTGCCTTGTAAGGGTCAGAGTCTATTCCTCCATCCACCAGTTATGATGTTGAGATTCACTGTAAGTCATGTTCAAGGACTGAAGAGGGGTTGGATACTACAAAAGGCATCCAGTAATGGCCAATGCTGACCATTAATCATGTCTGGACAACTTTGTACTCCACCTGGCTATTCAGATTGAATACCAGAAAACCAATGCATATGCACAGAAGCAATAATCAATGAAACATAAACATGCAGTAGCCATGCCAAGGTTAGACTTGATCACCATTGTTCATGTCCAGTCCCTAGGACCAACTGACCAAGTAAACTGAAAATCTACCTGAAGAACTACAACCCCTCCAAATGTATTTGCTTCATTAGTATGGAAATCATTGTACATATCTCATCCATATCTTGATGGCTCTTCTGTCCAACTATGAATTCACTGGTCTTACCATTCACCTCAATCACACTGGATCCCGGCTCCTTCCGCAAGCCTTTTTCGCTTAACAGCCCTCTCAACCTCATTACGTCAGTCCATCTATCACTCACAGCAAATACATTTGAGAGGAGTACATAAACCCCACTACCAGAGGACTCCAACTCATGGACATGCCTAAGGATCTTCTGTGAAAAATCAACCCGCCCATGAGCTTGGCATGCACTCAGCAGGGCTCCCCATGTGAACACATCAGGCGTCATAGGCATGACCTTAATTAAACCATATGCTTCCTGGATGAGCCCAGCTCTGCCCAGAAGATCAACCATGCAACCATAATGCTCTTCCCATGGCGAGAGATTGTACACATTTTTCATCGACTCGAACAACAGCAGGCCTTGTTGCACCAAACCAGTGTGGCAGCACGCACCAAGGACGATTATAAAGGTGACTTCATTGGGGCGCAAGCCTGAAGCCACCATCCTGTCAAAATGCTCAAGAGCTTCCCTACCATGACCATGCAATGCGAACCCATTGATCAACGCATTCCAAGAGGATACATTCTTGACAGGCATCTTATGGAAGACTGAAAGAGAACTTTCCAAGTACCCGCACTTTGCGTACATATCAACCAATGACGTCCCCACATGCACGTCCCACTCGATGCCTTTACGCTCTATATATTCATGCACCCACCTTCCAGATTCCAGCGCGCCTAAGCTCGCACAAGCTGAGAGAACAGTCGAGAGAACGACCTTGTCCGGCTTCACCCCTGACGTCTGCATCTCATTGAACAGCTCCAATGCCTCACTTGGAAGTCTGCAGTTCACCAAACCACTTAACATGACCGTCCAAGAAACAATGTCCCTCGCCAAAAGTCCGTCAAACACCCGCCTTGCAAGATCCAACTTCTCACACTTGGCATACATACCTAACACTGCATTCCAAACAATGAGTCTCATCTTCCTCTCCCGCTTGAGATGCCATCCGTGCACGGCCTTACCAGTCCGCACAACCCCCAGCCTCCCGCATGCGACCAGCACGCTCGCCAATGTCCCCTCGTTTGGGGCAACGTCCATCTCGAAAAATACTCTGAGAGCCTCTGTGAACCTCCCTCCCCTGATGAACGCAGACACCAGCGCAGTCCAAGACACGACGTCTGGTCTAGCAATTTCGTCGAACACCTTCCTCGCGTCGCCACACTCGCCGCACGCACCGTAGAGCGTGACGAGCGCGTTCCGGACCGGAAGGCGCCCCAGAAACCCGCCCTTTGCCGCGACGGCGTGCGCCTGGCGGCCCTCCCGGAGGCCGCCACCGAGCCGCGCGCACGCCTTGAGCGCGGCCGGGAGCGTGTGCCCGTCGGACCGCCCAGCGTCTCCGCCCGCGGCGAGGACCGCGAAAGTGCGGAATGCGGATGAAGGATCGCCGGAGAGGGTGAGGTGGGAGATGAGAGCGTTGAACGGGTGCGCGCAGCGTGGGCGTGGGCGGAGGCGGAGCAGCGCGTGGACGGCGTCCGCGGGCGCGCGTGCGGAGGAGGCGAGGTGCCTGGCGAAATGCGCGAGGACGGCTGCGTCGTCGGCGAGGCCGGAGGTGAGGAGGAGGGCTTGGGCTGCAAGGATCACGCGCTCCGGGAGAGGGGTCGGGGACGCGAGGATGGTGCGGAGGGCGGCCGGCATTGGAATACGGAGTAGCACATGGAGGTTTCAGTCTGAAAGGAGTATATGTGGACGTACTATATAACATGTCTAAATACTCCTACATTTCTATCGAGACAACTAATTTGAGATTGATCTGGGGACAGCGGTAGGCGCATGCTGCAAGTATTGCAGAAATCTCACAACGTAAAAGTCGTACGTACTTCGTCACTAGATTGTCTCTCAACTTTAGTGGTGAACGTTCGTGTACTTATTTATTCGTGGCAATCTCTTCGATGATAAACGCTTTATCAAGGGAAAAACTGGGTCCGTTTTCCTCACTTCTCGGTCCAAAAACCTGTTGTGCGTACTGCATAACAGAAGGTCGGTCCAAAAATCTTGTTTTACATATATACATGGTCAAAGAGGAAATCTTGGGATAGCCTTAATTTAAAAACAGTTAATGATATTTTGTAAATTCGCCTAATTTTAGTTCGAATTTGAGCTCTAATATTCATGAATCTGACAGTGTGCATAACTCATATCCAATGCCATATCTTGGAGATCGGTGCTCCGGTCCGGTAGAAAAGATGTTGGTCCTGTTTGATAACTAGTCTCTCTTTAGAGCATGTCTAGTGAAACCCTTAAAAGTTTAAGAGTCAAGAATTGGCACATTCGAGCACTTGTGTGGGGTGTCAAGAATTGGCACATTCTAGTGAAACAGGGGTCATTTACTGAAACCCTCAAACCCTTAAATCTAAGGGTCGAGGGCAAACACTAGAACCCTCAAACCCTTAAAACTGAGGGTTCGAGGAGTATTTGCCTCAACCCTCAAACCCTTATCACAGTTTCATATCACAAATATCACCATATGAAGCAAACAATAATCATTCTAGTTATTATTACAACACCAAATAGTACTCTCAAGCACAAGATAATCATTCCAATCATTACAACAATGTTTTTTGCAAATTAAAAAAAATTGTTCGAAGCAAATAGGAGATAGCAAAGTGAAACAAAGACACATCATGAGCCTTAGTGCTGCCCATCCAACTGCCAATGGTGCTCTACAAGATCACCCTGGAGTTGACAATGAGTGTTTGCATTCTCGATCGCACGATGTGCTTCAAGAAAATCTTCTACGCGATTGGGGTTCCTTTGCGGTTGCACACGGGTGCCAACATTGTCATAGAAACAAGGGAGGTTTAACCCTCTTCCATCCTCTAGGATCATGTTGTGTAGAATCACACAACATTTCATGATGTTCTCCAAAGTGTCCTTGTCCCAAAAACGAGCTGGACCCCGAACTATGGCAAACCTTGCTTGCAAAATACCGAAAGCTCTCTCAATATCTTTGCGGGCTGCCTCTTGTGTCCTTGTGAAATGAGCCTCTTTTTTGGTTAGGGGCACACCATTTTTCTCCTTGATGGACTTCACAAGATTTTCCCACTCGGGATAAATGCCATCGGTTAGATAATATCCCATTGAGTACTCATTGTTCATGACCTTGTAGTTGCAAGTTGGAGCATCCCCGGAAACTAATCTTGCAAACAAAGGAGATCTATTGAGCACATTGATATCATTGAGTGTTCCCGGCAAACCGAAAAATGCATGCCAAATCCATGTGTCCTCCATGCCACGGCCTCTAGCACAATGGTTGTATCCTTGCTTTTGCCACAATACATTTCATGCCATGATTTGGGGCAATTTTTCCATGTCCAATGCATGCAATCAAGACTACCAAGCATCCCCGGCCATCCTCTTTTTTCATTCATCTCCATGAATCTCTTTGTATCTTCCTCGTTGGGTGCCCGAAGGTACCAATCACCGTACAACCGGATGACCAACTTTGCAAACCTACGGACGGTCTCCGTGGTTGTAGCTTGTCCAATGCGAAGATACTCGTCGGTATAGTCCGCGGGTATGCCATAAGCGAGCACACGCATTGTCGTCGATATCTTTTGGTACGCACTAAACCCCAATTGACCGGAGGCGGACCTACGACGCTTGAAGTAATCCGAGGCGGCCTCACAATCATTAACAATCTTAACAAACAAACTACGACGCATTCGGTATCTTCTCCGGAAGAGGAGAGGTGGGTATGTCGGATGGTGCTTCACGAAGTAGTCTCGCATAAGTTGCTCGTGCCCAAGAGCACGGTTGCGGTAAATGGCGACTCGCCCCATCATCGATCCTCTCCTCTGGTCCAATAACTTCAAGCGGTCTTTGAACTCTTCACGTCGACGAGGAGGCCCATCATCTTGACGTTGTCGTCTTGAAGCAACTCCTCGATGTCTGAATCGTCCGATGAAGACCAACTGGATTCGGAGGACAACGACATGGAATCGTCGGTGTCCATCTACAACCAAAAAAATTGCTTATTTTTCTCACCAACAATATGAACACAATTTACAAAAAAAAATAAGAACAAAATTTACCTCGGGGGCGGGAGGAGCTCGTCGGGCGGGAGGAGCTCGGGGGAGGAGCTCGGGCCGGGAGGAGCTTGGGCGGGAGGACGTCGAGGAGGGCGGGAGGAGCTCGGGGCGGCGGGAGGAGGCCGGATCAGCGGCGGGCTCGGGACGGGACGGAGCGCACTACTAGAGAAAAGCCTATCCGAGGCGCACCAAAAAGCCTATCCGAGGCGCATATCACATGTGCCTCTAGCTTCAAGCCTCGGGTATTTCTTATGCGAGGCGCATCTGATATGCGCCTCCTATACTTCACATATGCGAGGCGCATATCGATATGCGCCTCGCATATGTTTCAGAATGCGCCTCGGGTATTTATAGTATATGCGCCTCGCATATGTTTCAGAATGCGCCTCGGGTATTTATAGTATATGCGCCTCGCATATGTTTGAAATCTTCGGGTATTTATAGTATATCGCCTCCTATAGTATCCTATATGCCTCCGGTAATATTTTTGAAATTCAAGTTTTGAGACCACTATAAATAATAATATACAGATATTCAAATATACAATATAGTCCACGAATTTTTTGAAACTTGCAATTTGCCAAAGCATAATAGAACCAACATGAATACAATACATTACACATCAATCATGACATACAAGTTCATACATCAAGTGTTTGTGCCACAAGTTCACACCTCCGAGTACAAGTTCACAATCACATTACACCTCCGAGTACAAGTTCACAATCACATTACACCACCGAGTACAAGTTCACAATCACATTACAACTCCAACGACGTAGCTCTACCTAGATGAAGTAGAACACATAACCTACCATTTCCAGTGTCGTTGTTCAAATCACTGGGTTCAGGTTCAGGAGGATGGGTGTTACGAGGCACTATACCAGGATCTCTACCAGAGGTAAGAAGCAGCAGAGTCAAATCCTGGAAAACATAAGGAACAGGCTTCAGACAAGTGTGAACTCTACAAAAGTGCATATTCATATGAACTGAGGATAAAACAAATGCATCAGTTTTACCCCTTTAAATCAATCATGATGTTCCTCTTTATGAATATATAGTAGTAATGACAAACATTTCTTTTTTTTTCTTATAGTATACTGTTTTTACTTCTACTACAAGGATCCACTAAAGAGGTCAAGTGACAGAGCAGTCTTTGAAAGATTACACCAAAGCATTCCACAGGTATGCCCGGAAACATTTAACAGAATGGTTACTTTGAGCTCAATTAATCCAGTATGTAAACTAATCCAGTAGTATCAATCAACCTTGATCTAAGCTGAACAATTATTTGACTAGATAGAATTTTTTTGCAGATCATCTATATCCAGAGAATTTAGTTGTATATTAAGACTAATTCTACTGCACTTTTTTCTCGGATAATCAGATCATGCCTTCCAATATTTCAACGATTTGAGCCTACTTTCATTCTATCAAGAACATTTAAAACCCTTAATTGTACTGTTAACATGGCACAAGGCACAAGGCACATGGTGAGGCTCTCCCAATCACCATTAGCGAGAAACAGGAAGGCCATCCATGTGAACACGGTTTTAGGTTTTCAACAGCTACTTGAGGAACAATTGCCAGAATTTCAGAAAACATGGAACACGGAGCTGGGGTGGAGATGAATGAATCAAGGAGGTACTCTGAAAAATACTCATCATCAAATATGTAACGTGTAACAGTACAACCTTGCATTTTTTAGGCACTCTTATCTGTGTATTCATGGGTGGTCACTTCTGACAGATTTGTGCAAAACTTTATCAATAAGATGAACCAACCAAACTAAGGTGTGATAGTTGGGATCCCCCTGTATATAATAATTTTCTTTCGGTCGACTAAATAATTACTTCTGTGTACAATCTTTGATGAGCATTCAAGGGAGCATGTTGTACATGTCAATATGAATTGCGCAACTCCAGACTAGCTGGCTAAGATTGCTATGAAATGATCAAACCTAAACAGAAACAAAGTTATAAGAAACACTTACATATACCGTGAAGACAACCACTACAACCATAACTGAAATCCCCCAGTGATCAGGGAAGTCGTTGATTAGATGGCTAGCCACAAATATCTGAGAATACCAACACTGGTGCAAGAATGAGGAATATAGTGAGAAAAAGTGATCTCACATCAGGTCCAAATATGAACCTCCTTGCAAGAGAAACTCCTGAAAGAACAATCAAAGCTCTCATCAACAAAGATCAATTGATGAAAGTGAAAATGAAAATTGCAAAGGCAGAAGCAGTTAACTCAAAGTAGCATGTCATCAATGAAATATGATATGGTTTGCACAACACATTAAGGTTAACCATGCATGGCGATTCAGATGTCCTGTAAGGAACCATCAAGAGTTTTCTTTTCCAAACGCCAACACTACAAGATACTACAGTTTACGATTAACTCTGCATGGACTTCATCATAAAAGACAAAAAAAAACTATTGGAGTACTAAAAAATTGATCTGTGAATGGACCAGCAGGAGGGGGCTGCATCCATTATAACTTCACAGCTAAGCAGCCTGATGAGAGTCATCTTTCTGTTGATGCCGGCAGTACCAAGCTTTGAACAACTACAGCAGAATAGTGTATGAAATAGATGCCCCAAGAATTGGTAAACAAACGCTTCTCCAAAAACTAGTTTAAATGGCTAAACTGAAAAAGATTGGTTGGTAGCAATAATGAGTCCTCTAAAAGCTGATCTCTGCCAACAACTCAAAGTCCATCTATATTCTTACTGCAGGGAAAATAACAATCAAGTGAAGTTCCTTCGTACCAAGAACTGCAGCTGTATGAAGAAGAGTGATGTTCCCCTTGGAGCGTTGCTGATGCACATCATCGCCATGATCAAGAAGGTACTTGACGGCAGGAAGGCAGCCGTTGATGACGGCATGCACCACAGGCGTAAACTCTAGCATCAAGATAGATCCAAGACAGCTGAAGTTAACGATGCTCATCAAGTCAACAACCTGAATATAGGATCGGAGAGGCGAGCTACCTGCGGTGTTCGGCTTGTTGGCGTCCATCCCGACCTCCTCGACAAAGTCGGTAGGCGGGCAGCTTGCCACGGCGCCGTGGCGTGGACGTTCATGCCCATGTAGGTCGTCTTTGGACACCGTCGCGGATCCCGCGCCACGCACGTCCAGCTCCTTGGCAATCTCTGCGATCCGCAGAAAAGGGCATTTTAGCCGGAATCGTGATAAGAAATCGAGAAATCGTCGCAGTCCCGAAAAATGAGTTGGTGAGAAAACCACAACTTGCGGCGAAAGTAGCCTATCACCAGACGCCTCGGTCTAAATCCCCAAATCGAGACCACAGACGCGCACAATCCGCACGAAATCGAAGCGAATCGCACTCGGCTAATCCTTAACCCGGATCAGCGACGGAGCAAATTAATCGTCGGAAAGGGGCGGTTGCGGATGCGCCTTACTCTTGATTTTTGGACGTCGCCGTTGTGGCGGCTGCGATGAACCGGCCTCCAATGACCACGTGATCTGCCGCAAAGCGAATCGAGTGATGAGGCGGCGCGGAGGTGGGGCGTGGGAGGCGGATCGATGGGAGATTGGTTAGGGTAGGGATGTCGGTCACCTTCGCCGTGGAGGATCTTGAACAGAGGCAGGCTGACGCGTCCGGTCCCCATCCTCCTTCCTTCTCTCTCTCTCTGTCTTGGTGGCGGTGGCGGTGGCCGAGCTAAGCGAGAGGGAAGAAGGTTCTGAGGCGGAGGCGTGGTGGGCAGCCGGAAGAGGCGAGGGGATCGAGGTGGGGTGGTGGGCGCTTGAGTTACTCGAGGCGTGTATGGCAATATCGCCTTGCATATTGTCAAATATAGGAGGCATATAGCCATATGCGCCTCATATTCTCGCACCTACCAACACGGCCCATGAGAATATGCGAGGCGCATTACAGCCATATCGCCCACATATTATCAAATATAGGAGGCATATAGCCATATGCGCCTCGCATATCCGTGCACTTACCAACACCGGACCCACGAGAATATGCGGCGATTACATCCATATCTCGCTTATCCGATATATCGAGGCGATATGACTAGAATGCGCCTCGCATAATATGGGGCTGCTAGATTCTGTCCGTCTGCAGGATTATAGGAGGCATTCTTATCATATGCGCCTCGCCTATTTTTATACTAGAGGCGCATATCGCAAAGTGCGCCTCGCCTATTTTTATAGGAGGCGCATATGCTAAATGTGCCTCGCATAAGCATGTCTCCTATAGGCTTTTCTCTAGTAGTGGCGGAGGGAAGGAGCTCGATGCTGGGAGGAAGGAGCTCGGGCGGTGGCGGGAAAAGGTCGGGCGGGGGGGGGGAGGCGGGGGCTGTCGATCCGGCCACCGGAGGTGGCGGACGGGGACGGGGAGGCAAGCTCGGGGGAGGTGGCCGGCGGCGCGAGGTGGGAGGAGACGCGGGGAGGGAAGAGGAAGAAATAGTTGGCGCCCTGAAACGGAAGGAGGCCGGGTTGGGGGCCGGGTTGGAGGCTCCAACCCTCAATTCTACAGGCCGGAGGAAGGGTCGGAAGCTCGACCCTCAAAACTTTTTAAGGGTTTAAGGGTCTAAGGGTTCCACTCTTTGAGATTTGGACCCTCGAATCCATAAAAAGCGGTTATTTAGGGGTTTAAGGGTTCCACTAGACATGCTCTTACTCCTTCAGTTCAATGGAAGATCGGGCATAAATACCCGTCCCAGACCACGTTTACACAACGTCGAGGCTAAGTCTGATGCGTCCACGCCAAGTGCCTGACCACCCACTGATTTTCAGAAGCCGCTAAGCATTTCATACCGCTACTACTACTACCCGAGACAAGACAAATCTGACCCTTTTTTTTTGGAAAGATAGACTACCGTCAGAAACACACAGCTCTATAATCGAACAGAGCAGCCATAACTAAAACCACACCAAAGATGAACAAAGATGCAATTGCCGGACTGTGAAGGCCCGGCCAACCTGAAGGAGGCCAGGTCATGAGCGCATGCGGGGCTCCACCGAAGCCATGGTCTGAACTAATCAAAATACAGATCCACAGTGCACCTCACAGCAGCATCAGGAACTGTATAAACCCGCGCTTCAGTAGGAGAACCCCAGGCAGTGCCTGCTCGCCTCAAGGCATCAAAATGTGGCCGAGAGTTCAGCTAATATACGAGGCACAGGAATCTGACTGAACATAACTGAGAACCTACTGACAGGCAGACGCCTTCCCACATGCGACTGGCAAGAAACTGCAATCTATAAAACCGCTTAGTTAACATCGATCCAGAAACCAGCAAGAAACTGCTTTCTACACCTGTAGTGAACTCACAAGGAGCGAGATCCTAAAGCTTTAAACCCTAACCCGCCCACACGTTGCCGGTCCGCCGCCACACGCGGTCCATATATATATATATACACAGCTGGCCTACCACCAGCGCGTCCTCCTCCTCCTGATGATGCTATAGGATATAGCATAGCTAAAAACCGAAGAGCTTGAGATTTTTTTCCTAAAACTACTCTAAACGAATGGACATCTTCAGTTGAAAAAACCAGCCACCGCTGCTTCGCGCTACTCTGGATTCTGGAACACCGCTTCCAGTTGCGGAGTCGTTGCGATCACGACGTCCTCGTAGGGATTCTCTTGAGTGACATCTATCAACCCACGGCTCTTGAGGATCTGCACAAGAAAGGCAGCTTAGTCGACTACTTAATTTTCATCACTGAGAATACATTGGGAAGAACATAGTATAATTAGGATATTAAAATTCACAATACAGTAATCAAAACTGTAAATATGCGAGATACAGACCACTGTTAGTATATAAGAATAAGAACGGAACAAATGTGTCGTTCAAGTACTTTCACTGAAAGAGCACCACATTGATTTCATTGCAGGAAAGGGTATTTCTTTATCAAGAGTGAAATGATATGGACATGCATAAGATAAGCTGATCAGGATTGGCAATTTCCCAGCGAAATATGTGAAGACAATGAGTGGGTGGTCATTTAGCACAAACATCTACTATACAGATGATCAAGATTGGTGGTAATTCCTAGTGAAATATGTAAAGACACTGGGTGATCCTTAGTAGTAACACATGTTTTTTATTCAGTACAATACAATATTTCAAGAGAAGGACAAAAACTCAATGAAAAGTTACCGACTAGTATGAAACAAGTTACATCAGCTTACCAGAGTTTCATAGAAGAACCTTGCTGTGGTTTTCCTCTTGCTTCCTTCGAGGGCTTGACTGAGCGTGACTGGGATAGTCTGTTGCTGCTGACACTTCTGGTCCAAGAATAGCTGATGAAGGCACCTTGCTACCGCCCTGCATTAGTAAAATTACAAAGTGCTACAGACAGATAACAGCAGGAATAGAAGAAAGGGAAGCGACAGTAACGTTGTTTTCACCTAGTTCTTGTTGAAAGCGGGAAATCTGCAAAAGCAACAGTGGTATAAGAGGATGCCAAAGCAGAAACATCTACTATACAGCAGAAGCAAAAAATGGTACTAGCCGTAAAGCATTACCTTCATCTCTGGTATGCCCTTCATCCATTGGAACATCCTGCAAGCAGAAATCGTTCTCAAATGAATCAATTGCATTACAAAATCATAAATACAATTTTTTTCTAGTGAGTTCATACGTTTCCTTACCTCATATGTGTTATCTATATCAGCCATCAATGGTTGATTGCGCAATGGACTGTGATTTTCTGATTGATACAGTCTCTTCTCTAGCAGCCCTGATTCGACTCCATCAACTTGTGTTTGATTTTTGTAGGGTGTATCACCATTATAATCAAAGGCATCTTGATTTTGCTCACTTTGACTGTAGCACCCAACAGGAGACCGGATACTATTTGTCTCATCCATTTCTGCATTTGGACCTTCCTTGTGGGAATTGTGGGATTCAGCAGGTTCATATGAAAGGCGCTTCTTTGCTCCAACAGACTCGGCGCATGGTATTTCAGGTGCATCCGCTGTAGTAGAGTAACTAAGGTGCACTAAATTTGAATCTGTAAACATAAGATGGTCAGTTGAGCTGACGATTAAGGTTTTCATCAGTAATTAAGCTGAGTACTAAATGAATGATTGACTTACACTGAATCAACGGATCCATGAAAGTATCTTGCAGAGAACCAAGTTTTGCCACCTTCCAAGCATCAAGATACGTGTAAGGTGCCTTCCTTCTTTTGCACACAAGATCTTTTGCACTGTCTAATGTTTGTTTCATTATTCTGTAGCAAGTGGGAATGTTCCCAAAACAGTAGCAATATTACAATTTGAATTGACCATGTCATACAATACAAACTTCTTAAGCTGATACAGAAGTTCAAACTGGCTGCTAAGGTGTATACAAGCTCACGGGAATAAACAAAAACAAAGAGCTTGCACAAGCTAGATATTGTACTTACTTATTAGATAGGATAATATGCTTATCACACAATACCAGTTCACCTCTTCTCTTAGCCTGCCACCTTTCTTCCCTATCTATTGGGATACAAATAGAATCCGTACAGTATAATCCCCTTCTTCTTTTTCTCGCAGGTTGTCGCTTCTCATTTTTAGCTGGTGTTGCAACCATAAATTTTTCTAGCAACCCTGTATAAAAGTGAATGGAGCAAATGTCACAAAGATTAGAAAGATAATTACCATAAGTAGACTACGAACTTCTGAAAATATTAACCTGAGGCACCCTCCCGCAAGGGCTCTGGAGTGGCAGGTTCCAGTGACTCTTGTTCCTCAACGTCAGGAATTTGTACAGATGCTTCTGTGTTCGATTTTCCTTGCAGTAACCCATTTTCTGATTCTTCAGGTACAGGACGATTTTCATCAAGATCTGCCCGAGTCGCATTCTCCACAGCATTTACAGATCTTTGGATTTCTTGACTTCTGCATCAATGGATGCTTAATAATGTCAAAAAAATCTATGGACAGATATCAGAAAAAATCATAAGGAAAGTTTGCTGTAACAAAAAGGAGTAGCTATACTCACTCTGCCAAAGGGATGGAGCAAGCAGAATCATCATTCTCTTCGCCATTAACTTCCCTTCTAGGTTTCTTCACCTTTCTGCTCTCTGGACTTACTTCAGCCATCGTGTTCATCACCTCAGGTGGAAGAACACTGTTTCATAGTTTCATGTCAGCAAACAAAAATGGGAAAAGGTCTGCTCTTATGTGATGTCATGCCTCAGGAGAGGAAGTGCCGACTTACTCCTTCACTGGTGTAAAGCAAGCAGGATCAGTATTCTGATTGTGATTTTCAGGTTCATCCCCTTTGTTACTCGGGTATAGAAGATCATTGACTTCATCAATGACACTGATCACTTCAGTTGGGAGAGTGCTGCATCAAGAGTTCATGTCAGAAATCCACTAGAAGTATTCTTTTAACACCACTAGATATAACATAGCCTATACACTTACAGGCATGCTGGCATAAAGCAAGCAGAGTCCAGATCTGCATGTGGCATCCTCTGATAAGACTGTTCCATGTGATAGATTCAAGCTTTAGTTTCTCATCAAACAAATAAGACATGAAAACAAGAAACAACAGTATTGGAAAGGCAAAGGAATAGATTTATCTAAGGTGCAATCGTGCGCGAAATTATTTACCAACCACAGATAAAATGGAGACTACACTTTAATAAGAAAATTCAAGAAACAACTGCCACAAGACCATGGCAACCTGGTAACACATGGTCCCATCTGTGGTAGAACAAGATTAATCGGCAGAAGGGTGCATGGACAATACGGCGCTTATCTGTAAACTGAGTCCCCGTGGAGCCATCACACTTATGTATGAACATTACATGAGCCTGACTGACGACTTTGATGCTGGTTTTAGGGAGTGCAGTAGGTGCCAAGTGTGACTTACCTCGACTGCAGAGCATGGTAAGCTCCCCAATTTCTTCGTTTCAGATCATGCTGGTTTTAGGGAGTGCAGTAGGTGCCTAGTGTGACTTACCTAGATTACAGAGCATGGTAAGCTTCCCAATTTCTTCGTTTCAAATGTCATGAAAAGCATTTTCACTGGTTTTAGGGAGTGCAGTAGGTGCCAAGTGTGACCTATCCAGACTACAGAGCATGGTAAGCTCCCCAATTTCTTCGTTTCAGATGTCATGAGAAGCATTTTCACTGTATGTGCATACATGATACATGTGTTGATCGAATGGGAGGGACTAGGGACGCGAGCTGTGTACCTCATACATATTGGAAGTATGATGTTGTCCATCTTCCAGCAAAGTATCTGCACAAAACAATGAAGGTCGTAAATAAAATGATTTCTTAGCAATGACAGTGACATCAATTCCAGCATTTGCTACCTTGGCGTGGCAACTGGTGATGATCGTCATCTTCATCCTCTCTAGAAAGGAATTAAGAAGGACCATGTGAGAAACCACATTTCAAGTAAACCCATAAACGAAACTAGTTTAGGACTGTGCGTGTTCGTTACCTATTTTCAGGTATCTCCAAATCAAAACAGTCGAGCTCAAATCTTTTGGGTATTGTGAATATTGGTGGAAGATCAAGTGGTTCAATCACTTCTGGGACTTCAACTAATTGTGACATAACTCCATTTTCTGCCCTTGAAATTCTTCCACGGGCAGTTTTTTTTGCCCTCGCAGGGTCTTCTGGATCTAGCACTAACCTTCTTGCACAAACACCTTTCCTCATTCGCTTGGGAACTCTTCTATTTACTCTTGCACTTGATTCAAGAAGTTGATCACACTCATTGTGGAGGTATTCCACCTTCGTGGAGTAAATCCTAACAACACCGAGCAGAAGGAGCCCTAGAATTCTGTATGGGGTTTCAACATCAGATAAAATCTTATCTGCAAATGATAGGAAACGCGGTTACAACAATGTTATTAGAAAAAATACGTCAAGAAGGGCAACGTCTACTAATAGAGAACAGCAATTTTCTATCAACTTCAATTGCAGTTTGAACAATATTCAAACAGTTTCACATGGTATATCCAGATGGTAACTGAAGCTGAAATTTGTCTGCTAATAGTGAAAATTTTCAAAAGAAAGTAAGTTCACATGGTTTAAGCTTGGTAATGTTACTAAAACCATATGTACAAGCCCTTGCTCCTACCAAGAACCTTAAACCCCACAAGACCCACCACTGGCCAAAACCCCAAACCCATAAAAACTCCTCCATTTAACCAAAATCCCCTTACACTCACCCACGAACTAGAGATACCCTGTTCCTCCCCCCAAGCTTGGTAATATTTCCTTTCTAAAATCTTGTGAATTTTATAAATATCCTGTTCCTCCCCCCAATCTAGTGTCCCATTCCTTCCACTCACCCACGAACTAGAGATACCCCATTCTCCAAAAACCACAGACCACCCACAAGTAGAAACCGTCGGTTGGCCAAAACCCACACAGTCAGGTCCAAGCTTTTCTTTATCCACAAGCCTATCATTCAAAAATCTTGTAATTTTCAGAAACCTGTAATTTTCTCCTTTCCCCCGAAGGAAATTTGCTACAAAGATTGTGAACAGTGATGATTCTAATAATCCTCACAAACATAACAGGAAAAACAAATGGGCACACCAATATATACTTCCTGAAATCGAGACGGAAAATAAAATCACCACTCAAATAACCACAGCAGACAAGAAGAGGAACCGAAGCCACAAGAGAAAATAATTGTGGTGGCTTTTTCGGGTGAAGAAAACTAGAGAATACCCTCCCGTGTTTCACTGTAACATATAAACCCCCACATAAACCCTTTTCTTCCCCCAATCTACTGTTCCATTGCACTCACCCCATGAATCAGAGAGGCCCCTTCTCCCTCGGGCCATTGACATAAACCAAGAACGTGTCAAAAAGAAAACCAAGAACCCCACAAAAAGAAGACCTTTTTCCCCACACAAATTGGAGAGGTACCCACCCGCGTAAGCCGGTACAGAGAACCAAGAACCCTTCGAAACCCCCAGGAAAAAAACAGAGATGTTTCTCTCGCATTGCAGGAGACGAATTGACAGAGCGGTGGGTGGTCGCATGGCTTACCAACGGAGGCCGCGACGTTGGTGCGCAGGACCTGGTCCTTGGTGAGCTTCGCCATCCCGCGGACGGCCGCCACCCACACGTTCCAGAGCGGGCCCTTCTTGGACAGCATCGACTTGGAGTCCATCGCGCCGAAACCGCCCAATGCCTGCGCCCGTCCCCCCTCGCGGCCGCGGGCGGTGAAGAAGAGGAGCGATCCCGTGCGCGAGAGGCGGCGCCTCGGTTCCTGTTTGAGGGCGGGGAGTCGGGGTCAGAGACGGAAGGGAGAGCGAGCGGGGAAGGAAGGAGGGGCGGGGGGCTTCGAGGGGAAGGAGAAGGACTGGAGTCGGGAGGAGGGGGTCCGAGAAGAGAAGAAGAAGGCCCCTCGCGCGAGGAAAAGACCGGAGAGCCCCTCCTGCTGAGTGCTGCCCTGCGTTTGGACTTTGGAGACGTTGGGGCCGGGGGAGGTTTTCCTTCTCGTTTTGAGAAGTTGCCGTTTACTCGGTGCGGTTTTTATGCTTGGTTTTGAATTTTGCGTTTATCGCTTGCTGTTTTATCGGGATATGGAACGGGACTGGTTTTAATGGGAAACGCGTGCATTTCTTGCATCGGCTTGGAAACGGTAAAATTGGAGGTGATTCGGCGTAGAGAAAGTATTCTAACCGTTGGCAACGATATCTATATCTATCTATATACCTAATAATAAAGGAAGGAGTGTTTCTTGTAGTACCTACACTTTTTTGGACGACTTTAACCTTTGACAAAAAATAAATTACCCACCAATACCATCGGTAAGTGAAAAAGAAAGAAACACGTTTGGACGACTTTACCCATTAACCAATATATCTATATCTATATCTATACCTAATAATAAAGGAAGGAGTGTTTCTTGTAGTACCTACACTTTTTTGGACGATTTTAACCTTTGACCAAAAAATAAATTACCCACCAATGCCACCGGTAAGTGAAAAAGAAAGAAACATGTTTGGACGACTTTACCCATTAACCAAAAAATAAATTACCCACCAATGCCACCGGTAAGTGAAAAAGAAAAAAAACACTTTTTGGCATGTTGACTTTTAGGAGTTATAAATTACCCACCAATGCCACCGGTAAGTGAAAAAGAAAAATAAACTTTTTTGGCATGTTGACTTCTAGGAGTTGGTTCTTCTCGGGGAATTCTACCGTTAGTTTTCTACCGATAGAATTCATTCGCTTTCTCACGATGAGCTGAGCACATGCATGTTTTCGTTCCCACTGACGCATGGCTGACGGGACTGTACCTATAAGTAAAATATCGGGTCACTAAACCTGGCTGCGGACCATGGCCGGAATCGACAACGAAGCTCTGCCAAACGAATACGTATGTCCTTTTACGTGAAATCCCTATGACTGTTAGAGGATACTATATTTTGGAGTATGTTTTGTCTAAAAATTGACAAATCATCTGAGTATAGGCAGTGGAAATAATTTCTAAGTTGTGACATAACTCTGTGAATAGGTTCCTCCAAGATAAGAAAACGTTCAACTTGATCGAGACAAGTGTCATGAGGCAAGACAAAAGTTTTTTCATGACAATTAGATTGATCTTCCCGATGCAACGCACGGGCACTTCTGCTATCTATATCTATACCTAATAATAAAGGAAGGAGTGTTTCTTGTAGTACCTACACTTTTTTGGACGACTTTAACCTTTGACCAAAAAATAAATTACCCACCAATGCCACCGATAAGTGAAAAAGAAAGAAACACGTTTGGACGACTTTACCCATTAACCAAAAAATAAATTACCCACCAATGCCACCGGTAAGTGAAAAAGAAAAAAAAACACTTTTTGGCATGTTGACTTCTAGGAGTTATAAATTACCCACCAATGCCACCGGTAAGTGAAAAAGAAAAAAAACTTTTTTGGCATGTTGACTTCTAGGAGTTGGTTCTTCTCGGGGAATTCTACCATTATTTTTCTACCGATAGAATTCATTCGCTTTCTCACGTTTGTCCTCAGGTCCTCACAATGAGCTGAGCACATGCATGTTTTCGTTCCCACTGACGCATGGCTGACGGGACTGTACCTATAAGTAAAATATCGGGTCACTAAACCTGGCTGCGGACCATGACCGAAATCGACAACGAAGCTCTGCCAAACGAATACGTATGTCCTTTTACGTGAAATCCCTATGACTGTTAGAGGATACTATATTTTGGAGTATGTTTTGTCTAAAATTTGACAAATCATCTGAGTATAGGCAGTGAAAATAATTTCTAAGTTGTGACATAACTCTGTGAATAGGTTCGTCCAAGATAAGAAAACGTTCAACTTGATCGAGACAAGTGTCATGAGGCAAGACAAAAGTTTTTTCATGGCAATTAGATTGATCTTCCCGATGCAACGCACGGGCACTTCTGCTAGTATATACCTAATAATAAAGGAAGGAGTGTTTCTTATAGTACCTACACTTTTTTGGACAACTTTAACCTTTGACCAAAAAATAAATTACCCACCAATGCCATCGGTAAGTGAAAAAGAAAGAAACACGTTTGGACGACTTTACCCATTAACCAAAAAAATAAATTACCCACCAATGCCACTGGTAAGTGAAAAAGAAAAAAAAACACTTTTTGGCATGTTGACTTCTAGGAGTTATAAATTACCCACCAATGCACGTGCATGTTTTCGTTCCCAGTGACCCATGGCTGACGGGACTGTACCTATAAGTAAAATATCGGGTCACTAAACCTGGCTGCGGACCATGGCCGGAATCGACAATGAAGCTCTGCCAAACGAATACGTATGTCCTTTTACGTGAAATCCCTATGACTGTTAGAGGATATTATATTTTGGAGTATGTTTTGTCTAAAAATTGACAAATCATCTGAGTATAGGCAGTGGAAATAATTTCTAAGTTGTGACATAACTCTGTGAATAGGTTCGTCCAAGATAATAAAACGTTCAACTTGATCGAGACAAGTGTCATGAGACAAGACAAAAGTTTTTTCATGACAATTAGATTGATCTTTCCGATGCAACGCACAGACACTTCTGCTAGTACTTTCCTTATGCGTGGATTTCACAAAACACACAAAAAAAACAATGGGAACGCGTTCCGTTTTAAATCTTTACCGTAGACAAAGCCTGTTTATGATGTATGTAGGGGGTGTTTGGTTCCTGGTCATGGGTTGTCAGACCAAAGTTTGACAATTTGGTATATATTTATTTTTTGGCACAATGCAGGGTTAATTTTTTACCAACTTTTGTCACACTTTGTGGCTTCCAATTTTTTAGCCGTACTTTTGTGATAGCCACACTTTCTAAACTTAGGCTTGACAAACTTTGGCTATGGACCAAACATGCTTGCAATGTTTGTGTTTTAAAAGTAATAGATGACATCAACTAGCTAATCACTGTACCATGTCTTTTTTGTTATGCTGAAAACTGTTAAATTGACACATGACTAGGATTGCTAGCGGCAATCCACGTAAGCCCCGCGAAAGTAAAATTTTAATATAAACTAGACTAATTTTTTGAAAAAAAATTAATTAGACTAATAAATTTTGCCTATGAAGCGGGACGGATCGTGGTGCCGCTTTGCAATCCTACACACAACAAAGAAGGTATATGAGTCGAATAAAACCTTTTAGGGGTGTCTTTGCTCTCAAACATATGCCAAAATACGAAACGGGACGAATCGGGTGCGGCTTTGCAACCCTACACACGACGAAGAAGTTATATGAGTCGAAAAAAATCTTTTAGGGATGTCTCTGCTCTCAAACATATGCCAAAATACGAGTCCTTTTTGGAATATTGGCATATATAAATCAAGCGCCTCTAATTACCCATGATGTCGACTGCAAAAGACGCGGTGCACAACCTTTCTTGTAAAGAGAAAAAAATATTATGCCATACTGCAATCTAATGAATCCTTTGGTTTTCCAATTATACTGCTTCTAATGAATCTGTGATACAATACAAAGAGGGCCTTGGCAAGCTTCGTGTTTTCTCGATAGCAGCATATCGAAACTGTCCCATATTCTAACGATGGCTTTCGGCGCAAGGTACGTGAAGGTTTGAATGTACAGATGCGTCTGAACCAGACGGTCAATCGGGTCAGTCGGTCGGTCAGCACCGTGAACAGTGAAGCCCTGGGCAGTCATTTTACCCTGGCGGATGAGTATGAAGTTCGGATGAGCGATGGGAAACCCGAGGCAGTCAGGCAGGAGATACTAGTACGAGAGAGAACCAGACGGGCCGACGAGAAGAGTGCAGAGAGGTTAGTAAAAAAACATTAAACTCGGGCTGTGATCGGTGCGCTATGGTCTCTGGGGCCACTTGCCAGCGACACTGAATAGACAAGGCGCTTTTACTGCCAATCTCTCTCTCTCTCTCTTCCAGCGAGGCCCATTGGGTGGTTACCACGTGCACGTCACCTGATCACCACATCCTTGTCTCGAAAATAACCTGACCATCACATCTGCTCTATCGGCAGCGGCGAGTCCTGTCGGCGAAAGACATTGGTTGTCCGGGGAATGTGCGCTGAGGTACTGTGGAAAAGGCTCGTGAGCATAGTATTTTTTTTTGCTAAATTTACACAAATTTAAAATTTTCCACCGAATCTGACCCTGTAGAGAAATTATTTGGTTATCTAACCCCTCATGTCGGCACCAGTTTAAATAGCGTCGAGTTAACACGGATCGGCGATAACGCCGAAGTAGCGACGCAGGAGTGCTAGAATGCTGACGTGGCAGCACGATTCGATGCCACTTGAAATAGTCATCTTACAACCAAAGCCTAATATATGATGATATCAGAATATGCTCAATATTTCCACATCCTTCACTTCATGTTTTCTTTATTCAACCACACCTTGCTATCACCAAACTCATTCCTTCTCTTGTCTTTATTTTCTTTTTCTTTTTTCCTTGCTTCTTATTTCTTCCTTTTAGCTTCTAACTTGTATTTTCTTAAGCGCTTCTTTCGTGCTTCTGCAATCCCTTGCAACTCCAAATTTATTTTATCCTCATGCTTCTTTTTATCCTCATCGAAAACCTTCCAAGACTCCTTCAAAGCGTCGGACCTGTAAAGCGGACACCACCGTGTCATATCTTGATAATGCTCACACCAAACAAGTGGAGAAGCCTTGGGTGTGGTTTCATGTAATTTACAATACTTAGATGGAGATGGAGAAGGACACATAATGCGTTCCCACGTCTCGACTGGTTTCGGGCATAAAAGAATGCTCATATCCCATAAAAGAAGATAGTTGTCATGGCGGTGGCACGACAGATGCCATGGGTAGGCTAAAGTTTGGGGCCACTGGATGCTAGAGGGATCTGGGGAGGAAAGATGTAGTTGATTCTACACATAGTTGACTAAGGTAAAGATCTTTATTTCTCCTTCTTTGGGCTACAAGCGCTCCTTGAGCTGTTTACAAGGAGAGAGGAAGAACTTTACCAGCCTAACGGTACCAAATGAGCCGATGCCCTCCTCAGGGTCCAAGCCTCCCCTTATAAAGGAGAGTCTTGGGTTCCTTTAGGTCGATGCGTGTATATTCGAGGAATATGCTTGTTCCAATATAGTAGTTCGCGGCCTCCTTTCCCCCTGTCGCCTCTAATGACCAGCAAGGTTCCGAGGGCCCTCTTGCGTGCCTAAGCCAGGACTGTCACCTCCGTGACCTCCTTATGCCCTCCGCCGCCCGCGCCTTTGTCCCTTGTGCTTGGCTCCGCTCAGATTCTCCCTAGCCTGCAGCTAGAGTTTGACTTTAGGTTTCTCCTTCTCCTGCAAGCTTTGTATCATTCGGCCTTACCTCGCGTAACTCGGCTTGTCCTTCACCTGCATTAAGATTACTCGGGCTAACCCGGCCGACTTACGCAGTATCTCGGCCGGGTAATGCCTTTCCATCATCATAAGGGTCCTACCCTTCCCAATCTCGGCCGACCTCTACAGGATTCGACCGACTCAGGCTGTAACTCGGAAATTAGACGGGCAACACCCTTTCGTCTTTCCCCGTCTTTACCTTATCCGAGGTCATCTCCCCAACATTAGTCCTCGAAGCTGGTATGGCCCCGCCGACAACTTCGGCCGGGTCGTATCAGTTTCATGGCACTCGCTCTGGGTTGTTTCCGAGTTATCTTTTTCTCGTTCGAGGTATCATCGTATCTTCTCGCGTACGCCTCGTCCTACGTGTCATACTCATCATTGTTTCTCTAGTTTTTTGTTCCTCTATAGTATTTATCGACGGCGCTGATACTCTGCGCTACCGTCGTGTTTGCCGCGATGCCTCGAGTGCCGTTTCCATTGGGGATCGTGGCTTTCTTTTCCACCGTGTGGTCGTTGGTGCGGTTACACTTAGCATCGTGCGTTCGTGCTGCGTACACGATCTACGCGGTCAATTGCCGCACCCACGATCCCATTACCTCGCAGGCGGCGTGGTTATAAAGAGGGGCGCGGAGCTGGAGGATTCACTTTTCCCCTTCGCTCACATGCGCCCTTCTTCTACCTTCCGCCTCGCGTGCTGCTTGCGCTCCGCCGCGGCGCTCGTCGATCTCCAAGGCAAGGACCCCACTACATCGCCCGTCGCCTCGTCCCGTCGCTTACTCCGGCTGCTGTCGGTGAGTTCTTCCGGCCACATCGCCTAGGCTCTCCTCTAGATTCCTCTGTTTCTCTTTCGTTTTTGTGTGGTAGCTCCTTTGCTGCTCCGCCGCCGTTTCCGCTTAGAATCATGACGGGGCCGTGCAGTTCTAAGTTTTCCTCCGCCGCTAGCTTTTCCTCCGTAGATTTCTCCGGCGACCCCATGTCGAGCTCCGTCAGCGGTGCCCTTATCGAGGATGACGATGCTGCCTCTGGGCCCGAGCGAGGCTCGTGGCAGGGCTCTTCTGTCACCCGCCGAGAGATTGAGTTACTGATCCGAACTCGCCGGATTCCTGCCGAGGTAGCTTGCGTTGGAGATATGCCCTAGAGACAATAATAAATGTAGTTATTATTATATCTTTGTGTTTATGATAAATGTTTACATTCATGCTATAATAGTATTAACAAGGAAACATTAATACTTGTGTGATTTGTAAACTTAATTTGAAGTCCCTAGTAAAAAGCCTCTATGTAATACTAGCTTGTTGGTTAATAGATGACTGTGGTTTCCCTATCATGAACATTGAGATGTTATTAACAACAAGATCATATCGTTAGGAGAATGATATGATGGACATACTCATATAGATAAGCGTAGCATAAAGATCAAGTCATTTTAATAGTTCAATTGCTATATGCTTTCTGATGCATAGTTATCTAATTCCTTCGACCATGAGATCATGCATATCACCTTTACCGTATGGATGCTTTGATGACATCAAACACCACACCGTAACTGGGTGGCTATAAAGGTGGCATTGAGTGTTCGGAAAGTATTGGTTGAAACACATGGATCAAGAGTGGGATTTGTCCATCCAGATGACAGATAGATATACTCTGGGCCCTCTCGGTGAAATGTCATCCAATTAGCTTGCAAGCATGTGACTGGCTCACAAGGGATCACATATCACGGGAACGAGAAAAGAGTACTTATCGGTAACGAGGTTGAACTAGGTATGCAGAGATACCGACGATCATAACCTCGGATAAGTAACATATCGTGAGACAAAGGGAAATTGATATCGTATGTAAGTGGTTCTGATGGGGATATGCCTACTGGGGTATCCTCAGCGGGACGTTTCCGATCGCCCAAAGGTCATGCAGTGGGCTCGCAGAACGGCGAGTGGATCAAGGCCCATCAGGTACCAGCATCGGAGGTCAAGGCCCAAAGTAGTAGATAGGCCCACCGGTCCGAAAGTTAAACGATTGACAAAGTTGTAACCGAATCGGTTGAGATATGTAAACCCTAGGGAGGTAAGCCTATATAAACCTCCCTAAGGGGTGAGAGATACGCCCTCATACACCAAGCAACTCCGCCGCCTAGCCGAAGTTCGCCCATTGTAAACACTTCCATAATACAATCTAGCAGAGTAGGTCTTTCTCCGGGGCCAACTCGGTAAAACCTTGAGTCTCCCTCATCTCGCGACCGCAGATGGCTGGCCGCCTTGCCCTTCGTTTCTACTACTCGCCGATTGCAAAGATCCGCCGTGGTCATTCCCACGGCGCTGGCGCCCACCGTGGGGCCCGCCGGCCGGTGTTACGCGCGAGATCCAATCTGCCCATCAACAGACGGCCGCCACCGGCCGCATGATAGCGATTGGCAGATGCTCCAGATCTTGCCAAGCAGCTACGCCCGGCGGGCGACCGGCCACGCGACAGCGATTCCGCCACGGCACGATCTCTTCGCCGCCTCACCGACATCATCCTCGGAGGACTCGGCCAGATCCGCGAAGTCGCCACCACGCGATCGGCTCTCCGAGAGCCGATCCGCACGATCCACCGCCCGCCTCAGTACGACTCGCCCAAAGAACGTGGCCGAATTCAGGCCGCATGAAGACGCGACCACCGACGACGCCGACTGGCGACCCCGGCCACTCGCCGGATCCATCACCGCGCCTCGTCCGCGGGCTCCATCGCCAGTGTCTCCAATGCGGAGATTTGAGGACCCTCCATCCCGGGATCTTCGACCGACTCGGGTCGGAGAACTCCGCCGACCTCCACGACGGTGCAAGGCCGCCACGCCGCTACATGGCTACCGCACCGATCCGCCGAGGACCCTTTCTCCATTCGATCCTCCTAACGCCACGGCGACGGAGGTCGAGGAACTCCGCCGAAATCGCGGAGGCAAGACGAAGAGCAGCCGAGCGAAAAATTTCGCCGAAAGGTGAGCAGAACTGTCGCGCTTACCACCAGCCGGATCAGTCACGCTGAACCACCGCTCGTGGGCACGCCCGAACTTCGACGACGAACGACCCGGCCAAGATAGCCGAGCGCGCGATCCGCGAAAACGCGCCACCAGAGGAAGCAACCGCCTCCGCCAGATCAACGGCGATGGGTGCCCCACCACCACCCAACCGCACCTCCTGTGGACCAGCGGATAGTCGTCTCATCACGGAGCGCGACGCGAACGGCCTTCCATCGTTCTCCACCCCGATGGACAACTCGTGGCAGGCCGAGCCGGCCGACAAAGATCACGGCGACCGCGACGGCCCTTTACAGATCCATGACGTCAGGGCCCTACTAAGGCCGTGGAGCAAAAGCAGCGCCGACTTCGCAGGCGAAGTGTACTCGCGCTCCTCGAAGCGAGGCGGCCTCAAGCCGCCCAGCCGTGGCAACACTCAATTGCCCGCCGGAGCCACTGCAGCTCCAACGACGACCCGCGAACGCGGCACTCTCCACAAACGATCCCAGGCCGGCGACCAACCTCGTCGCCGCCAATGGAGAGCCAATCGACGCTCGCACTCATATCATCGCCAACCAGAACTGGCGCGCACGCCAGCCCGACGACTTGCGGCACCCTAACTACTCGCCGATGATGGCGAGCCTATGGGGTCGCCATCGACTAGGGCCCAAGTGCTTCGGACCAATGATCCGAGGAAAAGTACCCACCCAACTTCAAGGCGCCAAGGAGATCGAAAATGCGACTCAGACGACCGCTTGTCCGGCTTGACACATACCTCATGGCAATGGGGATCGCGGGTCACACCGACCTACCGCCGCCTGTTACCTCCCAATCGATGATGGAGGGACGGTGCAATGGATCAACACGCCCCCAGACAGATCGACTCGGGAGGAAATGCGAGACGCCGCCGCACTTCGAGTGCTCCTACACCGCGCCACCACCATCGAGGACCTGAACGATCGTCCAGGACTCGCGATCGACCCGCAATGGGTCCAACGGTGGCAAGAGCTCTGGTACAACGCGGTCGGCATCCACCCGGACACCGCCATCCATTGCTTCAAGACCTCGTGCCGCTACGAGCCTCTAGTCGCCAAGCTCAAGCGACACGCCCGCACACTCGACAACATCCCCGACCTCCTCGAGATCGCCAAACGATACGCCGAGGAAGATCCCAATCAAGACGTCGACGACGAGTCCGGCGGACAACGACGCACGGGCGGCAACGACGGTGGCCGCCGAGCAGATTCCACGCTATAGCGCACTCGCCTCATGTGCAAACGCCGCGAACGATGGGCGAGTCGACTTGCCGCCAATGCTGCACGCATAACGCGACCGAAGAGCTACCGCGCGACGGAGGGCAACGACGCGACGGCGGAATTACAAGAACAAGCCAAGGTTTGATCCCGCGCCCTCCTTAACCAACCATGTGCTTACAGGGAAGGAAAGCCCGCCACGCACACCACCGCCGACCGCCACACCTCGTGGAGATCGAGAAGGCACGGCACGCGCGGAGGACACCGACAACGACCCGCAAAATGGCGGAAAATTCGGCAAAGTGGCGGCTCGCTCCACACCTTCACCGGCTTCAACACGAAGCGAGAAGAAGGTCATCGCCAGCGCCGCCGCCAACGCGGCGGTGCAGACGCGTCCCCGCCTCGAACTGGTCGGAGCAGCCTATCACCGAGCCGCAAGACCACTCGCCACGCATCGAGTACCGGACGAGTCGCCCGGTGGTCAAGCCCAAGGTCGGCGATCGCTCCCCAAGACTCGATGGCGGCGGCAGCTCCATCAACATCCTCTACCTCGACACCTTTCAGCGATGCGGCTCCCGCACGATGATCGAGACAACCCACACCACGTTCCACGGCATCGCCCCGGTCGGAAGGCGTATTCGATCGGCAAGGTCACGCCACGCCACCTTCGCACTCGAGAACTTCCGCATCGAGCGGATCGCCTTCGAGCTGGTGCCCTTCGACAGCCCTTACCATTGCGTCTGGGCGCCAGCGTTCGCCAAATTCATGGCGGCCCCACCACGCTGCATAAACGCGATGAAGCTCCCCGGCCGCGGCGTCATCACCATCAACGGCGACTCGACATGGCCGCCGAATGCGAGGCCAAAGGAGCCGAACCGCCGACGCCGTGATCGCGCGGAAGCTAGTCACGCCGATGAGCTCGCCAACACGCGAGCGGGTCAACAACGACGACCCCACAATACTTAAGAAGCCCAACTCGAGGGGCACAAACACCTCAACCTTTGAGGCCACGACGACACCAAGACTGCCGAGCTGGTCCCAGCGACCCCACCAGACGGTGACGATCGGGACAGCATGAGCCCAGATAGGAAGGCGCGCCATCGAGTTCCTCCGTGAGAACAGGACATCTTCGCATGGAAACCCTCCGACATGCACGGTGTCCCTAGGGAGCTCGGCGAGCACAAATTAAACGCCGACCCCAAAGTGCGACCAGTCAAGCAAATTCACGCCATTCAACGGAGAACGCTCGGGCAATCGCCGAGGAAGTGCACGGCGTCTACCGCTGCCGCTTCATTCGACCAATCAAATACTCCAAGTGGTCGGGCAAACCCAGTCCTGGTCGAAAAGAAAAACGGACCGGAGAATGTGTATCGACTACACAAACCTGAATACTCGCCCAAAGGAGCGCCGTCCTCCCGCGGATCGATCAGATCATCGACTCCACCGCGGGATCGAGTCGTGTTTCTCGACGCTTACTGCGGGTATAACCAGATCAAAATGGCTGTCGAGGACGAGGAGAAGACGCTCATCACGCCATTCGAGCCTTCGCTACACCGCCATGACCTTCGCCTCAAGAACGCCGGAGCAACGTATCAACGGTGCATGCAAGAATGCCTCGCGAGCCAAATTGGCCGCAACATCCACGCTCACATCGACGACGTGGTCAGAAAATCCGCCGCCAAGACCTACTCGCCGACCGCAGAGACCTTCGCCAACCTGCGGAGGTACAAGATAAAGCTCAACCTGTGCAAGTGCACCTTCGGTGTACCACGGCAATTAGGTACGTGCTCCAAACGTGGGATCGAGGCAAACCCAACAAAGATCGACACGATCGCCGGCAAGAAACCCGAGTGCGCGCGACGTCCGAAGCTGGCGGGCGGGTAGCGGCTCGCCGCTTCATCCCCTTGGGCGAAAAGGCGATGCCCTATACCGCTGATGCAAGAATCCCACCTTCCAAAGGGGACAAGGAGGCGACGACGGCGCTCGCGACCAAAAGGTGCTACTCGCCGCACCACTACCGCCGCACGTCGACAAGGAGCCCATGCTGGTTTACGTCGCGGCGTCGGCCGTCGTCGGCGCTGTAATGGTCGTCGAACGACTGAGGAAGGAAAAGAGCGCCATCCAGGGCCGGTATACTACATCGGCGAGGTCTTAACCGAGTCGCGCCGATACCCACAGCACCAAAAGCTGGTATATGCGGTTCAGAGCTCAGCGCGCCGCACTACTTCAGTGAGCACCCCATCACGGTCGCCTCCTCCGCTCCACTACAAGACATCATCCGAATCGCGAGGCGAGGCGGGTCGCCAAGGGGCTGCCGAGATCGGGCGTCCACAACATTAAGTACGAGCACGCAGGCGATTAAGTCACGTGCATCGCCGATTTCGCCGACCGGGAGGAGGCCCAGCAGCCGAGAAGCCGCCGTACCTCCATTACGAGCACATTTCGACGGGTCCAAGAACGCGGACGGCGCAGGAGCGGGATAGTGCCGACCTCACCAAAGGCGACAAGCTCCGCTACATCCCGCCAATTCACGCCTGCACCAACAACATGGCTGAATACGAGGCCCTACTCCACGGCATGCGAGCCGCAGCGAGATGAGCGTCAATCGCCTTCGATGCTACGGAGACTCGACCTCGTTGCGGTCAAGTCGCCCCGGCACCTGCCTCCCCTACCATGGCGGCATACCGCCAAGAGGTGGACAAGGTGGGCGCCACTTCACGGCTACTCGGCTCGAGTGGATCGACAGAGGAAACGAGGAGGCCGACGCCTCTCGCATCGGGTCGACGATCCGCACCACCGGCCGTGTTCCTCGACACCATCTTCACGCCGCCTCCTCCCAAGGAGATCGACATTGAGTCCCGCTCAACCGGGCAACCTTGGTCGCACTTCGTCGAACCGCACGACCGACCAAGCCCTACATCGCCTACCGAGACGGGCAACCTGCCCGCAGACGAGACAAGCGCTCGAATGATTGTTCGCCGATGCAAGTCCTACACCATCGCCGATGGCGAGCTACACAAGCGCAGCGTCACCGCATGTTCCAACGCTGGCCCAACCAATGAAGGACGCAAAATCTTACACGACATCCACTCAGCGATTGCGCCACCACGCTGCGCGCTCTGGTCGCCAAAGCCATGCGACACGGCTTCTATGGCCCATCAGACACGCCGACGCTGCCGATATCGCCCAGCGATGCGCCGGGTGCCGGCACGCCAACCGGACGCGACGTTCAAGTTCGGCGCCAAAACAATACCCATCACCGCCATTCGCCGTGGGCATGGACATGGTCGGCCCTTCAAGAAGGCCCCTCGCTACACCCACCTGCTGGTCGCGACAAATTCACAAAGTGGATAGAAGCCAGTCCGGAAATGCGACGGGAAGACTGCCACTAAGTTCCTACGCGAGCTCATATACCGCTACGGTTTCCCCAACAGCATCATCACGGACAACGGCACAAATTTCGCCAAGGGAGCAATGGCCGAGTTCTGCGAGGAGCACCACATCCGGCTCGACCTCGCGTCAGTCGCACACCCGGAATCCAACGGCCAGGCGGAACGGGCCAACCAAAGTATCCTCCACGGCCTGAAGCCGCGACTCCAAGTACCACTCGAGCGCACCGGTGCCGGGTCAAGAGCTTCCTCCGCTATCCGGGAATTCACACCTCGGTCAACAGTCGACGGATTCACCCCTTCTTCATGGTCTACGGCGGAAGCCGCCATGCCAACCGACCTCGAACACGACTCGCCGGATCGTCCACTATACGGAGGCCACAAACGAATGGCCCGCCAAGATGGGCTCGACCAACTCGACAGCCGCGACCGCCCGATCGCAAGACCGCTATCTATCGCCAAGGGCCCGCCGCTACCACACCGACGGTGAAAACCCGCACCTTCCAGAAGGCGACTTGGTGCTACGCCTCATCCAGACAAGAAGGGCATGCACAAGCTCTCCTCCATGGGAAGGCCTGTCGCATCGCGCACAGACCGCAACGACGCTTACTACCTCGCCGACGTCCGGGGACGGTGAACTCGACGTCAGCGGCCGTGGAATGTAAATCTCCTCGGAAGTTCTATACCTAGAACCCCACATGTACTCTCCATCGCTATGAATAAAAGAAACGGTTACCGAAAAATTGCCTACTCTCCATTCCTTGTGCCACTTTGACCAGAATTAACAGCATGCTAAAATACGAAGTCAACCCTTGGTACGGCGACCAAGCACGGCTAAGTAGTGCGATGCAAGAGCACCGAGTCATTTCAGTCTTGCATCGTCCACTTAAAAACGCCAAATCCGGAGCCCCATCGAGTCGCTTAGCTCGACTGGTTTTACGAACCAAGACATCTGTCTCGCTTCCACGTGACCCTGGTCCTCCGCATCCTGGCAGAGCGACTCGAACGGCTAAGTACCACGCCGGGGACCGGATACCATTCGTCTCGATCGGACAGGAAAACGCCAAGTAAGAGAGCGTGCCTAGGACTCGCCACGACCGACCCACCGGGCCAGGCAGCGACGCTAACAAACGCGCTGGGCCTCAACCACCTCGAGTCGCGCTTAAACTACCAAGTACCACGCCGGGGACTCGGCCACCCGCACCGTTCACAGACGGAAAACGGTAAAGTATAGAGCACGAGGAGTCGCTTGCGACCGCTCTCCGAGCTCGGGCGAGTCGACTCAACCAACAACACACATGATAAACAACAAAACATCATATTTAAGGTGAAACCCGCAAAGGGCGGACGCTCGGACTCACCCAAAATCAATCCAACACACGCAAACAAATAGCAAAATGAACACAACGCTCCATTCAATCGCATATCGCATTGTCTTACATTACAAAATATGCCTACTCGGCAGAATTACTTAACACTATTCCGCAGGCTTCGACGATGATGCACCAGCCCGGCGCTCCGGATGAATACGATTATGCGGGTTCGATGGATAAGTTGTCACCGCCCGCCATCGCAAGGCTGGAAGGGCTGCTCGACCTGAAGTCGCGATGCGGGCGGCGGTTGCTCGCGCGACGACCGCTTCTAATGCGGAAGAAGGTCGCCCATCGCCCAAACACGCCCGACACGCGGCAAGACGCCTCGCAGCTTAAGAACTTGACAGGTCCACCGCGCCAGACGATGAAGGATAACCACTCGTCACGCCGTCGAGGTCGAAATCTTGAAGTGGGCGAGTCCCACTCAGCCGCCGACGCCCACGTCGAAAAGCCGACCGCCATGAACTCCACGACAGCGGTGGCGCCTTCTCCAAGTACTCCCACACCTCAATGAGGTCATTGGGAATAACCTCCGTGGGCGACATCTCTTGAAGGTAGGCGCGGATGCAAGTCGCCGACAGCGTCGCCGAGTCGACGAGCATGCTCACGCACTCCCTCGCATCAAGGGAACTCGCTTCTTCATGGCTACCAATCATACGGCCTGCTAAATGGAAACAATTGTGAGCACCACGGAAACCACAAAAAATACAACCACAAGACTGGGAAGACGCACTCACCGATCAACGGTAGGCGAGCCGAATGAAGCTTTGAAGCGATGTCTTCGCCCGAAGCCCAACGATGAGGGCTTCCGACTTCGTCTTCCTCCGCGGCAACGGCGGCCTTAGCTCGCCTGTCACGAGCTTCGCTTCTTCTTTCGCCTCCCGCAAGGCCGAGGTCGGCAATCCTTTGCTCAAGGCGCTTAACGCAGACTTCGCCGCCGTCCGCCAGGGACAAGCTCTGGCGAGCCACCGTCACAGCAATACCTGCAGCTCCTTGTTTACTTCTTGAGAGCGCCTAACTCCTTTCAAGACGCTGTCAGCCAATCGCTTCTGCCGACTCGCTTGTAAACCCCGCAAAGTTTCAAAGTCGTCACACGAAAACAACTTGCCCACCGCTACAATTTAGCGGTGCGCACTTCGGGATCAAGCGGCTCGAAATTACCGGTGCTCACCGCTACAATTTAGCGGGTGCGCACTGGGACCGGTGGCTCGAAAATACTAAGTGCCCACCGCTAATTTAGCGAGCACGCACGGGACCGGACTCGAACGCATTTAAACAAGTAATTAGAAGAATCAGGCCGCAAAACACCGACTGATCCTCGGGACCGGAGGTACCGGATGGCCGCGCCAAGCATGCAGATTGCCGCTGGCCCACGGACGCAAGCAGCGCCGGTGTGCCCGCGACGTTGGTCAATCTCAGCGCCGGCCTCGGAGCGGGTTCGAGTCGCAGCCTCACTCGCCGTGGCGCCTTGGTCATGAAGCGGGAAGGTAGCACCGCCCCAAAGGAGCTCGCTTCTTCCGGTTCAGGCAACGGCCTCCCTTCGTGGATGCGGTCGCTTCAACGGCGGGCCCAGCCGGTGCGCGCCGTCGCCGAGAGACGACGGCGTCATCGCCTTGGCCTTCTTGCTGCCTTCCGTGGAAGCGACCTCATCCACCTTCCTCTTACGGAAGGGTCTTCCCGCTAGTGGCGGAGGGCACCTTGGCCACCGTCGGGTGGCTCATCTTCTTCACTCCGTCCCACGACGAGACAATTCAGGAAAAACATTCAAAATACTAAGAGAGAAAGGCGAAAGCAGTACACTCACTTGGCGACGGAATGAAACGCAGCCCCAGGCGAAGGCGGCGTTTTTCCAGCTGGGCCAAGCCGATCGAGCCCCATCCAGGTGCCGGGGCCCAGGGACACGACGGTTTCTTTGATGTCGAGGTAGCGGTCGGCGCCTCCGGGGCGCCCTCGGCGGAGGTTTCCTTGCTAGGAGCTGCCGCGACCGGAGCCTCCTTGCGAGGCGAGACCGCTACGTTCGGGACCCCTTTGCGAGGCGAAGTCGCCTCAGCTGGGGCCTTCCCTAGCCCGGAGATCGGCGCGAAGGGCGGGGGTATCGAGGCCAGCGGTGCCTCCATGGATGGTGCGTCTAGCATGGTTGTTGCCGGGGCCGCCCCTTCACCGGCCGAGCTATGGGCATCGGAGCTGCTCGCTGAGCGCGGCGGTGAGGCCATCTTTGGCGGCTTCGCCCTCCTCCTCAGGGGGGCCCTCGCCTCTTTCTCCTTCTTCTTCTTCGCGGGAGTGGCCTGACGGAGCGAGGTGGTCTCCGGGAGTTCTTCGTCATCGTCATGACGCTCGAGGCTCCTGCTCGCCTCGAGTTCGCTACCGACGCGTTCGCGGTCTTCGAATGGGGCGATCTCCTCTTCGATTCGTCCTCATCGTCCTCATTGCCCTTGGCGGAGGCGATCGCTTGTCTGGGCGGATGGCCCGAGCTTCGTCATCGGCGGTGGAAGCCACCTTCCACCACTTGGAATAGCTGCGTTAACACGGAACAAAGTTAGAATTACCGCGATCGCATATGCTGCGATCGCGAATAAGATCAGGTTATTACCGTTGGAGCCGGACGCCGCGTGGTGTATGGAGGAGCCCGCTCGCATCCGTATGCCGCTTTGGGTGATCCTCTTCAGCGCCAGGAGGTAGTCCTCCAGCTTCCACTCGGCGAGGCAAGCCTTCGTCGAGTCTTCTTGGCCTGTGTACTGGTACATGTAGTGCTTTCGGCGGGCGAATGGACGAGTCGCCGCCCAAGCCAGGCTGTGTTCACCGTCTGGAGCCCTTCTTCTTCGGACGCGAATGGTGCGGAGCATCTCGACGACCATCCGCTGATCGTCGGGAAGCTTGGCGACCTGAAGATTGCGCGGCTCGGAACGGTCGGCCGAGTACCGTGGGATCGCCGCCTCGTCCTCCGGGGTCGCCTCGGTCACGTAGAACCAAGACTTTTTCCAGTCGATCGCTGCTTTGGCCGGCATCAAGTCAAGAAGGAGGCTTTGGATTTCAGGCGGAAGGTTAAGCCGCGGCTAGCATTGGGGCCGCCTCCTCACGGCTGATCCGTCCATGGAACAGATCTTGCCACAAGGGAAAATAGGGCGGCAGCCCAGTAGCACTTCAGAACGCCACAAAGATGGCGAGCTGCTGATACTATGGGGACCCGGATCCGAGGGCTGGATCGTGAGTAGGCGCAGAAGCGCCGGAAGAACAGAGAAGTGGGAAACCCTAAACCCCGCTCGAGGTGACTAGTGAAGCAGATGAACTCTCTCGCGCGCGGGTTCGGGATCGTTCCTCCGGCTGCGGGGATTCGCCAACAGCCGGCCCGCAGGATTCCGGCCTCAAGGAGGCCGGCGCCTGGTGCACTTGGATCTACCCAAGGTTCGGTGGAGAGGGCCATGGCGAGGATTTGCTTGGAGGTCGGAGGATTGCGTCGAGATCAGCGGGCGAAAGATGTGCGTACTCGGAAGAAATGGTGGGCGTTGGCTTTCCGATGGCCAACCATTCCCCTTATATAGCGAGCTGCCCGCCAAATTAGGGGCCGTTACCGCGATGATTACGCCGAAAGTTACCGCGGTTACCTTAACGGCTAGTTTGACCACGCCCGACGGTCCGCCTCGCCAATCGGCTCATGGGTTATTCGCCGAGGCCGTGATCCGTTGATTCGGTACACTCAAAACGCGACTCGTCGCCGGATTTTTTCCTTTATGCAGGAGCCCGCCGACGATTCGATCGATGCCAACTTGAAGCAGTATACTCGATCGCCGGCCACCCGCGCCTAATCAACCACGGCCTCGGGACTACCGATGGGGATATGCCTCTTGGGGTATCCTCGTGGACGTTCCGACCGCCCAAAGGTGGCGAGTGGGCTCACAGAGCGGCGAGTGGATCAAGGCCCATCAGGTACCAGCATCGGAGGTCAAGGCCCAGCGAGTAGATAGGCCCGGTCGATTAAGTTAAACGATTGACAAAGTTGTAACCGAATCGGTTGAGATATGTAAACCCTAGGGAGGTAAGCCTATATAAACCTCCCTAAGGAGTAGAGACACGTTCCCTCATACAAGCAACTCGCCGCCTAGCCGGAGTTAGCCCATTGTAAACACTTCCATAATACAATCTAGCAGGGTAGGTCTTTACCCTCAGGGGCCGAACACAGGTAAAACCTTGAGTCTCCGCCTCATCTCGCACCGCAGATGGCTGGCCTGCCCTTCGTTCTACTACCATTTGCCGACAGCAGATCTCGCGTGGTCATTCCCACGACAGTTCATTCGACGCAAAGTAATCGTAGAAATATGTAGAAGCCATATGAATTTCCATTCCTCTATTGGTTATTGTTGGAGAAGTGTCTCGATCATGTCCGCATAATTCACGAACCAGGGAGACACATAAGGATTGACGTTGTTTGAGTAGTTATGGTATTATGAGAAAGAGAATATTGTTCGAGTCTCGGATGGGATCCGGATATCACGAGGAGATCCGAATGGTCGAGAATAAGATTCATATAAGGAAAGTCCGTTTGAGTTGGAGAATGATTAGGTGTTTTCATCGGGAATGTTCTAGAAGGTTCGGAATGTCAAACTCCGGAGGAAGGTACATGAATGTGTCATTGCAAGTTGGAATGATTGCATCATGTACTAGGTGCCTTCGCTGTCCGAAATAAAGGGTTTATTCAAATCCTAAATTAAAAAGTCAAACGGCCAGTTTGAAAGTCAAACGGCAAGTTTCGGAAAGAGGAAATAGAGGAGGAGACCAAAACCGAGTTGGGGAGGGAGTCCTCCTCCCCAAGCCGGCGCACCTCCCAAGGCCGAGTTGGGGAGGGAGTCCTCCTCGCCCCGCTCCCGCCCCGCCGGCCTCGACCTCAGCCGCCGCCGCGCGCCCCCTCATCCCCGCCCTCCGACCTCCCCCGGCTCTCCTCCGGCAAGCCCCTACCGAAGCAAGCAGACCGAGCCCCACCACACCGGCGAGGTCCGGCGCCGCCCCTCACCTGCCTCCCATCGCCCCGGCGAGGTCCTGGTTCCCCCTCACCTGTTTCCCTACCGCCCTGACGTGGTCCTGCGTCTCTTCCCTTTAGGCACCGACGGAGGTGCAGGTGTGGGCGTCTTCTTCGCCAGATTGCGGCCACGGATACCCTGCGTTCGATGGCTCCATAGCGTCGGCTTCCTCCGGTTGTGCAAACAACTCTCTGCACTCCTTTCGAGAGGGAGGAAGCTGGTATAGATGGGAAGTGCTATTGATGCAATACGGAACATAGATGATCTTCAAAAATATTGTGAATGACGTACTGGCAACCAGAAGAGGAAGAAAAGAATCTCGTGTGGCGATGTGAGTGTCGTGCTCCCTAAGACAAGATCGACATCGACCCAAAAATAAACCCGGAGCACCATCGGGCCCGAATCTGAGCCCCACACCGACACTCGAGAACTTCGACCCGAAATATCAAGACCTCCTTCCCGGACGCCAAGTTCGCCGAGAACCCGGACGCCTAGGTCGTCGACACGGATACGACAAGTACTCCCTCAAGGACGCCAAGGTCGCTTACACGGAACGCCAAGCCCTCCACCTTGCACGCCATGACCGTCTACGCGGACCCGAAGACCTCGAATGCGACAAGAACGACCCCGATCCGGAAGAATTCGATGCGCCCGACGCCAACCAAGTCCTGCATTCCGGTTGCGACAAGACCTTCTTCCCGTACCGAACCCGATCCCGCCGAGGACGATTCCGTCGAACCCCAGATCCGAACCTCGCCGACCCGTCGAACCCTGAACCCTGAGTCCGACCTCGGCACCCCTCGAACCCCAAGATCTGCCGAACCCTAAAGTGTGAACCCCTTCCCGAAAACCCTATTTTATAATATAACAAACTTGTCGCATATTAATTGTTCATGCATGCCTATTATCATGTGGTTTGGGGGCCTTATGCCGATTCACCCCGTAATTAAATATGGGGCCCATATGCGGGCAAATCTAGTCTCATATTGGCCTCATTTAAATTTGTGTAGCGAACCGGTGATATATTTTGCCATGTTAAGACAACATTTAATTTGCGGGGTAGATAAATAACATGAACCATCTAATTAATTGTCGGGACCCCGGTTCCGCTTAATACGACCTAATTGCATCGCATCTTTGCCATGTCATACACCATGCATGCATCATGCCGATCTTCTGTCGTAGTATTAAATATTGCATCCGGTGTTTCTTCTAGTGTTTTGCTTCTTCGCGGATAAGGCCGTTGAGTTGATGCTAGTGTCGACCCGATCTTCGGTTGAACCTTCGACAATGTTTTCAGGCGAGCATCTCCCCCTTTCTACCTATCTTACTTTTATAGTCTTTATTCCCTTCCTGTTGTTCTATTGCTATCTGTGTTGCGCTGCTCTAGTTTTCGTACCCGTGATATCCCTTGCAGCCCTATATTGCCTTGGACACATCCTATTACCTGTTGTTTGGTAGATAGTTGGACTTGTGCGTCTTAGTCGCTTGCTCAAGTGTTGTTGCGTGTCGTCAAGTGCCACAGTTGTTGGAGAATTGCCGCATGTTGATGTTGGAGATGATCATGGTTTTACTTATCGCTCACTTTAATTCCTGTTTAACAACTAAAATTGAAGTAAGTAAGCAGAGGCATCGGTGGGTGATAGATAAATATTTGGTTTCCGAACGCCCACTTGTGTCCCGTAGGACCCCGAGTACTTGATACCTGTTCCTTGAATATTCGCGCTATCCACATCCGGGAGGTATATGGGACCCCCCTGAGCCAGAGCTTGATTCATTCTTATTTCTTGGGGCCACAAACTAGTTTGAGGTTTTATTTACTATTCCGTACTTATGCCATGTTTTACTGCTTTAATTAAATTGTGCGAAGTATAGCACACTGTACTGTTTAGGAATTGTGACCCGTTTTCGCGGTATCGACAAGCCCAGTTTTGGGTTCCCAGTCGTTTACAGCTGGCCCCACAAACCTTTAGTCCGTCTCGGAGTCAGCTAACTTCGTTGCGGGTAAAACTTAAAGGGGTGGCCCCCTGAAATATTTCTGAATCCTGTGATTGCTTTGTCGTGAAAGCCTCGTTGGGTTTTGATTTGGTTTTTCCGAGGTTGATCGAGTGTGTGTTGCTATTTGTGCACCCCGGCCGGGTTAAAACTTTCTGAAAGCCGTGTCCGCGGTTATGGACGACTTGGAGCACAGTATCTCGACCATAGACAAGCATAACTAAAGTAGTACTATAAATTTGACTTTATGATGACTAGTAATCAGCTTCACTACAACGGAATGGCTATATAAAACTGCCCACCATTGCTTGTTTGGAGTGTCGCTTGCGACCATTGTACCTGACTAGTAAGTATGGCAACTACAACGGAATGGCTGAATAAAAGTACCAACAACTGCTGGGTTTTGGGTTTATCTCATGCTATCTGTATCTGATTAGTAAATGTTGCAACTATAACGGAATGGTTAACTAAAAGTGCCCACTGCTTATTTTATCAGGACGACTATCTAAACCTGACTAGTAATTGCTGCAACAATAACTGAATAAACAAAACTGTCAACTGTGTGAGTTCCTCGGTTGACTTCCTCGTTTGGGTTCTCGAGGGGGAATACCAGGAGGGGATTGTTTGGTGTTAGTATCAGGTTGGTTCCGAATAGGTCTTTCTTACCCCTCTCTGATAACCGACAGTTGTATCGAGTCTCTATAGGTTGTCTAGTGCATGCTGCCGCTTCAGACCACCATACCTATGTAGGCGAGGACCGCCGAATTCTAGCCTCGCCGTGTACTGGCCTCAGTACTGACCGCTCTCTCTTTTTCCTTTGCCCTTTGTCGGCACCCCTTTTGTTTAAGCAGGTTTTGAGATCGACGTCGTTAGCAGGGTTACCCTTCTTGCTTTGGCAGGCGAAGTTATGGGCGCCATTGGTTATTCTTCGTGGCTCTTAGCCCCATTTGCATCTTGTCCGTAGTCGGACGCCTCTATTTTCAAGGTGATTTGGATCTTTGTATATTATATCGTATTCTTGACTCATTGAGTCAGTTATATATATATCTACCTGGGGTCCCATCGAGGACTGTTGTGTAATGTTATTACTTCCGTTTTCCACCCACGAAAAGTGCTGGTGAGCACCTTTGAATCGCTTTCTATGCGTTTGGCGGGTTTCGCTAAAACTTGCATAGGTCCGATTCGAGGGTGTTACTGAGTGGTATCGAGCTCGGCGATACGATACACAAGTCCAGCCTGTAGGATAACCTAGCTAACGGCCGAAGTAGAGTGTCAAAACTATTTTGCAAAATCGGTTGGATAGTTCTGATTAGGTCTGATTTTACTCCTTACCCCTCTGCTATTATCCTCTTACCTCTACGTGTTTTAAATCCGCTCTCTCCTCTTTCTTCAAGTCCAGGAAGTCTCGTGGTCGGGTTCCGTCGTACCTTTAGGGTTTCGCTTCCTCTTTCGGTAACGGTGTTTTCCGACGCGACGAAGTCTTCTACATCAGATCTGATGAGAATGTCCATCCCTCCTTTGTTCCTAACCTCGCTTGACGAGATCTTCAGTCTGTTTCTGAGAGTTGATTGCATAATCCGCCTATTCGTGTGCAGAGTAATGGTTTGGGTGCGCGATGGACTGATCACCATCCGACTACTCTTATCATTCACTCTTGTACATCGAATCAGTGGATCCAACAATTTTACTCCGTCTATGGAAGTTAGGGGTGGCCTTAATTGTTGAGACCGCTGCCTTCGTCCTTTGTTTCCGGAGAGTTCTCTCGACGATCACGGACAACGACCTCTTGTTAGTGGTGTCGCGAGGATCTACACGAAGCGCGAGAAGATGAAGATCGCCGACCTTCCTTCCGGTACCATGAGGCGGATCTCGAGGGCGAGATCCCTTGTTAGTGGTGTCGAATTGTGGCATCCTGCAAAACCACTACTAGAAAATCGCGTTGAATTTGTGCATTGCATCGTCATCATCATGTGTTGTTTGTCTAAAACTATTTTCGCAAAGCCCGTTTTGTTTCTAAAACGCCCCGTCTTGTTTTCAAATTTAAAACCCGGGTCGCCGGAATATTTTGTTGTCTACTATTGGTTTGCAAACGATGCATTTAGCATTAAATAAAATTTATTATATTATTTTTTGCGGGGCAGTCGAAAGGGCCGGATAGACCCGAACGACCACCCCATTTTTTTTAAATCGGTCCACCTGAACACCCCAACAAATCCTAAACCTACCAATCTACCTACCCACACCCAGCCTCCACCTCAACCGGACCAACCCCTGAACGCCACCTCACCCCTCTCCCTTCCTCCACCACTCCCCATCTGCCACCTAGTCTAACCCCCTCCACTCCCTCTCTCCACCTGGACACAACACCACACACACATGCAACACACGCTCCCCCAGCCCCACACGCAGCAGACACACGCCGGCACACACAGCACCCGGTCCACCCACCGCCCTGCCACCTTGGTCCCACCGGCCCCACTGCCTGCCCCGCCCCACCTGACGCGCCCATCTCCCTTCCCCACCTCTTCCTCCCGCACCCACCTCTCCACCGCGTCCGCCTGCAGGTCCTCCCCACCTCCTACCTCTCTTCTCCCCTGTCCCCCCCCGGCTCGGCCTCGCCACGGCCCTCTCCTCTGTCCTCCGCCTAAGCCTGCCGAGGCTGGGCCCGTCCACCGCCTTGGTCGCCTGAGCCCGTCGCCACGCTTGAGCCTCACGGCCCCTTTGCCTCCTGCCGCCCTTGCTCTCCTTCTCCTTGGCGCTCAAGGCTGCTTGGCTGCCTTGCCGGCCCGCTCCCTTGGCCCTCCACGGCCTGTCACCACCACCAACCTCCACCGCCTCAAGCTCCTTCCCCTCCTCGCCCCGCCCTTGGCCGACCTCGACCTCGGTAGCATCCCTCATCCCCGCCCGACCTCAGGCTCTCCTCCGCAAGCCTACTGGCAAGCGTGACGAGCCCCACCACACCGGCGAGGTCCGCCGCTTCCCTCGCCTCCCCGCATGGCGAGGTCACGGTTCCCCTCACCTGTTTCCCTACCGCCCTGACGTGGTCCTGCGTCTCTTCCCTTTAGGCACCGACGGAGGTGTAGGTGTGGGCGTCTTCTTTGCCAGATTGCGGCCACGGATACCCTGCGTTCGATGGCTCCATAGCGTCGGCTTCCTCCGGTTGTGCAAACAACTCTCTGCACTCCTTTCGAGAGGGAGGAAGCTGGTATAGATGGGAAGTGCTATTGATGCAATACGGAACATAGATGATCTTCAAAAATATTGTGAATGACGTACTGGCAACCAGAAGAGGAAGAAAAGAATCTCGTGTGGCGATGTGAGTGTCGTGCTCCCTAAGACAAGATCGACATCGACCCAAAAATAAACCCGGAGCACCATCGGGCCCGAATAGCCCCACCGACACTCGAGAACTTGACCCGAATATCAAGACCTCCTTCCCGGACGCCAAGTTCGCGAGAACCCGGACGCCTAGGTCGTCGACACGGATCGACAAGTACTCCCTCAAGGGCGCCAAGGTCGCTTAACACGAACGCCAAGCCTCCACCTTGCACGCCATGACCGTCTCGCGGACCAAGACCTCGAATGCGAACGACCCGATCGGAAGAATCCGATGCGCCCGACGCCAACCAAGTCCTGCATTCCGGTTGCGACAAGACCTTCTTCCCGTACCGAACCCGATCCCGCCGAGGACGATTCCGTCGAACCCCAGATCCGAACCTCGCCGACCCGTCGAACCCTGAACCCTGAGTCCGACCTCGGCACCCCTCGAACCCCAAGATCTGCCGAACCCTAAAGTGTGAACCCCTTCCCGAAAACCCTATTTTATAATATAACAAACTTGTCGCATATTAATTGTTCATGCATGCATATTATCATGTGGTTTGGGGGCCTTATGCCGATTCACCTCGTAATTAAATATGGGGCCCATATGCGGGCAAATCTAGTCTCATATTGGCCTCATTTAAATTTGTATAGCGAACCGGTGATATATTTTGCCATGTTAAGACAACATTTAATTTGCGGGGTAGATAAATAACATGAACCATCTAATTAATTGTCGGGACCCCGGTGTGGCATCCCGCAAAACCACTACTAGAAAATCGCGTTAAATTTGTGTGTCGCATCGTCATCATCGTGCATTGGTTGCTAAAACTATGTTTGCAAAGCCCGTGTTGTTTTCTAAACGCCCCTCTTTATTTTCAAACATCAAAACCGGGTCCCCGGAATATTTTGTTTTGGCCGCTATCGGTTTGCCAACGGCCCGTTTAAAACAAATAAAATTTATATTATTTTTTAGTGGGCGATCGAGGCCAGATCGGCAACGACCACCCCTGTGTTTTGAACCGTCCACCTTTAATCCTAAAGCTACCCACTATCCTACCCACACCGCCACCTCACTCCCCAATCAGTGCCAACTCCCTCCCCAAATCCCCACCATTCCCATGCTGCCACCTAGACCAGCTTTCCCTCCTTTCTCTCTCTCCTCTCAACCCTCTCAGCCCCACACGCCTAACCTCCACACGATTAGCACGCATGCAGCCCTCTTCCCTCTCTCTTTTTCACCTACCCTCTCTACCCTCTCTCTGCTGGGACCCACCTACCCTTGACAGCAGCAGCCCATGGACCCCACTGCTCCTGTCCCCTTTCGTCTTCTTCCTCCACCTCTCATGGCAGCCCTCCGCTCCACCTTTTGCCCTCTCTCTCCCTTGACACATTGCCTTCGGCTGCACTTCACTGCCATTTCGCTTCACACCGCCTCACCTCGCCTCTCCCAGCGCCCTCACGTCCCTGCAGGCTCACTTCGCCGCCTCGCCAGTGACCCTGCCCCATGTCGCGCCCATACCGTGACCCCACCTTACCATGGTTCGCGTCTGTGACCTCCTCTCGGTAGCGCCACCTCTGCCTGATCGCCGCGCCTCTCTGGCCACTCGCGCCCGCTGTCTGAAATCCTCCGCTGCCGCCTCTCTCAGGCCCGCGTGAAGCTTGGCTGCCGCCAGCCCCCCACTCCTCCGCCTCTCCGCTTCCGAGCCCCTACTTCGCCTGCGCGCCCTGCTTCTGCAGCGGCTGGGCCACCTCGCTGCCGCTTACCTCCGCCGACCTCGTGAAGCCGGCCTCCGCTCAGACTCCTCCCGCCAGTCGCCCGCCGCGCCTCGGAACCGCCCGCAGCCTCGCGTGCTCCGGCGACCCTTTCGTATGCGCCCCTTCCGCATCATCTCCGCGCCGCCCATCCTCGTCGCCGTGGTCGAACCAAGCCGCAAGTGGAGATCCGTACCGCCACAGTGGAGCTGCCAAGTCCGTTGTCGGAAAACGAGGCCAAGTCCCAAGACCTTCTATCATGGAACTCGAGCGTTGGCGCCAATTCGACAAGATCCCGATCCTGAGCACCAAGGCCTCCTCGTGGAATCGCTAAGTTCTCGACGCCCGGCGCCGAGGACCGACACAAGAACCACGACGGAGCGCGAGTACTTCACCCCGGACCCCGCGGACCCTGGCGCCGTTCCCCAACTTCGCCACCGGTGAATAAGGAGAAACCCTCGAGGACTTCGGCACGGCGCGCCAAGATCGTCTCATGGAATCCGAAACGCGGGCCTAACAAGACCTGCGCGACGACAAGAACGGCACCGTTCCGAAGACCCTGTACCCCAGATCTGGACCACGAGCCAACCGTGAATCTCGGACCGAGACGGCCCGACCTGAAACCCCAAGTTAAATCGAACCCTAACAAGATCTGCCGAACCCTAAAATGTGTGACCCTTTTCCTCGAAACCCTATTTCATAACATGATACAACTTGTTGCATATTGAATTGTCATACTCGCATGCATATCTGTGTTTTGGGGGCCTTATGCCGATTCACCTAACAATTAAATATGGGGCCCATATGCGGGCAAATCTAGCCTTATATTGGCCTCATTTAAACATGTGTAGCGAACCGTTTCCATCTGTTGTTTTGCCAAACAACATTTAATTTGCGGGGCTTCTAAATAACATGAACCACCTAATTAATTGTCGGGACCCCGGTTCCACTTAATTTGACCTAATTGCATCGCATCTTGCCATGTCATACATCATACATGCATCATGTCGATCTTACGTATTGGTATTAAATAGTGCATCCGTGTTTATTCTAGTGTTTTGCTTCTTCGGATAAGGCCGATGAGTTGATGTGAGTCGCCGATCTTCGGTTGAACCTTCGACAATGTTTTCAGGCGAGCATCTCCCCCTTTCTACCTATCTTACTTTTATAGTCTTTATTCCCTCATGTTGATCTATTGCTATCTGTGTTGCGATGCTCTAGTTTTCGTACCCTTTGATATCCCCTGCAGCCGTATATTGCCTTGGACACATCCTATTACCTGTTGTTTGGTAGACAGTTGGACTTGCGTGTCGTAGTTGCTTGCTTAAGTGCTGATGTGTGTCGTCATATGCCACAGTTGCTGATGTTTTGCCGCATGTTGATGTTGGAGATGATTCTAGTTTTACTTATCGTCACTTTAATTTCTGTTTAACAACTAAAATTGAAATAAGCAGAGGCATCGGTGGGTGATAGAAAATATTTGGTTTCCGAACGCCCACTTGTGTCCCGTAAGACCCCGAGTACTTGATTCTTGTTCCTTGTTTTATCGCGCTATCCACATCCGGGAGGTATATGGGGCCCCCCTGAGCCAGAGCTTGATTCATTCTTATTTTCTTGGGGCCACAAACTAGTTTGAGGTGTTTTTACTATTCTGTACTTATGCCATGCTACTTTCTGTATTTAAATTGTGCGAGGAGCACACTGTACTGTTTAGGTAAGCGGAATGTTTTCGCGGTATCGACAAGCCCAGCCACACTTTCGGGTTCCCAGTCGTTTACAGCCATTGACGCAAACCTTGAGCCCGTCTCGGAGCTTGCTTACTCCGTTGCGGGATCTACTCAATGGGGTGGCCCCCTGAAATATTTCTGAATCCTGTGATTGTTCAGTCGTGAAAGCCTCGTTGGGTTTTGATTTGGTTTTCAGGCTGATCGGCGTGTGTTGCTATTGGTGCACCGGCGGGTAAAACTTTGGCCGTGTCGCGGATATGGACGACTTGGAGCACGTTTCTTGATCATAGACAAGCATAACTAAAGTTTATTGCTATAAATTTGACTTATAATGACTAGTAATTAGCTTCACTATAATGGAATAGCTCAATAAAACTGCCAAGAATTGCTTATTTGAGTTGTAAGCTTGCGACCATTGTACTGACTAGTAAGTATTGCAACTTCTAGCGGAATGGCTGAATAAAAGTACCAACAACTGCTGGGTTTAAGGGTTATCTCATGCTATTCATATCTGATTAGTAAGTGTTCCAACTATAACGGAATGGTTAATTAAAAGTGCCCACTGTTTATTTTATCAGGACGACTATCTAAACCTGACTAGTAAAGTGCCGCAACTATAACTAATTAAATAAAACTGCCAACTGTGTGAGTTCCTCGGTTGACTTCCTCGATTGGTCTCGAGGGGGAAACACCAGGACGGGTTTGCTTGGTGGTAGTCTCAGGTTGGATCCGGATAGGTCATTCTTACCCCTCTCTAATAACCGTCAGTTGTATCGAGCCTCTATAGGTTGTTTAGTGCATGATCTGCACGCCGCCATCCACCATACCTATGTGGCGAGGACCGCGAATTCTAGCCTCGCCGTGTCTTGGCCTCGATCTTGACGCTCCTTCTTTCCTTTGCCCTTTGGCACCTTTTTTGTTTAAGCAGGTTTTGAGATCGGCGTTAGCGGGGTTACCCTTCCGCTTGGCTGGGCAGGGTTATGGGCGCCATTGGTTATTCTTGGGGCTCTTAGCCCCATTCGCATCTTGTCCGTAGTGGGACGCTATATCGCTTTCAAGGTGATTTGGATCTTTGTATATTATATCTCGTATTCTTGGCTCCTTGAGTCGCTATATATATATCATGGGTCCCATCGAGGACTGTTGTGTAATGTTATTACTTTGTTTTCCACCCGCACGAAAGTGCCTGGTGGGCACCTTTGAATCGTTTCTATGCGGGTTAGGCGAATTTTGCTCAAACTTGCATAGGTCCGATTCTGAGGGTGTTACACCCGGTTCCGCTTAATACGACCTAATTGCATCGCATCTTTGCCATGTCATACACCATGCATGCATCATGCCGATCTTCTGTCGTAGTATTAAATATTGCATCCGGTGTTTCTTCTAGTGTTTTGCTTCTTCGCGGATAAGGCCGTTGAGTTGATGCTAGTGTCGACCCGATCTTCGGTTGAACCTTCGACAATGTTTTCAGGCGAGCATCTCCCCCTTTCTACCTATCTTAGTTTTATAGTCTTTATTCCCTTCCTGTTGTTCTATTGATATCTGTGTTGCGCTGCTCTAGTTTTCGTACCCGTGATATCCCTTGCAGCCCTATATTGCCTTGGACACATCCTATTACCTGGTGTTTGGTAGATAGTTGGACTTGTGCGTCAGATCGCTTGCTCAAGTGTTGTTGCGTGTCGTCAAGTGCCATTGTTGGAGAATTGCCGCATGTTGATGTTGGAGATGATCATGGTTTACTTATCGCTCACTTTAATTCCTGTTTAACAACTAAAATTGAAGTAAGTAGCGAGGCATCGATTGGGTGATAGATAAATATTTGGTTTCGAGCGCCCACTTGTGTCCCGTAGGGACCCAGTACTTGATACTGTTCCTTGAATATTCGCTATCCACATACGGAGGTATATGGGACCCCGAGCGAGCTTGATTCATTCTTATTTCTTGGGGCCACAAACTAGTTTGAGGTTTTATTTACTATTACTTATGCCATGTTTCTTTGCTTTAATTAAATTGCAAGTATAGCACCTTCATCTTGTTTAGGAATTGTGACCCGTTTTGTGGTATCGACAAGCCAGTTTTGGGTTCGATCGTTCTGGCCCCACAAACCTTTAGTCCGTCTCGGAGTCAGCTAACTTCGTTGCGGGTAAAACTTAAAGGGGTGGCCCCCTGAAATATTTCTGAATCCTGTGATTGCTTTGTCGTGAAAGCCTCGTTGGTTTTGATTTGGTTTTCGAGGTTGATCGAGTGTGTGTTGCTATTTGTGCACCCGGAGTTAAAACTTTCTGAAAGCCGTGTCCGCGGTTATGGACGACTTGGAGCACAGTATCTCGACCATAGACAAGCATAACTAAAGTAGTACTATAAATTTGACTTTATGATGACTAGTAATCAGCTTCACTACAACAGAATGGCTATATAAAACTGCCCACCATTGCTTGTTTGGAGTGTCGCTTGCGACCATTGTACCTGACTAGTAAGTATGGCAACTACAACGGAATGGCTGAATAAAAGTACCAACAACTGCTGGGTTTTGGGTTTATCTCATGCTATCTGTCGATTAGTAAATGTTGCAACTAACGGAATGGTTAACTAAAAGTGCTTGCTTATTTTATCGGGCGACTATCTAAACCTGACTAGTAATTTTGCAACAATAGCTGAATAAACAAGCGCCAATGTGAGTTCCTCGGTTGACTTCCTCGTTTGGGTTCTCGAGGGGGAATACCAGGAGGGGATTGTTTGGTGTTAGTATCAGGTTGGTTCCGAATAGGTCTTTCTTACCCCTCTCTGATAACCGACAGTTGTATCGAGTCTCTATAGGTTGTCTAGTGCATCGTCTTTGCCGCTTGAGACCACCATACCTATGTAGGCGAGGACCGCGAATTCTAGCCTCGCTGTCTTGGCCTCGATCTTGACGCTCTCTTTTTCCTTTGCCTTTGTCGGCACCCTTTGTTTAAGCAGGTTTGAGATCGGCGTGGTTAGCGGGGTTACCCTTCTTGGCCTGGGCAGGGTTATGGGCGCCATTGGTTATTCTTGAGGGCTCTTAGCCCCATTTGCATCTTGTCCGTAGTGGACGCCCTCACATTTCAAGGTGATTTGGATCTTTGTATATTATATACGTATTCTTGACTCATTGAGTCTGTTATATATATATATACTTACGTGGGTCCCATCGAGGACCATTGTGTAATGTTATTACTTCATTTTCCACCCGCGAAAGTGCTCAGAGCACCTTTGAATCGTTTCTATGCGGGTTTGGCGGGTTTTGCTAAAACTTGCATAGGTCCGGTCAGGGTGTTACGAGGCTTTTAAGATTCGAAGGAACTGATCCGCTCAGACTCTGTGGCGAGGATCGATGACTACCTTCATCGTGAATCCAATCCGTAAACGCACACAAGCTACGCTATGAGCGGTCCTCTCGACCCCAACCGAGTCTCAACGGTGGAGTTGGACAACTACCTCATCTTCAAGCGTGTCCGGGCTATCTTTAAGACGGAGATGCCGGAAGACTGGGCTTGGGGATTGAAGCCCTTTACCCGCGAGCATCCTCCTCCCAGAGTAAGTCATTTCAATCATGTTTTACCTTTTAATCGCATCTATATCCTCTTTCATTAATCTTTATTTTTCTTGTCTTGTAGAGGTTTTTGGAGCAGAAGACGGAATACGCCGAGGTTCTGTCTCTCCCATGGCCCGCTGATCGGAATACCCCGGACAGCGGGGAGCCGGACTCAGAAGAGTTCGTTCCTAAGTCGGATCTTGCTCCGGCTCGCGCCCGTGGCAAGACCCCGGCCCACGAGGAGGAAGGTGATTCGGACGAGGTCCAAGTTCTAGAGGTAGTTGCCGCAATGCCAATTTCTTATGCATTTCCGGCTTCTACTTTCTCAGCTAATCCGGCCGGTTAGGTTCACAAAAACCTCCGAGCCTCTGTTACCTTGGGAAACGTTCTCCTTGGTGTTTTAGGCCCAAGAAAGCGGATGAAGAAATCGACTGACATCCTCAGCGCAAGACCATGCCCGGGGTTACTGGGTGAGTTGCTTTTGCTTGTATTTCCTGTTTCTCTCTTTCTGCTTTTTATCTTAATCTTTTGTCTTCGCAGGGCTCCTCTTTCTGTTAAGCCCAGCGGTCCCAGCATGACGAGTCGTTCAACTCGGCCGCCGTCTCCCCCGCCTATTGAATATACGAGAGTTCCAAGTCCTGCTCGCGCTGCCTCTCCTCCAGCTCCGAATCAGATGCCACCTCGCCATGATGCGCCTGAGATTTCTCCTGTTGATGCCGATACAGCTCGGTCAACAGATATTCCTACCGAACCCGTCGCCTCCTCCGTGAACCCTAATGTTTCCGCCGAGCCTCTTTTGACCCCCGCGGCCTCTACTGTAACTCCAACTCCGGCCAAGGATATCAATATCCCGGCGCCCTCTGCAACCATGATCCCTACGGCTCCTAAAGACGCCGCTCCTAGTGCCGAGGTATCAGCTCCTACTGATGCCTCTTCTAAAACAAAAAAGGTTGTCGTCAGCAGGACTCCCTCTTCTCAGAAAGGTCTTGCTGGCTCTTCTCAGCCTAGCATTGCCGATGCGCTGCGTAAAGGGGTTGCTTCTGCCAAGGCTGTTGTTACCCCGGCTGCCAACACCCAGCTCGCTCTTCACAAGAGTCCTGCGGCAGCGGTGGCTACACAACACGTCTGAGGTAAAGTCCTAACTCGTACGGAGAGTGGGAACAGCCTCGGCACGCTGGTTGAGTATGTCAACAATTGGAATGCTGCTGATCAGCTCAAAGGCAATCCAAGCAGTCAACCCTTTCAACTCTCCGACATCAGCAGTCGCTTACATATGGCAACTAAGATCGTTCTTGAAAGCGATAAGATGAATGGGGTAATTATCTTTATCCACGTTTAATTCGTTATCCGAATGACAGTATACATACTCTAGTCCCCGAAGCTTGCAACCGAATAACTTGTTATTCGTTTGGAAGTTTTATTATGTTTTTCCTTGTTCAGTTTTGTCTTAGTGTTCGAATCTCCTTCCACCTAGATCCGAATTACACTTTGCTTGATTTGGATCTGTGTTACCTTTGAATATCTAGCCACCTAGATCCGAGTTAAGCTTTGCTTGACTTGAATATGTCTTAGCTTTGAATATCCAGCCACCTAGATCCGAGTTAAGCTTTGCTTGACTTGGACCTGTCTTAGTTTTGAATATCCAGCCACCTAGATCCGAGTTAAGCTTTGCTTGACTTGGACCTGTCTTAGTTTTGAATATCCAGCCACCTAGATCCGAGTTAAGCTTTGCTTGACTTAGATCTGTCTTAGTTTTGAATATCCAGCCACCTAGATCCGAGTTAAACTTTGCTTGACTTGGATCTGTCTTAGTTTTGAATATCCAGCCACCTAGATCCGAGTTAAGCTTTGCTTGACTTGAATCTGTCTTAGCTTTGAATATCCAGCCACCTAGATCCGAGTTAAGCTTTGCTTGACCTAGATTTGTCTTAGTTTTGAATATCCAGTCACCTAGATCCGAGTTAAGCTTTGCTTGACTTGGATCTGTCTTAGTTTTGAATATCCAGCCACCTAGATCCGAGTTAAGCTTTGCTTGACTTGGATCTGTCTTAGTTTTGAATATCCAGCCACCTAGATCCGAGTTAAGCTTTGCTTGACTTGGATCTATCTTAGTTTTGAATATTCAGCCACCTAGATCCGAGTTAAATTTTGCTTGACTCGAATCTGTCTTAGCTTTGAATATCCAGCCACCTAGATCTGAGTTAAGCTTTGCTTGACTTGGATCTGTCTTAGTTTTGAATATCCAGCCACCTAGATCCGAGTTAAATTTTGCTTGACTCGGATCTGTCTTTGCTTTGAATATCCAGCCATCTAGATCCGAGTTAAGTTTTGCTTGACTCGGATCTGTCTTAGCTTCGAATATCTTATTATTATTTGCTTTATTGCTTAGGTTGCGCATGACCGGCGGAGCGCCGAATTCCAGAGGCTGCTTTTTGCACATAAGAAATTGCAAGATAAGTACGAGAAGGTTATTCCTCTTGTTAAGAAAGCTGGTAAGCCGACACATTCTTGCATTATCTCCAAAGCTCTTATTGTTTTGTATGTGAAGTGTTTGGCTCACTTTGTTGGTAAACAGGAAATATCAATAATCTTAACATCTGTCTCGAGAAGAAGGTCAAGGCCCTGGAAGGTTGGTTACCCTTTTACTTTATGTACTCCCATTTGAAATGTGCACTAGGTCTCTTTTAACTCTTTTGGCTTTTGTAAAGCCGAGTTACAAACCTTCTTGACGTCATCAAGATTGCATACATGCACGATATGATGCTGCATTTTTTAGAACAAGCCGCTACTCACTCGGTGCAGCTGAAGGATAAAGACAATGAGATATTTCGCTTGCGCGCTGAGGTGGAGTCCCTCAAACTCTCTCAGAAGTCTGAGTTGGAGAAAGTTGACCAGGAATTCTCCGAGGAGAAGAATCGGCTAGCTCTGCAATTGCAGAAGGATAAAGAACTCCTCGAGGCTGCAGAACTTAAGGTGCGGACGATGAGCGAGGAAATCACTCGCTTTGAGAAGAGCAAGAGTGACTGGGCTAAAGATCTTCAGATAATGCTGAGCTATATTCACCGTAAGCTTCTGACCTCGGCCGAGTTATCTTTTTCCTTGCTTACTGTTAACCGACGCACTTTTGTTTTGTGCAGACCATTATCCAGAGGCTAAGCCCGTGAGCTCTAAAGCGGTGATTAATGCTCGTGCGCGCCGAGGTGTTCCTGCTGATGCGGACTCAGAGTACTCGATGGAAGATTTCTTGGTTGCTGTTGGCACTGCTGTTGGTCCGATGAAGATTATGGGTAGGGATTTGGTGCAGGCGGCTATACAGGCCTACCATGTTCTCTGGCCGAATACTTCTAGGACTCCTGATATTGATGAGGTCAAGATATTGGTGGAATGATTAATGGCATCTGAGAAACAGTTAAGTCTTTGGAGGGAATCCGCCGGGCGAGCTGGTGCTGACATGGCTCTCACCGTCACCATGTCATGGTATGAGGATATCTCCCTTGATACCTTGATAAATCTGTGCACTGGTTCGCGCTGGGTTGAGGATCCAAAAATTTTCGCTCTCCGGCAAGCTCGTGCCTTCCAGCTTGTTGAGTATGCAGATGTGCATAACTGGAATGAAGGGCCGAGTTTCCTCCCTAACCCAGAAGATGAGGTCGAAGTTGAGGATGCTTCTGATAATAACTCAGCTGAACAGGGCGAAGACGAGGGTGACTCGGCTACTTCTGATGATTCTAGCTCTAGCTCGGATGGCGACGCGCGGTCCTCCTCCAAAGGTACTGGGCATTCCACAGCGCATGCTGATGTTTCTCAACAGCCTCGGGTTTCCTCCGAAGTCGCTCCTGGATCTGTGGAGGGCGAGGTAACTTCGGCCGAAGTGCCACCTACCTTGGAGTGCCTCGCTCCTGACCAAGTCACTGCCTCTCCAGTCAAAAAACTCTGAGTCATTTCTTATCCCTGGTATGCCGGGCGTATGATGTATGTCAAACACTTGTCCGTTTCGTTGTGCGGTCTAAAACTCCTTTTACCTTGTGCTGCTGAGGCACATGTGGTTGTGATCGTCATCACTTTGTTTAAACAGGTCATGTTTGTCCGAATCCTTGCTTTGGCAGCTTTCAATTTCTTGAGTCTGTAGTGTATATTTGCCTTTGCATTACCGTAGTTTGGCGTTCACTATTGCCTGACTTTAATAAGCTTTGTAACTTGACCGCTGTGGTTCGTACTATTAATCTGGGCATAAACTTCAAAGATCGTATTTCGGTAGATCGAAATAATATTACTCTAGGTGTCGAAATTTGATACCCACTCTTGTAACAAAGGATAACCCGTATTTAGGAATAACATAGGGTTGTCCCCAAGCTGCTGCTCAAAGCAACGAGATTTAGTACATAAACCCAACTTGAAAACAATATAGGACAGTCCCCGAGTCATTGCCCAGGGTACCGAGGTTGAATACATGAATCCAACTTAGAAACAATATGGGGCAGTCCCCGAGTCACTGCTCAGGATGCCGAGGTTTAATACATAACATAAGATCAAAGACCATATATGTCAGTCCCCGAGCTACTGCTCTGGCGTTGAGGTTGAATACATGAATCACACTTAGAAACAATGTGGGGTAGTCCCCGAGTCACTGCTCAAGGCGCCGAGGTTTAATACATAAATCAAACTTAAACAATATAGGGCGGTCCCTGAGCCACTGCTCAAGGTGCCGAGGTTTGATACATAACATGAAAATAAATAAAAAACAACATATGGCAGTCCCCGAGTCACTGCTCTGGACGCCGAGGTTTAATATATGATTGGTGCTCCGTCCTGAGGCATCATTCTACGATGTGTCATAGTTGACTCCTAGAGTAAAATGGACGAAGCAAAGCTACGTTCCATGGTCTTTTCGACTCTTCGTCGGCTTTGTCTGCCCTGTTCTTTCCTGGTGTTTGAGCATCGATTAGATAATACGCATCGTTGTGCAATGCTTTGCTCACGATGAATGGTCCTTCCCATGGAGGCGACAGCTTGTGCATGCCGGCCATGCGTTGCACCAGTCGGAGGACCAAGTCTCCTTCTTTAAATACTCTCGGATTTACCTTCTTGCTGTGATAACATCGCAAGTTCTGCTGATAAATAGCTGATCTTGATAGCGCCAACTCCCTGGCTTCTTCTAGTAGATCGACATCATTTTGCCGAGCTACTTCATTTACCTCAGCGGTTGTATACTGGGTGACCCTTGGCGAATCATGTATTATGTCGGCTGGGAGTACAGCTTCTGCCCCAAATACCAGAAAAAATGGTGTATAGCCTGTTGATCTGTTGGGGGTAGTCCTGAGGCTCCATAGTACTGCCGGCAGCTCCTCGATCCAACATCCTGCCGACCTTTGCAGCGGTTCGACGAGTCTTGGTTTTATCCCGGACAACACTAGTCCATTAGATCTTTCTACTTGCCCATTAGATGCTGGGTGAGCAACTGATGCAACATCTAGTCTTATGTGCTTTTCTTGACAAAATCTAGCGAAGGCTCCTTCGGCAAAGTTCGTACCGTTGTCTGTAATAACACTGTGTGGGTAGCCATATCTTAAGATAATATCTTTGAGGAGTTTCACTGTTGTGGGCCCATCACATTTCTTTATTGGTTTCACTTCAATCCATTTTGTGAATTTGTCCACCACGACCAATATGTGGGTCATCCCACCTCGGGCCGGCTTAAATGGTCCCACCATATCTAAGCACCATACAGAAAATGGCCAAGTAATTGGTATTGTTTTTAACTCGGACGATGGCATGTGTATCTTGCTGGCATATCTCTGGCAACCATTACATTTTTCGACTAGCTCTTTGGCCTCTTTTAACGCTGTTGGCCAATAAAACCCATGCCTGAATGCCTTGACCACTAGGGATCTGGACGAGGTGTGATGTCCGCATTCTCCTTGGTGTATATCTAGGAGGATCTCCTGGCCTTCCGCCGAGCTCACACATCTTTGCAACACGCTCGTGACACTTCTTTTATACAGCTCATTGTTTATGATTGTATAAGCTTTAGCTCTTCTCACTGTCTGTCTTGCCAATATCTCGTTATTCGGCAAAATCGCATCTCTAAGGAAGGAAAATATGGGTTGCGCCCATGCTGGTGTGATTTTTTCTGGTGTAGTCTCACTATCTATTTCTATACTTTCTGCCGACATAACTGCCTCGGATTTCTCCATACCCATCCTTGCCTCGGCTGGCTTTATTTTTGGAAATTCTGGGTTATATTGCTTGTCAATTTCCATCGACACATTATATTCTCTTGATTTTGCCGGGATAAAGATGGATTCGGATTCTGGATACGGTGTTATTGATGGCTTTCTCAGGTGCTCTAGGGCGATACCTAGGGGGATTGACTGTATGGTTGATCCGAGTTTTGACAATGTGTCTTCGGCGTCGTTTTCTGCCCGAGGTATATGATGAAACTCACATCCATTGAAGTATCCACTGAGTTTTTGCACATGAAACCTATACAAGGCCATATTGCCATCCAACGCATCCCAATTGCCTGAGACTTGCTGTACTACTAGATCTGAATCTCCATAGCACAAGATTCGGCGTATGCCTTTCTCTTTCGCCACCTTCAATCCATGGACAAGTGCTTCATATTCGGCTACATTGTTTGACGCGGAAAAATGTATTTGCAATACATACCTCAGCTGGTCTCTTTTTGGTGAGGTTAAAACTATTCCTGCCCCCAAACCATTTCTTAGTTTGGAACCGTCAAAGTGCATCGTCCAATAATTCGGGTCTGGTAATGGTGGCTCATATTGTACCTCGGCCCAATCTACGAAGAATTCGGCCACAGCCTGAGATTTGATTGCATCTCGCCTATCAAATTGCGGTGCATAAGGTAACAATTCAATTGCCCATTTTGCTATTCGGCCACTTGCATCTTTGTTGCTCAATATGTCGGCTATGGGTGCTTCACAAATCACCTTGATGGGGTGCTCTTCGAAGTAATGTTTAAGTTTCTTTGCTGACATGTACACCCCATATGCCATCTTCTGATAATGTGGGTAATTTTGTTTTGAGGCTGATAGTACCTCGCTTAGGTAATACACCGGCCTTTGTACCAATTTATTATCTTCAAGTCGTTCCACCACAATTACAACGCTCACTACTCTGTTGGTGGCTGCTATGTAAAGTAACATAGGATCTTTCGATAGTGGAGAAGCCAAGACCGGCGTTGTGACCAACATCTTTTTCAATTCATGAAATGAATTGTCTGCTTGTGGAGTCCAAATGAACTTATCTGATTTTTTCATCAGCTGATAAAGTGGTAATGCTCTCTCTCCCAGCCGACATACAAATCGGCTGAGCGAATCTAAACAACCTGTGAAATTTTATACGTCATTTAGACATCTTGGCAATTCCATCCTTTCCACAGCTTTTATCTTAGTCGGGTTGGCCTCTATACCTTGGCTAGATACGAGAAAACCGAGCAACTTTCCCGCTGGCACACCAAATGTGCATTTTTCCGGGTTAAGCTTCATTCGGAACCTTCTTAGGTTCGCGAAAGTCTGCCGGATATCATCCAGTAGAGTTTTGCTTTCTTTGGTTTTGATAACCACGTCATCCACATATACCTGTACATTTTTCCTTATCTGGTCATGTAGACATTTTTGCATGCATCTCTGATACGTCGCTCCTGCGTTGCGCGGGCCGAATGGCATGGTGCGATAGAAATAAGCCCCGTACGGGGTAATAAACGCAGTCTTTATTTGATCGGCCGGATTTAACGGTATCTGGTGAAAACCATAATACGCGTCTACAAATGATAATAGTTCACAACCAGCGATCGAATCAATGACTTGGTCTATTCTAGGTAAAGGAAAAGGATCTTTTGGACACGCCTTGTTCAGGTTCGTGTAATCGATACACATTCGCCATACAATGGCTACATTTGGATCATCCTTCTTCTTTTCTACTAGCGCCGGGTTTGATAGCCAATCCGGATACAGGACCTCCATGATGAACCCGACCGCAAGGAGCCGAGCTATTTCATCCCCTATTATTTTTCTCCTGTCTTCGGCGAAGCGGCGGAGAGGTTGCTTCACCGGCCTTGCTCCTGGACTTACATTCAGAGTGCTCACCAACTCCCTGGAACACCTTGCGATCTGAGTTGACCATGCAAAGATATCCGATTCTCACGGAGGAAGTTGGTGATCTTGCTTCCCTATTTAGCATCTAGGCCGGCACCAATAGTGACGGTGCGCTCTGGGAATTGCTCATCTATCTGGAACTTTTTTGTTTCTTTAGTCGGCTGAAAGGAGACACTTCCATGTGGGTTGGCTACTGCTGCATATTCATTGTGCCTTGAGCGAGGGCTGCTACCTCCTGAATCCTTCTTTTTTCTCTTGCTATTACCAATGATTCGGCCAAATTTGACCCGGCTGAAGCACATTCCATTGACTTCCTGTAATCCCCTGCTACTTTTATCACCCCTTGTGGTCCGGATAATTTCATTTTCAGATAACTTATGTGGCAGCTGCCCATAAATTTGGCCAACGCTGGTCGTCCGAGTAGAGCGTGATAGCAACTCTCTAGATCCACCACTTCAAACTCTAAATTTTCTGCTCTGCAGTTATCTCTTGTGCCGAATAACACATCCACTCGAACCTTACCAATGGGTTTGCATGAAAGCCCTGGTACTATCCCCTGGAATGTGGTCCTCATGGACTGCAGCATGTTCTGCGATATTCCGAGTTTATGCATTGTATCTTTGTACATGATATTGATACTGCTCTTATTGTTAATGAGTACCTTTGAAAATTTCACATTAGTGCTTGGTCCGACGAATGTCGGGTCCAACACGAGCGCATACGACCCCGGACTCGGCATTATTTTAGGGTGATCCTTTATGCTCCAAGTTATTTCTTGATCCGACCAAGGCACATATCTTGGTATTGCCGGCATAACTGCATTTACTTCCATATGCCGGCGCTGTACACTTTGCTTGTCTTGCTGTTGTGTTGTGAACACGCAATAGGTCTGATGATGTTCTCTGTAATCATTGCATCCATTATTCCCTGGGTTTGCCCTTCCATCCGGACCTTGGTTCATCACTTGGTGCACCACATCTCTCCGGTCCAAGTTTTCATACCTCGGGGGAGGAGGCGGTAACATCAGTTGTTGTGCATTTGCTCCAGTCAACTATGGCTGATGCTGCTGATGTGCCTGGAGAGGCGCTGCCTGTATGCCTGCGGGGTTACCCATTGCATTTTTCATCCATGCACATTGGCGGGTCGTATGGTTGGCTGGCCTGGCCGGGTTTGACGTGTGAAATTTACACGACTGATCTAACATAGACTCAAACGTGTACTTCGGCCTCTCCTGACATTGCTTCTTTTGTTCTGGTGTCCACTGTCTTTTTCCTTCATTCCTTGGTGTCCATTGCTGAGGACCATTCTTTTGCCGTTGAGTATTTCCGTGACTCGGCTGATCTTGCACTATTGCTGCCACCTGAGCCGAACAATATCTATAATCCGGTCTCTCTTCTCTTCTTCTTCCTCTTAAGTCATTGCGCCTGGATGACCCGGCCACTTCTCTTGCGTATTGATCTTGATGTTCTCGATGATCTGCCGACATTAATTCTGGTTGCGTCGGATCTCCCAACGCACAGGAATCTGCTATCCTGATGGTTTCTGCCAATGTGGTTGGCATATCTCTTTGCAGTCGCTGCCATAATACATTGGCATAGCGGCATCCTTGGGCGAACTAACTATTGCATGTGACTCTATAACTCCCTCGCACGAATTTCTCAGGTTACACCACCGAGTTAAGAATTCTCTGTCTGTCTCATTCGGCCTTTGCTTGCACATGGCTAGCTGTTGCGGCTTGTTCTGCCTCTTGTAAGTACTAGTAAAGTTGCTAACAAACATTTCTTCAAAATCCAACCAACAGTTGATGTTGCTTGCTGGCAGGTTATTCAGCCACACTCTAGCTGGTCCTTCCAACATTTGCGGGACATATCGTACCGCCCATCGCAAGTTTCCACCAGCTATTTTTACAGCAGTAGCATAGTCAGTCAACCAATCCTGTGGTTTAGTGCTCCCATTGTATGTTTTTGTGCCTCTCGCCAGCTGAAAGTTGGGCACAGGCGGCTCGCCCATGATCCGAGGTCCGAAGCACGCCGGACCTGGTGGACCCTGTTCTTCTAGCAGTTCGGACCGGTATAGCCGGTCCAACTTCACTCTGGCGTCAATTGACGGCAAATCTCTGTACAGAACTCTCTCCTGCATTCCATAGTGGTTATTTCCACCATGGATCGCATATTCCATCTCGGAATATCCATCATTATACCTCTCATTCACCAGATTGTGGCGAACTGGTCTCGCTTCTCTCTCCTGCCGAGGTTCATGTCTCGGCTGCGGGTTGGGTGGCGGTTCTATCCTTCGTTCGACCGGGATATCGTTCTCGTGATTCCCTCTTCCGAGGTCTTCATTGCCTCGGCTTCCGTTGCCCTTCTCGGCACGGCTGGGGTTTCTCTCTCCACTGTTACCTCGGCTTCCATTGCCTCTGTTCTCGTTTGCTTTTCCGGCTATCGCCGGATCATATGGAACAATTTGCTTGGTTCTCTTTCCCGAAGTTACGGCTCTGTCCTTTCGTGCATTGTTTCCGGGTGAAGATGCTGCTGCCACAGATAAGGCAGGTGCGTCTCCAGCCGAGTGAACCATTCACGAGGCCCCTGGCCTTGTCGGGTCTGCTCTGAGCATTTCTTCATTCTGCTGGTTCGCAATGCGCACCAGCTCATTCACTCTTTCTTGCTGTTTCTACCGGGCTTCGCCGGTCAATCCTTCTAACTCTAATGCCGCGACATTTGCCGCTCTCAGGTTCTTTGCCGGGGTACTGTACCTCGGCAAGCCTAGATCAACTGATTCTGCCTTATGAGCATCATCCTCCTTGTTGATATCATCTATGAGGTTCTTTCCTCTCAATCTCAGCTCGTCAACCCGCTCGGGGGCGACGTCAAGCTTGTTTGCCCTGGCGTATTCTCGCAGGGTCCTGTTTACGGATTCCCGCAAGGCCGACACCTTTTTTGCCTCTACCAGTACTTTCTGCCTGGTTTCCTCTAACTCTGCCTGAGCGTTTGTCGGATCAAGTATCGGCGCTACAGGTGTGGTCAGATTATCTATAGTTGCCTGAAGAATGTTTTCTGGTCTTTCCAGCGGTTGCCCTCTTACCCTTGGGGCCTTTGGGGTCGTCTCCTGTACCTCTGCCTGGTTGGCCACTAGGGGAATTACCACGGTGGGCGCCAACTGTCGTGGTGGTGGCACGGCAGATGCCATGGGTAGGCTAAAGTTTGGGGCCAATGGATGCTAGAGGGATCTAGGGAGGGAAGATGTAGTTGATTCTACACACAGATGACTAAGGTAAAGATCTTTATTTCTCCTTCTTTGAGCTATAAGCGCTCCTTGAGCTGTTTACAAGGAGAGAGGAAGAACTTTACCAGCCTAACGGTACCAAATGAGCCGATGCCCTCCTCAGGGTCCAAGTCTCCCCTTATAAAGGAGAGCCTTGGGTTCCTTTAGGGCTGACGTGGCAAGCATATTCGAGGAATATGCTTGTCCCAATATAGCAGTTCGGTGGCCTCCTTTCCCTGTCGCCCCTCTAATGACGGCAAGGTTCCAGAGGGCCCCTCTTGCGTGCCTCGAGCTTTAGGACTTTCACCTCCGTGACCTCCTTCTTCCCCTCTGTCGTTCTGCGCCTTTGTCCCTTGTGCTTGGCTCCGCTCAGATTCTCCCGAGCCTGTAGCTAGAGTTTGACTTTAGGTTTCTCCTTCTGCTGCAAGCTTCTTATCATTCGGCCTTACTGTAGGGTTTCGTAGCATGGCAAACAAAAATTTTCTACCGCATACAAACAAACAAGCCAAGATCTATCTACTAGATTGTAGCAACGAGTCGATGGAATAACTCACCCTCGAAGATTCCAAAGCGTTTAACGAGAGCGGATTCTCGTGGGTGATGTAGTCGTACTCTTCCCGATCTCAAGATCGCGTAGACGATCCTTCCGACGCTGCTCGTTAACGCCTCCCGCAATGGTCACCGTTCGGTACTCGACGAAGACCTTCCTCTCCTTGTTCCAGCAGCGTGGAGATTGTAGCACTCTCGCGATTCCAAAGATAACGGCGTGGTACCGGAAGTAGAGGGGAGATCTCGCAGGGCTTCGCCTTAAGCCGGAGCGAGTATGGTGGAGTATGAGCGAGCTCCTCGGTGCTCTAGGGTTTAGACACACCAAGGAGGTATTGCTAGAGCCGGCGGCTAGGGTTTGGGCACCCCAATCCGGCGTCTAGGGCAAACCCTAGGGGAGGTGGCGGCGGCTATGGTGGGCTGCAGCTTTCTAGGGTTTTGGAGGAGAGGGACTTGTGTGCTAGGAGGGAGCCCTGCCCCTCCTTATATAGGTGGAGGGGCCGGCGGCCAAGGGAAGGGAGGGGAGTCCCTCCCTAACTCGGCTTGGGTGGTGCACCGACTTGGGGAGGAGGGACTCCCTCCCCAACTCGGTTTCAACCTCCTCCTCCTCTTTCCGAAAACTGTCGTTTGACTTTCAAACTAGCCGTTTGACTTTTCAAACTAGGATTTGAATAAACCCTTTATTTCGAACAGCGAAGGCACATAGTACATGATGCAATCATTCCAACTTGTAATGACACACTCATGTACCCTTCCCCTCCGGAGTGCCGGACATTCCGGAAACTTCTAGAACATTCCCGATGAGAACACCGGAATCATTCCCCAACTCCGAAACGGGACTTTCCTTATATGAATCTTATTCTCCGGACCATTCCGGATCTCCTCGTGATATCCCGGATCCCATCCGAGACTCCGAACAACATTCGGTCTCTTTCTCATCATTCCATAACTACTCAAACAACGTCGAATCCTTAAGTGTGTCTCCCTACGGTTCGTGAATTATGCGGACATGATCGAGACACTCCTCCGAACAATAACCAATAGAGGAATCTGGAAATTCATATGGCTCCCACATATTTCTACGATTACTTTGCGATCGAATGAACCACTTACATACGATATCAATTTCCCTTTGTCTCACGATATGTTACTTATCCGAGGTTATGATCGTCGGTATCTCTGCATACCTAGTTCAACCTCGTACCGATAAGTACTCTTTTCTTGTTCCGTGATATGTGATCCTTTGTGAGCGGTCACATGCTTGCAAGCTAATTGGATGACATTTCACCGAGAGGGCCCAGAGTATATCTATCCGTCATATGGATGGACAAATCCCTCTTGATCCATGTGTTTCAACCAATACTTTCCGAACACTCAATGCCACCTTTATAGCCACCCGATTACGGTGTGGTGTTTGATGTCATCAAAGCATCCATCCGAAAGGTGATATGCATGATCTCATGGTGAAGGAATTAGATAACTATGCATCGAAGCATATAGCAATTGAACTATTAAAATGACTTGATCTTTATGCTACGCTTATCTATAGGAGTATGTCCATCATATCATTCTCCTAACGATATGATCTTGTTGTTAATAACATCTCAATGTTCATGATAGGGAAACCACAATCATCTATTAACCAACAAGCTAGTATTACATAGAGGCTTTTTAATAGGGACTTCAAATTAAGTTTACAAATCACACAAGTATTAATGTTTCTTTGTTAATACTATTATAGCATGAATGTAAACATTTATCATAAACACAAAGATATAATAATAACTACATTTATTATTGCCTCTAGGGCATATCTCCAACAGTCTCCCACTTGCACTAGAGTCATCTAATCTAGATTACATGGTAATATACCGAACACCCATGGCGTTTGGTCTTTGGTCATGTTTTGCCCTCGGAGAGGTTTAGTCAACGGATCCGCCACATTCGGATCTGTGTGTACTTTGCAAATCTTTATATCCCGTCTGGATATGTTCTCGAATAAGCGTGAAAGCGTAGCTTGATATGCTTGACTTCTTGTGTGACCTTGGTTCTTGCGCATTGGCTATGGCGCCCATGTTATCACAAAGATAGACATTGGGTCCAGCTAGGAACCACACCCAGCTGTAATGAACTCTTTCATCCATATCGCTTCTTGTGAAGCCTCCGAAGCCATGTATTCCGATTCGGTTGAAGATCTCGCCACAACGCTTTGTTTTGCACTCCTCCTAAGCGCGCACCATTCAAAATAAATACGTATCCAGTTGTGATTTAGAATCATCCGGATCGGTGTTCCAACTAGCATCGGTGTAACCATTAACAACGATTTGTTCATCACCTCCATAAGAAAGAACCATATCCTTAGTTCTTCTCAAGTACTTAAGGATGTTTTTGATCATGTCAATGATCCACTCTGGATCACTTTGATATCTGCTAGTTAAACTAACGACATATGCAATGTCGGGTCTAGTACATAGCATGGCATACATTAGAGATCCTATGGTGAGGCATAGGAGTCTTACTCATCCTTTCTCTATCTTCTGCGATGTCGGACTTTGAGTTTTACTCAAGGTCGTATTGGCAACATGGGCAAGAACCCTTTCTTGCTATCTTCCATTCCAAACCTCTTTAGAACTTTGTCCAAATATGTACTGTGACAATGATATTTGGCGTTTTGATCTATCTCTATAAATATTTATGCCTAATATGTAAGTCGCTTCGCCAAGATCCTTCATTGAAAATTATTATTCAAATATTCCTTGACACTATTAAGAAGGTCTCATCATTCCCAATCAACAATATGTCATCCACATATAGTATTAAGAATGCTACAGAGCTCCCACTCACTTTCTTGTAAATACAAGCTTCTCCATAAGTTTGTATAAAACCAAAACTTTTGATCACCTTATCAAAACGTTGATTCCAACTTCGGGATGCTTGCTTCAATCCATAGATGGACCGTTGAAGTTTGCATACCTTGTTAGCATCTTTAGGATCGACAAAACCTTTGGGTTGCATCATATACAACTCTTCCTCAATGTCTCCATTGAGGAATGCTGTTTTGACATCCATCTGCCATATTTCATAATCGTAATATGCAGCGATTGCTAACATAATCCTTACAGACTTTAGCTTCGCTACTGGTGAGAAAGTCTCATCGTAGTCAACTCCTTGAATTTGTCGAAACCCTTTTGCGACAAGTCGAGCTTTATAGATGAACATTACCATCAAGATCTGCTTTTCTTCTTGAAGATCCATTTGTTCTCGTGACCTTCCGCCATCCGTAAGTCTACCAAAGTCCATACTTGGTTTTCGTACATGGATCCAATCTCGGATTTCATGGCTTCTTGCCATTTATTGGAACTGGGCTCATCATCGCCTCATATGTCTCGGGTGTTGTCCACCAACATGACACTCATAACGGGATCATACCAATGGAGTGGTACGAGTTCGTTGACTGCGAGGCTCTGTAGCAACTTCAACCAAGTTTCATGATCATCATCATTAGCTTCCTCTCTTATTGGTGCAGCACCACAGAAATTCTTCGGTCTGCTACTGCAATTTCGAGAGAAGGTTGACAACCTCGTCGAGTTCTACTTTCCTTCCAAATCACTTCTTTCGAGAGAAATTCCTTCTAGAAAGGATCCATTCTGGCAACGAAGATTTTGCCTTCGGATCTATGATAGAAGGTATACCCAATAGTTTCCTTGGTATCCTATGAAGACGCATTTTTCGCTTTGGGTTCAAGCTTGTCATTTGTAACTTCTTTACATAGGCTTCAAACTTTAAGGAGCGACAATCTAGGTTTCTTCCCAAACCATAATTCATACGGTGTCGTTTCAACGGATTTAGACGGTGCCCTATTTAAAGTGAATGCGTTGTTTCTAATGCATAACCCCAAAATGATAGCGGTAAATGTAAGTGACATCATAGAGCGAACCATATCTAAGAGAGTTCGACACGACGTTTGGACACACCATTACTGTTGTGGTGTTCCGGTGTCAATCAAAGTATTCCGCATTTCTTCAAATGCTCGCCAAACTTGTAACTTAGATATTCACCTCCACGATCAGAACGTAGAAATTTAATCTTCTTGTTACGTTGATTCTCTACCTCACTTTGAAATTCCTTAAACTTCTCGAAAGTTTCGGACTTATGTTTCATGAAATAGATATACCCATATCTACTCAAGTCATCCGTGAAGGTAAGAACATAACGATAACCACCACGCGATGCTACACTCATTGGACCACACACATCGGTATGTATGATTTCCAACAAGTCCGTAGCTCGCTCCATCATACTAGAAAATGGAGTCTTAGTCATTTTACCCATCAGACATGCTTCGCATCTATCAAGTGATTCGAAATCAAGTGATTCAAGAAGTCCATCGGAATGGAGTTTCTTCATACGCTTCACTCCAATGTGACCAAGACGACGGTGCCACATATAGGTCGAGTTATCGCTCGATTTCAAACGTTTAGCCTCAATGTTATTAATGTGTGTATTTCCACTATCGAGATTCAATAAGAATAGACCATCTATCAAAGGTGCATGTGCATAAAACATATTACTCATATAAATCGAACAACCATCATTCTCGGATTTAAACAAGTAACCGTCTCGCAATAAACAAGATCCCGATATAATGTTCATGCTTAACGCAGGCACCAAATAACAATTATTTAAGTATAAAACTAATCCCGATGGTAGATGAAGGTAGCGTCCGACCGCGATCACATCAACCTTTGATCCGCTTCCAACGCGCATCGTTACCTCGTTCTTCACTAGCTTCCGTTTATTCGCAAAGACTGTTTCGAGTTACAAATATGAGCAACCGAACCAAGATCAAATACCTGTGCACTACTTAGTACTAGTGAGATACACATCAATAACATGTATATCGGATATACCTTTCTTCTTGATGTTGCCATTCTTCAAATCCGCCAAGTACTTTGGGCAATTCCGCCCAAAGTGACCTTCTCCCTTGCAAAGAAAGCACTCGGTTCAGGCTTAGGTACAGCCTTGGTCTTCTTCGCCGGCGTGGTAACTTTCTTACCACCCTTCTTGAAGTGTCCCTTCTGCTTAGACTTGCCTTTCTTGAATTTGGTGGTCTTATTGACCAACAACACTTGGTGCTCTTTCTTGATCTCCACTTCTGCAGATTTTAACATGGCAAAGAGTTCTGACAATGTTTTGTTCATGTTCTGCATGTTGTAGTTCATCACAAAGTTCTTGTAACTTGGTGGTAGTGATTGGAGGACACGGTAAATCCCCAAAGTATTGGGAATCACAATACCCAAGCTTTGAAGTTTGTTTGCGTGCCCAGACATCTTAAGCACATGCTCGCTAACGGAGCTGCCCTCTTCCATCTTGCAGTTAAAGAACTTTTCAGAAGCCTCATAGCTTTCAATTGCCGCATGAGTCTCAAAGATCAATTTGAGATCCGTGACAATATCATATGGGTCTGAATTCCCAAACCTTTTCTGGAGCTCTGATTCTAAACCATACAAGATAGCACACTGAACTGTGGAGTACTGAGTCTTCCGAGTGAGGTAAACATTCTTTACTTCATCGGAGGCATCAGCTGCAGGTGGGTCACCCAAATGCATCCAAAGACATAGGTCAAATTACCAAATTGTGAGGACAATCCTCAAATTGCGGAACCAATCCGCGAAGTTGCTTCCATTGTTTTTCAACTTTTCTTTCTCTAGGAACGCATTAAAATTGATGGTAGGGGCTGCCATTGATCTACAACATATTTGCAATAGTTTAGACTAAGTTTATGACAAATTGAGTTCAAATTATTATTAAAATTAATCTAGGTGAACTCCCATTCAAAACAATATCCCTCACATTGTTTTAGTGATCACACGAACCAAATCCACCACATCAACACTGATCATCACGAGAGTTGATATAGTTTCAATGGCGAACAATCGACATGTTCATCATATCTACTATATGATTCATGCTTTACCTTTCGGTGATCCGTGTTCCGAGACCATGTCTGTACATGCTAGGCTCGTCAAGATCAAACCTTAGTTTCCGCATGAGCAAATCTGGCTTGCTCACGTTGTATACACTTACGGAATCTAACACACCCGATCATCACGTGGTGCTTCGAAACAACAAGCTTTAGCAACGGTGCTAACTAAGGGTGAACACTTTATGACTTGAAATTCATGTGCATGAGGGATCATCTTATAATGCTACCGTTGTCTACTAAGCAATACAAGATGCATAAAGGATTAACATCACATGCAATTCATAATATGTGATATGATATGGCCTTTCTTCTTCGTGTTTCCGATCTCCATCTTCAAGCACGAACATGATCTCCATCATCACCGGCATTGCATCAAGGTCAATGACGCTTCTCCATGGTTGTCGTCCACCGGCTTCAACTATTACAACTACTTTGAATAGACACGCGGGTCTTAACATAAATTAAAGACAACCATATGGCTCCTGCCGGTTGTCAACTTACAATAAGGAACATTGCATACATCATATATAATCACAATCTTGGCCATATCACATCACAGCACACCCCTGCAAAACAAAGTTAGACGCCTCTACTTTCTTTGCATGTTTTACATGGTTTGGGGCTTTCAATAAGTGTCGTTCTAACTTACGAAACAAGAACCACAACATTGATACTAGTATTGCTAATCACCCGCTGTAAATTGGATCTCCACTATGCTAGGAGAAACAGGCACCCGCAAAGCCACTTATGCAATACAAGTTGCATGTCAAGCGTGGAGCAAGTCTCATGAACGATGTCATGTAAGGTTAGCCCGGGCCGCTTCATCCCAACATCCCGCAAGATGCAAAGTACACAAGAAGCAATCGACAATAAAAGCATCAACGCCCACAATGACCATTGTGTTCTACTCGTGCAACAGATCTACATATAGACACGGCTCTGATACCACTGTAGGGTTTCGTAGCATGGAAAACAAAAAAATTTCTATCGCATACAAACAAACAAGCCAAGATCTATCTACTAGATTGTAGCAACGAGTCGATGGAATAACTCACCCTCGAAGATTCCAAAGCGTTTAACGAGAGCGGATTCTCGTGGGTGATGTAGTCATACTCTTCCCGATCTCAAGATCGCGTAGACGATCCTTCCGGCCATGCGTTAAAGCTTCCCTCAATGGTCACACGTTCGATTTCGGCGAAGACCTTCCTCTCCCTTGTTCCAGTGAGGCGGAGGTTGTATCACTCTCCTCGCGATTCCGGCAAAGACAACGGCGTGGTACCAAGTAGAGGGAGATCTCGCAGGCCGCCTTGCCGAGCGGTATGGTGGAGTATGAGAGAGCTCCTCGGTGCTCTAGGGTTTAGACACACCAAGGAGGGATTGCTAGAGCCGGCGGCTAGGGTTTGGGCACCCCAATCCGGCGGCTAGGGCAAACCCTAGGGGAGGTGGCGGCGGCTATGGTGGGCTGCAGCTTTCTAGGGTTTTGGAGGAGAGGGACTTGTGTGCTAGGAGGGAGCCCTGCCCCTCCTTATATAGGTGGAGGGGCCGGCGGCCAAGGGGAGGGAGGGGAGTCCCTCCCCAACTCGGCTTGGGTGGTGCACTGACTTGGGAAGGAGGGACTCCCTCCCCAACTCGGTTTCAACCTCCTCCTCTTTCCGAAAACTGCCGTTTGACTTTTAAACTAGCCGTTTGACTTTTCAAACTAGGATTTGAATAAACCCTTTATTTCGAACAGCGAAGGCACATAGTACATGATGCAATCATTCCAACTTGTAATGACACACTCATGTACCCTTCCCCTCCGGAGTGCCGGACATTCCGGAAACTTCTAGAACATTCCCGATGAAAACACCGGAATCATTCCCCAACTCCGAAACGGGACTTTCCTTATATGAATATTATTCTCCGGACCATTCCGGATCTCCTCGTGATATCCCGGATCCCATCCGAGACTCCGAACAACATTCGGTCTCTTTCTCATCATTCCATAACTACTCAAACAACGTCGAATCCTTAAGTGTGTCTCCCTACGGTTCGTGAATTATGCGGACATGATCGAGACACTTCTCCGAACAATAACCAACAGAGGAATCTGGAAATTCATATGGCTCCCACATATTTCTACGATTACTTTGCGATCGAATGAACCACTTACATACGATATCAATTTCCCTTTGTCTCACGATATGTTACTTATCCAAGGTTATGATCGTCGGTATCTCTGCATACCTAGTTCAACCTCGTTACCGATAATTACTCTTTTCTCGTTCCCGTGATATGTGATCCCTTGTGAGCCAGTCACATGCTTGCAAGCTAATTGGATGACATTTCACCGAGAGGGCCCAGAGTATATCTATCCGTCATATGGATGGACAAATCCCACTCTTGATCCATGTGTTTCAACCAATACTTTCCGAACACTCAATGCCACCTTTATAGCCACCCAGTTACGGTGTGGTGTTTGATGTCATCAAAGCATCCATCCGGTAAAGGTGATATGCATGATCTCATGGTCGAAGGAATTAGATAACTATGCATCAGAAAGCATATAGCAATTGAACTATTAAAATGACTTGATCTTTATGCTACGCTTATCTATAGGAGTATGCCCATCATATCATTCTCCTAACGATATGATCTTGTTGTTAATAACATCTCAATGTTCATGATAGGGAAGCCACAATCATCTATTAACCAACAAGCTAGTATTATATAGAGGCTTTACTAGGGACTTCAAATTAAGTTTACAAATCACACAAGTATTAATGTTTCCTTGTTAATACTATTATAGCATGAATGTAAACATTTATCATAAACATAAAGATATAATAATAACTACATTTATTATTGCCTCTAGGGCATATCTCCAACACTTACCTCGCGTAACTCGGCTTGTCCTTCACCTGCATTAAGATTACTCGGGCTAACCCGGCCGACTTACGCAGTATCTTGGCCAGGTAATGCCTTGCCATCATCATAAGGGTCCTGCCCTTCCCAATCTTAGCCGACCTCTACAGGATTCGGCCAGACTGTAACTCAGAAACTAGACGAGCAACACCCTTTCGTCTTTCCCCATCTTTACCCTATCCGAGGTCATCTTCCCAACAATAGTCATCATAACACTCGGAGCTATCGATCCATTAGAAGAAGTAGCATGTACAATATTCCTGTCAAATAAACTTTACCATATCAACAATCAATGATGAATCAAGTACGATAGGTACCATGTCACAAGCCAACAAAACTCATACGTGTATCGGGGCAACGGTAGAATGCACGGCCAGCGGTAGTGTGGTAGTTAGTTTGTTAGATATGACAAGATTTACTACAATAACATTTTGATATCGGATATCTTGGTAGCATCGGAGCATCTTTCCATGACATATTGGGATACTTGCCTTTGGTACTTTACGCAAACTTCATCTCACGTGCAATCTCTGTCCACATGTCCGAAGAATCTACAAACATTGTGATAATTAACATAGAATGGATTCACACTATCACTTATAATCTCCTAAGCTATATTATTATACAACCGGCTAATTGTCCATTGAAGTGCTCCCAACAACATGACATCATAATAAGATACTTAACATTCACACACAATTAGTGTAATACTTCATCCACTATAGCAAACACTAAGACAAGCTCATATCCAATGCATACATACATTAGCAAACATTATAGAAATGAATCCCTAAAAACATATTCACACATGTGCATATTTTGGTTTTTGCATATGTAAACTAAAATAGAAAACACTAAGGCAAGCTCATATCCAATGCATACATACACTAGCTACACTTTGTTCAACCAAATATTAGCATATCTATGTGTTATCGCCATATTTTGGCCAAAGAAGGGGATGGGCCGTGATCAAGATGGGCTTGGAAGATGCGTATATTCAACGTGTTGTTGGATCGGCCTAGTGCGTGGATTTGGGCTAAATTGCCCGTGTATCTTGTATCATAGTAGGTTTCGTGTTAGTTTAGGTTCCGTTTCAGTTTAAGTAAAGATAGAGTTGTAGAGTTATTCCAAAAGTAGAGAGTCTCCGGACTATAAATATGTACCTAAGGTTATCGAGAAAAGGAGGACGATCACGTTCACAACAAACACAATCTCAAGATCGCCACCCCTTGTTTCTAGGGTTTTTCTCGGTAGTAATATGTGCCTAGATCGCATCTTGCGATCTAGGCAGTATTTACTTACACGTTGCTTGGTGTTACTCGTACTGAAGCCTTGTTGATGGCGAGTAGTACTATTATCATAGGTTTGTGTAGGCTAGCAACAGTACTTTTCATTATGATTGTTTAGTTATGCTGCCTCTAGCTATCTCGCCGCCTTTGCACCTGTTTCCCGGGTGTAAGGGTGGCATCTTGCTTGATCTTTATTTAAGTCGATTTGATCTATTATAGTTGTGCCTTGTTCTCCAAGGTTTAGTTTGATATCTACATGATCAGGCCTTGCAAACGGGTTGAACGATCCAGTAATATGTAAGACATGGTTTGCCGATCCAAGAGGAGTTGTTCCGGGAATTGACTTTATGTTGGTTTTTAGGCCTTTTATTGGGTTAGTTTTCCATCATCTTTTATATTTACCAGGCTCAGTTACGCGTAGGACGTTCCAATTATGTAGTGAAGACGTTAGACTATCGAAGATTGATTTAACTTGTATTGATGAAGCAAAACCCCATGTTATCGTTGATCTAATGCAGAACCATGGGTTAATCGGCTCTAGGAGCCGGCGCATGTGGAAACACGAGCCGTCACGGCTCGAATTTTACGTACTTGTTTACCATGCAGAAACCAATCGAGCAATCCATCACCTTCCCGATCGTATAGGTCGTGGCACGCCTCGAACCAAGACAGACGTGTGCCGGGAGTTTTGCGGCCGTTGAGGGACCAGGCGCACTAGCCTGGAGCCTCCGGCTCTTCGTGTTGCTCGTCGCTGTCGCCGGTGAGTTTTGGCAGCAACACATTCGCACGCCTGGGACATTCAACAACGTCTACATCAACATCCGACGCGATGGAGAGCAGACCACCACGCATCTGATTTAGCCGCTCAAGAGCACAAGGCGAAGTATGATGAGATCAGAAATCTCTTCGAAGCCGATCTCATCGGCTCTTTCGAGAGGACCCGTAAGCATGGCATCAAGTGGAGAGGGTTCTCCGCCGAGGGTGCTCTCGATGAGGTGGATCTGTCTGTTACTTCGGAGGAGCGTACCAGAGCTCTGCGACAGGAGGTCAATTACATGGTGGCTCATTCTCTTCATCGCCATTCTGAGAGCCTAGTGAACGCTTTCGAGCGCGTCGCGCTTCGCGTCGTTCAGGAGATCATGAAACATCAGTACTCTCCGTCGGGGCCTACTCTAGGGAATCACCAGGGAGAAAGGCTACTCCAGACTAGGCCACAGCTGCCGTTCACGCTTGCAGCTCCGGAGCCACCAGGGGCACCGGCATACGTCGTCTACAAGGTTGGAGGTGACCCTGGCGATTACCAATTCCTGTTGGAACCACCTAAAGAAATCCCACATGGATACGTGTGCACCTACGTGCCGGACTGCAATAGCCTGACGCGCACGAACCAGGTTGCGACCGCAGGGATTTCTGGGACAGGAGTCTCTAGAACAGGGGCTTCGGGAGCGGTATTCTGGTGCAGGATGTGCAGGATGGTGGCCGATAAACAGGCGTGGCTAGCCAAATATGCCACCGGAACAAGTCATGAGAATCTAGCCCCTGCTGCTCAAACGGTGGAACAAATCCGCACCATCTTGAGAGACCAGTTCGGCTTCGTGCCGAAAAGAAGGACAATCGGCTATTCCAAGCCGTACCCAAACGAGTTTGATCTGATTCCGCTGCCGCCCAAGTATCGGCTCCCTGAGTTCTCAAGGTTCAGTGGATCAGAAGGGTCGAGCTCGATCGAGCATGTGAGCCGATACCTGGCACAGTTAGGCATGATTTCGGCGTCAGATCAGTTACGCGTAAGGTTCTTCGCTCAATCGCTAACAGGGCCAGCTTTTGGGTGGTACACCTCGTTGCCACCAGACTCGATTCAGACCTGGAAGCAACTTGAAGAGCAGTTCCACATCCAGTATCATTCAGAAGCTACCGAGGCTGGCATTGCAGATCTGGCGCAGGTACGGCAAAAGCGGGGAGAAACGGTGGCCGAGTACATTCAGCGGTTCAGGACTGTCAAGAACCAATGTTATGCGGCTCGTTTAACTGAGAAAGAAGAAGTCGAGCTGGCAGTGTTGGGTCTCTCAGCACCTATCAAGGATTTGGCTTTCCAAGTAGAGTATAATTCATTGGCGCACATGGCCCAGAAACTGACGATGTATGAACAGCGCCACCCTGAGTTGTACCGGGATAAGTTCAAGCGTCCGATAGGCCTGGTCGATGCAGAGGAAGAGGATCCTACACAAGACCAGGAGGTGGCTGTGGCTGAATGGGCTCGGGGAGCAGATCCTGTGTCCTGCAAATGGGTGAAGTAGCAAGGGCCTGCAAAAGGGTTTGACTTCGATGTGAGCAAATCGGAGCCGATATTCGACTTGCTGCTGAAGGAAAAACAGCTGAAGTTACCAGAAGGCCACAAAATCCCTACAGCTCAAGCGATGAACAGGAGACCATACTGCAAGTGGCACCACTCGTTCACTCACACCACCAACGACTGCAAAGAGCTACGTCGCCAGATCCAAACGGCGATAGAACAGGGCCGTCTGATCCTTGGGCAATTCGCCATGAAAGTAGACACAAACCCGTTCCCCGGCGTCAACATGGTAGAACACAGCCACTCCACGAGGCGTCAGTTAGATTTCTCATTCGATGTTAATATGGCAGGGCCTGGGTACAACCATGGCGCATATGAGGAGGAATGCGGTCACTATCGGAGCAGAGAAAGAGAGGAGGCCGGTTCACGCGATCGGCCCCATTATGGTGACAGGCTCTATTTAACTGAGGAGCAGGTGAGAAGCATGCGATATCAGAAGCCACACTCCACGCATCTCCTTAACAAATATGAGCATCAGTATGACCGACGTCGCCGGCGCGATAGGGACGATGAAGGATATGAGCACACCACTTGGGGGACGTCAAAAGAAAAGGGAGGCATAGACAAACATTGGGATTGTCCCTTCTTCAAGCACTGCTGGGATGCGGGAATGAGCCGATTGCCTACAATCGACAACTGCCCAGAGTGCGGACAGCAGAAGGAAGATACAGGTCCCGTCTTAGTGTTCAAGCGTCTAGGGCCTCTCCCTCCTCGGGCAAAGGACCTCAAGGAGCCCATGGGTGCAAAGGAAGAAGACAGATATCACCGTCCAAGGTGGTGTCCCGATGGACTCAGACACACCCAAAAGCGTAGAGTTCGATGCGTAACTCGGAGGAAGCAAGCGCGATTCTCACGCTTTAAGGAAAGCACGGCCCGACCTCGCCGTGAAGGTCCGGCAGACCTTGGAGACGGAAGATCACCCAAAAAGGAGGGAGTGGCGCCCCAAGCCAGTAAAAGCCGATGCGAAGACATCGGCTGGCATGAACATGGTGTTCATACTTCCGTCAGAGTTTTGCGCTCCAAGAACAAACGAGCTACCAGTGGCACAGTTTGACTGTGGCCCACGGCCGGTCATCTTTGAGAAGCCACGTGAGAAAGGCTACAAACATCTGAAAGCACTGTACCTGCGAGGCTACATCAATGGACAGCCTGTCAGCAAGATGCTGGTTGACACCGGAGCGGCAGTCAATATAATGCCATACTCCATGTTACGGCGTTTGGGGCGTTCCACTGCAGATCTGATCAAAACCAACGTCACATTAAGCGACTTCAACGGCCAAACTTCAGAAACGCAGGGCGTACTGAACGTGGATCTGACAGTGGGCAGAAAGACCATCCCTACGTCATTCTTTGTCGTGGACAGCAAAAGCACCTACACTGTCTTGCTGGGGAGAGATTGGATTCACGCTAACTGCTGCATTCCATCTATGATGCACCAGTGCCTGATACAGTGGGATGGGGATGAAGTAGAGGTCATTCATGCAGATGATTCAATCGAGATCTCCATAGCGGGCATGAACATATGGGAGGCAGAAGACCAAGAGCCGATCTCTGGAATCAGTCTGAGCGGTATGGAGCGCATTGAAGCTACAAAAACGGGGTGAGGCTGGTCTTATCCACCGGCCGTGACAGTAGTAGATTCCGATCGTAGTGGTAATGATCCCCGATCGCCACAAAAATAAAATGCAGTCGTGGTAGGGAGATTCCCTGCCATTGTAGAGCACAAACGAGTTGTACACCTTCCTTGACTAATACAATTAAACAGGGGGCCGATTCAGGCAATCGGCCCAAATTATTTTTATTAACCTCACCTTCTGTTTGCCCTGTGCTTAGCATCGATTTAAAAGGTGACGGAAAGCTAGGGTATGGATTTACATCTGCTGATGAACTAGAAGAAATCGACATTGGTCCTGGGGATAAGCCACGACCAACTTTTATCAGCAAAAGGTTGGATCCAAGTGCGGGGTCCAATGATAGCCATTGAAAAATATCCGCATCGCTTTGGGACTATCTGAGATGCGGGATTAGACAGAGCATCATTGAGCACCGCCTCGCTTAAAAGGATTTCGCCATTCCAATGAGCACGATGATGAAGGCGAAATTCGGAAGAAGTCAAGAAGGAGATCGAGAAAATGTTGGCACCGATTTAATCAGGCCATGCGGTATCTTTGAATGGATCTCTAGTATCGTACTGGAGAAAAAGGATGGCCGTTGGCGTGTCGCCATAGATTTTGGGACCTCAATAGAGCTACCCCAAAGGATGAGTATCCGATGCCGGTGAAAGCGTTAATCAACGCAATGGCCATAAGATCTTGAGCTTTATGGATGGAAATGCGGTTACAACCAAATTTTTATGGCTCGGAAGACATACACAAGACTGCGTTGAGTACCAGCTCGGTGGGGTTGTTTGAATACGTTGTCATGACGTTTGGACTAAAAATGCGGTGCCACGTACCAAGAAATGAACTACATTTTCCATGATCCGATCGGCAAGGTGGTGGAAATTTATATCGATGACGAGGTGGTCAAGTCTGCCAAGAGAAGGACACTTGGCGATCTGCAGCGTCTTGGACCGAACGAAAATTCGGACTACGGATGAACCCAAAGAAGTGCGCCGGTGGCTGGTCAGTTCTTGGGCTTCTTGGTCCATGAACGCCGGATTGATATCGGCCTAAAAAGTCAAGCGGCCGTACGAACAATGAAGCCACCTACCACGAAGAAAGAGCTACAGTCTCTCATCGGCAAGATCAACCGTCGGAAGGTTCATCTCAATCATCGGGAAGGATAGAGCCGTTCATGGGACTGGTAAAGATTAAATCTGACGAGGAGTTCCGCTGGGGAACAGAACAACAACGAGCCTTCGACGAAATCAAAGAATATTTAACGAAGCCGCCGGTTTTAGTCCCGCCCCAGCCGGACAGGCCGTTCTATATTTACTTGTCAGTGGCGGATACGTCCATCGCCTCAGTGGTGGTGCAAGTTTATGACGGGTTGGAGCGAGTGGTCTTTTACATCAGCAGGAGGATGCTGGATGCAGAAACAAGGTACTCTGAGATTGACAAGTTATGCCTCTGCCTGTTTTTCACCTGCACCAAGTTGCGCCACATTTTGCTATCAGCAGAGATCATCATCATATGCAAATCAGATGTCATAAAACACATGCTGTCGGCTCCTATGTTAAAAGGCCGACTGGGCAAGTGGATGTTCGCATTATCAGAGTTTGACATCCGGTATCAACCCGCGAAAGCAGTTAAGGGACAGGCGTTGGCCGATCTTATTGCTGAAAGGATCAACACCAACATAGCAGCACTGTCCATAAGAGCGTGGGCTATGTTTTTCGACGGATCAGTTTGTGACGATGGCTGCGGCATCGGCATTTTACTCGTGTCGCCCCGGGGGGCAACATTTTCCTTCTCCATCAGATTGTCCACCTCTCACACAAACAATGTAGCCGAGTATGAAGCGATACGCAAGGGAATGAAGTTACTCCTCGAAGCCGGATAAAAAAGCAGTGGAAATTTTTGGAGACTCCAAGTTGGTGATTTCCCAACTAACGGAGGAGTACAAGTGTGAGAGTGAGTCCCTCTTACCATTATGGTTGCACCGCCATGATGGCGATTCGGTACATAAACTTCACCGGATCCCACGGTCACGAATACGAGGCAAATGATCCGCACAATGGCTTGAGCTACAAGGATGTAGCAGAGGAGCCGATGTTCAATCTGATTCACGAAGTCGACGATCGAGAGCCGATATCTTCAATTACTTGAAGGATTCGGCTCGGGGGGCACCTAAACGGATAAGATACAAGGCCATGAAGTATGTGATCATTGGGGACGACATGTTTTACAGGACTCTTGAGGGGTTATTGCTCAAATGTCTGGGGACAGCCGAGGCCAATCGGCTCCTACACGAGGTACACGAAGGCGCCTGTGGAACTCACCAATCGGCTCACAAGATGAAATGGTTGATCAGGCGATCAGGGTTTTATTGGCCCACCATGCTTGAGGACTGTTTCAAGTACTACAAAGGGTGTCAAGCATGTCGAGATTTGGAAAATTCAGATGGTACCACGACAATGAATCCCATCATCAAGCCTTGGCCATTCCGAGGTTGGGGCATGGATATGATCGGCAAGATCAATCCTCCGTCAAGCAAGGGCCACATGTGGATCTTGGCCATCACGGATTATTTCACCAAGTGGGTGGAAGCCGTCCCTATGAAGTCAGTAAGTTCAAAGGATGTTGTCGATTTTGTGAAAGAGCACGTCATTCATAGGTTTGGGATTCCTCAGACTATCACGACCGATGGAGGTTCGGTTTTCACTTCTCACGAGTTCAGGAAGTTCTGTGAGGACACGGGGATTAAGCTGATTCGATCATCTCCGTACTATGCTCAAGCAAATGGGCAAGCTGAGGCGTCCAACCAGAGCCTTATCAAGCTGATCAAGAGGAAGATCGATGAGCACCCTAGGCGTTGGCATGAGGTTTTGTCAGAGGCGTTATGGGCTTACCGCATGCCATGTCATGGAGCGATAAAAACCTCGCCGTACCATCTGGTCTATGGACAAGAAGCCGTATTGCCTTGGGAAATTACGGCTGGATCGAGAGGCGTCACTTTTCAGAACGATCTAACGGCTGAAGAGTATGCAGCTTTGATGAGTGACAGTGTTGAAGATGTGATTGAGCTTAGGCTGTGGTCGCTTGAGAAAATCAAAGAGAACAAGGCCAAAGTAGCTCGTGCATACAACAAGAAGGTGAGACCTAAGGAGTTCCACGTTAGCGATCTGGTATGGGAAGCGGTGTTGCCATTAGGGACTAAGGATGCAGCATATGGTAAATGGTCTCCAAATTGGCACGGACCATATAGGGTCGATCAGGTTTTAAGAGGGAACGCGTACATGCTGGAAGAACTGGACGGCGTAAAATTCCCAGTGGCGGTCAACGGCCAACATCTCAAGAAATATTTCCCAAGCATGTGGGACGATGGACAGTAAAATGTGAAGGCCGATACAGGAAATCGGCCGAACAAAAAGAAAAATATAGCCGATGCACGGTCATCGACTCTAGAGTTCCACACACGTTACAAACAGATGCCAGTTTACACATACGAACTACTGAAGAAATACCTCGAAGGCGTGGAAGGCGTCAGCACGGACACGATCCACCTCGGCGATCTCGGCTTCATCATCTTCATCCTTGCCCGTCACCAGCTGCTTGCTCAGGGCACGTATGTCTGCCAGATCGGTCTTCAGTTGAGCTTTGAGGCCCTCCGCCTCGTTTTGAGAACGGGCTATGGATTCTTCCTTGTCGCGAATGAGCTGTTTAGTCACCCGAACCTTCTCCTCGAGATCTTCCAGCTCCTTTTTCAAGGATGCAAGCTCAGCGGTGCCGACGGAGGTGTCAGTTTTAGCATCCAGAGACGCCTTTTTCTCATTAAGCTGCTGACATCTTTCTACAATATCGGCTTTCAGCGGAAGTTGGGCAAGACGCAGGTTGATCCTTTCACGAGCTAGCTTCACCTGTGGCCCGAAGAAGGACATATTTGCAGCTGCCCAAAGCTTCACTTGCAATGCTACTGGAAGATGGTCCTGGATTTCGGCAAGAAGGCTCTTCACTTCCTCAGAACCCTCGATCAACTCCTCGATCGGGGAGGACAGCAAGGTTTTAAGACACTGGAATTGAGGTAGAGCAACCCTGGCCTGTGGTTCAGCGTGGGCAACAGAGGGAGTTGGATCGATGGATTCAGGGTCGAACGACAGCAAACCTGAAAGATCACAACTCTGACAGCCAGAAAGGCGTCAGTATACATCCAAACGGGTAAGGATGAGCCGGAAGAACCTAAACGTACCTCTCCTAAGATTGAAGGGGTAGCCGATGAGGAGGTAATCGGTTTGTGTGTAGTCGCTGGAGGCCTCGCCAGAGTGGTAGCCGTCTCATCTGCACCTTTGGGGATTCCCAGATCCGTCGTCGACACTGCCCCGGCTTCCCCACTAAAAACGTCCGTCGTCTGCATGAAAGGTGTTCTTAACCGATGTAAATGATGATAAATCAGCAGACAAAAGTAAACAAGTGGTAAGAGTATGTAGGGTGGCGATTTGCGAGACCTCCTGGCTCGACGAAGAAGTTTGTGGTCCTTTGCGAGCTCTCTTGGGACCCGCAGTTGACCCCGCCTCGACTGGTGCTCGGGGGGCAGCAGGTTCAGGAGCCGACCTTTTCCTGGAAGCCGATGGTGGAGCATCTGGCTGGCTCGGGGTGATGGTCCTCTCAGAATCCGTCGGGCTCGATTCTCCCTCATCGGGTTGTTCGTCCTCGTGAGAAGAATCTTCAATGGAAGCCTGCAAAAGAAGGAAGGATGTTAGACATGAGTGCGTCTGCAATAATGAATGAATAAGGAGAGTCGACCAAGAAATGGGTCAGCCTACATGCGAGCTTTCTGGAGAAGGGCTCCGGTGCCTCAAGGTCTTCCTGACAGCTACATTCCTCGTAGTCGTTCTTGTCTTAGTTGGAACTCGGGGGGCAGCTGGTTTTGAAGTTCCTTGCTTTTTAGAAGCCGATTGAGGTGTTATCGGCTGTTTCTGCATTATGACCTTTTTCAAAGGCGGTGAGTTTTTGCAGAAAAGAACCACAGGAGCTGGTGGAAAGAACTCGAAGGGGGAGCCATCACTGTGTGTAGGCTCAGGGCCATCTAGTTGCCGGCGGAAATGGATCTATGCAAGTTGAGGATTGGGGGTTCTTATTGCTATGAGCTCGATCTGGTCGAGGGGCGATCTAGGTCGCCCTTTTTGAAGAAAGTCGCAGGTTACCGTTTGAAACTAGGAAGTGGCCGTTTAGATTTGCCTGAGTAGGCGACTGAGTTTGACCTTGTCAACGAGTTTGGGGACAGCCGATGTGCATCGGCTCTTTGAATTATAGCTTGGTTGACTGTGAGAACGTGACGAGGTGAAAGCCGATACGTTGCTATCGGCTCCTGGAGCATCGACTTGTTGTTATCGACAAAATTGGGGCGGAAAGACAATCTTCGAGAAACGGATTTTTCATTCATTCATTCAAAAGCAGATTGCTTACAAGCGGCTGATGGATTACAAAAGGGAGCATACTACTACTACTACTACTACTACTGGCTCCTAATCTAGGCCGAGATCGTCGTCGCTGCCGTCGCCCCGTATTGTCATTGCTACGGCGTCGTCTTATTCTTCTTGAAAAGCCAGCAGGGGCCTCCTCGTCCTCGTCGTCATCTGCGGTGTCTTCGTCTGACCCGGCATGGAAGCGCTTCGTCGGCGGATACTCACCGGAGGAGGTGTCCTCCTCTGATTCCTCCTCCTCGTCGGAAGACTCGACGCCGTCCCAAGACCAGGCGTCGTCGCTGCTCTTCGCCTCCAGTTACCCGTCAACGAGGAACTGTAGGCTCTCCTCGCCGTCGGTCATGGACGCGTCGTCCTCCGACCAGGCGTCTAAGTCCCAGTCTCTCTCGTCCCACCATTGTGGGCGAGGCGTGCTCTACCGCCATCGGCGAGTGCTCGCGTCGGCTCGGCCGCTCATTGAGTTGGGCGTGGGAGGACAGGCGGAGGAAGCGAGAGGAGGCCATGGCGGAGAAAGAGGGTTTTTCGACGAAGGAAGAGGGTTTTCTGCTCTTTGGAGGAAGATGGGGATGCGAACTGCTCGACGGATTTAAATAAGGGAATATTGGAGACGGTTCAATGCCATAGCGGTTTCCCAGTTGTCCGCCAAAATCGTCAAATCATGCGGTCTGAAGGAGGTGAGAAGACAGGCATCATGATGAAGGGGTAGCGTGGCGATCCTGTTACGCCACGTTACGTCAACGTGACCCGATACAAAAAAAAAGGGGGAGGAGAAGAAAAAACACAGAGTGGTTTTGGAATTATCATTGCCAAAACCAGGGGGGCATGTGTTATCGCCATATTTTGGCCAAAGAAGGGGATGGGCCGTGATCAAGATGGGCTTGGAAGATGCGTATATTCAACGTGTTGTTGGATCGGCCTAGTGCGTGGATTTGGGCTAAATTGCCCGTGTATCTTGTATCATAGTAGGTTTCGTGTTAGTTTAGGTTCCGTTTCAGTTTAAGTAAAGATAGAGTTGTAGAGTTATTCCAAAAGTAGAGAGTCTCCGGACTATAAATATGTACCTAAGGTTATCGAGAAAAGGAGGACGATCACGTTCACAACAAACACAATCTCGGCGCATCGCCACCCCTTGTTTCTAGGGTTTTTCTCGGGTAAGTGCCATGCTGCCTAGATCGCATCTTGCGATCTAGGCAGTATTTACTTACGCGTTGCTTGGTGTTACTCGTACTGAAGCCTTGTTGATGGCGAGTAGTACTATTATCATAGGTTTGTGTAGGCTAGCAACAGTACTTTTCATTATGATTGTTTAGTTATGCTGCCTCTAGCTATCTCACGCCTTTGCACTTTCCCGGGTGTAAGGGTGGCATCTTATGATCTTTATTTAAGTCGATTTGATCTATTATAGTTGTGCCTTGTTCTCCAAGGTTTAGTTTGATATCTACATGATCAGGCCTTGCAAACGGGTTGAACGATCCAGTAATATGTAAGACATGGTTTGCCGATCCAAGAGGAGTTGTTCCGGGAATTGACTTTATGTTGGTTTTTAGGCCTTTTCTTGGGTTAGTTTTCCATCATCTTTTATATTTACCAGGCTCACTTACGCGTAGGACGTTCCAATTATGTAGTGAAGACGTTAGACTATCGAAGATTGATTTAACTTGTATTGATGAAGCAAAACCCCATGTTATCGTTGATCTAATGCAGAACCATGGGTTAATCGGCTCTAGGAGCCGATGCACAGGGAAACCTGAGAGCCGGTCACGGCTCGAATTTTACGTGTACTTGTTTACCATGCAGGAAACCAATCGGAGCAATCCATCACCTTCCTGATCAGGTATAGGTCAGGTGGCACGCCCTCGAACCAAGACAGGACGTGTGCCGGAGTTTTGAGCGTTGCCGAGGACCAGTGGCCCGTGATTACAGGAGCCTCCCGGCTCTTCGTGTTTTCGTCATTTTCGCCGGTGAGTTTTGGCAGGCAACACTATGATCTTTTAGGGATTCAACAAAATAGAGATGAATGAGATGAAATTTGGCATTCTAATAGGTGGAATCAAAGGGGATTTGAGAGAGATTACCTCTAAAGACTTGTCGTGGCCCCAATTCAAGAAATCTTTGAGTTTCAATGAGATTTGAAGAAAGGAGCGAAAAAGAGGACAGAGCTCGTGGCAGCTGGGAGGAGGAAATGGAAGGGCTGGGAAAGAGAAACTGGTCGACTAGCTTTAACCCTAGGTCCGGCGCCATTTTAAATGGCGCCGACCTGGCGCCACGTCAGCCCTCCGAGGCACATGCATCTTTAACTCGGCGCCACCACCGACCTGCTTTACTTTGGCGCAAGTTCAAATGGCACCGACAGGAGGGGTCAGATTCCAAATTAGTTTCTCCCATGGGTCATATTCGGTGGATGTTCTTTAATTTGGTCAGATTTGGCAAAAAATACGCGAGCCTAGAGCTATACTCCCACATTGCTAGTAGGTTAGTAGAATTCGCTTTACTTCCCGCCACGTTTGCCGTAGTCCATATTTGTTTAGTGTTTTCCATGCTCATATCTTCTTAGTGTGATCATATCTTTATTCTCGAGTGGTCAGTATCGATCTTGTATTTTTCTTATACATCGCAACTTTACGAGTCGCCGCGAGGGTTGTCGCTTGACTAGCGGCGCCTCTATTCCTATAATATGTCGATGTTTATAGTGTTTGTTATTTTTTTTTCTCGATTTAAAGTGTTGTAAACATGAGTATTTTCACCGAATCCATTTACCCTATCAAGCGATGGATATGGAAACATTATGTACCCACTGACAGGTATGGTCACGGATGATTTGATAAGATCAGAAGGGCGGGTAAGTGTATGGGGTGGCACCACCCATACCCATATCTGCGGGTGCTATGCCTACTACTCGAGCTCCTTAAACAACCTCATGTTGGATCGGTTGTCTCAGACACCCCAGATCGAGTGGCCGTCTTGAAAGCTCTTCCCAACCGCGGTCCCCAAAGGTTGACTAGTATTTAGAGAAATTCAAATTTCATCCAAACTTTGATTATAATTTTACAAACTTGAACAAATTTTGGTTAACCCTAAACTATAAACTATAATTAATCTAAAAATCCAAGCGTTGTCGCCGTCTTGACGAGATGGGCCAGCCTTGACATCGTTCGCGCCCTGCTTCTTCGTCGCCATCTCAAGGTCCGCCTAGCCATTTGTGCTTCGACCATCCAGCGGTGATCCACCGCCGCTAGTCTGCACGCCGCCAATCATTCCCACTTCTTCGTGTGCCTCCAAAATCTGTTCTACCAAGGCAACAGCCTCGCTGAGCAGCAGCCTCTGGCTTGTTTTGCACGTTGAGCGCAAAGTGGCATGTCGCTCGTCCTCCGTCGACCCCCTCTCACGGGAGATCTCCATTGCGCATGCCAAGAGGGCATTGTGTCCACCTCCTGCGGTGTTAAGCAATGTCCCTCCGTTGGCACGCCATCTTGTATTAGTAAGGATGCGCCGTCGAGAAAAGCGGTGGCCAGACATCTATAGCACTCGGTCGCTGCTAGGGATGGCTCATAGGGCGCGCTGCCTGTGCCCAGCACGACAAGAAGGCTCTCGGCTGCTAAGTGCGTCGGACATCCTATTAGACGAAGTTGGGTAGAACACCATCAGGCACGATTTTCTATCCGACGCACCCAATAGGGAACCAGACTTTAGATGCTCTTACAATTCCCAGTGTCATGATTTTCGAATCAAACACATGAAAATATTTGCTTCAAGATCGATATGCTATATTATTCAACGTATTTACATTACATGCTATCGCATCTGAGCGTGCTTCTGAGGAAGAGAATTGCGTTGTTTCAAGGGGAACACCAGACTACACAGTACACTACCCACGATGCCCCACCAGTTTTGGGCCGGTTTTGCTCCTTGGTCATCCCGATCGAGATCAGCGGTCCATGTTGACCTGCAAACAATGAAGCCTACACATACCAACAATAATGGGCAGAAAGCAAGAGGGGCCAAAAGACTGCTGAACTACTAGGTGTGATCTGTGACGATTGATTCAGAGAAGACGCAGTGTAACTACTCAGTACTGGATGGCGGAAGTTCAGGCCAAACAAACAATACCACACGGCTCAGTGGTTTGATAAGAAAGCAAGCATCAAGCTGGCAATCCTTAAGAGGTGCTAATACTGCTCTTCTCTAAGGTGAAGGTGCTCAGATAACTGCAACTAAGCAAAATGTCTATATCACATTAACATGGCGGTTTAGCAATAGCATGCTTGTCTGGGACGCACGATCTAATCTGCTTTGAGAAAAAGGAACCCTTCAGGCAAAACAGAGGGAGGAAGGTAACCAAATAGACTCAATGAACACATTTGCTTTCAGAACACAGAACACTCTGTGCGGAAGGAAATGGCAAGTGCGAAGAACTACACAATTGTTCGGCAAAAGGAAACTAAATATCATTTTGTCACCCATATAGAAGGAAAAACGCTACAAGAACCTCCAGAGTCACAATCAGATATGAACACTGAAAAAGTGTACCAAATGCTGTTCCACCTGAAGCTCATTACAGCAATCAAACTAAGATCATATGAACTTTATTACCGCCCTCATAAAAACCCCAAGTTGTCAAGGAGGTACGCTTGGATTTCCCCATGGCAACAACAAATATGCCAGTTCTAGAAAAACTGTAACCTATGCAGACAAATTATAGATGACTTGGTCCCAAAATCAGTTAAATGAATGAGGTGCAATAATAAAAAACAAGGAAGGATAGTAGACTGACCAGTGACCAATATGGTTCACTGAAGTAACAGGTGAACACACTTGAAGACCTTCCACAAAATTTAGGCACTTAGGTACAACAAAGCTGACGGCCATCAAGCTTCCTATCTTGAAGCAGCCACAGCTTAAGCTGCAGACGTGTCACAGATACAACAGTCGTAGTAAGTTCAGCTAACTATCTAGCACTTAAGCAGAACGTACAACTAGTCATTACCAAATGCAAAGAACAAAGTCATGGAGCATATCTTCAGCTACTCAAACAATGGACAGAACAGCAAATTTCCTCACAGACAACACATGGGACATAAGTTAACAACACTGTTTAATGAGAACAGATCACTCGATTTTCGTTCCAGACGTGAAAAGAGGAAATCAGCACCAGAGTAATTAAATCGAAGAGCTCCCTTGATGTTTTTCAATTTGCTTAATAAATGAAGGTGCTGTTCTGCATCTCAAATTGGCACGCTTACTACAGAACACAAACTCTGTGTAAAACATAGCATTTTTTTTTAACTCATCGGATTAAATTGATTGACATATGACACACAGAGTAAAATAATAGCGCAGATACAGGAATTTTTTAGTGGTGAATAATGCAATATCTTTCAGATATTTGTTAGTTACCAACAGACATTTCTATACACCATCGAGGTGGAAAACAGATTAGACCCATCCAGGTGGTGTTATCATTTCTGATTTGTTTTGTGATTATTACTTTCTCTATATCATTAATATTTCCACTTTATTTTAAGAACTTGGAGTTTCCTCAACACTACTACATCATGAAGATCCTAAATAGCATTTCTTTTGAGTCATAAAACAGAGCCTTCAGGTATAAATAATCTTCCAGAATGTGCATTGATCAATTTTTAATCAGCAATACATCACTTGAGGTAAATGACTTCTGAATATATTTACCTTTCAAGTTGTATTACTGTCCATGATTTCCTGGAGAAAAGCTAAAGGCATCCTCCCCCTTCGCCTTTTGTTTCTTGCAAACAAAATGTGAAGATCAAAAGAAAAAGGCACTAGGAACATAGAGAAAAACTGATAGATTTTCCTTATTGTAAATCCAACACACTGACCATTGTTTACAACGTACCAATCTGGAATAATTTACATACAGAAGGTCCATGAAACTGGTAACCAATGCCAACAGACCAAAGCTTGATGAAGGCAGATTAGATTTGCTTTCATGATCAATCTGGTGAAGTGTTAATCCTGTGAAATAATTTCTATTGATGGGCCACGGGCCACTTAAGCACAAAGCCTGCTAAAGAACGTTGTCAGTTGCTTGTAGACACCAAGAAGATGTGATGCTTCATGTCCATGGCACATCTCACCTCGGAAGGCATCTGACCTCACTGATTCAGGTTGAAGCATAACAGCAAGTACCAACAAAACCCAAGCAAGTGGTTTAAGCTCAGCCAAAAAGGCCACGGTTGCCCTTTGCTTGCAGTTCTTTCAATCGTTGCTCCTCTAGAGGATCAGGACTCTTCAAATACCGTCTGGTTCGTCTGTGTGTTTTAAAACATGAGAATTTGACAAAAATACTTATGCACAAGATTGTGGAAATAGTGGTGGGAAAAATACCTGTCCAATTCATTTAAAGCAGGAAATGTTGGCATGAAGTCCTTTGACTTAGGTAGAGGAACTTCATGGAACCACTGATGATCCAAGGCGGCATCAGCTGATATACGCTGTACAAGAGAATCAAGTTTGCTTAGATGCTAATAAAAATGACAAAGCAAGAATCACATAGAGTATTCATTTTACCTTCTCAGGATCATAAGTTAAGAGTTTATTCAACAGATCAAAACCAGCTTCAGATAGGTTTGGACGCGTGCCAGAGAAAGACGCCGCCGGGAACTTCTCCCTTAATCTGTTGTACCTGACAAAAGATTTACAAATGGAAATACCGTCAAACAAATATATACACTCAACAGATAAAGAACAAAAGTGGGTATAAATAAACTTACGGTTGTTTGACAAAATTTACTTTGACACCTGGTAATTTTGCATAACCAGGCCATATCTTCTCATTAGGTGTGCCAAGTGTTCTAAATATCTACAAGAAAAGTAGCTTCACTATGACATATCACCTAATAAAAACTATTGACAGTTATAGCTATCTACAGCACAGAAGCTAATGCAGTGAGACATATGGACAGCACAGAAGAAAAATGGAATACCTTGTCTAGCTGTTCAAACTCAGTTTTTCCATTGAACAGTGGTTCTTTGGCCAGAAGCTCTGCCATTATGCATCCCACGGACCACATATCAATAGCAGTAGAGTATTCCTTTGCTCCTAGCAACAGTTCTGGTGCCCTGTAGCCAGAAGGAGCAAAACAGGTTAGTCCTGTTGACAAAAGAACTTACGGCGAACACTTAGGTAGTCAAAACACTGCTGTGGAATCTGATGTTGTCCGGTGACATACCTGTACCACAAAGTCACAACCAATTGAGTATAAGGTTTTAATGGGCTCCCGTATTGACGAGACAATCCAAAATCACAAATTTTCAACTCACCACGGTTATTCAGCAACAGGTTTGAGGTCTTCAAATCCCTAAAAAAAGAAAAAATATATCAGTACATAGTCAACATCAGAAAAATTAGATACTATCCTGTAAGTTGAAGAATAAAAGGAAGCCAATCATTACCTGTGAAGTACCCAGTTGTCATGAAGATATTTTACACCCTCTAATAGCTGAAGCACTAAACATTTGACCTCACTTTGGGTATATGGCTGCTTCATATTCTCCATAACACCCTTCAGATCATGCTCCATGTACTCCATCACCATAAAAATACTGTCTAGACTGCTGCCAACTACTACTTCCTTAACATCAACAATTGAAGGATGATGAAAAGATAGAAGGATATTGATCTCCCTAAGAGAGGTCAATGGGAAACCTTCTCTCTCTTTTTCCATCTTGACCTTCTTCAGAGCAACAACCTCAGCAGTCTTCTTATCCTTTGCTCTATATACAACACCATAAGTGCCTTCGTTAATCTTGTTGAGCCTCTCAAACACATCAACACTTCTGCAACCTTGAAGCATATTGATACAGCGATGAGCCGGCTTCACTGGCTCAGGGTTTCAGACTCGTGCATTTGGTTCTCGAACCAGAAGACAGACGGTTTACTGAATCATTATCGCTACCCTCCTCCCTATCAACGTCCATATAGTCATCTTTATCTACTTCTAAATCTTCCTTCTCATCGTTGCCCATTCTCCCTGAATCAGTCGACCTTGAGAGGGTCCTCCCTCCAGAGATATCACTGGTCACAACCTCTCCAAGTTCTGGACTAGGAGTTTTCTTACTGCGGCCCAAGTCAGAGAAATCTGCAGGAGTTATGCTTTTCTTCTTCCTGAGTGTGGCCCCTTCCTGCTCATCATCGTTAGCAGCCGCCCACCTTGAAGTTGATATGTTCCTCATTGTTGGGTACTCCACTTCCTCAAGCACTTTACTCTTCTCTGCCTCGGGCACTTTAGTCTCCTCCGGCTCGAGCACTTTAGTATCCTCTGGTTCGTGCAACTGCTCGGTGCTTTCAGTATCAACAGCAAGGTCAACATCCATTGGTGACTTATCCACCACCAACCTCTCTGGGATGTGCCCCTGTGGAATCATCGGCGGAGGCGGAGGAAGTTCGGCAGAATCCACAACTTTCTTGCCATTTATTGTATCAGCGGACACGGATTCTGTCACTTCCTTGCCACTTGCTGTGTCAGAATGTAACAGCGGCTTGGGGCTATCCCTGTCCCAAATTATCGGCGAGAATTTTCTCTTTTTGCCCGGCGATGGGGCCGCCGCCCCACCCTCCCTGCCAGAACTGGACAGAACATTCTCACCCGCCCTGTGCAGCCTCCCGCCGGAGTCATCTGACGCGCTCCCGCTGAGCACCTCACCAGGCTCCCGGTCCCCCAGCCTCCCCGAAAGGCGGCTCTTTGGTGGGTGCGACCGGCGGTGGCCATATCCGTTGGACAATTCCCTGCCACCCCTGCCGCTCCCGCCATCACGGCGGCGGTCGGCGTCGCTCCGTTGGCGGCCGCCCGGCTGCTGCTGGTTTTGCTCCGTGGTCCTCCTGGAAGCCTCCGCGTCGAGCTCCCGCTCCCTCGCCTCGTAGTCCCTGTATCCTCCGTGACGCCCAGCGGCCATAAGCACGAAATCAGAGCCGCGGAGGAACCCTAGCGGATGGCGCGCCCCGGAATTCCACGGCAAACCCTAGATCCGTACCAAAACCTAGAAAAAATTGCGGCGCGGTTCGGACCTGGGCTGGGATTTGGATCTGACCTCGAGTCGAGCGGCCTCGTGGGCAGGTCGCCACCTGCCGGCTGCGTGCCAAGGCGGTGGCGTCGCTGGCGGCGGCGGCGGCGGAAAGAAGGGGAGGGGAATCCAGAAGGCTGGCGTCGTGGGGAGTCGGGGACGGGAAGCGAGCGGGTAGGCGCCGCTTCGCGTTGTTACGGTTTCGGAGGCTTTCCGTTTCTGGATGGACTTCGGGAAATCCACGGGCTCCGCGTGGGCGTGGTTTTGCGGGTGTGTGTGTGTGACAGGTGGGACTACGACTGCAGGAGGTGTCGTGGGTCCAAGCTGGCAGTGGTTTCTTGGAAACGTGCGTAGTGTTCAGTATCCTAGTTTTCTTTTTTATAGAATCCCGAAAAAATCCAAAACAAACGTTAAATTACTAGGGACTATCTAAATCAAACTTTGAAGTTTGAATCCAAAAATTTGTATCCCAGACTATCGAATTCCGGTCTATATTGAAACTTGAGGCTCTTTGAGTTGGTATTTGCTCATGATGGTGTGAAATTATCTAGAAACACCTCCTTCTTACTAATCTAGCATGTTTTGTTTGGCACAGAAATGGACAGCCACATTGACTAGCCTCCTAACAAAGAAAAACTTACGACTAATAAAGTTCCCACTTAGCTCTTGATTTCATGGCATATGTTCGCAAGACTTGCCACCGTTGGGATCTTCCAATAGCTTCAAAATCTCTTGATCATCTGTTTCAGTTTCTATAACTTGTACTATCACCTTATGTGGGCCAGAGCTACATAAAATGATACGGGCATCATTGAAATTGAGTCTTGCAACTATCATATTCTGATTGGCTATTACAATATGTTTATTTTTAAAATGAAAAATAGCTAGTTGTTCAATAGTTACTCCGTAATTTTAACTTTCAAAACATCTTATATTAAGGAAGTGATCATGGACGTGATCTTATCTTGGCTGCTGGGCTGCCCCGCCTATGCCTCCTCTTGGCTCCGCGTCGCACCTCCCTGTAACATCCCAAAAATACTAAACCTGAATCATCAAACTCTAATCATCAAATTTAGGGTTAATAAAAAATTTGCTAAATAAAAATAGGAAAGCATGCATGAGAGTATGCATTTCATTTTGAATTCTTTTGAACCACCTTGTTTGTGTGTTCCTTTGCTTGTGAATGGATGCTTAGGTGAAATAAACATCATCTAAACAAATCCCAAACTTTTCTCAAAGAGAAGTAAATCAAAATAAATAAAATAAGGGAATGGTCATTTTGACCAATTTAACTCCCATGCCTACTTTGGCTGTCTCAAACTTTCAGAACCTAACAGAAACTTTTCTGGATCTTTGCACCCCTTGATTGTACTCATATCAAAGTATCAAGGCACACTTTGTGATCATCCAGAAACTTTCAAATGCATAGTTTAAATGACAATTCAAAATTAAATCTTTATCATATGGGAAGATCTCACCTTTTCAAAAACCACTCAAACAAGCTCAACTTTCAAAACCCAAGCATCTGCAGACTCACCAGCACCAACCTAGCACACCCACCAAAAATCTTTTCAAAATTCAAAACTTGAATTCTTGCGGCCATTTCATCAAACACTTGGCAGAAACAAATCAAACTGGTCTAACTTCACTGTTTGGAGCAGTAATTGGCTAAGCAATATTCACCATTGATCACCCTTGTCTACGATCAAGCAAGGCTTGGACCAACCCTAGCCCCTACCCTTTGCCCCATGCCATGCCAACCCGAGCATCCCTTGCCACCGACAATGGCTAGCTAGCGAGCAAGCACCAAGCCTAAACAACATGTCTAGGAGCAACACCCCACCGCCACTCCGGCCCGCCAAACCCGCCACCATCGACCACACGCACGAACCATGTCAAGCTCGCCAGCAACCATGCCGAGAGCGTGCCCCGTGCGCCACGCTCGACCGACGCCCACGGACCGCGCGTCGCCCTCGTCGCGTGCATACGTGATCACCACCGTCCCAGCAACCCTGCAGACATGCTCGTTCGCCGCCGCGCGGAACACGCGCGCTGTGCGCCATTCAATCTTCTGTCAGGCACGCGCAGAGCATCGTCGCGTTCCGACCAAACCGCACCGCCCCACGCCTCGCCACCATGTCGTTGAGCATCGCTAGGGAGCACCGTACCGTCCTCTACCGTCGCCCACGTCGATAGCCGTTTGTACCATCGACCACGACGAGCTCACCTTGCGCCCCGTCGGTCCCCTCTCGCCACTATAAATAGAGGCCACCCCCAGCCAAATTGAGCACACCATCTCAGTCCCCTCTCTTCACTGATCGTCCCACCTCGTTTGGGAGCAAGGCAAAGACGCCGAATTTCACCGAGCTTCGCCTGGAGAGAAGGAAGCCAGCGATTGAGCCGCCAGAGAAAGGCCGCTGTACCAGGAGGTTCGCTGTCGTCGACTTGCGTTCGTCGCTCGCCGACCTACTTTGAACCCTGGTGATCCCCCAACGACCCTCATTGGCCATGCTAGGTTTATGTCTCGCCGGCGTTGCTCAATGTCGACGATGACTCTCAGCCGTTGGATTAGAACCAGATCGAACGCACCACATCGCCCCATACCGCTTCGTACCCCCTCATCTCACTGACACGTGGGGACAACCACTTAACCAGCCCGCGTAAGCACTGTGCTTAGCAGCCGCCCGATATCACTTCCTTGTGACCCGGTTATTTGAATTTAACCTTTTCCATTTTATTTCAAACACACTTTTGTACCTAGTTTCAAAAATCAACCTAGGTCGATTCAGTGAACCAAATTGAGTGAAACCAATTTTGTTAGAAAGATCTTGCAATGCTGAATCCAAGCCCGTTGGATTCAACTCATTTGGATTTGTAGATCATCCTTGGTAAAAATAACAAGGCAAAAGCTTTTCTGCATTCAAACATTTTTCAAATTAAAACCATAATAGCTTTTGAGTTGATTCCAACTCTCAAAAATCACATTCAACCATACCTTTCATAATATATAAAAATATATAGGTTTACTTACAGAAATAATGTTCAAGTAATAAAAGAATGTCACATAGGCATTTCTAGTCACTTTATTTAATTAAAATAAAAGGGTAAAATCTTATTAAATTGTGACACCACTTTAAATCATATTCCCATGGACTACAATATGTGGTGATGACATGTGTCAACATGATCCATGTTTTGTTTGGAGAATATTAAATCTTAAGTAGTTTTTCAATAAGTAGAAATTACTTTTCTAAAAATAAAAGGAATTAAACCAAGCTTTAATCTTGTAATGTTAGTGATGATGCTAGATCATCTATAGGACCCTTGTGTGTGATGATTGCAAGTAGTTAAGAATTGTTTGGTGATTGTGTACCTCGTATTTATTTATAGACGCTAGTACCGACCAAGGATACGAGGAGGAAGGATGATACTACGAAGAAGAAGCCGAGGAGAACTTCAACTACTGCTCTGCTCAAGGCAAGCTATTAAACTTACAAGCTAACACTTGCAATTTAGCAAGCCTTACTAATCAAGTTGACCTATGCAAGCCAATACTTGCTTGTCACCATGCCAACTATATGCCTTAAGCATAGATGACCCTACTCACTTGATAAACCAATCCTATTTTTACTTACAAGCTTTATATTTTATTTCTTTATCAAAGCTATTACTTAGAGTTTACTTAAGTGAATTGTAGATACTAGAAAGATATTTGAAGGTTGCATAAAGAGCATAAAATTTGGCCTAAGCTAGATAATCTTGATATCATCCCAAGGCATAAGATTGAACTTAGTTGAAACTATACTAGTTTACCACCCCTCGTTACTACTTACCCCCACTTGTAGATGCTAGTGCTAAGCATAAAACCTGATCAACATTAGATGGGAATACTTGGTGGAAAAATGGTTATGAAAACCTTGGAATGATGGATCATTCTATTGAAATGTTTTGGACATGTGTTTCCGAACACCAGATGATTTATGGTGATGAAAATATTGAGGCATGAGCCTTATCCCTTTATAAAATTGATGGTTGTCTAGATGTGATACCATTCCAATTTTATCGTACAACCACAATACCCGAAGATTGGGTAGGGCTTGACTGGAAACTTATATACCTTAGTATTAGTTTCCTCACGGCCAAGGTCTGAGCTGAGGCTACCTTGTGAAGATTGTCCACCTGTGCAGTACCCAAGATGACAGTTGGTCATGGTTGGGAGGCCAAACTCACAGGAGAGGTGCTTATACTAGGGCGTGTAATTGAAAGGTTAGGATTGATTATCCATCATCGAGTATGGTGAATTCAGGATTTATTCCTGACGGATGTATCGAATGTTGTGGTGAAAGTGTACAATCTCTGCAGAGTGTCAAACTATTCGGATAGCCGCGTGCGCGGTTATGGACAGTTGGAGTGGCCATACTGTTCCCCCGTCAGACCTTTTCAAAAAGACTTGTGAAATGAATTGAGACCTTGACTTGACCACAACAGAGTTGTGACATGAAATACAAGTTCCCACTTAGGAGTTATAAAATTGTGACTAGCTTCTCTTGCTTCTGAACTTAGTAGAAATAAATCTGGCTTCTTGCAAAACAACCCTAGAGCTTAGTGTCCTATTACAAAACCCCCCTTCACTTGTTCGTATTAGTTTGCGAGTACTTAAAGAGTACTCATGGCTTTGTCTCTGGCTATTCCCATGGCCAGACTATGAAGAGGAGTACCTGGAGGATGGACCCCAGGAAGGTTACGACAACTAGGATCATCTCCCATCGTCAGCATTGCCTGTGACCCCGAAGATGGAGATTCGCCTACGCTACCGTTATTATTACGTATTCCGATGCTTGAAGTTGTATTAAGAACTGGATCATGAGATCCCTATTTGTGTAAGTACTTATGTACGGTTTGTAATGGATGATGTACTATGTTATCCAATTCTGTTATGTCTCGCAAAAATGGTAATCCTGGGATTGCGATGTATGGCATAACAGGCATCTGGGATTAAAAATCTGGGTGTTGACAAGTTGGTATCAGAGCCATCCTGACCATAGGAGACCCTAGTTAGACTGGACGTTTGAATCAAAAACTTAGTTTCAAAACCAAAGAAAAACAAATATTTATAAAAACTTAGTTTCAAAACCAAAGAAAAACAAATATTTATTCTCATTCTTATCCCTTTGATTCTTTCATGAAAATTCATGTTCCTCAAAAACTCTTACAAAATACGTAAAATTTTGACACACTTGATCACTCTACTAGCTTACTCATCTTATATTCTTCTAGATGGACATGAAGTACAGCAAGTTTTATCAGTTGGGGAATGGAGGAGACCTTATCTTTGGGAGGGATTTGGACCATCTTTCGGAACTTCTGGAGCGTCCGCACCCCGAGTTCTTTGGAGCTCAGCTCAATAATCAAGGAGGAGAAGATCTGCAGTGGCTAATTGTTGCAAGTCTCCAAGGAAAGATTGAACCTCCCACTGCGGAAGGAATTCAGTTTACCTCGCGAGAGAACAACTGGCTCGATGGACTTGCCAGGGCCATGCAGGAAGCTCTTTCCCGTCTGTGTGGGCAGAGTATCAATCAGATCAAGGGAACCCGCTTTGAGTTTTGCCCAAGGCGTGATGCTAATGGATAACCACTTGAAGCCCCATACCATCACGAGCTGAAGACCCAATTGGACCACCTTAGCTTCATGATGTACGATCGTCAGCAGGAGTTGGATAACTGTCGTGACTACTCCAACCACAAGTCTGCCATCATCAAGACGAAGGATCAGACCATCGCCATGCTGGCAAAGGATCGCAAGTCTCGCCGCCGTCAGCTCGACAAGAAGGAGCGCATCATTGCCCGTCTTCGCCACCGTATCTCGTCTTTGGAGGATACCATCCATGAGAGAGACATGCAGTTGGAGGAAAGGGAGAATGCCGGAGAGGATCTTCGTGGAGACCCCTACTCCTATCTCAGCGATGATGATGATTTTCTGGAGGATCAGGCTATGGATTTCTTCACCGATGAGGACGATTACGCCTTCATCGATGACGACGAGGATGATGAGGATGACGACTGCACCGACTCCGAGGAGTAGTAGCACTTGAGCACTAGCATAGTGAGTAGTATTCGGTCCCAATGTATCGTAGTTTCCAGAATGGTTCTTAGAACCATCTGTGTTTCTTTGTTGTGGTGTGTGTTGTATCGTGTGTTATGAATGAATGAATGAAAAGCAAGTTCCGAGAAAATCTGAGTCAAACTTTAAAAACTTTTCAAAGCCCCAAAACCTTAGAAATTTCCCTCTTTTCTCATGATCTATCTCAATCTTCAGATGCCATGCGGAGGAAGTGGTTCATCCCCGGACCCGATGTTGCAGATCTGTAAATGTTGACTTGTGACCGTGAAGCTGAAAGAGCGGAACGTCAAGCCAACCTACCCACCCTGCAACAGATTGCTCAGCTTGCCCACAACAACCAAGGCCACAGAAATCAGGACAACCATGGATCTAAGCTCAAGAATTTCTAGAATACCAACCCACCTGTTTTCACTAAGTCAGAAGAACCCCTAGACGCCGACGATTGGCTGCAGACCATGGAAAATAACCTAGAAGTCGTCGGAGTGGAAGCCAACGAGAAAGTCCTGTTCGCCACCCATTATCTAGACGGAGATGCCAGAGCATGGTGGAACAGTGTTCGCGCAATGACCGGAGGACAGATGATGACCTGGGAGGAATTCAAAGTCAAGTTCAGCAGAACCCATGTTCCACCGGGTTTAATCAAGAGGATGAGAGACGAGTTCAGAGAACTGAAGCAAGGAAGAATGACTATAGTAGAATACCGTGAAAAATTTTTGTCATTAGCTAGGTATGCCCCGGATGAGATCAACACCGAAGCCAAGAAGAAAGAAAGATTCCTGAATGGTCTGCATGATGAGATGCAGACAATGTTAGTCAATATCCCCTTTGCGGATATTCAAGCCCTTGTCGACTCAGACATCCAGATGGAAGGAAAGATCAACCAAGCCAATGAGAACTGCAAGCGTCGCATGATGCATCAACCAGGAACCCATCAGACCCCAAAGTATCGCCCTAACCCATCTCTCGGATTTGCCCCGAGAACCAACAGAACCCCGATGAACCGTCCGACCTATCCCAACCGTGGAAACCCTAGAACCGTAGGAAATCACAACAACCCCGGAAACTCTAACAATTTCAACCGTGCCCCACCCAAGTTCAACAACAACAATGCTACCGCCAACACAACCACTGCCCTGAGAACTGGAAGCAATGTTGTGCCTGTAGCAGCTAAGGACAAGTCGTTGGTGACTTGTTATGACTGTGGAAATAAAGGCCACTATTCCAACGAGTGCCCCAACAAGAAGAATGTCGCAGCACCCAATACCAATGCCCGGCTCATCGTGTTGACCGGAAGAAGGTTTGCCCAGAATTCACTCAACCGCAATGGTCGTCTTTTTCTCATGCATCTTGAAGAAGCTCAGAGCGCCAGACGTCGTCTTTGGGTATGTTTTATTAATTCATGCTTACGCAGTGTTGTTTGATTCTAGTGCATCGCATTCATTTGTCACCGAAGAATTTGCATGCACTAGTAAAATTCAACCAACCAAACTGAAGCATGTCATGATTGTTCAAATTCCCGGATCAACCACCAAGGCTAGGAAAATTTGCAAAGCCGTCCCTATCCGAATCCATGGCATAGATTTTTATGCTAATCTGATAGTACTCGGAACTAAAGGTTTGGAAGTAGTACTAGGAATGGATTGGATGTCCAAACATAAAGGATTGATTGACTGTGCCAAGAAAGCCATAACCATGACTAGTATAGCCGCAATATCAGTCGAGCATATATCTGAAACCTTACCTCGTCAATTCAAATTCAACAAGAGTATAGCCCAACCTACCATTGACCAAGTCCGGATAGTCTGTGAATACCCCGATGTATTTCCAGATGTTTTGCCCGGTATGCCCCCAGATCGGGATATCGAGTTTATCATCGAACTAATCCCCGGAACCGGACCCATAGCTCAGAGACCATATAGTATGAACCCGTCGGATTTAGCAGAACTGAAGAAGCAACTGGATTCCATGTTGTAAATTGGATTGATTCAACCAAGTGCGTCACCATGGAGATCACGTGTCTTATTTGTGGACAAGAAAGATGGAGGTAACCGTTTGTGTACGGATTATCGGAAGTTGAATGATGTCACCATCAAAAACAAATACCCCTTGCCCAAGATAGAAGATTTGTTTGATCAGTTGACCGGTGCCAAAGTGTTTTCTAAGATTGATCTTAGAACTGGCTATCATCAACTCACAATTCGCGCAGAGGATATTCCCAAGACTTCCTTTACCTTGGATATGGATTATGAGTATCTGATCATGTCTTTTGGATTAACCAATGCCCTCGCTTATTTCATGAATCTCATGAATAAGATTTTATGGACTTCTGGATAAGTTTGTCGTTGTTTTCATCGATGACATTACGATTTATTCCAAATCGGAAGAAGAACATGAGCTACACCTAAGTACCATTCTTGGAACCCTTAGAGAGCATCATTTGTATGCAAAGTTTAACAAATGTGAATTAAGTTACGGAGGTAGGATTCCTCGGCCACATTGTATCATAGGAGGAATTGCCGTTGACCACTTAAAGTGAAAGATGTAGAAGATTGGCAAGCCCCAACCACTCAAACCCAAGTTCGCGCATTTCTCGGATTGGCGGGATATTACATAAATTCGTAGAAGGATTCTCTATCGCCAGACCTATGACCCAATTGCTGAAGAAGGACAAGAAGTTTGAATGGACCGACAAATGTGAAGCGAGTTTTCAAGAACTCAAGAGGAGATTGATTTCAGCCCCAATCTTGATCATGTCGGATATCACTAAGCCTTTCGATGTGTATTGTGACGCATCCAAGATTGGTCTCGGATGTGTGCTAATACAAGAAGGCAAAGTTATATCTTATCTATCTAGACAACTGAAGCAACATGATCAAAATTACCCAACCCATGACCTCGAACTCGCAGCCGTAGTTCTAGCCCTGAAGACATGGAGACATTACCTGATGGGAAATCGTTGTGAGATTTACTCGGATCACAAGAGCCTAAAGTATATATTCACTCAGAAGGAGTTGAATATGAGGCAGAGAAGATGGATTGATCTAATCAAGGATTATGACGTGGACATTCACTATCACCCTGGTAAAGCCAACGTGGTAGCAGATTGCCGTGCCGCTTGAACTCCATGATTTTAAAGGAGCAACCAAGCTTGCACAAAGAGATGGAAGATTTTCGGATGGAATTAGTGAGTGAAGGATTTTTGGCTATCATAGAACTTCATCCCACTTTGATCAGTCAGATCAAAGAGGCACGGAAGGGAAATGCTAGTATCGACGGAATCAAGCGTCGTATTGGTACAGGCAAAGTACCCGGATTCACCGAAGACGAAGAAGGAGTGTTGTGGTATAAAGGACACCTTTTTGTACCAGCAGACTCAGAGTTGAAAGAAGTTATTTTGAAGGAGGCTCATGATACTCTTTATTCTATCCATCCCGGAGGAACTAAGATGTATCAAGATTTGAAAGAGCAATTTTGGTGGCATAAGACGAAGAGAGAAATCGGAAGTTATATCGCCAAGTGTGACATATGTCAGCGAGTCAAGGCAGGACATCAAAGACCCGCTGGATTGTTGCAACCCTTGCAGATTCCGAAATGGAAATGGGATTCCGTTGGAATGGACTTTATCACTGGACTGCCTACTTCTAGTAGGGGAAATGACTCTATCTGGGTCATAGTTGACAGATTGTCCAAAGTCGCCCATTTCTTGCCCGTCAAGACCACATATCAGAGTTCGAAACTAGTAGAGTTATACATCGCTAGAATCATTAGTTTGCATGGAGTCCCCAAGAACATCGTATCGGATCGAGGAACTCAGTTTACCTCGAGATTCTGGAAGAAAGTCCAAGAAGGTTTAGGAACCCGCCTAGATTTCAGCACCGCGTATCACCCTCAAACCGATGGACAAACGGAGCGAGTAAATCAAATACTCGAAGATATGCTGAGAGCATGTGTGCTAGAATATGGATCCAAGTGGGAAGATTGTCCGCCGTTTGCAGAATTTTCATACAACAACAGTTATCAAGCTAGTTTGCAAATGGCCCCATTTTAATTCATGTATGGAAGGAAGTGTCGCACCCCTTTGAACTGGTCAGAAGTAGGAGAGAGTCAGATTTTCGGACCCGACATCCTCTGAGAAGCGAAGAAGGTTCACAAGATTCGTGAGCACCTCAAGACAACGGTCCGACGGAAGAGTTCTGGCCGACAAGAGGCGCCGAGACCTCGCCTTCAACATAGGAGATTTTGTATATCCGAAAGTGTCGCCATTGAAGGGATTGGCGTTTCCAACTCAAAGAAAAGTTAGCCCCGGATATATCGGACCTTTCAAGATTGAACCGTCGAGGAGAAGTGTCATATCAATTGGAACTACCCGAAGAGATGTCGTGCACAACAATGTGTTCCATATCTCATTACCGCAAGTGCCTCAAGTTCGAGAGAAGACAAAGTGTTCAAGAATATCGATCACGGACCATAGAGATCAACGATGACTGACCTATCTGAAGTACCCATCCGTATTTTGGAGGAAGCTTTCGAACTACCGAACCGAAGCATCAAGTTTCTCAAGATTCGATTGCAACCACCACGGAAGAGGAAGCTACCTGGGAGCGCGAAGATCACATCAGGATGGAGTTTCCCGATCTCTTCAAATCCTAGGTAATCTTTTCGTCCTTTTTCAAATCTCGGGACAAGATTTTGTTTAAGGGGGGAAGGTTTGTAACATCCCAAAAATACTAAACTTGAATCATCAAACTCTAATCATCAAATTTAGGGTTAACAAAAGCTTTGCAAAATAAAAATAGGAAAGCATGCATGAGAGTATGCATTTCATTTTGAATTCTTTTGAACCACCTTGTTTGTGTGTTCCTTTGCTTGTGAATGGATGCTTAGGTGAAATAAACATCATCTAAACAAATCCCAAACTTTTCTCAAAGACAAGCAAATCAAAACAAATAAAATAAGGGAATGGTCATTTTGACCAATTTAACTCCCATGCCTACTTTGGCTGTCTCAAACTTTCAGAACCTAACAGAAACTTTTACGGATCTTTGCACCCCTTGATTGTACTCATATCAAAGTATCAAGGCCCACTTTGTGATCATCCAGAAACTTTCAAATGCATAGTTTAAATGACAATTCAAAATCGAATCTTTATCATATGGGAAGATCCCACCTTTTCAAAAACCACTCAAACAAGCTCAACTTTCAAAACCCAAGCATCTACAGACTCACCAGCACCAACCTAGCACACCCACCAAAAATCTTTTCAAAATTCAAAACTTGAATTCTTGCGGCCATTTCATCAAACACTTGGCAGAAACAAATCAAACTGGTCTAACTTCCTTTTTTGGAGGCGGTAATTTGGCTAAGCAATGTTCACCATTGATCACCCTTGTCTCCCGGTACCAACGATGCTTGGACCAACCCTAGCCCCTACCCTTTGCCCCATGCCATGCCAACATCCGAGCATCCGATCTCACCGACAATGGCTAGCTAGCCGGAGCAAGCACCAAGCCTAAACAACATGTCTAGGAGCAAGCCAACACCCCACCGCCACTCCACAGTCTTTCAACCCTGCCACCATTGGACCACACGCCTGAACCATGCAAGGCTGCTTGCAACCATGCCGAGGCGTGCCCATGCGCCACGCTCGAAGCGCCCCGGACGCGCGTCGCCCTCGTCGCGATGCATACGCGATCACCAGTCAGCAACCTGCAGACATGCTCGTTCGCCGCCAGCTACGCCTTGGCGCCATTCAATCTTCATCAGCCTGCGTAGAGCATCGTCGCGTTCGACCAAAGCCGCCCTCACCACCATGTTGTTTAGCATCGCCGAGGAGCACCACCGCACCCTACCGTCGCCCGATAGGCCGTGCCAGCATCGACCACGACGAGCTCACCTTGCGTCCCGTCGGTCCCCTCTCACCACTATAAATAGAGGCCACCCCCAGCCAAATTGAGCACACCATCTCACTCCCCTCTCTTCACTGACCGTCCCACCCTGTTGACGGAGCAAGGCGAGCAGCACTTCGCCGGAATTTCACCGGAGCCCGCCGCCTCTGGAGGAGAAGGAAGCCAACGATTGGAGCCGCCCCAGGAGAAGCTGCCGGTACTAGGAGGTTCGTCGTCGTCGACTTCGTCGTTCGCCTCTCATGACCCTACTTTGAACCTCGGTGAGCCCCCAGCGACCCTCCTTTGGCGCTAGGTTTTACATCTCTTGGCGTTGCTCAATGTCGACGATGACTCTCAGCCGTTGGATTAGAACCAGATCGAACGCACCACATCGCCCCATACCGCTTCGTACCCCCTCATCTCACTGACGCGTAGGGACAACCACTTAACCAGCCCGTAGTTGTGCTTAGCAGACCCGAGTGATATCACTTCCATGTGACCGGTTATTTGAATTTAACCTTTTCCATTTTATTTTAAACACACTTCTGTACCTAGTTTCAAAAATCAACCTAGGTCGATTCAGTGAACCAAATTGAGTGAAACCAATTTTGTTAGAAAGATCTTGCAATGCTGAATCCAAGCCCGTTGTATTCAAGTCATTTGGATCTGTAGATCATCCTTGGTAAAAATAACAAGGCAGAAGCTTTTCTGCATTCAAACATTTTTCAAATTAAAACCATAATAGCTTTTGAGTTGATTACAACTCTCAAAAATCACATTCAACCATACCTTTCAGAATATATAAAAATATATAGGTTTACTTACAGAAATAATGTTCAAGTAATAAAAGAATGTCACATAGGCATTTCTAGTCACTTTATTTAATTAAAATAAAAGGGTAAAACCTTATTAAATTATGACACCCCTTTAAATCATATTCCCATGGACTACAATATGTGGTGATGACATGTGTTAACATGATCCCATGTTTGGTTTAGAGAATATTAAATCTTAAGTAGTTTTTCAATGAGTAGAAATTACTTTTCTAAAAATAAAAGGAATTAAACCAAGCTTTAATCTTGTAATGTTAATGATGATGCTAGATCATCTATAGGACCCTTGTGTGTGATGATTGCAAGTAGTTAAGAATTGTTTGGTGATTGTGTACCTCATATTTATTTATAGACGCTAGTACCGACCAAGGATACGAGGAGGAAGGAGGATACTACGAAGAAGAAGTAGAGGAGAACTTCAACTACTGCTCTGCTCAAGGCAAGCTATTAACCTTACAAGCTAACACTTGCAATTTATCAAGCCTTACTAATCAAGTTGACCTATGCAAGCCAATACTTGCTTGTCACCATGCCAACTATATGCCTTAAGCATAGATGATCCTACTCACTTGATAAACCAATCCTATTTTTACTTACAAGCTTTATCTTTTATTTGTTTATCAAAGCTATTACTTAGAGTTTACTTAAGTGATTGTAGATACTAGAAAGATATTTAAAGGTTGCATAAAGAGCATAAAATTTGGCCTAAGCTAGATAATCTTGATATCATCCCAAGGCATAAGATTGAACTTAGTTGAAACTATACTAGTTTACCACCCCTCGTTACTACTTACCCCCACTTGTAGATGCTAGTGCTAAGCATAAAACCTGATCAACATTGTATGGGAATACTTGGTGGAAAAATGGTTATGAAAACCTTGGAATGATGGATCATTCTATTGAAATGTTTTGGACATGTGTTTCCGAACACCAGATGATTTATGGTGATGAAAATATTGAGGCATGAGCCTTAGCCCTTTATAAAACTGATGGTTGATAAGAGGTGATACCATTCCAATTTTATCGTATAACCACAATACCCGAAGATTGGGTAGGGCTTGACTGAAAACTTATATACCTTAGTATTAGTTTCCTCACGGCCAAGGTCTGAGCTAAGGCTACCTTGTGAAGATTGTCCACTGCGATACCCAAGATGAGTTGGTCATGGTTGGGAGGCCAAACTCACGGAGAGGTGCTTATACTAGGCGTGTAATTGAAAGGTTAGGATTGATTATCCATCTTGAGTATGGTGAATTGATTTATTCTGACGGATGTATCGAATGTTGTGGTGAAAGTGTACAATCTCTGCAGTGTCAAACTATTGAATAAGCGTCATGATTATGGACGATTGGATGGCCATCTTGTTCCCCGTCAGACCTTTTCAAAAAGAATTATGAAATGAATTGAGACTTTGACTTGACCACAACAGAGTTGTGACATGAAATACAAGTTCCCACTTAGGAGTTATAAAATTGTGACTAGCTTCTCTTGCTTCTGAACTTAGTAGAAATAAATCTGGCTTCTTGCAAAACAACCCTAGAGCTTAGTGTCCTATTACAAACCCCCCTTCACTTGTTCGTATTAGTTTGCGAGTACTTAAAGAGTACTCATGGCTTTGTCCCTGGCTATTCCCATGGCCAGACTATGAAGAGGAGTACCTGGAGGATGGACCCCAGGAAGGTTACGACAACTAGGATCATCTCCCATCGTCATTGCATGTGACCCGAAGATGGAGCTTCGCTACCGATTATTATTACGTATTCTTGCTTGGCTGTATTAGAAGCTGGATCATGAGATCCCTATTTGTGTAAGAACTTATATACGGTTTGTAATGGATGATGTACTATGGTATCCAATTACATATGTCTACATAAAATGGTATTCCTGGGATTGCGATGTATGGCATAACACGCATCTGGGATTAAAAATCCGGGTGTTGACAAGTTGGTATCAGATCCATCCTGACCATAGGAGACCCTAGTTAGACTGGACGTTTGAATCAAAAACTTAGTTTCAAAACAAAAAAAACAAATATTTATAAAAACTTATTCTCATTCTTATCCCTTTGATTCTTTCATGAAAATTCATGTTCCTCAAACTCTTACAAAATACATAAAATTTTGACACACTTGATCACTCTACTAACTTACTCATCTTATTGTAGGGTTCACAGCTGTGGCATCCCGCAAAACCACTACTAGAAAATCGCGTGTTTTTGTGCATTGCATCGCCATCATCATGCATGGTTTGTCTGAACTATTTCGAAAAACCTATTTTCGCTTTGTACAAATACCCTCTTATTTCAAATGCAAAACCCCGATCGCATCGGATATTTTATTTACCTAAAAACTAATTGCAAAGTGGCCTTGTTTTAAAATAAACAAAACCAAAACAACACACATTCTAAAACAGCCCCCTAAATCCTAGTCCCACCAATCCTATCCTACCCATCATGATCGCCACCTCACCCTCACCCATTTCCTACCCACCGCCACCTCACCGATCCACCATTACCCTCTCCTTCTCTCACCCTAGCCCATCCTACCCTCTCTCTCTCTCACCGCTAACCCGACCCGCCTCTGGCCTCTCCCTTGTCCCCGGGACCCACCTCAACCCACCCACTCAACCCCTCCGCTCCATCATACAGGCCCACCCTTCCATGGCCCCCCCACCCAGCTCTCCCCACTTCTCTCCTTCCTCCCTTCTCCCCTCCCCACCCGCCTCCTCCTGGCCCCTCCCTCGGCCTCTCGCCTCTCTTCCCCGTCTGCCCCTCCACCCAGCTCCCCCTCCTCTTGGCTCCCCGCCGCGCCCTTCCCATGACATCGACCCACGCCTCTGCCCTCTCTCTTCCCAGCCCCAGCCTGCAGCCGCGCCCCACCCTCCTCCTTGCCGCCACCCTCGCCTCGTCCTGCGGCTGCCTGAGCTCCCCGCCTCGACCTCCTCTCGGCCTGGCCGCGCCCATGGCTTCGCCCAGGCCGCCTCCTCTCGCTCGCCTCGACGCCGGCCCGAGCGCGTCCCGCCACCGCCGTCGGCCCCGCGCCCTCTCCTCGACCCGCGGCCTCACGCCAGCGTCCGCCCTCGGCCTCCTTTCTTCCTCTCTCCTCCTCGCTCGCTCACAGCCCCAGCCTCTGCGTCCGCCTCCGCTCCTCAGCTCCGCCGCTCTCTCCTTCTCCGGCATCTGCCGCCCTCCGCCTCGCCTCCCGTCGGCTCGCTCCCCGCCACACGCCCAGAGTCTTCAGCGGGTCCCTCCTCGTCGAGTCCCTGCCGCGGCCGCTAAGTCTTCGCGTCGGCCCGAACCGCCTCCTGCATCCGCGTCGCCCAGCGCCACCCGTCGTTTTTCTGCAAATCCACGAGCCCCGCCGTCTGCAGCCGCCGCCTGTCGTCCTCATCGTCAAGGTGTTTTGCGATGTTGGTGAAGGTTTGATGGCAGTGAGCGTGTGAAGCTACTCCATGTAGGCATCTGCGTCGACAAGAACAATAACTGGGTACATCAGGAACAACCAATGCAAGAGAACCCGAAGGCCGATCTCGCGAACCAATTCTCGAACCCTCGGTGAACGCATAAGATCGCCTCACGGACGCCATGACCTCCTTCAAAATCCGATGGCGAGACCACGAGGCGATCCAAGCGCCAAAACCTCGGCAGAGGAGGCCGATTCGAGAACCGCACGAACACAAGCACGACAAGATCCTGCATAGCGACAAGATCGACACCGCCCTGGAAATCCGTCTTGACCCGAACCAAGACTTCTTCCCGGAATGCCAGATCTACTTCGTCATCCGATCCCGCTGATCCCGTCGAACCCTGAACCCCGAGACCCGACCACGAGCCCCGGACCCCAAGATCTGCCGAACCCTAATGTGTGACCCCTTTTCCCGAGCCCCTATTTTATAAATGCCATCTATATAATTTGTTGCATATTAAATTGTCATACTCGCATGCATGTCTGTGTGGTTTGGGGGCCTTATGCCGATTCACCATATAATTAAATATGGGGCCCATATGCGGGCAAAGCTAGCCATATATTGGCCTCATTTAAATTTGTGTAGCGAACCGGTGCTATCTTTTGTCTTAATAATGCAACATTTAAATTGCGGGGTAGTTAAATAACTTGAACCGTTTAATTAATTGACGGAGCCCCGGTTCCGCTTAACATGACCTAATCGCATTGCATCTTGCCATGACCTACATCATACATGCATCATGCCGATCTTTTGCCGTAGTATTAAATATTGCATCCGGTGTTTATTCTAGTGTTTTGCTTCTTCGCGGATAAGGCCGTTGAGTTGATGCGAGTGTCGACCCGATCTTCGGATGAACCTTCGGCAATGTTTTCAGGCGAGCATCTCCCCCTTTCTACCTATCTTACTTTTAAGTATTTATTCCTTCCTGTTGATCTATTGCTATCTGTGTTGCGATGCTTTAGTTTCCGTACCCGTGATATCCCTTGCAGCCATTACAATGCCTTGGACACCTCCTATTACCTGTTGTTTGGTAGATAGTTGGACTTGCGCGTCGTAGTAGCTTGCTCAAGTGTTGTTGCGTGTCGTCAAGTACCACAGTTGTTGGTGTATGTCCGCATGTTGATGTTGGAGATGATCATGGTTTTACTTTTCGTTCACTTTAATTCCTGTTTAACAACTAAAATCTGAAGTAGGTAAGCCGAGGCATCGGTGGGTGATAGATAATATTTGGTTTCCGACGGCCCACTTGTGTCCCGTAGGACCCCGAGTACTTGATACCTGTTCCTTGAATTTTCGCGCTATCCACATACGGGGAAGAGTGGGTACCTCCTCAGCCAGAGCTTGATTCAGTCTTATTTCTTGGGGCCACAAACTAGTTTGAGGTTTTATTTACGATCCTGTACTTATGCCATGCTTTACTGTTTTATTTACGATTGTGCGAGGAGCACACTATACTGTTTAGGATCGGGACACGATTCCGCGGTGTCGACAAGCCCAGTTTTGGGTTCCCAGTCGTTCACAGCCGTCCACCCAAACCTCGGGTCCGTCTCGGAGCTAGCTTGCCGTTATGGGTGTACTCAAGGGTGGCCCCTGAAATATTTCTGAATCCTGTGATTGCTTTGTCGTGAAGGCCTCGTTGGGTTTTGATTTGATTTTTCCGAGGTTGATCGAGTGTGTGTTGCTATTTGTGCACCCCGGCCGGGTAAAACTTTATGAAAGCCGTGTCCGCGGTTATGGATGACTTGGAGCACACTATCTCGATCATAGACAACTATAACTAAAGTAGTGCTATAAATTTGACTTTATAATGACTAGTAATCAGCTTCACCATAACGGAATGGCTAATTAAAAACTGCCAACAATTGCTTGTTTGGGTCGTCGCTTGCGACCATTGTACCTGACTAGTAAGTATTGCAACTACAACGGAGTGGCTAAATAAAAGTACCAACAACTGCTGGGTTTTTGGGTTATCTCATGCTATATGTATCTGACTAGTAAGTATTACACCCTCAACGGAATGGTTAAATAAAAGTGCCCACTGCTTATTTTATCAGGATGATTATCTATACCTGACTAGTAATTGCTGCAACGATAACCGAATAAATAAAACTGCCAACTGTGTGAGTTCCTCGGCGGACTTCCTCGTTTGGTCTCGAGGGGGAATACCAGGATGGGTTTGTTTGGTGTTAGCTTCAGGTTGGATCCGAATAGGTTATTCTCACCCTCCCTGAAAACCGTCGGTTGTATCGGGTCTCTATAGGTTGTTTAGTGCTTGCTGCCGCTGCCGCTTCAGTCCACCATACCTATGTAGGCGAGGACCGCCGAATTCTAGCCTCGGTGTCTTGGCCTCGATCTTGACGCTCCTCTTTTTCCTTTGCCCTTTGTCGGCACCCCTTTTGTTTAAGCAGGTTTTGAGATCGACGTCGTTAGCAGGGTTACCCTTCCGGCTTGGCCTGGGCAGGGTTATGGACGCCATTGGTTATTCTTCAGGGCTCTTAGCCCCATTTGCATCTTGTCCGTAGCTGGATGCTCTATCGTTTTCAAGGTGATTGGATCTTTGCATATTATATCTGTATTCTTGACTCATGGAGTCGTGTTATATATATATATCTGTTCTGTGGGCCCCATCGAGGACTGTTGTGTAATGTTATTACTTTGTTTTCCACCCGCACGAAAGTGCCTGGTGGGCACCTTTGAATCATTTCTATGCGGGTTTGGCGGGTTTCGCTAAAACTTGCATAGGGTCGATTCTGAGGGTGTTACAGAGTGGTATCAGAGCTCAGCAGTTGCGATACCCCACAAGTCCAGCTTGTAGGATAACCTAGCTAACGGCCGAAGTAGAGTGTCAAAACTATTTTGCAGAAACGGTTGGATAGTTCTGATTAGGTCTGATTTTACTCCTTACCCCTCTGCTGCTCTCCTCTCACCACTGCGTGTTTTGAATCCGCTCTCTTCTCTCTCTTGAGTCGAGTTTCGTGGTTGGGTTCCGTCGTACCTTGAGTTTCGCTTCCTCTTTTAGTAGCGGTGTTGCTACATCCGGTCTTCATGCTATCAGGAATCCTTCGTGCGGTGGACTTGTTTGTTCCTTCTCGTACCTTCGGTGTTTTCGGCCACGACATCCTCGCGCCGGATCGATCGATGCGCATCCCTCCTTTGTTTAGAACCTCGCTTGTCGAGATCTTCCGTCTGTTCAGAAAGGTTGCACGCTTTTCCCCGATTGTGCGGTAATAGTTTGGGTGCGTGATGGATTGGCCCCATGCCACTACCTTCTATTCGCTTTTGTACATTGAAGTGGATGAGAATGCATCGGTTCCCTCTTTTCATCGAAGCTAGAGGTGGCTTTATTTGTTGATACCTCTACCTTCGACCTGTTGCTCCCGGAGTGTTCTCTCGACGAACACGGACAACGACCTCTTGTTAGTGGTGTCGCGAAGATCTACACGAAGCGAGAAGATTCGGATCGCCGCCCTTCTCCCCGGTACCATGAGGCGGATCTCGAGGGCGAGATCCATTGTTAGTGGTGTCGAATTGTGGCATCCCGCAAAACCACTACTAGAAAATCGCGTGTTTTTGTGCATTGCATCGCCATCATCATGCATGGTTTGTCTGAACTATTTCGAAAAACCTAGTTTCGCTTTGTACAAATACCCTCTTATTTCAAATGCAAAACCCCGATCGCATCAGATATTTTATTTACCTAAAAACTAATTGCAAAGTGGCCTTGTTTTAAAATAAACAAAACCAAAACAAACACACATTCTAAAACAGCCCCCCTAAATCCTAGTCCCACCAAATCCTATCCTACCCACCGATCGCAGCTCGCCACCTCACACTCTCACCCATTTCCTACCCACCTGCCACCTCACCGATCCACCAGCCCACCCTCTCTCCTTCTCTCACCCTAGCCCATCCTACCCTCTCTCTCTCTCCCTCACTGCCAACCCGACCCCGCCCTCCTGGCCTCTCCCCTTGTCCCATGGACCCACCAACCACCACCCGCTCCCCACTCCCACTCACTTGCACCCCTACGCGCCCCACCCCTCACCGCTCTCTCCCCTTTCCTCCCCTTCCTTCCTCGGCCCAGCCCTCCTCTGCTGTGACCTCCGGGCGCCTCCCTCGTGGCCGCTCCTCCTTCCCCGTCTTCCCCTCCACCCAGTAGCGCCGCTCCACCCTTCCTCGCGCTCCCGCGCAAGCGCCCTTATGACATCGACCACCGCCTCGCCCTCACCTCTCTTCCCCACTGCAGTATGCGCCACTCCCGCTCCCTCTTCCGCCACCCTCCGTCCTCGCCGTCCCGCGCCTGCGTCCGAGCTCCCCGCCTCGACCTCCTCTCTCAGCGCCCGCCATGGCTTCGCGCCGGAGCCGCCTCACCTCGCTCGCCTCGGCGCCCGGCAGCGTGTCCGACTGCCCTGTCGGCCCAGCGCCTCTCCGACCAGCGGCCAGGCGCCGCCCGCTTCCTTCGTCCGCCGTCGCCTCGCCTCCGCCTCCCTCTGCGCCCATGCTTCGTCTCATGACCATCTGCCGCCATGCCCGAGCTCTCCACGGCCCTCGGACGCGTCCCCCTCGCGCCCGACTCCTTTCTTCCCTCTCCTCCTCGCTCGCCCGCCCCGACCCGCCTCTGCGTCGCCTCCTCTTCAAGCTCCGCTCTGCTCTCCTTCTCGGGCAACCTGCGCCGCTCTCGCCTCGGTCCGGCTCCGCCGCTTCCCGCGCGCCTTCGAGTCCTTCGAGGCCCTCCTCGTCGAGTCCCCACCACGGATCGCTAAGTCTCCCAGCGTCGGCCCGCAACGCCTCCCGCATCCAAGCGTCGCCCACGACGCCACCCGACCGTCGTTTTCTGCATCATCAGGAGCCCGCCGTCTGCGGCCGCCGTTGTCCCTCATCGTCAGGTGTTTTGCGATGTTGGTGAAGGTTTGATGGCGATGGCGTGTGAAGCTTCTCCATGTAGGCATCTGCGTCAAGAAGAACAATAGCGGGTACATCGAACAACCAATGCAAAAAACCGAGCGATCTCGCGAACCAATTGCCGAACCCTCGGTGAACGCCAAGATCGCCTCCGCAGACGCCATGACCTCCTTCAAGAATCGATGGCGAGACCACGAAGACCGATCAAAGCGCCAAACCTCCGACGAGGAACCGACCAGATTCGCGAGAACCGCCTCAACGAAGCACGACAAGATCCTCGCAACGACAAGATCGACACCGCCACCGGGGAAATCCGATGCGCCCCGACGCCGAACCAAGACTTCTTCCCGGAACGCCAGATCTACTCCGTCATCCGATCCCGCTGATCCCGTCGAACCCTGAACCCCGAGACCCGACCCCGAGCCCCGGACCCCAAGATCTGCCGAACCCTAATGTGTGACCCCTTTTCCCGAGCCCCTATTTTATAAATGCCATCTATATAATTTGTTGCATATTAAATTGTCATACTCGCATGCATGTCTGTGTGGTTTGGGGGCCTTATGCCGATTCACCATATAATTAAATATGGGGCCCATATGCGGGCAAAGCTAGCAATATATTGGCCTCATTTAAATTTGTGTGTAGCTTAGGTGCTATCTTTTGTCTTGATAATGCAACATTTAAATTGCGGGGTAGTTAAATAACTTGAACCGTTTAATTAATTGACGGAGCCCCGGTTCCGCTTAACATGACCTAATCGCATTGCATCTTGCCATGACCTACATCATACATGCATCATGCCGATCTTTTGCCGTAGTATTAAATATTGCATCCGGTGTTTATTCTAGTGTTTTGCTTCTTCGCGGATAAGGCCGTTGAGTTGATGCGAGTGTCGACCCGATCTTCGGATGAACCTTCGGCAATGTTTTCAAGTGCATCTCCCCTTTCTACCTATCTTACTTTTATAGTATTTATTCCTTCCTGTTGATCTATTGCTATCTGTGTTGCGATGCTTTAGTTTCCGTACCCGTGATATCCCTTGCAGCCATTACAATGCCTTGGACACCTCCTATTACCTGTTGTTTGGTAGATAGTTGGACTTGCGCGTCGTAGTAGCTTGCTCAAGTGTTGTTGCGTGTCGTCAAGTACCACAGTTGTTGGTGTATGTCCGCATGTTGATGTTGGAGATGATCATGGTTTTACTTTTCGTTCACTTTAATTCCTGTTTAACAACTAAAATCTGAAGTAGGTAAGCCGAGGCATCGGTGGGTGATAGATAATATTTGGTTTCGACACCACTTGTGTCCGTGGACCCGAGTACTTGATACCTGTTCCTTGAATTTTCGCGCTATCCACACACGGGGAAGAGTGGGTACCCCCTCAGCCAGAGCTTGATTCAGTCTTATTTCTTGGGGCCACAAACTAGTTTGAGGTTTTATTTACGATCCTGTACTTATGCCATGCTTTACTGTTTTATTTACGATTGTGCGAGGCACCTTTGTCTTGTTTAGGATCGGGACACGATTCCGTGTCGACAAGCCCAGTTTGGGTTCCCGATCGTTCTGACCGTCACCCAAACCTCGGGTCCGTCTCGGAGCTAGCTTACTTCGTTGCGGGTGTACTCCAAGGGGTGGCCCCCTGAAATATTTCTGAATCCTGTGATTGCTTTATCATGAAGGCCTCGTTGGGTTTTGATTTGATTTTTCCGAGGTTGATCGAGTGTGTGTTGCTATTTGTGCACCCCGGCCGGGTAAAACTTTCTGAAAGCCGTGTCCGCGGTTATGGACGACTTGGAGCACAGTATCTCGATCATAGACAACTATAACTAAAGTAGTGCTATAAATTTGACTTTATAATGACTAGTAATCAGCTTCACCATAACGGAATGGCTAATTAAAAACTGCCAACAATTGCTTGTTTGGGTCGTCGCTTGCGACCATTGTACCTGACTAGTAAGTATTGCAACTACAACGGAGTGGCTAAATAAAAGTACCAACAACTGCTGGGTTTTTGGGTTATCTCATGCTATATTTATCTGACTAGTAAGTATTACACCCTTAACAGAATGGTTAAATAAAAGTGCCCACTGCTTATTTTATCAGGATGATTATCTATACCTGACTAGTAATTGCTGCAACGATAACCGAATAAATAAAACTGCCAACTGTGTGAGTTTCTCGGCGGACTTCCTCGTTTGGTCTCGAGGGGAAATACCAGGATGGGTTTGTTTGGTGTTAGCTTCAGGTTGGATCCGAATAGGTCATTCTCACCCCTCCCTGATAACCGTCGGTTGTATCGGGTCTCTATAGGTTGTTTAGTGCTTGCTGCCGCCTTGATCCACCATACCTATGTGGCGAGGGCCGAATTCTAGCCTCGTGTCTTGGCCTCGATCGATGCTCCTCTTTTCCTTTGCCCTTTGTCGTCACCCTTTTGTTTAGCGGTTTTGAGATCGGCGTCGTTAGCGAGGTTACCCTTCCCTTGGCCACAGGTGGTTATGGACGCCATTGGTTATTCTTCGTGGCTCTTAGCCCCATTTGCATCTTGTCCGTAATGGACGCTTCTATCGCTTTCAAGGTGATTGGATCTTTGCATATTATATCGTATTCTTGACTCATGGAGTCGTGTTATATATATATCTGCTCAGGCCCCATCGAGGACTGTTGTGTAATGTTATTACTTCGTTTTCCACCGCACGAAAGTGCTGGTGGGCACCTTTGAATCGTTTCTATCTTGGGTTTGTGGGTTTCGCTAAAACTTGCATAGGTCGGTCTCGAGGTGTTACAAATCTGACATAGAAAACAAAAATTTTCCTACGATGTGAACTATATACCAAGATCTATCTACTAGATACAACCAACGGGCGGATGTATATCCGTAGAGAACATACCCTTGAAGACCGACAAAGCTTAACGAGTTCAACTCGTGGTTGATGTAGATGATCTCTTGCCGATCTCAAGATTGAGAGGAAGTCCTAGCGCCGCAAATCAGCAGCGCATCCATGATCGCACACACGTTCGAGGCACCGAGCAACCTCCGCCTCCTCGCTCCAGCGATGCAGTGGAAGCACAACTCTTTCTTGCCGAATAGCCACCGGGAACATGTATCTCGCTAGTCCGAGACCATGGGGGATAAATTCTAGAGGGGGAGAGAGATCCTTCACGAGGAGGTGTGTGAGACAAGTGAGGAGGGGGGCTCCTTTTATAGGAGGAGGGCACCCAAGGGGTGGCCAGGCCATGGGGATGCCCCTCCTCCTTCATTCATGTGGGTGGACACTCCACTCACAAAATGCCCTTTAAAATCCCTCCACTCAAAGTCCTCAAATTCCCATTAAATTTCCACCAAATTTAATGCAAACTCTCATTAAATAAAACTCTTTTATTTTATTCAGAATTTTGTCAATTACTTTAATGACAAACATTCACAAATAACCCTTGCTAGGATTCTATTTCACATGCATAACCACTTTATGCAATTTCACCCAGCTTTGTTTGGTATCTAGTGAAATAAATTCCTGCGCTTGTTCATTCTTTCGGCATGAAACATTTGCTCCAATTGGATGTCGGTGTCTCAAGTGTGTCACCCTACGGTTCGTGAATAATGCGGACATGATCGAGACCCTCTCGGATCAATAATCGAGCGGGATCGGAGACCCATCTTGACTCCCACACATTCAACGATGACTTTCTTGTGATCGTCAACCTTTACGCTAGTATCTTAATCCCTTTGTTTCACGATATATTACATGTCCGAGATTCGATCATCGGTATCTCCATACCTAGTTTGATCTCATTCGACATGCACTCTTTTCTCGTTCTCGTGATATAACATTCTAGTGATCAAATCACTTGCTTGCAAGCTAATCAATGTGATATCACCGAGAGGGCCTGTGAGTATATCTATCCGTCATCGGGATGAACAAATTCCACTCTCGATCCATGAGCCTCAACATAACACTTTATTAGTTTTGAATCCATCTTTATAATCACCCGTTACGGTGTGACGTTTGATGTTATCAAGAAACTCTTCGGTGTTAGTGATTAACATGATCTCATGGTCTAAGGATTAGGATCACTTAAGTTGTTATAGAAATATAAACTCAATGACTTTGATCGTAATGCTATACTTGGATGAATGTTTATCACACCATTACACTAATGTTGTGATCCGTTATTAACAACATCCAATGTCCATGATCGAAACCTTGATCATCTTGTTAATCAACGAGCTAGTTTATGAGAGGCATAACTAGGAACTTTACATTTGTTTATTAAACACACATGTATTAACGTTTCGTATTAATACAATTATAGCATGCAAAATAAACATCTATCATATACTTGGAATACACATAATAAACACTTTATTATTGCCTCTCGGGGCATATTCCTTGATCTCCCACTTGCACTAGAGACAATAATCTAGTTACATAGTGATAAATCTAACACCCATTGATTTACGGTGTTGATCATGTTTTGCTCTAGGGAGAGTTTTAGTCAATCGGATGCTACATTGATATCCGTATGTACTTTACAAATCTTTATATCTCCATCCTTGACATGCTCGCGCATGGAGTGAAACCGACGCTTAATATGCTTGGAATGCTTGTGAGACCTTGGCTCTTTGGCATTGGCAATGGCACCATTGTTGTCACAATAGATCACCATTGGGTCCAATCGTTTGCCACCACTCCTAGTTCGGATATGAACTCCTTCATCCAAATCGCTTCTGAGCCACAGGCGACAACATATTCGACCTCCGTTGTTGATCCCGCTACCACAGGTTGTTTGGAGCTCCTCCAACTAACCGCTCCGTCATTCATGAGAAATACGATCCGGATTGAGACTTAGAGTCATCCGGATCGGTGTCAAAGCTAAGCGTCGACATAACACTTAGCGACGAGCTCTTCTTCACCTCAGTATACAAAACATATCCTTAGTTCTTCGTAAGTACTTAAGGATATTCTTGACCGCTATCCATGTTCGAACACGGATCCGATTGGTACCTACTAGTCAAACTAATAGCATGTGCCACATCCGGTCTTGTACATAGCATGGCGTATTATAGAGCCTATGGTGAAGCATAGGGACTTTGTCCATTATCTCTCTTTCTTCATGAGCGGACTTTGAGTCTTACTCAATGTCTTGCCTTGCAACATAGGTAAGAACCCTTCTTACTTAGTCCATTTTAAACTTCTTTAAAATCTTATCAAGGTATGTACTGCGATAGCCCTATTAGGCGCCTAGATCTATCTCTATAGATCTTTATGCCTAATATGTATGGCCTTCACCTAGGTCCTTCATTGAAAATTTCTTTGTTTAGATAACTTTTAACCTTTGTTTAAAGATCTATATCATTTCCGATCAATAATATGTCGTCCACATATAATATCGAAATGCCACATTGCTCCCTCACTTTCTTGTAAATACAAGCTTCTCCATAAGTTTGGACAAATCCAAACTCTTTGATCACCTCATCAAAGCGGAGATTCCAACCGTGATGCTTGCTTCAATCCATAGATGGATCATGAAGCTTGCACACCTTGTTAGCATCCTTAGGATCGACAAAACCCTTTGGTTGTATCATCTACAACTCTTCTTCAATATTACCATTGAGAAATGTGGTTTTGACATCCATCCGCCATATCTCATAATCGAAATATGCGCAATTGCTAACATAATACTAAGCGACTTTAGCATCGCTACGGGAGAGAAAGTCTCATCGTAGTCAACTCCTTGAATTTGTGAAACCCCTTTGCGACAAGTCGAGCTTTATAGACGGTCACATTACCATCGACATCAGTTTTCCTTTTGAAAATCCATTTGTTCTCCGGCCTTTCGGTCGTGGTAATTCCACCAAGTTCCAAACTTGATTTTCATACATGGATTCCATCTCGGATTTCATGGCTTCTAACCATTTGTTGGAATCCGGGCTCATCATCGCTTCTTCATACGTCGCAGGGTCATCATTTTCATCAACCATGAAATTCATGACATGATTTCCGTCTGACTCGGGGCTGCCGCGTCTGTTTGACTGCGAGGTTCGGTAGTACTCTCTTTCGGAGTTTCATGATCATTATCATTAGTTCCCTCTTCAGCGTGGAGCCAACTCGGAACAACTTCCGGCGTTGCTACTCGCCATACTTTGAAGAGAAGGTTCCACAACCTCTTGAGTTCTACCTTGACTACTCACACCTTTCGCGAAACTCTTTCTCTATAAAGGATCCATTCTTGGCAACAAAACCTTGCCCTCGGATGCGTGATAGAAGGAATACCCAATAGTTTCTTTAGGGTATCCTATGAAGACGCATTTTTCCGCTTTGGGTTCGAGTTTATCCGGTTGAAGTTTCTTCACATAAACATCGCATCCCAAAATTTAAGAAATGATGACTTAGGTTTGTTTCCAAACCACAATTCATCTGTGTCTTTTCAATGGATTTAGATGGTGCCCGATTTAAAGTGAATGCAGCAGTTTCTAGTGCATAACCCCAAAATGACAATGGCAAGTCCGTCGGAGACATCATAGATCGAACCATATCTAATAAAGCGATTCGACGTTCCGACACACCATTTATTTGTGGTGTTCGGCGGTGTGAGTTGTGAAAAATTCCACACTCTTTCATGTGAGTGCTAAACTCGTAACTTAGATACTCACATCCACGGTCGGACCGTAGAAATTTGATCTTTCTATTACGATGATTTTCCACTTCATTCGAAATTCCTTGAACTTTTCAAAGGTTTCGACTTGTGTTTCATCAAGTAGATATAACCGTATCTACTCAAATCATCCGTGAAAGTAACAAAATAACGATATCCACCTCACGACACACTCATTGGACCACATACATCGAATGTATGATTTCCAATAAATCATCGCCGCTCCATTGAACCGAAAACGGCGTTCTAGTCATCTTGCCCATAAGGCATGGCTCACATGTATCAAATGATTCATAATCAAGTGATTCCAAAGTCCATCCGAATGGAGCTTCTTCATGCGTTAACGCCAATATGACCTAGCGGCGATTGCCACATATATGCGGATATATCATCATTAAGTTTAATCCTTTTAGCATCAACATTATGAATATGTGTAACATTATCATCGAGATCTAATAGAAATAAACCATTCATCATCGGTGCATGACCATAAAAGATTTCATTCATATAAATGGAACAACCATTGTTCTCGGATATAAATGAATAACCACTTCGCATCAAACACGATCCAGATACAATGTTCATGCTCAGTGTAGGCACCAGATAACATTTATTCAAGTTTATAACTAATCCCGACGGCAAGTGGAGAGGCAAGATTCGACGGCGATCACATCAACGCTTGATCCATTGCCGCATCTTGACCTCACCCCTTGCTAGCGGTCGCTTGTTCCGCATTTCGATTCGAGTTACAAATATTAGCAACGAACGGTATCAAATACCCGGTGCTACTGCGAGCACTAGTCAAGTACACATCAATAACATGTATATCATATATACCTTTGTTTGCCTTGCGGCCTTCTTATGCGCGGATACTTGGGCGGTTCCTTCTAGTGGCGATCCCTTACAATAGTAGCACTGAATCGGACTTAGGTCCAACTTGGGGTTTCTTTTCGGTAGCGCGGGCTTGCCGCCCTTACTTCCCGTTTTCCCTTCTTGTCTTTCTTGAAACCAGTGTTCCTATTGATCATCAACACTTGATGTTCCTTTTGATCTCCACTTACAGTTTTAAGCATTGTGAAGCTCGGGAGACTTCTTCATGCCTTGCATATTATAGTTCATCACGAAGCTCTTATAGCTAGGTGGCGTAGACGCAGAACACGATGGATGCCTAAGTCAATGGGAATCGATATTCCCAAGGACACAAGCTTATCGGTAACGACATCTTGAGTACATGCTCACTAACGAGTGCTCTTCCATCATCGACTAAAGAACTTTTACAGGCGTTGTAGCTCTCTAACGGCATGTGTGTCGAAAATCATTTTCAACTCACCCATTATATCAAATGCATTGCCGTTTTGAAACTCTTTGAAGTTCGGCTCTAGCCCATACAATATGCCAATGAACTAAGTTGTGGTCCTCCGACGAGTCCGATAGACATTCTTCTCCTCGTCGGGGCATCATCTAAAGGTGGGGCCCTAACGCTTCTAGCACATATTGCTTTTGTGTGAGAGGAGAATCCTCAAATTCATGGCCCATTCGGTAAAGTTGCTACCGTTCGTTGCTAGTTTCTTTTCTCCATGAACACATTGAAATTAAAAGCGGTGGTGCCATCTACAACAGAATTTGTAAAGTTTAGACTAAGTGTATGATAGATTGAGTTCAACTAATCTATATTACGAATGAACTCCCACTCAAAACGACATCCCTCGTGCCTTTTGGTGATTACATGAACCAAATCCACTACACCAAGTCCGATCATCACGTGAGTCGGTATAGCTTCAAAGGCGAGCATCAAATGGGCATCATATCAACTATATGACTCATGCTTAACCTTTCGGTCCGTGTTCCGAGGCCATGTCTGTACATGCCAGGCTTGAGTTAGAACCTTAGTATTGGCGTGTAAGCTTTTACACCGAAATATGGTCGTGGATCCAAGAACACCCGATCATCACGTGATGTCTTGGAGCAGCGAAAACATAATCGGTGCATACTAAAGGAAGAACACATTCTTATCTTGATATTTAAATGAGGGATCATCTTATTATGCTAACAAAGCGCTAAGCAAGCAATATAAGATGCTATCTAAACATCATATGTTTATTAGTGAAATGATATTGTTCCATGAGATGATCTCTATCATGTGCATCGTGGTATGATCACTATCATACCTATGTGTAAATCCAAGGTCTATGGATTTTACGCTATGTGTGTTAAGAGTATCATCTCATACTTCTACTTACAACACTACCATATCATAGAAACTAGCCAAAGAACAATCTAAACTAGACGCCTCTAATTTATCCATTGCAAGTTTTACGTGGCTTAGGGCTTTCGAGATAGAACCGTTCTTACCTACGAACATGAACCACAACGAGGATAATCAAATTGTTGACAACTCGCTTGCAAAATAGATATTGACTATAGTAGGAGAGACAGACACCCGCTAGCCACTTATGCAAACTAGTTGCATGTCAAGCGTGGAACAGGTCTCATGTGCGAGGACATGTAACGTTTGTCAGAGAAGCTTCATCACACTATGCCACCAATATGCAAAATTACAACAAAGGAGAAACAACATGATCATCATCCCACATACTCATATGTGTACTACCGTGTAAAGTATCTACGCATAAATCGCTCGATACCCTTTGTAGGGTTCGCGACATAGAAAACAAAAAATTCCTCGATGTGAACTATATACCAAGATCTATCTACTAGATACAAACAACAGGCGGATGTATATCCGTAGAGAACATACCCTTGAAGACCGACAAAGCTTAACGAGTTCAACTCATGGTGAATGTAGGCGATCTCTTGCCGATCTCAAGATCGAGGAAGTCCTAGCGCCGCAAATCAAGGCGCATCCGTGCTCGCACACGCTCGAGGCACGAGCAACCTCCGCCTCCTCGCTCGGTGATGCGGTGGAAGCACAACTCTTTCTTGCCGAATAGCCACAGGAACATGTATCTCGCTAGTCCGAGACCATGGGGTATAAATTCTAGAGGAGAGAGATCCTTCACGAGGAGGTGTGTGAGACAAGTGAGGAGGGCTCCTTTTATAGGAGGGGGCACCCAAGGGGTGGCCGCCATGGGGCTGCCCCTCCCTCCTTCATTCATGTGGGTGGACACTCCACTCACAAAATGCCTTAAAATCCCTCCACTCAAATTCCCATTAAATTTCCACCAAATTTAATGCAAACTCTCATTAAATCAAACTCTTTTATTTTATTCAGAATTTTGTCAATTACTTTAATGACAAACATTCACAAATAACCCCTTGCTAGAATTCTATTTCACATGCATAACCACTTTATGCAATTTCACCAAAACTTTTTGGTATCTAGTGAAATAAATTCCTGCGCTTGTTCATTCTTTCGGCATGAAACATTTGATCCAATTGGATATCGGTGTCTCTTAAGTGTGTCACCCTACGGTTCGTGAATAATGCAGACATGATCGAGACCCCTCTTGGATCAATAATCAGAAGCGGGATCTAGAGACCCATACTGACTCCCACACATTCAACGATGACTTTCTTGTGATCGTCAGAACCTTTTACGCTAGTATCTTAATCCCTTTGTTTCACGATATATTACATGTCCGAGATTCTATCATCGGTATCTCCATACCTAGTTTGATCTCGTTACCGACATGCACTCTTTTCTCGTTCCTGTGATATAACATTCTAGTGATCAAATCACTTGCTTGCAAGCTAATCAATGTGATATCACCGAGAGGGCCCAGAGTATATCTATCCGTCATCGGGATGAACAAATTCCACTCTCGATCCATGAGCCTCAACATAACACTTTATTAGTTCTGAATCCATCTTTATAATCACCCTGTTACGGTGTGACGTTTGATGTTATCAAGAAACTCTTCCAGTGTTAGTGATTGACATGATCTCATGGTCTAAGGATTAGGATCACTCGTAAGTTGTTATAGCAATATAAACTCAATGACTTTGATCGTAATGCTATACTTGGATGAATGTTCATCACACCATTACACTAATGTTGTGATCCCGTTATTAACAACATCCAATGTCCATGATCAGGAAACCTTGATCATCTTGTTAATCAACGAGCTAGTTTATGAGAGAGGCATAACTAGGAACTTTTTGTTTGTTTATTAAACACACATGTATTAACGTTTCCGTATTAATACAATTATAGCATGCAAAATAAACATCTATCATATACTTGGAATACACATAATAAACACTTTATTATTGCCTCTCAGGGCATATTCCCTTCACTTATATTCTTCTAGATGGACATGAAGTACAGCAAGTTTTATCAGTTGGGGAATGGAGGAGACCTTATCTTTGAGAGGGATTTGGACCAGCTTTCGGAACTTTTGGAGCGTCTGCACCCCGAGTTCTTCGGAGCTTAGCTCAATGATCAAGGAGGAGAAGATATGCAGTGTCTAATTGTTGCAAGTTTCCGAGGAAAGATTGAACCTCCCACTGTGGAAGGAATTCAGTTTACCTTGCGAGGGAAAAACTGGCTCGATGGACTTGCCAGGGCCATGCATGACCTTCCGGACCCTTCTACAACATTCCCGATGAAAACACCGGAATCATTCTCCAACTCCAAAACAGGACTTTCCTTATATGAATCTTATTCTTCGGACCATTCCGGATCTCCTCGTGATATCCCGGATCCCATCCAAGACTCCTAAAAACATTCGGTCTCTTACTCATCATTCCATAACTACTCAACAACATCGAATCCTTAAGTATGTCTCCCTACGGTTCGTGAATTATGCTGACATGATCGAGACACTTCTCCGAACAATAACCAATAGAGGAATCTAGAAATTCATATGGCTCCCACATATTTCTACGATTACTTTGCGATCAAATGAACCACTTACATACGATACCAATTTCCCTTTGTCTCACGATAGTTTACTTATCCAAGATTTTGATCGTCGGTATCTCTGCATACCTAGTTCGACCTCGTTACCGATAAGTACTCTTTTCTCGTTCCTGTGATATGTGATCCCTTGTGATCCAGTCACATGCTTGCAAGCTAATTGGATGACATTCCACCGAGAGGGCCCAGAGTATATGTATCCGTCATATGGATGGACAAATCCCACTCTTTATCCATGTGTCTCAACCCATACATTCCGAACACTCAATGCCACCTTTATAGCCACCCAGTTACGGTGTGGTGTTTGATGTCATCAAAGCATCCTTCCGGTGATGGTGATAAGCATGATCTCATGGTCGAAGGAATTAGGTTACTATGTATCAGAAAGCTTATAGCAATTGAACTATTAAAATGACTTGATCTTTATGCTACGCTTATCTATAGGATTATGTCCATCATACCATTCTCCTAACGATATAATCTTATTATTAATAACATCTCAATGTTCATGATAGGGAAACCACAATCATTTATTAACCAACAAGCTAGTATTATGAAGAGGCTTTACTAGGGACTCTAATTTAGTTTACAAATCACACAAGTATTAATGTTTCCTGGTTAATACTATTATAGCATGAATGTAAACATTTATCATAAACACAAAGATATAATAATAACTATATTTATTATTGCCTCTAGGGCATATCTCCAACCACTTGCACTAGAGTCAACTAATCTAGATTACATGGTAATATACCGAACACCCATGGCAGTTTGGTGTTGGTCATGTTTTGCCCTCGGGAGAGGTTTAGTCAACGGATCCGCCACATTCAGATCGGTGTGTACTTTGCAAATATTTATGTCACCATCTTGGACATGTTATCGAATAGCGTGAAAACGTAGCTTGATGTGCTTTAGCTTCTTGTGTGACATTGGTTCTTGCGCATTGGCTATGGCGCCCATGTTATCACAATAGATAGACATTGGGTCCAGCGCACTTGGAACCACATCGAGCTTTGTAATGAACTCCTTCATCCATATCGCTTCTTGTGAAGCCTCCGAAGCAGCTATGTATTCCGATTTAGTTGAAGATCTCGCCACAACGCTTTGCTTTGCACTCCTCTAGCTAACTGCTGCACCATTCAAAATAAATACTTATCCAGATTGAGATTTAGAATCGTCTGGATCGGTGTTCCAACTCGCATCATTGTAACCATTAACAACGAGTTGTTCATCACCTCCATAATAAAGAACCATATCCTTAGTTCTTCTCAAGTACTTAAGGATGTTTTTGACCGCTATCCATGAAGGGGTTCGTAGCATGGAAAACAAAAAATTTCTACCGTATACAAACAAACAAGCCAAGATCTATCTACTAGATTGTAGCAACGAGTCGATAGAATAACTCACCCTCGAAGATTCCAAAGTGTTTAACGAGAGCGGATTCTCGTGGGTGTTGTGTAGGGTTCGCAGCATAGAAAACAAAAAATTTCCTACGATGGGAACAACTATGTACCAAGATCTATCTACTAGATACAAACAACGGGCGGATGTATATCCGTAGAGAACATACCCTTGAAGACCGACAAAGCTTAACGAGTCCAAACGCGTGGTTGATGTAGACGATCTCTTGCCGATCTCAAGATCGAGAGGAAGTCCTAGCGTGAAAACCGCAGCGCATCCGTTGCTCGCACACACACGCTCGAGGCACGAGCAACCTCCGCCTCGCTCCAACGATGCAATGGAAGCACAACTCTTTCTTCGAAAGCCACTGGGAACATGTATCTCGCTAGTCCGAGACCATGGGGATAAATTCTAGAGGAGAGAGATCCTTCACGAGGAGGTGTGGTGAGAGAGAGGTGACTCCTTTTATTGGGAGAGGGCACCCAAGGGCCATGCCCAGCCATGCGCCCCCATGGGCTGCCCCACCTCTTCCACATTGATGTGGTGGACACTCCACTCACCAAATGCCTTTCAATTCCCTCCACTCAAAACCCACTCAAATTCTCATTAAATTTCCACCAAATTTAATGCAAACTCTCATTAAATAAAACTCCTTTTATTTATTCAGAATTTTGTCAATTACTTTAATGACAAACATTCACATATAACCCCTTGCTAGTATTTCATTTCACATGCGAAACACTTTACGCAATTTCACCGAAAAACCCGCTTTCGGTATCTAGTGAAATAAATTCATGCGCTTGTTATTCTTCGCATGAAACTTTTGCTCCAAATGGATGTCGGTGTCTCTTAAGTGTGTCACCCTATGGTTCGAATAATGCGGACATGATCGAGACCCTCTTGGATCAATAATCGGTGGATCTGGAGACCCATACTGACTCCCACACATTCAACGATGACTTTCTTGTGATCGCCGGAACCTTTTACGCTAGTATCTTAATCCCTTTGTTTCACGATATATTACATGTCCGAGATTCGATCATCGGTATCTCCATACCTAGTTTGATCTCGTTACTGACATGCACTCTTTTCTCGTTCCCGTGATATAACATTCTAGTGATCAAATCACTTGCTTGCAAGCTAACCAATGTGATATCACCGAGAGGGCCCACAGTATACCTATCCTTCATTGGGATGAACAAATTCCACTCTCGATCCATGGGCCTCAACAAAACACTTTATTAGTTCTGAATCCATCTTTATAATCACCCTGTTACGGTGTGACGTTTGATGTTATCAAGAAACTCTTCCGGTGTTAGTGATTGACATGATCTCATGGTCTAAGGATTAGGATCACTTCGTAAGTTGTTATAGCAATATAAACTCAATGACTTTGATCGTAATGCTATACTTCGGATGAATGTTCATCGCACCATTACACTAATGTTGTGATCCCGTTATTAACAACATCCAATGTCCATGATCAGGAAACCTTGATCATCTTGTTAATCAACGAGCTAGTTTATGAGAGAGGCATAACTAGGAACTTTCTGTTTGTTTATTAAACACACATGTATTAACGTTTTCGTATTAATACAATTATAGCATGCAAAATAAATATTTATCATAAATAAGGAATATGATAATAACCACTTTATTATTGCCTCTCGGGCATATTCCCTTCAGTCTCCCACTTGCACTAGAGACAATAATCTAGTTTGAAAACTTTGCGTATTGAACACCTATGGCTTTCTGGTGTTCTATATACGCAATTGCAAGTGGTTAACATAATCTACTTCGATGCTTGGTCCGTGTATTTGCATGTCTTTGCATCTTCACGCATCACTCATTCTCCAATGAGATGACATTGTATAAATTTGGTCTTTCGGTGAGACCTTTAGTTCCTTGGGGTTAAATCATGTCGATACTATTGTCATACAATATATCTTTAGTGTTAGCCCGTTACGAACCACACCTTAGTTTGATAACAAACTTCTTGACACAAATTCCCTCCTTTGCTGTTACTATAGCAGTCATATACTTAGCATTTTTGTTGTAGTATTCGTCACAATGTCTTAACTATGGATTTCATCCAAATCCATCATGGAATCTTCTTTCCATTACATTGTGCCACCCATAGTTTAAATTGAGATAAACTTAATTTGTATCTTGTGACAAAACTAGTGTCAATGTAACGTTTTACAATGAACTATTTGTAATTGTTTGTCACCTCTACACAAATATGTTCTTAGTTCTTCCAAAAGATTATAAGAATATCCTCACTATCGTCCAATGATCATTTTATGATTCATTCTGGTATATGCTCATAACACTTAGAGCATAGGACATATCTGGATGTGTACATATCATGGTATGATTGATCAAAACATCCTCGTGATTTCACTCATCAAGTGTCAAAGCACTTGAATCTTGTTTCACTTATCAAGTGTCAATACACTTGAATCTTGATTCAATTCCTTTCCATGCGACAAGAACAGTTTCTTGTTGTTTTTATATTGAACTCCTTTAATATCTCATATATGTACGTTTGACACAACCATATTAGCGTCACAGTCTATCCACTATAGACATTCATGCTAAATATTATGGTTTTGCCTAAGTTTTTCATCGAAATGAAATTCTTAACCTTTGTCAATAAAAAATACATCATTTCTAATCAACAAGATGTCCTCCACATAATGTATTAGAAATATGTTTCAGCGCTCCCACTTAGTTTCTTGCAAATGCAAGCATCTTCATCGTCTCCTGATGAAAAATTTCTTTTTCATCATGGTGAAGATTCCAACTCCGCGATGCTTACTTCAACCATTGAAGTTTGCATGCCCCTTTTAGCATCCTTTGAATTAACAAAACCCTTTGGATCGTGTCATGTACACGTCCTAGGTAACCATTCTATTAGAAGAACTTTGTTTTGTTTATTCATCTACCATATACCAAATTATATGTAGTGGTTGCTACTTTAATCCGTCTAGACTAAATATCGCTATGAAAGATCAAATCTTGTCATAGTCAACTCCTTGAACATTGTCGTAAAATACTTTACGACATGTCGACTATTTCATAGATGTGAAACATCTATGTCTGTTTCTTTATAGATCCAAATACGACTGATAGGTTTTTACACCTTTCCGGAGGGTCTTCCAAGTTCAAAACTTGATTTATCGTGTATGGAACTATCACGGATTTTATGGCTTCAAGACATTTGACGGAGTCAGGGCCCATCATCGCTTCTTTGCATATAGTCGGTTCATCATTGTCAAACAATAATGATTTACTCTCAAATCTTAATCATTTGATTGTTTATCCGACCTTCTTGGTTCAATAGGAACTTTAGACCTCCGTGACCGCAACCTTTGAGGCACATAAGCTATGAGCATTATGGCAGCCTCCAGAACCATTTCCTATTGTCTTGACTCAGCACATTTAGCTAAGGTTCGTTAACCTTATCAAAGTTCTATTGTCCTCCCACTTAACATTTATGAAAAATTCCTTCTTCAAGAAACTTCATGTTTCAAGCGACAAACCCTTTTTGTCCTTGGTGTTATGGAGGAATAACCAATTGTTATTCGAAATAACCTACAAAGACATGATCATCCGACTTTGATTGTAAACATCTTACTTATGTTTAGCATACCAAAATTTAAGAAATGACAACTTGGGTTTTACCCCAAACCATAACTTCCATGGTGTCATTTCAACGGATCAAGATGGATCTCTTTTCAGTGTAAAAGCGGAAGTCTCTAAAGCTTTAATCTTTTAAAACATAATGGCAGTTTTATAAATAACACCTTTGATCCAACCATGTTAAACAAGGTTTCATTACAAATCTCAAACACTCCATACTCCTATGGTGTTTCGGGAGATGTAAATCTAGGTGTTTTGCTAAACTTGCAACTCAAATAAATCCCTTTATGATAAAATCATAATTCATTTATTTTCTTGTTACACTTGTAACTCAAACAAATCCCTTATGATAAAATCATAGACCATTTATTTTCTTGTTACAATGATTTTTCACTTCATCTTGAAAGTCTTAGAAACATTTTCAAATATTTCATACTTCTTTCTCATTAAGTGAACATTCACTCAAATTTCCGGAGAAATCATATGAAGTTGAAATCCATCGCTTACGACTATACATAATGGACTACATACATCGATATGTATAAATTCCAATAATTTAGTCGTTCGTTCTTCTTTGGCCTTTGAACGAAGTTTTAATTATCACATGGAATGTCTCACAAGCGTCACTTGATCAAATCAAAGACTCCAAAAATCCATGAATATGGAGATTCTTCATGTTTTCTTTCCAATATAATTTAAACAACGATGTCACTTCGTAAGTGATCTTTCAATCATTTGTTTGGCGACATTTTAGCATTAGGTTTTATGGATGTGATTTCTCCAACTAGATTTGTAAATCATCCATCTTATATGGAATACGGTAATTATTTAAACAACCTTTGTTCTCATAATTAAATAACAATTATTATAACAAATCTTGAAGTCAAGATTTGATGTCAACGAGAAATACAAACAACGGTTTGTTTGTTTTCGATGAACATCATCACATATTCTCTTGCTAGTTACTTAGGACATTGTGGTTCATGAACGCGTCGTTCTGTATGAAATTTCATATCAACCAATTCGGTATCCAATACCCAAGAACCACATTGTTTAACAAGCAAAGAATACAACCATAACATGTATATCATATATATACCTAAATTGGATATTTCCAATCTTTTCTTTTCTACCAAATATATTTTATAGATTCTCTTTTAGCATTTCCTTTTCCTTTTTAAAAGAATCTATCAACATCAAAAGTGGCGCCATATACATGACGCATAGTCCAAAGCGTGTATATTCAAATAATAATATCTTTGGACTTGCACTTTGAAGTAGATCACCATCATCAAATGATCGGTATTCCTTCAAAATCCATTATTTAGTAATCTTTTAGTGTAGTAAACACTTTACATACATCTTATATTCACCCTTATCATGACGACATTCATGATCAATCTACTGTAGCTTATAAAGGCGAATCATGAGTATAACATTACTTTCCAAAACCCTTTTGGATGATTAGGATGTCTAGCATCTCCAACCTTTGCAAATTCTCGTGCAATATGAGAACATATATTATACTCTATCATATTGCAACCAATTCATTGTTTCAGATATCGTTATATCTGCCACACATGATGGTTTCTGAAACAATTCTTTCAGCTCCTAGATAAACTTGATATTAAAACAATCAAGAATCATGGAGGCAAACATGATACTTAAGATACTTGAAGGGTTTCGCGGCATAGTAAATCAAAATTTTCTACGGATGCGAACAGAGGGAAAGCCAAGATCTAATCTAGGAGATGCAAACAACGAGAGAGATTGGATTAGATCTTCATACCCTTGAAGATTCGCTGTGAAAGCGTTAATCCGGAACGTGGGTGATGAAGTCGTACTCGCTTCTCCTCCTCGCGATCCGATCCGATATAGCACCACAAGTGGCAATGCCTCCGTGAGATGCACACGTGCAGCACCTCGATGTCTCCTCCTTCCTCGGACCAGCAAGTATGGTGGAGAGACGGATTGGATCTACAACACGACGGCGTGGTGTATATGGTGGAGAATTTCTGAGCTTCGCCACAAAGCAATCGGAGGAGGAGGAGGCAGGCAGCTAGGGTTGGAGGGAAGGTGTGTGGGGGGGTGCGCCCTCTATATATAGAGGGGTGGCTCATTAGCCCTCCCCAAGCCAAACCGGCCCCAGGAGAGGAGTGGGGGCAAGGAAACCCTCCTTTCTAGAAGCTCTATCTCGAGTTTAAAACTCTCTTGGCATTTGGGCCCTATGGGCCTTGTGCCCCGGCCCAATGCGGCCAGGCACTCCCTCATAGGCCCAAGCCCCCTCCCGGAAGGTGGGGCCACGTTGGTCCCCTTCGGAAGGTTCTAGAAGCTTGCAATACCGATTAATCGGAACAATTACGAACTCCAAAACTGACCGCCTTATATGAATCTTATTCTAGGACCACTCTGGAACCTCTCGTGATGTTTGATCCCATCCGAGACTCGAACAAAACTCATAAACCAATTATCCAATCTATCCTAGCGTCGAGACACGTTAAGTGTGTGACCTGCGGGTTCGAGAATATGCGACATGATCTTCTATCAATAATCAACAGGCGGGCGGAAACCCATATTGACTCCACATTCATCGATGATCATATCGGATGAACCACGATGCCATTCAATCAATCCCATATATTCCTTCGTCTTGCGATATTTTACTTGCCCGACATTTGATCGCTTGTCATACCTAGTTCAATCTCGTTCACGAAGTACTTTCCGTTCGTAATCCGATATCACTTTGTGATTAAATCCTTAACCACATGCTTGCAAGCGGTGTTGATATCGATTCGATTGGGCAAGTATATCTCTCCGACTTGGGAGGGACAAATCCCATCTCGATACATACAACCCAATGTACTTTCCGATTACACCGAGAGACACCTTTATGATCACCCTCTCATAGGATGACGTTTGATGACCTCAAAGCTTTCTTCCAATACCAGGGAGTTGTATTATCTCATGGTCTAAGGAATACAATATTTGACATAAGAAAAGCTTCGCAAAGACGAACACGATGACATGATCTAATTTCTTTGCTTAGTTTGGGTCTGTCCACCATATCATTCTCCCAATGATATGATCTCATTATTAATTGACAACTCATGTCCATGGTTAGGAAACCTTAACCATCATTAATCAATGAGCTAGTCCATAGAGGCATACTAGGGACACGGTGTTGTTCACAAACCACACAAGTATTAAAGTTTCCGCTTAATACAATTCTAGCATGGAATATAAACATTATCATGAACAAGAATTATAATAATAACACCTTTATTATTGCCTCTAGGGCATAATTCCAACAGTCTCCCACTTGCACTAGAGTCAATATGTTAGACCCCTCCTTTATAAAGGAAAGGATCCCTGTGATTGCAATGCTAGTCCCTGGATCAATGCTAGCATCCACAGTTTAAGATGAAGTACACAGATACAAAGGTCGTTTATTACATTCATTCCAGAGATAAAACATAGTCTTTTACATCTCAAGGCCATAAGCCTAATACAAGAGTTTATGGAATAAGTAAATAAACATAAGTCTTCATCTTCATGTGCCACAGGCAAGCATGTTGAGTGTAGACTCATGACTCCTACTCATCATCAGAGTATCCTGCAACATCACAAGTTACAGCCACAGAGGGTCAATACTTTGGAATAGTATTGGCAAGTGATACCTTAGTATATTTTAAGTGGACTATATTACTATATGCATTTTGGCTAAGTGTAGCTTGGCTTGCTTTGCTGGAAAATAGGTTTTTCCTATTAGTTGAAATCACTAAGTTTTTCTTTGTTCAAAACATTCCCAAGGAACCATCAATAAACATTGAGGTCCTTCACCCTTGTTCACCCACAAATTTTTACTTAGAAATTGGAGTGATGAGATTCTTGTAGCTTCCATGTCTTGATGCTCAAATTGTCCATTGCCTTGGACTAGGCTAAGTACTTAGGTTTTCCATCTGCAGAGGTGGTGCACTTTCCCCACAAGACTTGGTTTCCCAAGACAGGACCTTTCAGAAGCCTTTCCTTAGTCAAATGGACGCGTTCCAACCTATCATCCCATCTACCACCAACTGTCCAAAAGACTAAGTTCTAGCAACCTATATGATCAAGGCAGAGCCCATATTGCCAAGTGGTTGCACTATAAGCTTTCTCAACACTTGGCCTCCAAATCCCTTTGTGCCTGGTTGGCTTGCCACAAGTGAGATACACAACCCAAGTCCATGGCCTTGTGTAACCACTCAACATAACTCATTCCTTCCATTCCACCCAGGAGGTTTATTTGACTTAGTGGTTTTATTAGAAAAATATAAGTCTCATGACTTAGAATTATTTTCATCATGGTAAGTGTAGATTTTCACCAACCCTTGTTTTCTATATAGCTATGCTAAGCATGGTAGGATAACTTAACTTAGGAAGATTCCTTAACAATTCTACACTACATAGGATTTCTCAACTTAGCATTAGACATAAAAGCATGCAAGTCTTAGCAAAATATCTAATGCTAGTACAAAACATAGGTTAGAAATATTCATGAAAAATATCACTTGCCTTGGAAATGGGGAGAGTAGCACTCTTCACAATCACAATCACCACTAGCACCAAAATCTACACATAAAATGATAGCACCAAATTCACCTTCTAATATTCAAGCAAAAATATTATGAATGCATGAAAATGCCATGTGATGATTTTTCTAAACTAAACAAGACAAGTCAAACAGTACTGAACACAAAACCAATTAAATATAGTCTAAATAAACTTAATTTGGACTTATAAACATTTTCAAATTTTTTATAGTCAAAATAAGCCTATATTTATCTCTGCATAAATTTCCATTTTTACAGAAGCAAAATACAAAATTAATCCCACGGTAGTGTAAGATTTATTTTTATGAATCCAATGGTATATTATTTGCATTTTTTGGACTTGTGGATCTAAAGATACGAATTTTCAAAGTTTGTACGTTTTCCTTCTATGAAATCCGAAAATAGAATAGGTCATGACAAGTGGCGGATTTTGATTGGTCTATACCCCTTCATATAAGTAACAGCCTTAGGATCTATCATCTACGGTTCAGAGAATATGGGGGAGAACTAGAGAACTCACGTACAGGTTCTGAAACTCTGAAACTCTGAAGCTGTAATGCAGCTCCCTATGCACCTTCCTCCTATAAACGATGGTGTCGGTTGTTGATCTCCGGCTACGAATTGGATCAAAATAGACATAAGAATGATGCACAAAGATCTAGGGAGAGGGAAAGGAAAACGAATCAGGACTAAGTCCCTTCCATACCGAGAGAAATTGGCAATGGCGTCACCACTACCGGAGGAGCTTCGGCGACGAAAATTAAGCGTCCAGATGGACAGCCTGGGGGCGTGGAGTGGTGGAGGGGTGTGGTATGCATTGGCGTACTCAGGGGGAGATTTATACAGAGGGGAGCGAGTGGAGTAACGGGAGGCGAGCGAATTACAGTTAGCTTTGTAATGGAGTTTAATGACAAAATTGACGAAATTTTTGGTGCACTAAATCGGGGTTTTAAACCTCTGAATGGTTTCTCAGGTTAATGGTGAGTAACTTTCCTATTCAAGTTGAGGCGTTTCGGTGTTTAGAAATGGTTGAATCGAGAGGGGAAGATATGGCCATGAACTCAGATGCGTTTCTGTTTCTGAACGTACAGAGGAGGAAGACGATCCGTTTTGGGCTAGCCATTTTGAGCTAGTTGGGCCAGGGAAAGATATGAGGCCGAAACTAAGAGGAAGAGAAGAAGAGAAAAAAAAAATGGTGGGCTGGTCAGCCCAGGTTGGTTCGATTCTCTTTTTTTTTCGTTTTTCTTTTTCTTTTCTCCTATTTTGCTTCATAACTTTTGATTTAAACAACCAAATCAACTCAAACGACTTTATAAATTTCTGTAAAATCATTCCCTATTAATATAGACATATGGGAGCTGGTTTTGATAAAAAAAAATTGAATTTAGAATAATTTTTGTACTATTTGTGATAAGGCTAATAAAGCAATTTGGGAGTGATTTCTAATGATTTCCTTCTTCAATTTGGGATTCAAATGCAATGCAATGAACATGATGTTGAATGTTAGGATGATATGAATGAGTTTTGGAATATGAATTTAGGGATGTTACACAATAATCTAGTTTACATCTGGCAACAATCTCACACCCATGGCACTGAGGTGCTGATCATGTTTTACACGTGGAAGAGGTTTAGTCAATGAATCTGCGACATTCAGATCTGTATGTACTTTGCTAATCTTCAGATCTCCATCTTCTATATAATCTCGGATTATATGAAACTTGCGGTTGATATGCTTGGTCTTTGGATGATATCTTGGTTCCTTGGCGAGTGCTATGGCGCCAGTGTTGTCACACAATATCTCCAGTGGGTCCAATGCACTTGGAACCACGCCAAGCTCAGTGATGAAGTTCCTTATCCAAACTCCTTCACTTGACGCTTGCGGCAGCCATGTATTCCGCTTCATGTAGATCCCGCGATCACGCTTTGCTTGCGACTTCTCGACTCCACTCCTCCATTCAAAATATAAACGTATCCCGTCGAGATTTAGAATCATCCTTGTCGGTGTCAAAACTAGCATCGACGTAACCTTTATGACAAGTCGTTCATCACCCCGTAGACTAAGAACATTTGTTTAGTCCTATTTAGGTACTTTAGGATGTTCTTCACGGTACGTCGATGTTCCACTCTGGATCACTTTGATACCTTTCGTCAAACTAAGAGCATTGGACACATCCGGTCTAGTACACAACATGGCATACATGATAGAACCTATGGCCGAGGCATAAGGCACTTTGCTCATAGCTTCCTATCATTTACCATAGTTGGACACCGAGCCTTGCTCAATATCTTACCTAACAACATAGGCACCGAACCTTTCTTTGCCTTATCCATTACGAACCTTTTCGAACTTTGTCTAGGTATGTACCGGCTTAAAGCTATCGAGCGTCTTTGTCTATCTCTATAGATTTTGATGCCCAAAATATAAGCAGCTTCACCTAGGTATTTCATTGAAAAACACTTGTTCAAATAACTCTTCACATCGTTAAGCATGTTAATGTCATTTCCAATAATTAATATGTCATCCACATATAGTACCAGAAATGTCACTGAGCTCCCACTCACTTTCTTGTAGATGCAAGCTTCGTAGCAATTTGGAACAAATCCAAAGCTCTTGATCACTTGATCAAAATGAAGGTTCCAACTCCGAGATGCTTGCTTCAGTCCATAAATGGAACGCTGAAGTTTACATACTTTATCAGCATCCTTAGGATCGACAAAACCTTCGGGTTGCATCATATACAACTCTTCATCAATGTTGCCATTGAGGAACGCAGTATTGACATCCATCTGCCATATTTCATAATCATGAAACGCAGCAATTGCTAATAAAATCCAAATGGACTTAAACATCGCTACGGGAGAGAAAGTCTCATCGTAGTCAACACCTTGAACTTGTCGAAAACCTTTCGTGACAAGCCGTGCTTTATAGACGATAACATTACCATCCACGTCCGTTTTCTTTTTGAAGATCCATTTGCACTCAACGGCCTTTCGGTCGCTAGGAGGGTCCACCAAAGTCCATACTTGGTTTTCGCTCATGGATCCCAATTGGTTCATGGCTTCTAGCCATTTCTCGAGTCTAGGTTCAAGATCGCTTCCTCATAGTTCGTAGGTTCACCGTCTTCTACTAAGACAGTTAAAGGCGAGTTGCCGTACCACTCGGGAGGGGCACGCGACCTTGTCGACTGCGACGTTCGATGCGACATCGTCAAGCTTCATGATCCTTGTCATTAGCTTCCTATTGTTGGTGCAAAGACCGGAACAATTTCAGGTGTTGTGCTACTCTCCAACTCAAGAGAAGGTTCAATAACCTCGTCTAGCTCTACTTTCCTCCCACTCACTTCTTTCGAGAGAAACTCCTTCTCAAGAAAGGAACCGTTCTTTGCGACAAACACTTTGCCTTCGGTTCTGTGATAGAAGGTGTACCAAATAGTTTCCTTAGGGTATCCTATGAAGACGCATTTCTCCGCTTTGGGTTTGAGCTTGTCCGGCATCAACTTCTTGACGTAAGCTTCGCATCCCCAAACTTTAAGAAACGACAACTTAGGTTTAGCACCAAACCACAGTTCATACGGTGTCGTCTCAACGAATTTAGATGGAGCCCTATTTAAAGTGAATGCAGCGGTTTCTAATGCATAACCCCAAAATGATAACGGCAAATCAGTAAGAGACATCATCGATCGGACCATATCTAATAGAGTTCGATTCCGGCGTTCAGACACACCATTGCGCTATGGTGTTCCGAGTGGCGTGAGTTGCGAAACAATTCCGCTTGCTTTAATATGCGTGAGAAAATCATAACTCAAATATTCGCCCCCACGATCGGATCGTAGAAACTTAATCTTTCTGTTACAATGGTTCTCCACTTCATTCTGAAATTCTTTGAACTTTTCAAACGTTTCAGATTTATGTTTCATTAAATGGATATACCCATATCTACTTAAGTCATCCGTAAAAGTGAGAAAGTAGCGATATCCACCGCGCGTCGAAACACTCATCGGTCCGCATACATCGGTATGTATTATTTCCAACAAGTCCGTTGCTCGCTCCATCATACCGGAGAACGGGGTTTTGATCATCTTGCCCATGAGGCATGGTTCGCATGTGTCAAATGATTCAAAATCAAGAGAATCCAAAAGTCCATCAGAATGGAGTTTCTTCATTCGCTTTACACCAATATGACCTAGGCAGCGATGCAAATAAGTAGTATTATCAATATCTACTTTGCATCTCTTAGCCTCAATGTTATGGATGTGTGTTTCATCCCTTTCGAGATTTAGAAGAAATAAACCATTCACAATAGGTGCATGACCATAAAAGATGTTACTCATATAAATAGAACAACCATTATTCTCCGATTTAAATGAATAACCGTCTTGCAATAAACAAGATCCGTAAATAATGTTCATGCTCAACGGCACATAATAACATTTATTGAGGTTTAAAACTAATCCGAAGGTAAAACTAAGGAGGCGTCCGACGGCCATCACATCAAATCTTGATCCGTTGCCAACGCCAATCGTCACCTCATCCCTCATACCGCCGTCTATTCCGTAGCTCTGTTTGAGTTACAAATATTAGCTGAACCAAAGATCAAATACCTGTGCACTACAATGAGGGATAGTAAGGAAAACATCAATAACATGTATATCAAATATACCTTTGATGGTGCCGGCCTTCTTGTCCGCTAAGTACTTGGACGATTCTTCGATGACCCTTGTCCTTGCAATAGAAGCACTCGATGTCCGGCTTAGGACCGGACTGAGCTTCTTCTCGGCGAGCAGCGCTTCCGCCGCCTTTCTTGAAGGGCTTCTTTGCACCCTTACCTTTCTTGAAGGTGGGGGGCTTGTTGACCATCAACACATGATTATCATTTTTGATGTCCACCTCCGCAGCCTTCAGCTTGGCGAAGAGCTCGGTGATCGTATCAGTGGAACCAATCTGATTGTGAGTCACTACAAAACTTTTGTAGCTGGGAGGGAGTGATTGCAGAACCCTGTCAATCTTGAGCTCCTCTGGAATCGTGCATTCCATTTGCTCAAGGCGTTGAGTGTAGCCCGTCATCTTAATGGCGTGCTCACTAACGGAACTCCCTTCCTCCATCTTGTAGTTAAAGAACTTCTCGAGATCTCATATCTCGAGCGGCTGAGTCGAAACATGGTTTTCGCTCTTGAGAATCTCAAAAGGCGGGATAGTCTTCAAAACGATTTTGAAGTTACGGTTCCATAGCAAACAACATGGTGCTCTTAATCACACCATAATCATCTTTCTTGTTGATAGACAGACTTTCTCATCGGTAGCGATTGCAGCAGGTCACCTAACGCTTTCCCAATGACATAGTCCTTTTGACCGCCAAAGAGAATGATTCTTAGATTGCGGAACCAATTGGTGAAGTTAGACCCATTGTTTCTAAGCTTTTCCTTCTCAACAAAAACGTTGAAGTTGAAGTTGGACTTAGCCATGTGATCTACAGTATTTGCAAGTACAACTTAGACTATGTTCATGATAAATAGTTCAACTTAATCAAATTACTAGATGAACTCCCACTAAATTCAACATCCCTCCAGTTGTTTAGTGAACATGATCCAAATTCACCACACCTAATCCGATCATCACGAGAAGAGATGTGGCTTCAATGGTGGACAACGAAGTGTCGATCATATCATCCATATGACTCATGCTTAACCTTTCGGTTCATGTGTTCCAAGGTCATGTCTGTACATGCTAGGCTCGTCAAGTTAGACCCAAGTATTTCCGCGTGTGCAAAACTGGCTTGCACCCGTTGTATGTGAGCGTAGAGTCTATAGCACCCGATCATCACGTGATGCTTGGACACGTTAACTTTCGCACGGTGCATACTTGGGGAGAACATAGTTTTTATCTTGATCTTTAATTGAGGAATCATCTTATAATGCTACCGTCGCGATCTAAGCATAATAAGATACATAAAGGGATAAACATCACATGCATATAACTTTAATGTGACATGGTATAGCCAATCTTCACGCAATGATCTCCATCTTGTGCGTGCCGGCATGATCTCCATCACTCCACCATGATTGCCTCCACCACGAATAGCAACTACAACTATTGCTAACTACTTAGCGATAAAGTGAAACTATTACATGGCGCATAAGAAGTTGACACACAGGTCATACACAATTATAAAGACAACCATATGGCTCCTGCCGGCTGTGTACTCATCGGCATGCAAGTCGTGAAACATTACAAAACATGATCATCGCATACATTATACACATCACATCTTGGGCCATACCATATCACAGAAAACACTCCCTGCAAAAACAAGTTAGACGCCTCTACTTTGTTGTTGCATGTTTTACGTGGCTTATGGGAGTAGATGCTAAGAACAATTCTTACCTACGGAAAGCCACAACGGTGATATTATATTGCCAAACTCCGGTGTTAATCCCATGACAACTATAGTGAGAAAGCGGCATCCACCGGCGCATGTGTGGAACAAGCCACACGTCAAGTGCGGAGCGGTCTCATGACGACGTCGCGTAAGGTTGGCTGGACCGCTTCAATCTCACTATCCCGTCATAATAAGAACACAAAACAAGAGGCTTGCAATAGAAAACATCAGCCGCAACAACCATGTTGCGTTCTACTCGTGAAACACATCTACGCATAGATCTAGCTCGATACCCTTTGAAGGGTTTGGCGGCATAGTAAATCAAAATTTTCTACGGATGCGAGCGGAGGAAAGCCAAGATCTAATCTAGGATATGCAAACAACGAGAGATTGGATTAGATCTTTATAACCTTGAAGATTCGCCGCAGTGAGCGTTCGTCGGGCGTGGGTGATGTAGTCGTACTCGCTTCTCCTCCTCGCGATCCGATCCGATCTAGCACCACAAGTGGCGGTGCCTCCGTGAGATGCACACGTGCAGCACCTCGATGTCTCCTCCTTCCTCGAGACCAGCAAGTATGGTGGAGAGATTGGATCTACAACACGGCGTGGTGTATGGTGGAGAATTTCGCAGCAGGGCTTCGCCTGTGACAGTCGGGAGGAGAGAGGAGGCAGGGGCAGCTAGGGTTGGAGGAAGGTGTGTGTGTGTGGGAAGTGCGCCAAGCCTCTATATATAGAGGGTGGGCGCAGCCCAGCCCTCCCAAGCCAAACCGCGGCCCCAAGGAGGAGGAGTGGGCAAGGAAACCCCCCTTTCTAGAAGCTCTATCTCGAGTTTAAACTCTCTTGGCAGGCCCTATGGGGCCTTGTGCCTGGCCCAATCTTGAGGCACTCCCTCATAGGCCCAAGCCCCTCCCGGAAGGTGGGGCCACGTTGGTCCCCTTCCGGAAGGTTCTAGAAGCTTAGGTACAATACCGATTAATGGAACAATTCGAACTCCAAAACTGCTGCCTTATATGAATCTTATTCTCAGGACCACTCTGGAACCTCTCATGATGTCCCGGATCCCATCCGAGACTCGAACAAAAACTCATAAACCAATTATCCAATCTATCCTAGCGTCGAGACACGTTAAGTGTGTGACCTGCTGGTTCTAGAATATGCAGACATGATCTTCTGTCAATATTCTATAGCGGGGGCTGGAAACCCATATTGACTCCCACACATTAATCTATGATCATATCGGATGAACCACGATGCCAGGATTCAATCAATCCCATATATATTCCCTTCAGATCGCGATATTTTACTTGCGAGATTTGATCGTCGATCTTGTCATACCTAGTTCAATCTCGTTCACAGCAAGTACTTTGCTCGTTCCGTAATCCGATATCACTTTGTGATTAACTCCTTAACCACATGCTTGCAAGCGGTGTTGATATCGATTATCGAGTGGGCCCGAAGTATATCTCTCCGACTTGGGAGGGACAAATCCCATCTCGATACATACAACCCAACAGGTACTTTTCGATTACCTGAGAGACACCTTTATGATCACCCTCTCATAGGATGACGTTTGATGACCTCAAAGCTTTCTTCCAATACCAAGGAGTTGTATTATCTCATGGTCTAAGGAATACAATATTTGACATAAGAAAAGCTTCACAAAGACGAACACGATGACACGATCAAATTGCTTCGCTTAGTTTGGGTCTGTCCACCATATCATTCTCCCAATGATATGATCTCATTATTAATTGACAACTCATGTCCATGGTTAGGAAACCTTAACCATCATTAATCAATGAGCTAGTCCATAGAGGCATACTAGGGACACGGTGTTGTTCACAAACCACACAAGTATTAAAGTTTCCGCTTAATACAATTCTAGCATGGAATATAAACATTATCATGGACAAGAATTATAATAATAACACCTTTATTATTGCCTCTAGGGCATAATTCCAACAATACTAACACTGGAATTGTTACTCTCGATTTAATACTAATTATCAAATTTCACGGAGTAAACAGAGTTTGCTGAAAGTTTGCAATAGGACTTTAAACTTTAGATTGACGCTCAACACAATACGATACCAGTTCGTAAAGTAAATATCCAGAATTCTATAGTTCTATTCTCTTACAACTAAGCATGAGGTGGTGAACGAATGCCAATGACTACAACAAATTATGCAAATTCACTTTGATTTAATTTATGATAAATTGAGTTCTACTAATCCAAATTAGAAATAAACTCCCACTCAAAAACGACACCCCTCGTGTCTTTTTGGTGATTACATGAACCAAATCCACTACACCAAGTCCGATCATCACGTGAGTCGGTATAGCTTCAAAGGTGAGCATCCATATGGTCATCATATCAAAACATATGACTCATGCTTAACCTTTCAGTGTGTGTTCCGAGGCCATGTCTGTACTGTAGGGGTTCGTAGCATGGAAAACAAAATTTTCTATCGCATACAAACAAACAAGCCAAGATCTATCTACTAGATTGTAGCAACGAGTCGATAGAGGAACTCACCCTCGAAGATTCCAAAGCGGTTAACGAGAGCAGATTCTCGTGGATGATGTAGTCGTACATTTCCGATCTCAAGATCGCGTAGACGATCCTTCCGGTGCCACGTTCCGGCAGCGCTCCTTGATCGGTCACACGTTCGATTTCGTGAAGACCTCCTCTCCCTTGTTCCAAAGCGGAGGTTGTAGCACTCTCCTCATGATTCCGGCGGCCTGGCGTGAATGCCTAAGTAGAGGGGAGATCATGAGCCGCCATGCCGAGCAAGTATGGTGGAGTATGAGAGAGAACTATTAGTGGTCTAGGGTTTAGACACACCAATTAGAAGGCTCTAAACCGAAGGCTAGGGCAATTAGAAGCTCTAAACCAAAATGGCTCTAAACCGGAGATTAGAGGATAGGAACTTGTGTGTCTAGGAGGGAGCCTGCCTCCTTTTATAGGTGGAGGAGGCGCGGGAGGGAGTCCTCCCCAACTCGGCCTCAAGGAGGGCCGGCGGTGGGAGGAGGAACTCCTCCCCCAAGTCGGCTTCAAACTCCCTCTTGCTTGTTTCCCACAGTTTCTTGTTTTTGGCCGTTTGACTTTCAAACTGGACATTTGACTTTTCTGTTTTAGGATTCAATTTAATCCTTTATTTGGAACAGCAAGAACACTTAGTACATGATGCAATCATTCCAATATGCAATGACACATTCATGTACCCCCCCCGGTCTTGGGACATTAGGAACCTTCTAGAACATTCTGATGAAAACAGGAATCATTCCCGAACTCGGCAGACTTTCCTTATATGAATCTTATTCTCTGGACCATTCCGGATCACCTCGTGATATCCCGGATCCCATCCGAGACTCCGAACAACATTCGGTCTCTTTCTCATAATACCATAACTACTCAAACAACGTCGAATCCTTAAGTGTGTCTCCCTACGGTTCGTGAATTATGCGGAAACATGATCGAGACACTTCTCCGAACAATAACCAATAGAGTAATCTAGAAATTCATATGGCTCCCACATATTTCTACGATTACTTTGCGATCGAATGAACCACTTACATACGATACCAATTTCCCTTTGTCTCATGATAGTTTACTTATCCGAGGTTATGATCGTCGGTATCTCTGCATACCTAGTTCAACCTCGTTACCGATAAGTACTCTTTTCGTTCCGTGATATGTGATCCCTTGTGATCCGTCACATGCTTGCAAGCTAATTGGATGACATTCCACCGAGAGGGCCCAGAGTATATCTATCCGTCATATGGATGGACAAATCCCACTCTTGATCCATGTGTTTCAACCAATACTTTCCGAACACTCAATGCCACCTTTATAGCCACCCAGTTACGGTGTGGTGTTTGATGTCATCAAAACATCCATCCGGTAAAGGTGATATGCATGATCTCATGGTCGAAGGAATTAGGTTACTATGTATCAGAAAGCATATAGCAATTGAACTATTGAAATGACTTGATCTTTATGCTACTCTTATCTATAGGAGTATGTCCATCACATCATTCTCCTAATGATATGATCCTGTTGTTAATAACATCTCTATGTTCATGATCAGGAAACCATGATCATATATTAACCAACAAGCTAGTTTAACAAGAGGCTTTACTAGGGACTCTTATTTTAGTTTACAAATCACACAAGTATTTAATGTTTCCTGTTAATACAATTATAGCATGGTATGTAAACATTTATCATAAGTGTGAAGATATGATAACAACCACTTTATTATTGCCTCTTGGGCATATCTCCAACAGTCTCCCACTTGCACTAGAGTCAATAATCTAGTTTCAAACCTTTGTGTATTCAACACCTATGGCTTTACGGTGTTGTATGTACACGATTGCTAGTGGTCAACTGATCTCCGGATCTGACACTTCCAGGTCCGTGTGTAACTGCATGTTTTTGCGTCTCTACGCATCACTCATTCTCTAATGAGATGGCTTTGTATAATTTTGGTCCTTTGGTGAGACCTTTAGTTCTTTGGGGTTAAAACATGTTGATAATATTGTCGTACAATATATCTTCATAGTATTATCCCGCTGTGAACTACACCTAGTTTGATAACAAACTACTTGACACAAATGCCCTCTTTTGTTGCTAAAATAGTAGTCATATACTTAGCCTTTTGTTGTAGTATCTGTCACAATGTCTTAACTTTGGAACTCATCCAAATCCATTATGGAACTCACTTTCCATTATATTGTGCCACCCTTAGTTTAGATTGAGATAAACTTAATTTGTATTTTGTGACAAAACTAGTATCAATGTAGTACTTTTACAATGAACTAACCATCTATTTGTCACTTCTACAAATATTATACTCTTAGTTCTTCCAAAAGATCATAAGAATATCCTTACTATTGTCCAATGATCATCTTACGAATCATTCTGGTATATGCTCACAACATTTAGAGCATAGGACATATCTGGATTTGTACATATCACAGTATGATTGATATAAATACTCTTTGTGATTTCATACATCAAGTATCAATCTATACTTGATTATTTGTTTCACTTTACCAAATGTCAATACACTTGAATATATCATCAAAATTAAACTCATTCAATCCTTTCTGTGCGACAAGAACCTCTTCTTGTAGTTTCTATATTGAACTCATTCAATATCTTGTCTATGTACTTCTGGCACAACCATATTAGCGTTTATAGATGCCAAATATTTGGGTTTTGCCTAAGTCTTTCATCGGGATGAAATTCTTATCTTTGTGTTAATAAAAAGATACATCACTTCCAATCAACAATATGTCTCCTACATAATGTATTAGAAATATGTCTTAGCGCTCCCACTTAATTTCTTGCAAATGCAAGCATCTTCATTGTCTCTGATGAATTTAAACTCTTTTAACAATTTCATCATTGTGAAGATTCCAACTCATGATGCTCACTTCAACCATTGAAGTTTGCATATGCTTTTAGCATCCTTTGAATTAACAAAACCCTATGGACCGTGTTATGCACATGTCCTAGGTAACGATTCTATTAGAAGAACTTGTTTTGTTTATTCAACTACCATATAACAAAATTATATGTAGTGGTTGCTACATTTATCCGTCTAGACTAAATATCACTATGAAAGATCAAATCTTGTCATAGTCAACCTTTGAACATTTTGTGAACTCTTTCCCAACATGTCGACCATTTCATAGATGTGCAACATCCATGTCTATTTATTTATAGATCCAAACACAACTGTAAGGTCTTACACCTTTCTCGATGGTCCTTCAAGTTCAAAACTTGATTTCTCGTGTATGGAACTATCACGGATTTTATGGCTTCAAGCCATTTGACGGAGTCAGGTCTCATCATCGCTTCTTTGCACGTAGTCGGATCATTATTGTCAAATAATGATTTAACTCTCAAATCTTGATATTTGATTGTTCATCCGACCTACTTGTTTCAATAGGAACTTAGATCTCCGTGACCACAACCTTTGAAGTACGCGAGCCATGAGCATTGTTTGCTAACTCCGGAACACTTTTCGGCGCTGCGCAACTTTGCACATATAGCTAAGGTTCTTTTAACCTTATCAAAGTTCTATTGTCCTCCCACTTAACTTTTCATGAAAAATTCCTTCTCAAAGAAACTTGACGTTCTAAGCGACAAACACTTTTGTCTCTGGTGTTTATGGAGGAATACTTAACAGTAATACAAAGACAGGTTCATCCGACTTTGGTTGCAAACATCTTTCTTATGTATAGCATACCAATATTTAAGAAAGGACTACTTGGGTTTTATCCCAAACCATTGGTGTCATTTCAGCGAATTATGATGGAGCTCTTTTCAGTGGAAAAACGGTAATCTCTAAATCTTTTAATCTTTAAAATACAGTGGCAGTTTTATGAATTACACCTTCGATCTTACCATGTCAAACAAGGTTTAATTACATATCTCGAACGCTCCATACTCTTATGGTGTTTCGGGAAATGCAAATCCACGGAACGATTCCTTAAATCTTAGGTATTATGCTAAACTTGTAACTCAAATATCTTCTTTTATGATCTTATCATAAACTATTTATATTCTTGTTACAAATGATTTTGTACTTCATCTTGAAAGTCTTTGAACTCTTCAAACGTTTCATACTTCATCCTTATTAAGCAAATATTCATATATTCACTCAAATTTTCGGAGAAAGCATATGAAGTTGAAATCCATCGCTCTTGACTATACATAATGGACTTCATACAACAATATGTACAAGTTCCAATAAGCTAGTCTATCGTTCCCTTTTGGCCTATGAACGAAGTTTTAATTATCTCTTAGGAAAGTTTCACAAGCGTCATGTGATCAAAATCAAAAGACTCCAAAATTCCATCCATATGGAGTTTCTTCATGTTTTCTTTCCAATATAATTTAAACGGCGATGTCACTTCCTAAGTGATCTTTCAATCAATTTGTCTTTCAACATTTTTAGCACTAGTTTTATGAATGTGATTTCTCCAACGAGATTTGCGAATCCATCTTTTATGGATTACGGTAATTATTTGAACAACCCTTTTGTTCTCATAATACCTGATAAAACAAATATTTGAAGGCAAGCTTTGATGTTTAATGAGCAACACAATAACCCTTTATTTGTTCTCGATGAACATCATCACATATTCTTTTGCTAGTTACTTAGGCCATTGTAGTTCATGAATCGTGTTGTTTCGTATGACGATTCACACCAACAAATTCAGTATCAAATACTTAAGAACCACATTGTTTAATAAGCAAAGAATATAGCCATAACATGTATATCATCTATATACTTAAACTGAACAATTCTAGTCTTTTCTTTTCTGCCATACATTTATGAGATTCTCTTTCAGTATTTCCTTTTCTGTTTGAAAGAGTCTATCAACATTAATAGTGGAGTCATACATATGACATATAGTCCAAAGCGTGTATAGTTAAATACCAATGTCTTTGGACTTGCACTTTGAAGTAGATCACCATCATCAAATGTTTGGTGTTCTTTCAAATTCCTTTCTTTAGTAATCTCTTGGTGTAGTAAACATTTTACCTACATCAAAATTCACCCTTATCATGGAATCGTCCATGATCAAGCTACTTTTAGCTTATAACGATGAATCATGAGTATAATGTTGCTATCCAAAAACCTTTTGGAGGATTAGGACAACAAGTGTCTCCAACCTTTTGCAAATTCTCATCAAAATATGAGAACATGAACTTTGTCATATTATACTCTATCATGTTGTAACCAAAACGTTTCGGATATCACAATATCTTCCACATCATGGTTTACAAACAACTCTTTCGGATCCTAGATAACTTTGATATTAAGAGAATCCTTTGAATATCAAGAATCATGGAGACAAACATGATACTTATATACTAACACTTGGAATTGTTACTCTTGATTTAATACTAATTATTAAACTTCATGGAGTAACGGAACTCTTGAAAGTTTGCAATAGGACTTTTAAACTTTAGATTAACACTTCAAAACAATACGATACCGGTTAGTAAAGTAACTAACGAATTCTATAGTTCTATCATCTCAATTATAACTAAGCGCAAGGTGGTAAACGGATGCCAATGACTACAACAACTATGCAAATTCACTTTGATTTAATTTATGATAAATTGAGTTCTAATTAATAACTAAACTAATCTAGGTGAACTCCCACTCAAAACAATATCCCTCACATTGTTTTAGTGATCACACGAACCAAATCCACTACATCAACACCGATCATCACGAGAGTTGATATAGTTTCAATGGCGAACAATCATCATGTTCATCATATCTACTATATGATTCATGCTTTACCTTTCGGTAATCCGTGTTCCGAGACCATGTCTGTACATGCTAGGCTCGTCAAGATCAAACCTTAGTTTCCGCATGAGCAAAACTGGCTTGCTCACGTTGTATACACTTGCAGAATCTAACACACCCGATCATCACGTGGTGCTTCGAAACAACAAGCTTTAGCAACGGTGCTAACTAAGGGTGAACACTTTATGACTTGAAATTGATGTGCATGAGGGATCATCTTATAATGCTACCGTCGTCTACTAAGCAATACAAGATGCATAAATGATTAACATCACATGCAATTCAATAATATGTGATATGACATGGCCTTTCTTCTTTGTGCTTCCGATCTCCATCTTCAAGCACGAACATGATCTCCATCATCACCGGCATTGCATCAAGGTCAATGACGCTTCTCCATGGTTGTCGTCCAGCGGCTTCAACTATTACAACTACTTTGAATAGACATGCGAGTCTTAACATAAATTAAATACAACCATATGGCTCCTGCCGGTTGCCAACTTACAATAAGGAACATTGCATACATCAAATATAATCACAATCATGGCCATATCACATCCTTTGCACACCCTGCAAAACAAAGTTAGACGCCTCTACTTTCTTTGCATGTTTTACGTGGTTTGGGGCTTTCAATAAGTGTCGTTCTAACTTACGAACAAGAACCACAACATTGATACTAGCATTGTTGATCACCCGTTGTAAATTGGATCTTAACTATGCTAGGAGAAAGCAGCACCATAAAGCCACTTATGCAATACAAGTTGCATGTCAAGCGTGGAGCAAGTCTCATGAACGATGTCATGTAAGGTTAGCGGGCGCTTCATCCCAACATACCGCAAGATGCAAAGTACACAAGAAGCAATCGACAATAAAAGCATCAACGCCCACAATGACCATTGTGTTCTACTCAGCGGATCTACATATAGACACGACTACGATACCCTTTGTGGGGTTCGTAGCATGGAAAACAAAAATTTCTATCGCATACAAACAAACAAGCCAAGATCTATCTACTAGATTGTAGCAACGAGTCGATGGAATAACTTACCTCGAAGATTCCAAAGCGATTAGAGGCGATTCTCGTGGGTGATGTAGTCGTACTCTTCCGATCTCAAGATCGTGTAGCGATCCTTCGGCCACGTTAAGCGCTCCATGATCGGTCCACGTTCGATACTCGGCGAAGACCTTCCTCTCCTTGTTCCAGCAGCGGAGGTTGTAGCACTCTCCTCGCAATTCCAAGACAATGACGTGGTACCTAAGTAGAGAGATCTCATGAGCTTCGCCTTAAGCGAGGCGAGTATGGTGGAGTATGAGAGGCTTTAGTGGTCTAGGGATTAGACACACCAATTATAAGGCTCTAAACCGAAGGCTAGGGCAATTAGAAGCTCTAAACCAAAGCGGCTCTAAACCGAGGTGTGGCTAGGGTTTAGATTTAGAGGATAGGAACTTGTGTGTCAGAGGAGGAGCCCTGCCCTCCTTTTATAGGTGGGAGGCGGCCAAGGGAGTCCCTCCCAAGTCGGCCTGGGTGGTGTAGGCTTGGAGGAGACTCCTCCCCAAGTCATTCAACCACCTCTTGCTTGTTTCCCAGTTTCTGTTTTAGCCGTTTGACTTTCAAATGGCCATTTGACTTTTCTATTTTAGGATTCAATTTAATCCTTTATTTGGAACAGCAAGAACACTTAGTACATGATGCAATCATTCCAATATGTAATGACACATTCATGTACCCTTCCCCGAGTCTTGGACATTAGGAACCTTCTAGAACATTCTGATGAAAACAGGAATCATTCCCGAACTCCAAAACGAGACTTTCCTTATATGAATCTTATTCTCGGACCATTCGGATCACCTCGTGATATCCGGATCCCATCCGAGACTCGAACAACATTCGGTCTCTTTCTCATAATACCATAACTACTCAACGTCGAATCCTTAAGTGTGTCTCCCTACGGTTCGTGAATTATGCGGACATGATCGAGACACTTCTCCGAACAATAACCAATAGAGGAATCTGGAAATTCATAGGGCTCCCACATATTTCTACGATTACTTTGCGATCGAATGAACCACTTACATACGATACCAATTTCCCTTTGTCTCACGATAGTTTACTTATCCGAGGTTATGATCGTCGGTATCTCTGCATACCTAGTTCAACCTCGTTACTGATAAGTACTCTTTCTCGTTCCGTGATATGTGATCCCTTGTGATCGGTCACATGCTTGCAAGCTAATTGGATGACATTCCATAGAGGGCCCAGAGTATATCTATCATCATATGGATGGACAAATCCCTCTTGATCCATGTGTTTCAACCAATACTTTCGAACACTCAATGCCACCTTTATAGACACCCGATTCATTGTGGTGTTTGATGTCATCAAAGCATCCATCCGGTAAAGGTGATATGCATGATCTCATGGTCGAAGGAATTAGGTTACTATGTATCAGAAAGCATATAGCAATTGAACTATTGAAATGACTTGATCTTTATGCTACGCTTATCTATAGGAGTATGTCCATCACATCATTCTCCTAATGATATGATCCTGTTGTTAATAACATCTCAATGTTCATGATCAGGAAACCATGATCATATATTAACCAACAAGCTAGTTTAACAAGAGGCTTTACTAGGGACTCTTATTTTAGTTTACAAATCACACAAGTATTTAATGTTTCCTGTTAATACAATTATAGCATGGTATGTAAACATTTATCATAAGTGTGAAGATACGATAACAACCACTTTATTATTGCCTCTTGGGCATATCTCCAACATGTACATGCTAGGCTCGTCAAGTAAGAACCTTAGTATTCGTGTGTGTAACTGTCTTACACCCGAGATATGCTTGTGGATTCAAGTACACCCGATCATCACGTGATGTCTTGAAGCGACAAAACATTGTCGGTGCATACTTATGGAAGAACACATTCTTATCTCGATATCTAAATGAGGGATCATCTTATTATGCTAATAAAACGCCAAACAAGCAATATAAGATGCAATCAAAACATCTCATGTTTATTAGTGAAATGATATGGTTCCGCATATGATCTCCATTATGTGCAGTGGTATGATCACTATCATACCTATATGTGTAAGTCCAAGGTCTATGGAGATTACCGTTATGTGTGTTGTAGTATCATCTCATACTTCTACTTACAACATCACCATATCATAACACTAGCCCAAAGAACAATCTAAACTAGACGCCTCTAATTTATCCATTGCAAATTTTACATGGCTTAGGGCTTTCGTAGATAGAACCGTTCTTACCTACGAACATGAACCACAACGAGGATAACCAAATTGTTGACAACTCGTTGCAAATTAGATATTGACTATAGTAGGAGAGACAGACACCCGCTATCCACTTATGCAAAACTAGTTGCATGTCAAGCGTGGAACAGGTCTCATGTGCGAGGACATGTAAAGTTTGTCCGGGCCGCTTCATCCCACTATGGCACCAATATCCAAAGTACAACTAAAAAGCAATAAAATGACCATCATCACCCACATACTAATATGTGTACTACCCATGCAAAGTATCTACATAGATCGGCTCGATACCCTTGAGGGTTCGCATAGAAAACAAAAATTTCCTACGATGGGAAAAACTATGTACCAAGATCTATCTACTAGATACAAACAGCGAGGATGTATATCCGTGAAAACATACCCTTGAAGACCGACAAAGCTTAACGAGTCCAAACTCGTGGTTGATGTAGATGATCTCTTGCCGATCTCAAGATCGAGAGGAAGTCCTAGCACCGCAAAACATCAACAGATCCGTGTGCTCGCACACGTTCGAGGCACCGAGCAACCTCCGCCTCCTCGCTCCCGGCGATGCAGCGGAAGCACAACTCTTTCTTCTTTGAAAAGCCATCGGGAACATGTATCTCGCTAGTCCGAGACCATGGGGATAAATTCTAGAGGGGAGATCCTTCACGAGGAGGTGTGAGTGAGAGAGAGGAGGGAGCTCCTTTTATAGGAGAGGGGGCACCCAAGGGACATGCTCCCAGCCATGGGGCTGCCCCCACCTCTTCCACATTCATGTGGGTGGACACTCCACTCACTCAAATGCCTTTCAATTCCCTCCACTCAAAAACCCACTCAAATTCCCATTAAATTTTCACCAAATTTAATGCAAACTCTCATTAAATAAAACTCCTTTTATTTATTCAGAATTTTGTCAATTACTTTAATGACAAACATTAACATATAACCCCTTGCTAGTATTTCATTTCACATGCAGAAACACTTTCTGCAATTTCACCCGAAAACCCGTTTCGGTATCTAGTGAAATAAATTCCTGCGCTTGTTATTCTTTTTGGCATGAAACTTTTGCTCCAAATGGATGTCGGTGTCTCTTAAGTGTGTCACCCTAAGATTCGCAAATAATGCGTACATGATCGAGACCCCTCTCGGATCAATAATCAGAAGCGGGATCTGGAGACCCATACTGACTCCCACACATTCAACGATGACTTTCTTGTGATCGTCGGGACCTTTTACGCTAGTATCTTAATCCCTTTGTTTCACGATATATTACATGTCCGAGATTCGATCATCGGTATCTCCATACCTAGTTTGATCTAAATTCTTGACATGCACTCTTTTCTCGTTCCCGTGATATAACATTCTAGTGATCAAATCACTTGCTTGCAAGCTAACCAATGTGATATCACCGAGAGGGCCCAGAGTATATCTATCCGTCATTGGGATGAACAAATTCCACTCTTGATCCATGGGCCTCAACATAACACTTTATTAGTTCTGAATCCATCTTTATAATCACCACATTACGTGTGTGACGTTTGATGTTATCAAGAAACTCTTAGGTGTTAGTGATTGACATGATCTCATGGTCTAAGGATTAGGATCACTTCGTAAGTTGTTATAGCAATATAAACTCAATGAATTTGATCGTAATGCTATACTTCAGATGAATGTTCATCACACCATTACACTAATGTTGTGATCCCGTTATTAACAACATCCAATGTCCATGATCAGGAAACCTTGATCATCTTGTTAATCAACGAGCTAGTTTATGAGAGAGGCATAACTAGGAACTTTCTGTTTGTTTATTAAACACACATGTATTAACGTTTTCGTATTAATACAATTATAACATGCAAAATAAACATTTATCATAAATAAGGAATACGATAATAACCACTTTATTATTTCCTCTCGGGCATATTCCCTTCATGATGTAGTCGTACTCTTGCCGATCTCAAGATCGTGTGAGCGATCCTTAACATTGCGTTAAGGCGCTTCATGATCGGTCCGTGCGATTTTTTCGATGAAGACCTTCCTCTCCTTGTTCCAAAGTGAGAGGAGGTTGTAGCACTCTCCTCGCGATTCCGGCGACACGGCGTGATGCCCGAAGTAGAGGGGAGATCTCGCAGGGATTCGCCTTAAGCCGGAGCGAGTATGGTGGACTATGAGAGAGGCCTTGGCGATCTAGGGTTTAGAGGCACCAAGGAGAGAGGGCTAGGCCGGCGGCTAGGGCAAGCGGAGGGCCCAACTCAGCGGCTAGGAGGAAACCCTAGGGCGGCGACGGCGGGTGGAGGGAGAGGAACTCCTCCCCAAGTCGGCCTCCTTGGTCGGCGGGTGTAGGGAGAGGAACTCCTCCCCAAGTAGGTTTCCTACTCTCCCTCCACCAAGCAAAACTGCCGTTTGACTTTTCAAATTGGCGTTTGACTTTTCAAACTAGGATTTGATTTATCCCTTTATTTTGCCTAGCCATGATACCTAGTACATGATGCAAACATTCCAACTTGTTATGACACATTCATGTACCCTTCCCCTCCGGAGTGCCGGACCTTCCGGACCATTCTAGAACATTCCCGATGAAAACACCGGAATCATTCTCCAACTCCGAAACAGGACTTTCCTTATATGAATCTTATTCTCCGGACCATTCCGGATCTCCTCGTGATATCCCGGATCCCATCCGAGACTCCGAACAACATTCGGTCTCTTACTCATCATTCCATAACTACTCAACAACATCAAATCCTTAAGTGTGTCTCCCTACGGTTCGTGAATTATGCGAACATGATCGAGACTTCTCGAACAATAACCAATAGAGGAATCGGAAATTCATATGGCTCCCACATATTTCTCACGATTACTTTGCGATCGAATGAAACACTTACATACGATACCAATTTCCTTTGTCTCATGATAGTTTACTTATCCAGGGTTTTGATCGTCGGTATCTCTGCATACCTAGTTCAACCTCGTTACCGATAAGTACTCTTTCTCGTTCGTGATATGTGATCCTTGTGATCGGTCACATGCTTGCAAGCTAATTGGATGACATTCCACCGAGAGGGCGAGTATATCTATCCTTCATATGGATGGACAAATCCCTCTTGATCCATGTGTCTCAACCCATACTTTCGAACACTCAATGCCACCTTTATAGCCACCCAATTACGGTGTGGTGTTTGATGTCATCAAAGCATCCTTAGGTGATGGTGATAAGAATGATCTCATGGTCGAAGGAACTAGGTTACTATGTATCAGAAAGCTTATAGCAATTGAACTATTAAAATGACTTGATCTTTATGCTACGCTTATCTATAGGAGTATGTCCATCATACCATTCTCCTAACGATATGATATTGTTGTTAATAACATCTCAATGTTCATGATAGGGAAACCACAATCATTTATTAACCAACAAGCTAGTATTATGAAGAGGCTTTACCAGGGACTCTAATTTAGTTTACAAATCACACTAGTATTAATGTTTCCTGGTTAATACTATTATAGCATGAATGTAAACATTTATCATAAATACAAAGATATAATAATAACTATATTTATTATTGCCTCTAGGGCATATCTCCAACAGTCTCCCACTTGCACTGGAGTCAACTAATCTAGATTACATGGTAATATACCGAACACCCATGGCAGTTTGGTGTTGGTCATGTTTTGCCCTCGGGAGAGGTTTAGTGAACGGATCCGCCACATTCAGATCTATGTGTACTTTGCAAATCTTTATGTCACCATCTTGGACATGTTCTCGAATAGCGTGAAAACGTAGCTTGATGTGCTTCAGCTTCTTGTGTGACCTTGGTTCTTGCGCAATTGCTATGGCGCCCATGTTATCCTGATAGATAGACATTGGGTCCAACACTTGGAACCACACCGAGCTGTAATGAACTCCTTCATCCATATCGCTTCTTGTTAAGCCTCCGCGACTATGTATTCCGATTGATTGAAGATCTCGCCACAACGCTTTGCTTTGCACTCCTCCACTCGCTGCACCATTCAAAGTAATCATTATCCAGTTGAGATTTAGAATAAATGCGGATTGGTGTTCCAACTAACGGTGTAACCATTAACAACGAGCTGTTCATCACCTCCATAAGAAAGAACCATATCCTTAGTTCTTCTCAAGTACTTAAGGATGTTTTGACCGTCCAATGATCCACTCCTGGATCACTTTGATATCTGCTAGTCAAACTAACAGCATATGCAATGTCGGGTCTAGTACATAGCATGGCATACATTAGAGATCCTATGGCTGAGGCATAGGGAGCCTTACTCATCCTTTCTCTATCTTCTGCCATTGCTGGACTTTGAGTTTTACTCAAGGTCGTATTGGGCAACATGTGTAGGGTTCGCAGCATAGAAAACAAAAATTTTCCTACGATGTGAACTATATACCAAGATCTATCTACTAGATACAAACAACGGGCGGATGTATATCCGTAGAGAACATACCCTTGAAGACCGACAAAGCTTAACGAGTTCAACTCGTGGTTGATGTATACGATCTCTTGCCGATCTCAAGATCGAGAGGAAGTCCTAACCGCCGTCAAATCAGCAGCGCATCCGTGCTCGACACACGTTCGAGGCCGAGCAACCTCCGCCTCCTCGCTCCAGTGATGCGGCGGAAGCACAACTCTTTCTTCGAATAGCCACGGAACATGTATCTCGCTAGTCGAGACCATGGGGGTAAATTCTAGAGGGAGAGATCCTTCACGAGGAGGTGTGAGACAAGTGAGGAGGGCTCCTTTTATAGGAGGAGGGGAACCCCAAGGGGTGGCCGCGCATGGGGATGCCCCTTGCCCTCCCTCTTCATCCGGTGGACACTCCACTCACAAATCTCCTTTAAATTCCCTCCACTCAAAGTCCACTCAAATTCCCATTAAATTTCCACCAAATTTAATGCAAACTCTCATTAAATAAAACTCTTTTATTTTATTCAGAATTTTGTAAATTACTTTAATGACAAACATTCACAAATAACCCTTGCTAGAATTCTATTTCACATGCATAACCGCTTTATGCAATTTCACGAAAACTTTGTTTGTATCTAGTGAAATAAATTCCTGCGCTTGTTCATTCTTTCGGCATGAAACATTTGCTCCAATTGGATGTCGGTGTCTCTTATGTGTCACCCTACGGTTCGTGAATAATGCGGACATGATCGAGACCCCTCTCGGATCAATAATCGAGCGGGATCGGAGACCCATCGGCTCCACACATTCAACGATGACTTTCTTGTGATCGTCGGAACCTTTACGCTAGTATCTTAATCCCTTTGTTTCACGATATATTACATGTCGAGATTCGATCATCGGTATCTCCATACCTAGTTTGATCTCGTTCGACATGCACTCTTTTCTCGTTCTGTGATATAACATTCTAGTGATCAAATCACTTGCTTGCAAGCTAATCAATGTGATATCACCGAGAGGGCCAGTATATCTATCCGTCATCGGGATGAACAAATTCCACTCTCGATCCATGAGCCTCAACATAACACTTTATTAGTTCTGAATCCATCTTTATAATCACCTACATACGGTGTGGCGTTTGATGTTATCAAGAAACTCTTAGGTGTTAGTGATTAACATGATCTCATGGTCTAAGGATTAGGATCACTTCGTAAGTTGTTATAGAAATATAAACTCAATGACTTTGATCGTAATGCTATACTTGGATGAATGTTCATCACACCATTACACTAATGTTGTGATCCGTTATTAACAACATCAATGTCCATGATCGAAACCTTGATCATCTTGTTAATCAACGAGCTAGTTTATGAGAGAGGCATAACTAGGAACTTTACATTTTGTTTATTAAACACACATGTATTAACGTTTCGTATTAATACAATTATAGCATGCAAAATAAACATCTATCATATACTTGGAATACACATAATAAACACTTTATTATTGCCTCTCGGGCATATTCCTTGAGTCTCCCACTTGCACTAGAGACAATAATCTAGTTACATAGTGATAAATCTAACACCCATTGAGTTACGGTGTTGATCATGTTTTTGCTCTAGGGAGAGTTTTAGTCAGCGGATACGCTACATTGAGATCCGTATGTACTTCTAAATCTTTATATCTCCATCCTTGACATGCTCGCATGGGTGAAACCGGCGCTTAATATGCTTGGAATGCTTGTGAGACCTTGGCTCTTTGGCATTGGCAATGGCACCATTGTTGTCACAATAGATCACCATTGGGTCCAATGCGTTTGCCACCACTCCTAGTTCGGATATGAACTCCTTCATCCAAATTGCTCGAGCCGCTCAAGCAAAGAACATATTCGCCTCCGTTGTTGATCCGCTACCTGAGGTTGTTTGGAGCTCCTCCAACTAACCGCTCCGCCATTCATGAGAAATCGTATCCGGATTGAGACTTAGAGTCATCCGGATCGGTCAAAGCTAGCCGACATAACACTTAGCGACGAGCTCTTCTTCACCTCCGTATACAAGAAACATATCCTTAGTTCTTCGTAAGTACTTAAGGATATTCTTGACCTCTATCCAGTGTTCCGAACCTGGATCCGATTGGTACCTACTAGTCAAACTAATAGCATGTGCCACATCAGTCTTGTACATAGCATGGCGTACATTATAGAGCCTATGGTGAAGCATAGGGGACTTTGTCCATTATCTCTCTTTCTTCCGCTAAAGGCGGGACTTTGAGTCTTACTCAATGTCTTGCCTTGCAACATAGGTAAGAACCCCTTCTTACTTCCGCCCATTTTAAACTTCTTTAAAATCTTATCAAGGTATGTACTTTGCGATAGCCCTATTAGGCGCCTAGATCTATCTCTATAGATCTTTATGCCTAATATGTATGACGCTCACCTAGGTCCTTCATTGAAAATTTTTGTTTAGATAACTTTTAACACTGTTTAAAGATCTATATCATTTCCACGATCAATAATATGTCCACATATAATATCGAAATGCCACATTACTCCCACTTTCTTGTAAATACAAGCTTCTCATAAGTTTGGACAAATCCAAACTCTTTGATCACCTCATCAAAGCGGAGATTCCAACCGTGATGCTTGCTTCAATCCATAGATGGATCGAAGCTTGCACACCTTGTTAGCATCCTTAGGATCGACAAAACCCTTTGGTTGTATCATATACAACTCTTCTTCAATATTACCATTGAGAAGCGCGGTTTGACATCCATACGCCATATCTCATAATCGAAATATGCGGCAATTGCTAACATAATCCTAACTAACTTAAGCATCGCTACGGAGAGGAAGTCTCATCGTAGTCAACTCCTTGAATTTATCGAAACCCCTTGCGACTAGTCGAGCTTTATAGACGGTCACATTACCATCAGACGATTTTCCTTTTGAAAATCCATTTGTTCTCCACGGCCTTTCGGCCGTGAGGTAATTCCACCAAGTTCCAAACTTGATTTTCATACATGGGTTCCATCTCGATTTCATGGCTTCTAACCATTTGTTGAATCGGGCTCATCATCGCTTCTTCATACGTCGCAGGTCATCATTTTCATCAACCATGAAATTCATGACAGATTTCGTGACTCGAGCTGCACACGTCCTGTTTGACCTGCGAGGTTTGGTATTACTCTCTTTCGGAGTTTCATGATCATTATCATTAGTTCCCTCTTCAACAGGTGGAGCCAACTCCGGAACAACTTCCGGCGCCGCGCTACTCGCCATACTTTGAAGAGAAGGTTCCACAACCTCTTCGAGTTCTACCTTCCGACTACTCACACCTTTCGTGAGAAACTCTTTCTCTAGAAAGGATCCATTCTTGGCAACAAAAACCTTGCCCTCGGATCTGTGATAGAAGGAATACCCAATAGTTTATTTAGGGTATCCTATGAAGACGCATTTTTCCACTTTGGGTTCGAGTTTATCCGGTTGAAGTTTCTTCACATAAACATCGCATCCCCAAACTTTAAGAATGATGCTTAGGTTTGTTTCCAAACCACAATTCATACGGTCTTTTCAACGGATTTAGATGGTGCCCGATTTAAAGTGAATGCAGCTTTCTAGTGCATAACCCTAAAATGACAACGGCAAGTCCGGGAGACATCATAGATCGAACCATATCTAATAAAGTACGATTACAACGTCTGACACCATATCATTGGTGTTCCGCAGTGTGAGTTGTGAAACAATTCCACACTCTTTCATGTGAGTGCTAAACTCAGAAGCTTAGATACTCACCTCCACGGTCGGACCGTAGAAATTTGATCTTTCTATTACGATGATTTTCCACTTCATTCTGAAATTCCTTGAACTTTTCAAAGGTTTCAGACTTGTGTTTCATCAAGTAGATATAACCGTATCTACTCAAATCATCCGTGAAAGTAACAAAATAACGATATCCACCTCGCACCGACACACTCATTGGACCACATACATCAGAATGTATGATTTCCAATAAATCGCCTGCTCCATTGAACCGAAAACGGCGTTCTAGTCATCTTGCCCATAAGGAATGGCTCACATGTATCAAATGATTCATAATCAAGTGATTCCAAAAGTCCATCCGAATGGAGCTTCTTCATGCATTTAACGCCAATATGACCTAGACGGCAGTGCCACATATATGCGGATATATCATCATTAAGTTTAATCCTTTTAGCATCAACATTATGAATATGTGTAACATTATCATCGAGATCTAATAGAAATAAACCATTCATCATCGGTGCATGACCATAAAAGATTTCATTCATATAAATGGAACAACCATTGTTCTCGATTTAAATGAATAACCACTTCGCATCAAACACGATCCAGATACAATGTTCATGCTCGGCGGGCACCGATAACATTTATTCAAGTTTATAACTAATCCCGACGACAGTGGAGAGGCGTTCGGCGATCACATCAACGCTTGATCCATTGCGACACGCATCTTGACCTCACCCCTTGCTAGCGGTCGCTTCACATTCCTCGATTCGAAAGTTACAAATATTAGCAACTGGTATCAAATACCAGTGCTCATGAGCACTAGTCAAGTACACATCAATAACATGTATATCATATATACCTTTGTTTGCCTTGCCGGCCTTCTTGTGCGCCAGATACTTGGGGTAGTTCCTCTAGCGGTCCTTCTACAATAGTAGCACTTCGAATCCACTTAGGTCCAACTCGGGTTTCTTTTCAGTAACCGCTTGCCGCCTTACTTCCATTCCGCTTTTCCTTCTTGTTTTTCTTGAAACCGGTTCCTATTGATCATCAACACTTGATGTTCCTTTTGATCTCCACTGCAGTTTTAAGCATTGTGAAGCTCGAGGAGACTTCTTCATGCCTTGCATATTATAGTTCATCACGGCTCTTATAGCTAGGTGGCGAGACTGCAGAACACGATGGATGCTAAGTCAATGGGAATCGATATTCCCAAGGACACAAGCTTATCAACAGAACCCGACATCTTGAGTACATGCTCACTACTTGAGTTGTGCTCTTCCATCATGCAATTTAAAGAACTTTTTCTGCGTTGTAGCTTTCTAAAGACATGTGTGTAAAAATCATTTTCAACTCACCCATTGTATCAAATGCATTGCCGTTTCGAAACGCTTTGAAGTTCCGCTAGCCCATACAATATGCCGCAATGAACTAAGTTGTGGTCCTCACGAGTCGATAGACATTCTTCTCCTCGTCAGGGCATCATCAAAGGTGGGGGCCTAAACGGCGCTTCTAGCACATATTGCTTTTGTGCGCAGAGAGGAGAATCCTCAAATTCATGGCCCGATACATGAAAGTTGCTACCGTTCGTTGCTAGTTTCTCTTTCTCCATGAACACATTGAAATTAAAAGGGTGGTGCCATCTACAATTTGTAAAGTTTAGACTAAGTGTATGATAGATTGAGTTCAACTAATCTATATTACGAATGAACTCCCACTCAAAATGACATCCCTCGTGCCTTTTTGGTGATTACATGAACCAAATCCACTACACCAAGTCCGATCATCACGTGAGTCAGATAGCTTCAAAGCGAGCATCAAATGGGCATCATATCAACTATATGACTCATGCTTAACCTTTCGGTCCGTGTTCCAGGCCATGTCTATACATGCTAGGCTCAAGTTAGAACCTTAGTATTGGCGTGTGTAACCTTTTGCACCAAAATATGGTGGATCCAAGAACACCGATCATCACGTGATGTCTTGGAAGCGAAGAAAACATAATGGTGCATACTAAAGGAAGAACACATTCTTATCTTGATATTTAAATGAGGGATCATCTTATTATGCTAACAAAGCGCTAAACAAGCAATATAAGATGCTATCAAACATCATATGTTTATTATTGAAATGATATGGTTCATGCAGATGATCTCTATCATGTGCATCGTGGTATGATCACTATCATACCTATATGTGTAAATCCAAGGTCTATGGATTTTACGCTATGTGTGTTATAAGAGTATCATCTCATACTTCACTTACAACACTACCATATCATAACACTAGCCCAAAGAACAATCTAAACTAGACGCCTCTAATTTATCCATTGCAAGTTTCACGTGGCTTAGGGCTTTCGAGATAGAACCGTTCTTTACCTCTGAACATGAACCACAACGAGGATAATCAAATTGTTGACAACTTGCAAAATAGATATTGACTATAGTAGGAGAGACAGGACACATCGCTAGCCACTTATGCAAACTAGTTGCATGTCAAGCGTGAACAGTCTCATGTGCGAGGACATGTAAAGTTTGTCAAGCGCTTCATCCCACTATGCCACCAATATCCAAAATTACAATAAAGGAGCAACACCATGATCATCATCGCCCACATACTCATATGTGTACTACACGCAGTAAAGTATCTACGCATAGATCCGGCTCGATACTGTAGGGTTCATGCATAGAAAACAAAAATTTTCCTATGTGAACTATATACCAAGATCTATCTACTAGATACAAACAACGAGGATGTATATCCGTAGAGAACATACCCTTGAAGACCGACAAAGCTTAACGAGTTCAACTCGTGGTTGATGTAGATGATCTCTTAGATCTCAAGATCGAGAGGAAGTCCTAGCGCCCAAATCAGACAGATCCGTGCTCGCACACGCTCGAGGCACCGAGCAACCTCCGCCTCGATCCAGCGATGCAGCGGAAGCACAACTCTTTCTGTCGAATAGCCACCGGAACATGTATCTCGCTAGTCCAAGACCATGGGGATAAATTCTAGAGGGGAGAGAGATCCTTCACGAGGAGGTGTGAGACAAGTGAGGAGGGGCCTTTATAAGAGGAGGGAACCCCAAGGGTGGCCCGGCATGGGGCTGCCCTTGCCCTCCCTCTTCATGTGGGTGGACACTCCACTCACAAATCTCCTTTAAATTCCCTCCTCAAAAGTCCACTCAAATTCCCATTAAATTTCCACCAAATTTAATGCAAACTCTCATTAAATAAAATTCTTTTATTTTATTCAGAATTTTGTCAATTACTTTAATGACAAACATTCACAATAACCCTTGCTAGAATTCTATTTCACATGCATAACTGCTTTATGCAATTTCACCCGATAACTTGCTTTGGTATCTAGTGAAATAAATTCTGCTTGTTCATTCTTCGGCATGAAACATTTGCTCCAATTGGATGTAGGTGTCTCTTATGTGTCACCCTACGGTTCGTGAATAATGCGGACATGATCGAGACCCTCTCGATCAATAATCGAAGCGGGATCTGAGACCCATCTTGGCCCACACATTCAACGATGACATTCTTGTGATCGTCGGAACCTTTTACGCTAGTATCTTAATCCCTTTGTTTCACGATATATTACATATCGGAGATTCGATCATCGATTCCATACCTAGTTTGATCTGCACGAGCATGCACTCTTTTCGCTCTGTGATATAACATTCTAGTGATCAAATCACTTGCTTGCAAGCTAATCAATGTGATATCACGAGAGGGCCAGAGTATATCTATCCGCCATCGGGATGAACAAATTCACTCTTGATCCATGAGCCTCAACATAACACTTTATTAGTTACGAATCCATCTTTATAATCACCCTTACGGTGACGCTTGATGTTATCAAGAAACTCTTCCTGTTAGTGATTAACATGATCTCATGGTCTAAGGATTAGGATCACTTCGTAAGTTGTTATAGCAATATAAACTCAATGACTTTGATCGCAATGCTATACTTCTGATGAATGTTCATCACACCATTACACTAATGTTGTGATCCCGTTATTAATAACATCCAATGTCCATGATCAGGAAACCTTGATCATCTTGTTAATCACCGAGCTAGTTTATGAGAGAGGCATAACTAGGAACTTTCCATTTTGTTTATTAAACACACATGTATTAACGTTTAAGTATTAATACAATTATAGCATGCAAAATAAACATCTATCATATACTTGGAATACATAATAAACACTTTATTATTGCCTCTTAGGGCATATTCCCTTCAACATGGGCAAGAACCCTTTCTTCCTATCTTTCATTCCAAACCTCTTTAGAACTTTGTCCAAATATGTACTTTGTGACAATGATATTAGGTGTCTCGATCTATCTCTATAAATCTTTATGCCTAATATGTAAGTCGCTTCGCAAGATCTTTCATTGAAAAACTATTATTCAAACATTCCTTGACACTATTAAGAAGGTCTACATCATTCCTAATCAACAATATGTCATCTACATATAGTATTAAGAATGCTAGAGCTCCCACTTACTTTCTTGTAAATACAAGCTTCTCCATAAGTTTGTATAAACCAAAACTTTGATTACCTTATCAAATGTTGATTCCAACTTCGGGATGCTTGCTTCAATCCATATATGGACCATTGAAGTTTGCATACCTTGTTAGCATCTTTAGAATTAAAACCTTTGGGTTGCATAATATACAACTCTTCATCAATGTCTCCATTGAGGAACGTTGTTTTGACATCCATCGCCATATCTCATAATCATAATATGCGAATTGCTAACAAAATCCTCACAGACTTTAGCTTTTCTCTTTGGTGAGAAAGTCTCATCGTAGTCAACTCCTTGAATTTGTGAAACCCTTTACGATAAGTCGAGCTTTATAAACTGTAACATTACCATCATTTGTTTTCTTTTGAAAATCCATTTGTTCTCGACGACCTTCCGCCATCCTAAGTCCACCAAAGTCCATACTTGGTTTTCGTGACATGGATCCACTCGGATTTCATGGCGTCTTGCCATTTATTGGAATGGATCATCATCGCTTCCTCATATGTCGCGGGGTCATCGTGTTGTCCACCAACATGACACTCATAACGGGATCATACCAATCGAGTGGTACGAGTTCTCGTTGACTGCGAGGCTCAGAAAGCAACTTCAACGAAGTTTCTCGATCCTCATCATTAGCTTCCTCTTATTGGTGCACCACAAGAACTTCTTCCGGTCACGCTACTCGCAAGTTCGAGAGAAGGTTCAACAACCTCATCGAGTTCTACTTTCCTTCCGTCACTTCTTTCGAGAGAAATTCTTCTAGAAAGGATCCATTCGCAACGAAAATTTTGCCTCGGATCTATGATAGAAGGTATACCCATAGTTTCCTTCCTGTATCCTATGAAGACGATTTTCCGCTTTGGGTTCAAGCTTGTCCTTGCTTCTTTACATAGGCTTCGCAACCCCAAACATTAAGGAACGAAAATTTAGGTTTCTTCCCAAACCATAATTCATAATGTGTCGTTTCAACGGATTTAGATGGTGCCCTATTTAAAGTGAATGCGGTTGTTTCTAATGCATAACCCCAAAATGATAGCGGTAATCTGTAAGTGACATCATAGAGCGAACCATATCTAAGAGAGTTCGACAACTTTCGGACACACCATTACTGTTGTGGTGTTTCCTAAGGTGTCAATTGTGAAAGTATTCCAGATTTCTTCAAATGCTCGCCAAACTCAGAATCTTAGATATTCACCTCCACGATCAGAACGTAGAAATTTAATCTTCTTGTTACGTTGATTCCCTACCTCACTTTGAAATTCCTTAAACTTCTCGAAAGTTTCGGACTTATGTTTCATGAAGTAGATATACCCATATCTACTCAAATCATCCGTGAAGGTAAGAACATAACGATAACCACCACGCAATGATACACTCATTGGACCACACACATCGGTATGTATGATTTCCAATAAGTTCGTAGCTCGCTCCATCATACCAGAAAATGGAGTCTTAGTCATTTTACCCATTAGACATGCTTCGCATCTTTCAAGTGATTCAAATCAAGTGATTCAAGAAGTCCATCGAATGGAGTTTCTTCACACGCTTCACTCCAATGTGACCAAGGCGATAGCCACATATAGGTAAAGTTATCGCTCAATTTCAAACGTTTAGCTTCAATGTTATTAATATGTGTATTTCCACCATCGAGATTCAATAAAAATATACCATCTATCAAAGGTGCATGTGCATAAAACATATTACTCATATAAATCAAACAACCATTATTCTAGGACTTAAACAAGTAGTCTCGTAAAAAAAGATCCTAATATAATGTTCATGCTTAACGCAGGCACCAAATAACAATTATTTAAGTATAAAACTAATCCCGATGGTAGATGAAGAGGTAGCGTGTCAATCGCGATCACATCAACCTTGATCCATTTGCAACGCGCCATCACCTCGTTCTTCGCTAGCTTCCGCTTTATTCTCCGTGCACTGCTTCGAAGTTACAAATATGAGCAACCTAACCAAGATTAAATACCCAGTCACTACTAAGTACTAGTGAGATACACATCAATAACATGTATATCGGATATACCTTTCTTCTTGATGCCATTCTTCAAATCCGCCTAAGTACTTTTGGAAATTCCGCTTCCAAAGTGACCCTCTCCCTTGCAAGTAAAAGCACTCAAGATCGTGCTTAGGTCCTTGGTCTTCTAATCGCTCAGCGATAACTTTCTTACCACCCTTCTTGAAGTTTCCTTTGCTTAGACTTGCCTTTCTTGAATTTGGTCTTATTGACCATCAACACTTGTGCTCTTTCTTGATCTCCACTTCGCAGATTTCAACATGGAGAAGAGTTCGAACGCTTGTTCATGCTTTGCATATGCAGTTATCACAAAGTTCTTGTAACTTGGTAGTGATTGGAGGACACGGTAAATCCTCAGCATTAGGAATCACTATACCCAAGCTTTGGAGTTTGTTTGCGTGCCGGACATCTTAGCGCATGCTCAACGGAGCTGCCCTCTTCCATCTTGGCGGTTAAAGAACTTTTAGAAGCCTCATAACTCTCAAGCGCGCGTTGAAGGAATATGCCCCGAGAGGCAATAATGAAGTGTTTATTATGTGTATTCCAAGTATATGATAGATGTTTATTTTGCATGCTATAATTGTATTAATACGAAAGCGTTAATACATGTGTGTTTAATAAACAAATGAAAGTTCCTAGTTATGCCTCTCTCATAAACTAGCTCGTTGATTAACAAGATGATCAAGGTTTCTGATCATGGACATTGGATGTTGTTAATAACGGGATCACAACATTAGTGTAATGGTGTGATGAACATTCATCCGAAGTATAGCATTACGATCAAAGTCATTGAGTTTATATTGCTATAACAACTACTTAAGTGATCCTAATCCTTCGACCATGAGATCATGTCAATCACTAACACCTAAGAGTTTCTTGATAACATCAAACGCCACACCATAACGGGGTGATTATAAAGATGGATTGAGAACTAATAAAGTGTTATGTTGAGGCTCATGGATCGAGAGTGAATTTGTTCATCCCGATGAATGATAGATATACTGGCCCTCGCGGTGATATCACATTGGTTAACTTGCAAGCAAGTGATTTGATCACTAGAATGTTATATCATAGAAACGAGAAAAGAGTGCATGTCAGTAACGAGATCAAACTAGGTATGGAGATATCGATGATCGAATCTCGGACATGTAATATATCGTGAAACAAAGTGATTAAGATACTAGCGTAAAAGGTTACTGACGATCACAAGAAAGTCATGGTGGAATGTGTGGGAGTCAAGAGGTCTGTGATCTCCGCTTCGATTATTGATCCGAGAGGGGTCTCGATCATGTCGCATTATTCACGAACCGTAGGGTGACACACTTAAGAGACACCGACATCCAATTGGAGCAAATGTTTCATGCCGAAAGAATGAACAAGCGGAATTTATTTCACTAGATACCGAAACAGGTTTCGGTGAAATTGCATAAAGCGGTTATGCATGTGAAATAGAATTCTAGCAAGGGGTTATTGTGAATGTTTGTCATTAAAGTAATTGACAAAATTCTGAATAAAATAAAAAAGAATTTTATTTAATGAGAGTTTGCATTAAATTTGGTGGAAATTTAATGGGAATTTGAGTGGACTTTTTAGTGGAGGGAATTTAAAGGAGATTTGTGAGTGGAGTGTCCACCCACATGAAGAGGGGAGGGCAAGGGGGCAGCCCCCATGCGCCAGCCACCCCCTTGGGGTCCCCCCTCCTCCTATGAAAGGATCCCCCCTCCTCACTTGTCTCTCACACCTCCTCGCGGAAGGATCTCTCTCCTAGAATTTATCCCCATGGTCTCGGATTAGCGAGATACATGTTCTGGCTATTCGGCAAGAAAGGTTGTGCTTCCGCTGCATCGGGAGCGAGGAGGCGGAGGTTGCTCGGTGCCTCGAACGCAAATGCGAGCACGGATGCACTTGATTCTTGGCCTTAGGACTTCCTCTCGATCTTGAGATCGGCAAGAGATCGTCTACATCAACCGAGTTGAACTCGTTAAGCTTTGCCGGTCTTCAAGGGTATGTTCTCTATGGATATACATCCGCCGTTGTTTGTATCTAGTAGATAGATCTTGGTATATAGTTCATCGTAGGAAAATTTTTGTTTTCTATGTCGAACCCTGAGGGTATCGTAGTCGGATCTATGCGTAGATACTTTACACGGTAGTACACATATGAGTATGTGGGCGATGATCATGTTGTTGCTCCTTTGTTGTAATTTTGGATATTGGTGGCATAGTGGGATGAAGCCCGACAAACTTTACATGTCCTTGCACATGAGACATGTTCCACGCTTGACATGCAACTAGTTTGCATAAGTGGCTAGCGGGTTATCTCTCCTACTATAGTCAATATCTATTTTGCAAGCGAGTTGTCAACAATTTGATTATCCTCGTTGTGGTTCATGTTAAGTAGGTAAGAACGGTTCTATCTCGAAGCCCTAAGCCACGAAACTTGCAATGGATAAATTAGAGGCGTCTAGTTTAGATTGTTGCCGGGCTAGTGTTATGATATGGTAGTGTTGTAAGTAGAAGTATGAGATGATACTCTTAACACACATAGCATGTAAAATCCATAGACCTTGATTTACACATATAGGTATGATAGTGATCATACCACGATGCACATGATAGAGATCATCTCATGGGAACCATATCATTTCACTAATAAACATATGATGTTTGATAGCATCTTATATTGCTTGTTTAGCGCTTTGTTAGCATAATAAGATGATCCCTCATTTAAATATCAAGATAAGAATGTGTTCTTCCTTTAGTATGCACCGATTATGTTTTCGTCGCCCAAGACATCACGTGATGATCGGGTGTTCTTGGATCCACGACCATATTTCGGTGTAAAACAGCTACACACGCCAATACTAAGGTTCTAACTTGGCAGCCTAGCATGTACGTAGACATGGCCTCGAACACGGACCTAAAGGTTAAGCATGAGTCATATAGTTGATATGATGCCCATTTGATGCTCGCCTTTGAAGCTATACCGACCACGTGATGATCGGACTTGGTGTAGTGGATTTGGTTCATGTAATCACCAAAAGGCACGAGGGATGTCGCTTTTGAGTGGGAGTTCATTCGTAATATAGATTAGTTGAACTCAATCTATCATACACTTAGTCTAAACTTTACAAATTTGCTGTAGATGGCACCACCGCTTTTAATTTCAATGTGTTCATGGAGAAAGAGAAACTAGCAACTAACGTAGCAACTTTAATTTAATGGGCCATGAATTTGAGGATTCTCCTCTCTGCTGCACAAAAGCAATATGTGCTAAAAGCGCCGTTAGGCCCCCCACCTTTTGATGATGCCCCTGACGAGGAGAAGAATGTCTATCTGACTCGTCAGGAGGACCACAACTTAGTTCATTGCATATTGTATGTGCTAGAGCCGGAACTTCGAAAGCGTTTCAAAAACGGCAATGCATTTGATACAATGGGTGAGTTGAAAATGATTTTCGACACACATGTCAGTCAGAGAGCTACAACGCTTCAGAAAAGTTCTTTAGTTGCATGATGGAAGAGCACACTCCATTAGTGAGCATGTACTCAAGATGTCAGGTTCGCCGATAAGCTTGTGTCCTTGGGAATATCGATTCCCATTGACTTAGGCATCCATCGTATTCTCAGCCTCCGCCACCTAGCTATAAGAGCTTCGTGATGAACTATAATATGCAAGGCATGAAGAAGTCTCCCCGAGCTTCAGGAAAACAATGCTTAAAACTCGCAGAAGTGGAGATCAAAAAGGAACATCAAGTGTTGATGATCAATAGGAACTATTGGTTTCAAGAAAGACAAGAAGGAAAACTGGAAGTAAGGGCGGCAAGCTGTTGCTACCGAAAAGAATCCCGAGTTGGACCTAAGTCCGATTCCGAGTGATACTATTGTAAGGGACCGCCACGAAGCGAAACGCCCCAAGTAATCGGCGCATAAGAAGGCCGCTTAAGAAGGCAAACAAAGGTATATATGATATACATGTTATTGATGTGTACTGATTAGTGACTAGTGCTGTATGATCACAGTGAGCACCTCGGTATTTGACACCGTTCGATTTGCTAATATTTGTAACTTCGAATCGAGGGCTGGGTCGGAACAACCGCTAGCAAGGTGAGGTCAAGATGCGTACCAATGGATCAAGCGTTGATGTGATCGCCATCCGAACGCCGCTTCCACTTGCCGTCGGGATTAGTTATAAACTTGAATAAATGTTATCCGTGCCTCTGCGAGCATGAACATTGTATCCGGATCGTGTTTGATGTGAAGTGGTTATTCATTTAAATCGAGAACAATGGTTGTTCCATTTATATGAATGAAATCTTTTATGGTCATGCAGCGATGATGAATGGTTTATTCTATTAGATGTCGGCGATAATGTTACACATATTCATAATGTTGATGCTAAAAGGATTAAACTTAATGATGATATATCCGCATATATGTAACACTTGCTCAATCTAGGTCATATTGGCGTTAAACGCTTGAAGAAGCTCCATTCGATGGACTTTTGGAATCACTTGATACATGTGAGCCATGCCTTATGGGCAAGATGACTAGAACGTTTGTTCCGTTTTCTCGGTTCAATGGAATCCAGGCTGATTTATTGAAATCATACATTATGATGTATGTGGTCCAATGAGGTGTGCTCTGCCATGTGAGGTGAATATCGTTATTTTGTTACTTTCACGGATGAATTTGAGTAGTATACGGTTATATCTACTTGATGAAACACAAAGTCTGAAACCTTTGAAAAGTTCAAGGAATTTCGTAATGAAGTGGAAAATCATCGTAATAGAAAGATCAAATTTCTACGGTCCGTACCGTGGAGGTGAGTATCTAAGCTACTGAGTTTAGCACTCACATGAAAAGAGTGTGGAATTGTTTCACAACTCTCACACTCTGTCGGCTTCAGAACACCACAGCGAAATGGTGTGTGTTTCCGAACGCCGAATCGCATTT